>CAMZMU010000116.1:19889512-20635698 GCA_947311845.1 Poa pratensis | reverse complement strand
ATTTTTATTCTGTAACTCGATTTGTCGTGGTGGTATCTCGCAGATGCCATAGGTTGGGCTAAAGTGAGGGGCCGATGGACGCTGGTGTCGGGGGGCTGCCCCCGGGTAGGGCAAAGATGATGTGTTATGAGCAGTTAAGGTCTAACCGGATCAAGGAAAGAAGCCGGCTAAGTTATCCGGGTCGGATCTCAAGGCGATTCGGTCAGTCCTACTTCAAGCCAGTGAAAGAAAAGACCAAAGGGGATCCGGTGAGGTTTAACCGGATCCAGGAAAGAAGAGCCGGCTAAGTTATCCGGGTCGGTCAGGAAGGACCCGGGTAGGGCAACTCGGATGATGCACAGGGGCCAAGTAATGTCAGTAAAAGTCACGGGCACTGTAAGGTTACTGACCGGGGCTCAGAAGACAGCAAGGTGCTGCCACAGGTTTTCCGGGTCACAAGCCCCTAGGCGCTGACTCGGCCTATTCGGGAAAGGGGCAGTGGCTAGGCTACTGTGGTCTACACTGCCTTAAGCTCAAAGAGGAAAGATAAGCCTGTGGTGAACAGAGGGTGAGCTGGGCTGAGTGACAGTGGCCAGTGTTTGTCCTGTTCTCCTTGTCCATGCCATTGTCCTCTGCGGCCAGGGGCAAAAGGGTAATTCGGTTACTGTATATAGGCAACACCACCTCCTCTGTGGGGAGGATCGACCATTGTGAGCATCATTTCCCCCCCAAGCTTCATCTTCTACCTAGAGCCCGTTCCTTTGTTCATCATACAGCTCAAGGAGCGCTCTGTACTTGTAAACACTTGAGATATAAGAGAGTAGGCTAGAGCTGCAGTAGGGGTGTTACCTCCACAAGAGGGCCCCGAAGCAGGGTACATCGTGGTGTTCTTCGCTGTTCTTGGTTTGCTTTGTTCTTGTTGATTCCTGCGAGGTTCTTGTTTGGTCTTCATGCGTGCTTCGTAGGCGCGCAAACCCTCCCCGGTTCCCCCAACGCCCAAGCGAGCCCACACTTAAGCCATACCCATGGCATCTGCCGTGACACCACCACGACAGTTGGCGCCCACCGTGGGGCAAGCATTGGCGTTGGCTGGGGTTTCCATCCGGACGGGCTCCGTCACTGGTGCCGGCGAGCGGGTCCTCTCCGGGCTCGTGTGCAAGCTCGGCGAGTTCAACTTCATCAGCGACAACGCGGGGTGCTTCTCCAACAAGCCCTTCCCCGCGGATGGCTTCCTCATGACGCTGGGCAGCTTCGTCACCTACGTCGCCACCGAGCCAGTTCGCGAGTACCCGGCGCAGGTGCTCGTGGCTGCGGATCCTCCTCTTTCCGCGCAGCTCGCGGAGGGCGTAGCGCTCGCCCTGGGAGCAGCGTGGAGGTCATGGTGGCTGCCGCAAACGCTGCTGCAGGCAAAGGAGGTGCCAGCACGAGCGTGCCAGAGGAGCTGGCCACGCCAGTCGATCCGGATGACATGCCGACTCGGACAGCTAAGTTCCCTAAGGAGAAACCCGATCCGGTTGGTCCCCTTGGCACGTCAAGCAGGGGTGCTTCCTTAGAGGGTATCTTGGAAAAGCTAGCTCGGCCAGTGGCTCCTGGAGCAAATGTTGATCTTACTGTAGCTCAGCTAGAGGCAGAGCGCCTGAGGTTGCAAAAAGAGGCTCGGTTAGTGATAGAGTCTAGGCAAGAGTTTGATAGAGACCTGAGAGAATACAATGCTGCCAATGGTATCACAGATGGCTTTACTCCTGTAGTGCACCGCTCGCGCAAGAAAGCCGAGCTACGTAACAGAGGCAAGGACCTCAACGACGAGTTGGCTAGAGCTGCAGGTTCGAGCTCAAGTAAAGCCACTAGTCATAGGTCCGGAACAGGCAAGCCGGTTTATAGCTCCCCGGCTAAGAATCTTAGGGCTGCAGCAGCAGCGCGAGCTGAATTAAGTAACCTGACCGGGGATGCTTGGCGCAAGCAGGCGGAGAGAGTGAATGAGCTAGTGGATGTGTGCAACAGGCAGAATGAGGCCTACAGGAAAGCTAATCCGGATGCTGGTGGTTCCCGGGTAGTTGTCTCGGTTAGGGCTGCTAGCCAGAAGTCTAAGGGGCAAGCGTCCTCTCCGCATGTTGGGATTGACCGAGCCCAAAGTGTGAACTCGGGTAAGAGCAAGCAGCTGCAAACTTATGATGCGGTATACGCAAGCAAGCAACTTGCAGCCCAAGGAAAAGGCGGACAAGGCAGAAACAGTGGTGGTCAAGGCAATCCGGGTACTGGAAGGGAGAATTCGGCTGGCCGAGGTCAACCGCCTCGCCCCCGGACAGCAAATGATGGCACAGGTGCAGCAGCAGAGTGGTGGCCAGGTGGGCTACCATTATGACGATGGCAATTCGGCTATGGCGCGAGCCGGATACCAGACGTATGACAATGCACTGGCGTCGAGACTGGGGCCTCGGATGTTGGATCCGGATGATCAGCGTCTCAAATTGGACAGAATCTACCAGTCCGAGAAGCTGGAAGAGCAGGCCCACCGGGTCCACCATGCTTTGGACCTCGGATAATGAATGAGCCAAGTGTGCCTTTGTTTCAGCTCGGCCGCAACACGAAGCCGTATAATGGGCACCAAGCCACAGGATTGGCTGACGGACTATGTATCATCAGTGCACATTGCGGGGGGCAATCGCCGATGGGCGGTCCGGTATCTCCCGCATATGTTAGAAGGTCCAGCCCGGATCTGGTTGAATAACTTGCCGCCGGGTAGTATCAATTGTTGGATGGATTTGGAACAGGCGTTTAACAGCAACTTCTCCAGCACCTACAAGAGGCCAAACCGACCTCAGCTCCTGGCTGCGTGCAAGCAGGAAGAGAGGGAGACAGACCGAGAGTATTTGACTCGGTGGAGCAACATGCGCAATTCTTGCGAAGGTGTAGTGGAGGAGCAGGCCATTTCATGGTTTGCACAGGGATGCAGGCATGGTACACCACTTTGGCAGAAACTCCAAAGAGATATGCCGAAAACCCTGGCAGATATGATCCGGATAGCAGACACGTATGCGCTGGGTGATCCAACACAGCCCGCATTGGATGCAGTGGGAGCAAACAGGAGGCAACCAGTTAATAACCGAGTTGGACCATTAAGGCCTAGTGACCGACATGAATTCGGTTACAAGAGAAGAGATCCGGATTACAGATACGGTTCTGATCAAGTTGCTGCGGTAAACATGGATCAACCCGGTGGAGGAGATGCGCAGAGGCAGAAAACTGATGGTCCAGCTTGGAGGCCGAATCAAGGTGCTTGGCCGAAGAAAGTGTGGGAGGGACCAAGTCCACCTCTGACTTTTGAGTCCAGATTAGATGGGCCTTGCTGTTATCACACCACCGATCCGCGCAAACCGGCTAATCATTCGACCCGGAACTGTAGTTGGCATCACCGCATTCAGGCGGAAGGTCAAAGAGGACCACCTCAAAGAGGTGCTCCTAGACCGAATTTCAGGCCAAACATGCCGCTAACCGGAGCCAATGCGACCCCGGTCAACGCTGGAACTCCAAGGCCAGCAGCAACGAAGCCGGTTAACCTGGTGAACATGGGAGGCAGTGACAATGGTGATGGCCCAAGTAGGCAAGGTGGATACCCTGGGAATGATTACAAGGAAGCACATCAGAGTTATGTGGTTTTCGTGACCGAGCCAACTGACAAGAAAAGTCAGTTGAGACGAGCAAAGGAGGTGAATGCCGTGATGCCAGCAGTTCCAAAGTACTTGAACTGGTCTGAGCAGGAGATCACTTGGAGCAGGGCGGATAACCCAAGGATCATGCCAAGCCCAGGGAACTATGCACTGGTGGTGGATCCAACTTTGGTTGGACCCAAGCTGAACGTGAAATTTAGCCGAGTCTTGGTCGACAATGGCAGTGCCATAAACATCATGTATCGGGACACAATGATCAAGTTGGGTATTTCGCCGAATCAGTTGCAACAGAGCAGCTGTACTTTCCATGGCATAGTACCCGGGGTATCTTGTTCCCCCATGGGTAAGATCTGGGTAGATGTGTTGTTCGGTACCAGGGACAATCACAGGCTTGAGAGTCTCGAGTTCGAGGTGGTGGATTTGGAAAGCCCATACCATGCTCTGCTTGGCAGGCCAGCATTAGCCAAGTTCATGATATCTACTCATGTGGCCTACCTCAAGATGAAAATGCCTGGCCCGAATGGTGTTATCACCGTTGCGGGAGACTACAAGAAGGCCATACAGTGTGCTACAGTTGGTTCCAACTTAGCCGAATCACTGGTGATACAAGCTGAAAAGAGCAAGATGCACGAGGTGGTGGCAATGGCGAAGTCGGCTCAGTTAGGCGTGCTGGCCATGACCAATCCGGATGGCGGCGCAACCTTTGAAGTGCCCAAGGAGACAAAGAAGATCCCCATTGACCCGGAGAACCCAGAGCGCATGGCCATCATTGGAGCCGGTTTGGGCGAGAAATAGGAAAGCGCGCTCTGCCATTTCCTCCGTGAGAATCGGGATATCTTTGCATGGTCGGCTAAGGACCTGCCTGGTGTTCCGAGGGAATTGGCAGAGCACTCTTTGTTTGTCAGGCCAGAAGTAAAACCGGTTAAGCAACCGACTAGGCGTCTCTCAGAAGATAGAAGAAAAGTGGTGCTCGATGAGCTGGCTAAGCTACTGGCAGCCGGATTCATTATGGAGGTGCTGCATCCAGACTGGATATCCAATCCGGTTCTGGTAGAGAAGAAGAAGGACGAACCAGCTGTGGTCAAGGTGTGGCGCATGTGCAGACTTCACCAATCTGAACAAGGCGTGTCCGAAGGATCCATTTCCTTTACCTCGGATTGATCAAGTGATCGATTCCACTGCTGGGTGTGAGTTGTTGTCTTTTATTGATGCGTACTCTGGTTTTCACCAGATACCACTGAACCCTAAAGATCAAATAAAGACTGCTTTTATTACCCCGTATGGGGCGTATTGCTATCGTGTCATGTGTTTCGGTTTGAGAAATGCCGGTGCTACTTATCAGAGATGTATGCAGAAATGCCTACACTCCCAATGGGCAAAAATGTGCAGGTCTATGTCGATGATATTGTATCAAAACTAAAGAGAAACATACTCTCCTCGGGATCTCGAGGAGACATTTGTGAACTTGAGAAAATATCGGTTGAAATTGAATCCGGATAAATGCACCTTTGGTGTCCCGGCTGGAAAGTTGCTTGGCTTCCTTGTATCAAGCCGAGGCATTGAAGTTAACCCGGCTAAGATCCGAGCCATAGAAAACATGAAATTGCCTAAGTGTCTAAAAGATGTGCAAAAATTCACCGGGTGCTTAGCCTCATTAAGCCGGTTTGTGAGTCGGTTAGGAGAGAAAGCTTGCCCTTATATCAATTGATGAAAAGAGCACCGGGTTCACATGGACCCCACAGGCAGATTCGGCTTTCAATGAGTTGAAAAAGATGTTGTCCACTGCTCCAGTTTTGGCATCACCTTTGCCGAGTGAACCGATGTTGCTTTACATTGCGGCCACTAACCGGGTCGTAAGTGTGGTTATTGTGGTAGAAAGAGAGGAAGAGGGCAAATCCGTGCAGAGGCCGGTGTACTATTTGAGTGAGGTGATCTCAACTTCGAAGCAAAATTATCCTCACTACCAAAGATGACATATGGTGTGTACCTGGCGGTCAAGAAATTGAAACATTACTTCCAAGAGCACCCGATTACAGTGGTGTGTGAAGCTCCAATTGCGGAGATCATTGGGTGCAAAGATGCAACTGGCCGAGTTGCCAAATGGGCGATAGAAGTGTCTCCTTACACACCGCATTATGAGAGAAGAGACGCTATCAAGTCTCAGGCTTTGCCGGATTTCCTTTGTGACTGGGCTGAGATGCAATATGAGCCACCTAAACCGGATTACAATTACTGGAGGTTGCACTTTGACGGTTCCAAATGCAAAATCGGGCTAGGTGCTGGAGTGGTGCTCACATCACCAAAACAGGATCAATTGCGATATGTATTGCAGATTCATTTCTCAGCGTCAAACAATGTAGCCGAGTATGAGGCACTGATCCATGGGCTTAATGTGGCTCGGGACATCGGCGTTCGCCGAATTGAATGTTTCGGTGATTCGGATTTGGTCGTACAGCAATCTTCTGGAAATTGGGATGCTCTTGATGCCAATATGGCACTGTATCGGTTTCATGTTCAGAAAATTTCGGGATTTTTTGAAGGCTGTGAATACAAGCATATACCTCGGCTGGAAAACCAAGCTGCAGATGTTCTGTCAAAACTCGGGTCGTCTAGGGAGGCAATCCCACCCGGAATATCCTTGAATCATCTAAGGGTCCCTTCAATCAAACCGTCGCCTGATTCCGAGTCGATTTTTATTCCCAAGCAAGAATCCGAAGCTATTCCTATGAATGTTGACGTTGAGTATATCGAGGAAGACCCGGGGACTGCATGCCCGGACTCGGGGACTGCTCACGCAGATTCGGAAAATGCTAACCGAGTCTTGGGAAAGAGGAGTAGAGATGATGATGCTAACCGGATTGTGGGGAATGGACAGAAGCTGATAGAAGAGATAATGGCGGCCAAACCTGTGGAAGAAAATGAGCACTTGTTCCCTTTGCATCCAGTACCAGAGTGGGCTGAAGAGATCATGAAGTTCATCGAGGAAGGAAGCTTGCCAAGCGATGAGACCAAGGCTAGGCGTGTCCAGAGGAGATCCAAGGCTTATACCATCATCAACAAGGAGTTATACAAAAGAAGTGTAACCGAGGTGTTGCAGCGCTGCGTGGAGCCAGCAGAGGGCAAGGAGATGCTCCTAGAGATACACCAAGGTGAATGTGGACATCATTGCAGTACAAGAGCCCTGGTGGCTAAAGTGTTCCGGCATGGATTTTATTGGCCCACTGCTCATGCAGATGCGGAGGACATAGTCCGCAGGTGTGAAGGATGCCAGAGATTTGCTAAGCAAACACACTTACCCGCATCGGCACTGAAGACAATTCCTATTACTTGGCCATTTGCGGTGTGGTGTTTGGATATGGTGGGAGATTTCAAGCCGGCTAGGGGCAACATGACACATATGCTGGTGATGGTGGATAAGTTCACCAAGTGGATAGAGGTGAAACCAATACGGAAAGTGGATGGCCGTTCGGCTGTAATCTTCTTGAAAGAAATCATTTTGAGATACGGATACCCTCATAGCATCATCTCGGATAACGGCACAAACTTTGCTGTCGGAGAGTTTGCCCGATTCTGCATGAATAAGGGGATCCGGTTAGACATAGCCTCAGTGGCACATCCAGAGTCCAATGGGCAAGTGGAAAGATCAAATGCTCTAGTGTTAGCCGGCATCAAGGCTCGTCTCATTGAACCATTGTTGAAAACTCCAGGGTGCTGGATAGATGAAATCCCATCAGTTCTATGGGGTCTAAGGACTACACCGAATCGGTCACAGGCTATACGCCATTCTTTCTGGTGTATGGGGCAGAAGCTGTCCTACCCACTGACATAGAATATGATGCACCAAGGGTGGCAATGTACACTGAAACCGAGGCAAAGGAGGCCCGGGAAGATGCAGTGGATCTGCTAGAGGAAGCAAGAGAGTTGGCCCTGTCTCGGACAGCAATATACCAGCAAAATCTCAGGCGTTATCATAGCCGAAAATCAGTCCTCGAGTGTTTCATGAGGGTGATCTAGTGCTGAGGCTGGTGCAGCGCAGCAAAGGCCGACACAAATTGTCACCTCCATGGGAGGGACCATTCATTGTGAGCAGGGCTATGCACAATGACTCGTACTATCTTATAGATGTACAGGAACCAAGGGAGGATGGCTTGGACAGACCCGGACAGGAAACCAAGCGACCTTGGAATGTAGCTCTGCTTCGACCCTTCTACTCTTAAAGGGCGCAATGTATGTATTTCAATTTATCATGAATGAAATCGCAGTAATCCGAGTCTGGACTCGGGGACTGCTTCGTCCTTTGCGTGTGTTGTTTATTACGGTTTTGTTTGTTGCCGTTCATGTGCCGAATCGCTTTGAACCTTGTTCTGAGTTTCAAGTAATGTATGTTGTGTTGTTGATCTCGTGACTCGACTGACAAACACCAAAATGGTAGTCAAGAGCAGAGATGAGGAATATGGGAAACATGAAAATGGACACGGGGACTCGGTCCAAAACCGATTCGGCACATGTCGTTTACTAACCCCTGTTATTTATTTTTTCGTTTATGTTGAATGATTCTAAACCACAACTCGCATGTTTCAAGTACTGTATGCTATGATTCCTATCTTGTGACTCGACTGTCAAAACACCCAAAGAGGTAGACAAGAGCAAAGATTTGGCAAAAGTAGTTAACAAGAAAACAGACTCGGGGACTCGGTTTAAGATGATCCAACATAAACCTTGTCCGGATCACGTTAAGCATGATAAGCATAGTCTCGAAAGAACTTAAAATAGTCTATTACATCTGCTCCCGGCATACCGGGGATTTAATGTTTTTGTTAAGTACTTCAGGGGGCAGCGGACTCGGTCGCGGCAGACTCGGTCATAGGAGTTTCAGTTGCGGGAACTTCTGTGGAGGAGCTTCGGTTAGCGGAGCTTCGGCGCGCGAACCTCGGTTACGGGTGTTTCGGTGGAAGTGGACGCGGTTACGAGAGGTTCTGTTGCTGGAGCAGATTCGGAAGATGGTGGCGCTCCGGAAGTAATCTTGACTGGAGAGCTTGAAGGATGGGCGGATTCGGAAATTTCCGGATCGCGTGAAGCCTGTTTAGTAATCACAGTCAAGTTAGTGGCTGAAATCACAAAAGACTCGGTTGGAGTTTGTTCGGTGAGCTTGGCCGAGTCGGAGGCTGGTACCTTGCTGGATTTTTCTTCATCAGACTCGCCCTCTGAGTCGGCATATTCTTCAGCGGAGGCGTCGTCTGATTCCTCTTCTTCAGTGTCTTCTCCATCCGAGTAGACTGGAGCCTCCAGATCAAGATGCTTGGTGCGTGCAAATTCGGCCATGAAGTTGGCGGCTTCTTCACGGATCTTGATCCGGATAGGGTCTGTAGCCCATGACATGATGAATAACAAAGCTGCGTCAGCACCAGCGCGGGCAGACGAAGACCTCCACTGTTTTAACCGGGCCATTGCTTGATCCAGGTCTCTGATCAGCTCCTCCACGGGCACAACTTGCCGCGCTTCAGGAAACAAGATTCGGTGAGCCTTGAGACTTGCATTAAGCAGACCAATGTGGGAATCCTTCAGAGGAGCAATCCGAGCCTTAAGTGCTGTAATATGATCTTCGATGTCCCATGTCTCGGATAGGGGAGCCTCGGTTAATTTAGCTCTCTCAGCTCGGGCGTTTCGCACAGCCTTGGCGGCTTGAAGCCGAATGCTGGTAAGCTCTCCTACAAACAAATAAGCTAATACTGAGTTCAGCAGAAGGAACGCAATCATATGTATCGGTTAAGAGCAGAAAGAAAAAAGGGGATTCGGTGAACTTACGATCCATGTCATCGTTAAGGCTAGCAAGTTGAGCCAGCCATTTCGCACTGGCCGCTTGGTGAGCAGCCAGTTCTTCTTTAGCAGCTTTCAGTTCAGCTTCAGACTCGGCCACTGTGGTTTGAATCTGCTTATCCATTTCGGCTCGCCTCTGTAGCCCGGCGTGCAAAGTGTCTCGCTCCTTCTGAATTGTATCTTTCTCCTTTTGGAGCGTGTCTCTCTCCCTCCGCAGTGCATCCCGCTCTCCTTTAACTTTGTTCTTCACTTTTTCAACCCGGTCAAGCTCCCGCTGGACTCGGGCTACCTCTGATTTTTCCTCGGATAAAGCACGCTTCTGCTCTTCCTCTTTGTTATTCATCTTGAGGACCAAGGCATCAAATGATTTTTGGAGCTTGTGGTACTGGTTGGCAAGCTGCTTAAAGAGGTCGCTGCGAGTGCCCGTGCTTTCCCGAAAGAAAGTAGATAGCGTCAAAAGAGACTCGGGGACTGATACCCAGACAAGGTGGAGCCAAAACAAATCTCGGAGATTGGCCGAGACTGACCGAATCGGTTAAAAAGAAACCCGGGGACTGGGGGTCTCACAGTTTTTTTCAGTTAAGAAAAAGATCATGATCAAATTTTTTAAAAGATTCAAGCCGAATGACTTTCTTACTTCAAAGAGTATCAGTCGTTCGACCCGAATCTCGGGGACTGGGTGTATACTATTTGATCATGACGAACTAAAAGCAAGATTCGGCAAACTTACCTCGAAGACTTGGTGGGATGCAGTAAACGCAACCTTCACTGAATGAAGAGATTGCATCATTCGGCTAGGACCAGCAGGGTGCGGTGTTGCAGCGGAAAAGCCTGGTGCAAGGTCCACGGCGTTCCAGGCCTCAATAAAGTCATTGGCAGTGCTGAGCTTAGGCTTGGCTTGGCCGGATTGAATGGCAGAGGAGGTAGCGGTGGCTTGCTTGACAGCAATCACTTGCTTATCCGGAGTGGAGGAAGTTGCGCCAAAGACAACTTGAGTCGGCTGGGGTGGAGGTGATGCACCCAGGGTCTGTCTCTGATGTTGCGGTTTCTGTGGTTTCTCGGAAGTTTGTTGCTGTTGTTGCTGCTGTTGCTGCTCTTCAGGGGTTACTTGTGGTTGTTGCTGCCTCGGTTTCTTCTTCTTCTGCTGCTGCTCTTGGCTCAGTGCAGATTGAGTTGCAGGAGCAGGACGGGAATCCGGCTTAGGTGTGGACTTAACCGATGTCTTAGCCTTTTCCTTCTCCAGCTCCTTCAAAGGACGTGGCCAGCTTGAATCTCGGATTGGAGCCGAGGTTTCCTCACTCTCCAAGTCGATAACCGGCTCTGAGATGGGAGTCGGCTGGGGAATATTGGTAGTTGGGACACGCGTGGGTGAGGTGGCAGTTCGGTCAGGAGACTGGGTTTCCATGGCCGTATCCAATGGAGGAATGGGAGAAGAGATGGATGAATGAGTCTGCGCGGTGATGAGGACATCACTGCATAAAGCAAAGCAAACAGTTAACTCGGATAGATATGACTCAGTTAATAGAGGAAGAAAGCAAATAAAGTTCGGTCAATGTTACCCCTTGGTGGTGGGCATCGGTTTGACACGGCTCGGCTTGTCGCCGGATTTCTTTCTTCGCTTGGTCTCTGGGGCATTTGTCTCGGGCGCCTCAGCGCGTTTCCGAGATGTCTCTTGGGTATCATCTTTGGCTGGAACATAAGGTGGTGGTAACCATGAAATCGGAATAGCATTGATGGGTTCTAAGATGCAGCAATCTTCATCTTCCTCGTCGGAAAGGTGGTGAGTGTTTGATTGCTTACCCTTGCGGACTGGCTTGGCACGGGGAATGGGCAAATAGTCATCCGTATCCGGATCTTCTTCGCCCTCGCGCGGCGGGCTAAGATCCGGTGTCCATGCCTTGGTGGAGAGATCTCCGTCTTCAGTAAGTTGGCGATCAAACAGCTACAAAGAAGGTAATGCGAATCCAGATCAGGCCGCGGTTATGCGGATGAAGTAGGGTTGGGTTCGGAGAGTGGTGAGCTAACCTGTGGAGGAAGTTTTTCCCGGTAGAATGGCTTTACACCCCACCGCCATTTGTCCGACATCTCATTGACAGCAATGGCGTTTACCCGTCTGAAGACGGAAGCTTTGTTAAGCTCGTGCTTGCTGATCCGGGTAGGATCTAGTGCGCCACGCATGTGGCATATCTTGTGGTCACGCCTTTGAAGAGGGCTGACCCGGCGAGAGATGAAGGTCCGGAGGAGGTCGTCAGAGATCATGCCATTCTTCAAAAAATCCTCCAGAGCGGTGTGCACTGTCTGGAGTTCAGCAATCGTTTCAGCCGGATTGTAACCGAAGTTCAGCTCGGCTCTGGGCGGCTCCATCCTGAATTCGGGCAGATTAAGAGCGTCATGGCCCTCAGCGCTCTTTATGTAAAACCAGGTCCTTTGCCATTTCTTCACCGTCTCTAGGCCGGTGACTCGGGGAAAGGCGGATCCCTGCCGTGGCGTGATGCTAACCGAACCGCAAGCGGTCAGCTCTTTCGGCTTGGTACCCGGGATGGTGTGCTTGCGAAGGTGGAAGTACTTTGCCCATATATCCACACTCGGCCAAAGACCGAGATAGCCTTCGCAGAAGGAAGAGAAAGCTGATAAAGAGACGAAGGCGTTCGCCGGGAGGTGGTGAAGCTGTAATCCGAAGAAGTCCAGAAAGGCCCGGAAGAAGTCACTGGCAGGTAACCCGAGCCCGCGCTCGAAGTGTGCTATGAATACCACGCGTTCACCGGGTTCGGGCGCCGGTGCCAGTTCTTTTCCGGGTCGGCGGCAGATGGCTTGGGGCGTTATGCGTCGGGTGGCTCGTAGCCATTCCAAGTCATTTTTGGTGACATCAGATCCTTCCCATCGGCCAGGGGGAAGTTTGGCCATAACCGAATCGGTCCTGCAGCAAAGAGTCGGATAACCGGGTCAGGAAATTCGGAATCCATGGGACCAAAGAAGAATCGGATAACATTAAAGCCGAATCCGATCTATGGTGACTCGGCTAATCCTATCCCGGGTAGGGCTAACCGGGTCCGGAGGAGAAGGTGAAGCGGTTGGAAGTCGCAAACATCTTTCCGCAAGTTTCTAGGGTTGGGAAGATCTACAGCGGTGGTAAAAAAGAAAGAAAATCACGGGTAAAAACATGGTTGAACTGCTCCAACGGGGACAGGTGTATCTAGGCCAGTCTATTGCGGAACTTGGACAGAAAATTTGCGGAGTGTGCTACGGCAGGAACACGGGCTTAGATACGCATCAATCTACCAAGAACAGGTGTGTGTATTCCGAGAGTATGAACTCGTCACGGTGGCTATGGCGAGAGGAGGAAGAACTTACAGTGCGAGTTGCTCGAAGGAGGAGTTCGACGGAGAAACGTCGGAGATGGGCGCGAGGCGCGGCTCCGATGGTCTTGCTCTGGTACGCTGTGCGTCCCTGGCGCGGCAACCTTGAATGGCGAGGTTGCGGCGGCGTCGATGGAGCGGGTTAGTGAGAGTTGAGAGGAAGAAGAAGGGGAAAAACGACCGCGCCCTCTTTATAGCCTCCAGCGGTAACTGCCCCCCACTACCGCGCGGTTACCGGAGCACGGTTAGATCCCTTGCGTCGCGGAACTCTGTGGCAGTTGCTGTGGCCGTGTATTTCAAGCACTCGTGGCCACGCCGCAGAATTGGCAGCGGTGGAGCGGATCCTATGTGCCGGTCAACGGAGAAAACGAGGAGACGTGGTCTTCTGGTCAAACACACTCGAATACCCGGTGGATCCGGATAACGAGCTGACAACCCGGGTTATACGGCTTTGCACAGGCTTTTCCTGCCGCATGTCCCGGAAAATTCGGAGACAGCTAGAGGTGATCCGGTTAGTGAGGTTGGTTTAGAATCTGGAATGGCCCTTCAGCCGATGCCGTAGGACCGCACCAGCTTCGGGGACTACTGTCGGGGGGCTGCCCCCGGGTAGGGCAAAGATGATGAGTTATGAGCAGTTAAGGTCTAACCGGATCAAGAGCCGGCTAGGTTATCCGGGTCGGATCTCAAGGCGATTCGGTCAGTCCTACTTCAAGCCAGTGAAAGAAAAGACCAAAGGGGATCCGGTGAGGTTTAACCGGATCCAGGAAAGAAGAGCCGGCTAAGTTATCCGGGTCGGTCAGGAAGGACCCGGGTAGGGCAACTCGGATGATGCACAGGGGCCAAGTAATGTCAGTAAAAGTCACGGGCACTGTAAGGTTGCTGACCGGGGCTCAGAAGACAGCAAGGTGCTGCCACAGGTTTTCCGGGTCACAAGCCCCTAGGCGCTGACTCGGCCTATTCGGGAAAGGGGCAGTGGCTAGGCTACTGTGGTCTACACTGCCTTAAGCTCAAAGAGGAAAGATAAGCCTGTGGTGAACAGAGGGTGAGCTGGGCTGAGTGACAGTGGCCAGTGTTTGTCCTGTTCTCCTTGTCCATGCCATTGTCCTCTGCGGCCAGGGGCAAAAGGGTAATTCGGTTACTGTATATAGGCAACACCACCTCCTACTGTGGGGAGGATCGACGATTGTGAGCGTCTTTTCCCCCCCAAGCTTCATCTTCTACCTAGAGCCCGTTCCTTTGTTCATCATACAGCTCAAGGAGCGCTCTGTACTTGTAAACACTTGAGATATAAGAGAGTAGGCTAGAGCTGCAGTAGGGGTGTTACCTCCACAAGAGGGCCCCGAAGCAGGGTACATCGTGGTGTTCTTCGCTGTTCTTGGTTTGCTTTGTTCTTGTTGATTCCTGCGAGGTTCTTGTTTGGTCTTCATGCGTGCTTCGTAGGCGCGCAAACCCTCCCCGGTTCCCCCAACGCCCAAGCGAGCCCACACTTAAGCCATACCCATGGCATCTGCCGTGACACCACCACGACAGCTGGTGAATCCGGGAGAGGGCTAGTGCGCTAAGAAGCACACACGAAGAACACACAAGCACACCAAGATCTACCCAGGTTCGGGGCCCTCGTGAGGAGGTAAAACCCCTACTCCTGCCTGTCTCTCTCTCTATACAGAGGTATCACACGTACAAAGTTGCTCCTCGAGCTGTATGATCCCAGCAATGGGGATGAACACAACGAAAAAGATGAAGCTATGGGTGGAAAGATATCTCTGGGTCTCGTTCTCCCTCTCTCTGTCCCCGTCCCTCATGCAGGAGGGGGTGAAGCCCTATATAAAGGCCCAACCGAGTTACCGAAGTACCCCTGGGCGCACTGTAGCCACGCCAAGGATATGTCATGATGGCACTCCTGCCAGAGACAAGACGCGGCGCGCCCATCTCCTGCACACCTAGAATGTACCCTCCGCTAGAGACAAGACATGGCATGCCCATGTCTGTCTCGTAGCCTACAGGTCTGTCTCATAGCCTGCTATCTGTCCTTGGTCAGCCTACGGGAGACCGGTCACCTCACCCCTCCTGCACGCGCCCGTGTCAGGCGCCTCCGTGCCAGACGCTCCCGTGCCAGACGGGATGTGATAGCAGCGCTGACCTCTGTCCGACATAGGACGCCTTATCTCGTTAATCCGGCATGGATATGCCGGATTCAGCTTCCTGAATAAGCTTTCCTACACGTTAGAAAACACACAAGTTACCGACACATGTATGTCGGTTAATATGTCTCGGATCCGTATCTCGGATCCCTTATCTCGGTCGGCAAAAGCCGGTTAGCACCAGCATGGTATCTCGGTCCCTTCTGGCCCGGGTTATCTCGGTATGCCTATGTCGGTTTGCACCATCACCGCACTCTGAGGTCCAGGTATGTCGGCTTTTACTGTAACTCGACCCACACCTGGACATAGCTTTTACCACACCATGACCCTACCCGGGGGTAGCCCCCCGACATTAGTCCCCGAAGCTGGTGCGGTCCTGCAGCCTTGGATGAAGGGTCACAACAGGTTTAATCAACCTAAACAACCATGACAAGCATCCGACATAAACATGTCGGTTCAACCGTAAAGCCACTGATAACCTCTCCATCTGATTCTGACATTTGCCCCTGTGTCGGTCTCTCCGACACAAGAACTCCGCTGAAAGAGCAAGTCAAGCTTCCACGACCAACTTAACTTAACCCCACCATCCGACATAATCATGTCGGTACCTCTCTAGTATCCAGATAAACCTCCAACCGTTTCGCCATATGCCCTTATGCCGATTGCTCCGACATAAGGCAACCATTGTATCCTGATCAAACATCCGACATCCACATGCCGGTTCATCGCAAGCATCAAGGACCAAGCTTTCCATAACCTTCGAGATCTGCCCTTGTGCCGGTCTCTCCGACACAAGAAGATTCCCAAAATCTCTCAAAGATCTCTCCACAGCATGTGGCAGAGAGACACTGCGCGCTACCTCGGTTCCTGCGCACGGACAGACATGTCTCTGCACGCACGCCGCATACGTCACGAGACGTCACGTCTCAAAAACACTCGAGTACGTTTGACCGTGGCGTGCCTCCTTGATTCCCGCGCCATTAACCGCACGCGATCCCGCTGCGAGCCGTTAACACCTTGTGGCCCACGATGGGGCGGATCGTGCGGCCGCAAACATCGCAACCGCCCAGATCGTGCCGGTTAATCCGCACGCCCATTACGGTAACCGCACGTGGTAAAAATGGAAACCGCACGCGCCCGTGCCCATAAATAGGGGTGCGGGCACCTCTCCTCGTCTTCTTCGCATCCATCCTCTCCTTTCTCTATCTCCTGCACCATCGCCGCCGCCGCCGCGCAGTGAACTCCTCCACCGCACGACGACGGATCTCACGAGCCACCGCCCACCGGAGCACCTCGCGCCACCACCGGTCACGCGCAATTCTGGCAAGCCCGCCCTTCTTCGCCTCGCACCGCCGTCGCAACCTCCGGTAAGTTTCTTGCCCTTGCCATTGTGGATGAACGTGATCATCCCCTCCGATGAATACGTTCTTCTTCTTCGACGAACTTTGTTCATCTTCCCCGGTGGATTTGCTCCTCTTCTCCGTAAATGCCATTGCCCTTAGTTACTTAGATCCCTTTTAGATCTTCCTCACCGTGCCACTTAACAACTTTGCAATAGTTTCTTCGCGGATCCTCCTAAGTTCCAACTCACACGTTCTTGCATTTATCTTCTATTTATTTTTCTCCATAGATCTTTCCGCCAAACACTTAGCCACTGAATTGTGTTTCCCGCCACTTATGCACTTTCCTCTGTTACCCAAATATTCCGAGATACTTATCTCAGTTCCTCTGTTGCCTGAATACTCCGAGATACTTATCTCGGTTCCTCCGTTGCTCAAATACTCTGAGATACTTATCTCGGTTCAACCTATGCCTTTTTTGCAGATCCCTTCCGAGATGTCATCCAGCCATACCTCGGATCCTGCCGAGGAGGTCGTCGAAGAGGGTGAGCGCGCCGGGTGGGAAGGCTCCGACGTAACCCAGGCCGAGATAGACTAGCTAGTCCGGACCAAGTGAATCCCGATACAAGTGATATGCCGGGTTCCCGGCACAGAGGCCAAGCCGAGGCTGAAATCCGGTGAGCGCGTGGTCTTCGTCACGCATTTCGAGCGCGGCTTTGGACTCCCGGTGAGCGAGTTCTTCCGATCCTTCTTGGATCGATTCCGGCTTCAACCTCACCACCTTCCAGCCAATGCCATTACCACGCTTTCTGCGTGCGTTTCCTTCTCTGAGGGATACCTCGGCCTCTGGCCCACTGTTGAGATCTGGGCCAAGTACTTTCAACTCCGAAAACAAAGTGCTCCGGATCTGGAGAACAAGAACTTCCCCAAGGAGATGACCCGTGCGGAGCTGCCACCATCATACCTCGGAGGGGTTCAATCTTGCCCCGGATTCAACACCTGGAGTCATGCCGGAAATGGCAGCGTACGTTCTTCTACGTGAAGAACCCGGACAGCCCAGACAACGCCGACTTTCTGAACCTGCCGCTATTCAACATCGCCACCCCCACTGAATAGTTCAACTGGTCTCTCAACCCGAAGGACCTGAACCTCGAGATCAACCAGATCCACAAGGTCGTCGAGGAGCTGGTGGAGGCAGGCCTAACGAGCGATGATCTCCTGAGGACCTTCGTCAGCTGCTGAGTTTCCCCCCTTCAAGACCGAGTTCACAAGATCTGCCACATGAGTGGCCAGTATGACCCAACTCGGATCAGCACCCACGAGCTGAACAAAGTCGAGATCAGATGACGTGTTAAGGCAATTGCCCGCACGCTGATGACCGAGGAATGGGAATGGGGTCTAGAACCTCATGACAGAACCTGACTTCCGGAGCAAGTAAGTAACCTTACCATTTACACCGACATACTTTTTTGTACCGAGATAACCCTTATGCCAGCCCCAAACTCGGCTTATAGGTTAACCCGGTTCTACTGCTTCTGTCTTGCAGAGGTTTACCCGGGAAAAGACTGAAGATGGAGAGGATCCCTCCACCAAATGGGGCCAAGACATCCCTGCCCCGGACGTCGCCGAGGTAGAAGACCCGGATGATGAGGATCAGCTGAAAATACGGAGAGCTGGTGCCCCTACCTCGGGTAAGCCTCGAGCCCGAGCCTCAATCCGAGATTGGTCGGATGATGATGATTGCGAAATGCTAGAGGTAATTGACGCTCGTCCCATCACATATGCTCACCCAGCCTCCGCACCAACTTACCCGGGAGGCTCTGCCCCGAGTGCGCGCCCTGCTACCTCGGGCAAACAAGTGGCATCTCGCAAGCGCAGAGACCGGTACCTCGAAAACCGGGACCTCCACATCCTCGGATCCAGCAGCACCGCCGGCGAAGCGACAGAAGAAAGGAGCGGTTAAGTCGAAGAAGGGCAAGAAGACACCGCCAGTTACTCAAGGGTAATATACTCTTTGCCGACACCAGCTCGCTTCCCTTTTTTGCTTCTCCAGGGATAATTTTTCCCGACATAACACTTTTTCTTACTTGATGCAGTGCCGCCCTTGAGATTAACCAGAGTGCCTCCTCCATGCGCTCACCCCTTCCGAGTGCAGCAGAACTTCGGTCAAGTGACCCCGGGGCACAAGCCACTCCATCCATCATTCCCGAGGTCATGGTCCTCGACGAAGATGATGGCTCTGCTGCCCCCACCGCGGAAACCGACATTCCGCGGGCCGACACTTCGGTGACCTCGGGCCCGCAGCAACCACCACCACAACAACAACAGCCACACCAACAGCAACTACAGCAGCAACAACCGCAGCAGCAGCAACAGCAACAGCAACAGGACCAACAACAACAACAACAGCAACAAGGACCGCAGCAACCTCAACAGCAACAACAGCAACAAAAACAGCCGCCACGGCAGAAGTCCACCACCAAGTCCACCGAGTTAGCAACTCGGAAAGCTATTCCAGTAGCAAAGCCGGCATAGAGCCAAGAAGCCACCGGGAAACAGCTTGCCAACCCGGAGAGACAAGTGGTGTTGACTCCAACCACTACTCCGGAACACCAAGCTCTTACCACCTCCGTCTCCCGAGTTACCAGTAGCAGCTAGGTTTTACCCAGCTCCAAACTCAAAGTGGACACAGCCTAGGCTCGGAGAAGCAATACCACATGGACTGGAATGCCGCAGACAGAAGCGAGGTCTCCTCCGCGAACCCGGTCACTCCACATCCAGCTGGTCCCAGTGCGCTTGCTCATGTCATGCACAATTTGCAACTCTCGACCCTTCGAGCCAGCAAGCTTGCCGAGGTATTTTTCCTCAGCCAGACCTTTCTTTCCTTTGCCATAGATGATAAACATACATAATCCCCAGTCCCCGAGATTCGGGTTGAGTGACCTGCGCTCGCCTGAGTAAAGATCACTCGACGCAAATCTTCACCAAATTTCCATTATTAGACTCCAAAAAATTCGACATTCAGGATCTTCAAAAAACCCGACACTTAGTATCTTCAAAAAATCCGACACTTAGGATCTTCACAAAATCCGACACCCAGTCCCCGAGATTCTTGTCGAGTTTTACTCGGCAGGAATCTTCAAAAAATCCGACACTTAGCTATATCCGGCGTGAATCTTTCAAAAAATCATACTAACTCTTTGCTCTCTTCAGGATTGCACCAACGCTCGGACCACAGTGTTTCGGAAATTGCTTCTGGACCACAACAAGCTCAAGAGGTCCCACAAGCAACTTCAGGAGACGCTGAAGAACAAGGAAGTCGCGCACGCTACTGCCCTCCAGAAGGAACGACAGGAAGTGTCTCGGCTCCAGGAGGAACTGGGCCGGGTCCAGGGCGAGAAAACCGGCATTGAGCAGGCCCTGATGCAAAAGGAGGAAGCTGCTCAAAACCACAAGGAAATGCTCGAGGCGACCGAGGTTCGCGCTACCTCGGCTCAAGGAGAACTGGATGCCCTCAAGGCAAAATCCGACATCTGGCTCCGCGAGCTCGGCCGGCTTAATAAACAGATAGACAGTAAGTTTCTTTATCCTTTCTTCTTGCTTTCATCGCTTGTACCGACATTAAGATATGCTGGTATATAACTCAATTTGGTGATAGCTTTTCTATCTTCAGATCACTTCTCCCACTCCAAGGCTGCCGCAATCAACACTGTCCGCAGGGCACGAGCAAAAAGAGCCGAGGCTGGCCCAATCCCGGAGGAGTGGGATATCGAAGATCACCTGACCGCTCTGAATGCCCGCATCTCTCCTCTGAAGGCCATTGGCCTGGATCTTCTTGATGCTGGCATCCAAGCTTACCGAGCCTTATGGCTGGGATCTCAGACTCCGGTTAGCATTGAAGAATTAGCCAAGTGTTTATCGGGGGCCGAGGCCAGGGTCCGAGAGTGGAGATCCTCTGCAGCTCGCGCCGGAGCTGATCAAGCATTGACCAAGTTGATCAAGCATTGACCGTGGAATCGATCACTTGATCAATCCGAGGCAGCGGGAATGGATCTTTAGGACATGCCTTGTTCAAGTTTGTGTAATCAATACACATGCGTCACACAATGGCCACATTCGGGTCATCTTTTTTCTTCTCTACCAGGACTGGGTTAGACAACCAGTCCGGGTGTAGCACTTCCATGATGAAACCAGATGCAAGTAATCTGGCCAGCTCATCGCCTATCTGCTTTCTCCTCTCATCCGAGAGACGTCGCATGGGTTGCTTCACCGGTTTCATATCCGGTCTGACGAACAAAGAGTGCTCAGCCAACTCCCTCGGAACACCTGGCAGGTCTTGATTTGACCATGCAAAGATATCCCGATTCTCACGGAGGAAGTGACTGAGCTCACCTTCCTATTTCTTAGTCAACCCGGTCCCAACAATGACTGTGTGGTCTGGGAATGCCGGGTCAACACTGATTTTCTTGGTCTCCTTTGGTACCTCGAAAGTTGCATTCTGCTCCGGGTTAGCCATACCCGGCATGCCGAGATGCACAGCCTGAGCCAACGCCACCACTTCATGGATCTTCTTCTTCTCGACTGCGATAATCAGTGACTCGGCCAAGCACGATCCAGCCGAGGCACACTCCAGTGCACGCTTGTAATCCCCCGAGATAGTGATGATGCCATTAGGACCCGACATTTTCATCTTGAGATAACCCACATGGGTTGATATCATGAACTTGGACAATGCCGGTCTGCCGAGTAAAGCATGGTATGGACTTTCGAGGTCCACTACCTCAAATTGAATACTCTCAGTTCGGCAATTCTCCTTTGTGCCGAACAACACATCAACCCAAATCTTGCCCATAGGTGCACATGAGACACTCGGCACTATGCCATGGAAGGTCGTGCTACTCGGTTGCAACATATTTACCGAGATACCCATCTTCACCATGGTGTCCCGGTACATGATATTGATAGCACTCCCATTGTCAATGAGAACTCGGGTGAACCGAACATTAATGGTGGGCCCAAAGAATGTCGGATCCACTACCAATGCATAACCTCCCGGAGTTGGCATAACTCGGGGATGATCCCTTCTGCTCCAAACGATCTCTTGCTCGGACCAGTGCAAATACTTTGGCACTGTCGGCATAACCGCGTTCACCTCCAGTGCACGCCGATGCAAGCTCTTCTTGTCAGTTGGCTCAGTCACAAAGACCACATAGCTCTGATGAGCTTCTCTGTAATCTCCCTGAGGATACTCTCCCTGCCTGCTGGGACCAGCATTGTTGTTGTTCCCTCTGACATTCACCTGATTCACAGGTTTCAGATCTGTTTGCCTCGGAACTGGTGGATTCACCAGGATAGTATTTGCCCCGGTGAGCGGTAAGTTTTGCCTCGGCGGAATTCTCTGAGGTGCCCCCGCCTGATTTCCTCCGGCTCTAGCTCCTTCACCCCTTGTGCGCTGGTACCAGCTGCACTGCCGAGTTGTATGGTTCGCAGGCTTGCGAATTTCTTGGGTGTGGAAACTGCAAGGCCCATCCAACATAGCCTCATAAGTGAGGGACTGCCTCTGGTCAATCCATGGCTTCCTTTCTTCTTGATTTTTGCTCCATGCTGGGCCATTGTACTTCAGACGCTGGCTGCTGCCGGCATCTGGTTGGTCTTGATTTACCGCGGCAACCTGGTTTGAGCCATACCGGTAATCCGGCTCTCTCCTCTTGTTACCGAAGTCCTGGCGATCGTTCTGCCTGACTGGCCTGGGTCTGTTATTCACCGGGTATCTTCTATTCGGTTCCACCGGGTTCAGCAAGGGTTGCATCGGATCACCAAGTGCATAGCTATCCGCAATCCAGATTGTTTCGGCCAAGGTGGCCGGCATCTCCCTCTGCAACTTCTGCCAGAGCATGGAGCCGTGTTGGCACCCCTGGGCAAACCAAGATATGGCCTATGCCTCAACAACTCCTTCACAGGAGTTGCGAACAGTACTCCACTGGGTCAAGTAATCCCGGTCAGTTTCAGTATCCCTCTGCTTGCACATCGCAAGCTGTTGAGGACGATTTGGTCTCTTGTATGTGCTGGAGAAGTTGCTAACAAATGCTTCTTCAAAGTCCAGCCAGCAGTCAACACTGCCCTCTCGCAAGTTTTTCAGCCAGATCCGGGCTGGCCCTTCCAACATTTGTGGGATATACCTCACCGCCCATCGGCGGTTTCCTCCCGCGATATGTACTGCCGACACATAATCTGTTAGCCAATCTTCCGGCTTAGTGCTGCCGTCATATGTCTTCGAGCCTCGGCTCAACTGAAAGTGCCGCACAGGTGGCTCCCTCATAATCCGAGGTCCAAAACATGCCGGGCCAGGTGGACCTTGCTCTTCCAGCATCTCAGACATATAGATTCGGTCAAACTTGTAGCGTGCATCATTTGGTGACAACTGACGAGGTCCCAACCGGGATCCCAGTGCACCCTCATATCTCTGGTACCCGGCTTTCTCCATAGTTGAGTAACCATCATCATAACGATCAGCCACCTGGTCACCACCATGTGGCTGCTGCTGGGCAGGATTTCGAGGCGGATACCGAGGTGGATAACCTCGACCAGCCGATTTAGCATTTCCGACATTCGGATTGCCCTAACCGGGATTGCTCTTACCCCAGCCGACACTGTCTGGTCCGGCTAACTGTTTACCGGCATAAGCCGGATCATATGCCTGCATCTGCTTATTCTTACCGGAGTTTACACTCCGGCCCCGGTCTCCACCGTCATGTGGTGAGGAAGCTTGCCCCTTAGACCCACTAGCTCCCCTAGCCGAGTGTACAATCCTGGATCTACCGGCAACCGTGTTAGTCTTACGATAGGCTTCATTCTGCCGAGTAGCCACAGTTACCAACTCATTAACTCGGTCCTGCTGCCTTCGGAGAGCTTCTCCGGATAAGCTTGACAACTCGGCTCTCGCTGCCTCAGCAGCTCTAAGAGTTTTAGCAGGAGAACTATACTTCGGTTTTTCAACCGTCAAGTGACTAGGAGTCTTACTGGAACTAGCTCTACCATCTCTAGCAATCTCGGCATTGAGACCTCTGCCCCTACTACGCACATCATCTATGCGACTAGGGCGAGCAGCTACCGGGGTTAAACCATGTGCTTGGTTATACTCACGGAGAGTTATCCCGAACTCCCTCCGTATCTCGGCCATCGCGAGAGCTTCCTGATGTAAGCTCTCGCGTTGTGCTTCCAACTCGGCCTCCGCCAGAGCAGGATCTGTACCGGTAACTGCCGGCACAGCCAGCTTCTCTATCACATCCTCGAGAAGCACTTGACTTACCGGTGCATGGGACATCCCGGCCTGGTTGCCGAGGTTCTGCTCCTCTCCAGCGGCAATTTTGCCGTTCTGGTGGACTTGGCAGCAGGTGCACCGGCATCACCTTTGCCAGCATCACCCGCAGCCCCGGTCATCATTACCTCGGCGCAGACCCCGGGGCGATCGATACGCCGGCCACGAGCCGCGCAGACAGCAAGAGGATCCTCAGCCACAAGCACCTGCTCGGGTACTTGCAGACAACCTCGGTGGCGACGTAGGTCACGAAGGTGCCGAAGCTGATGAGGTAGCCCGTTGGGAACGGCTTGCTGCCGAAGCATCCCGCGTTGTCGCTGATGAAGTTTAGCGAGCCGAGCTTGCAGATGAGCCCACAGATGACGCGCTCGCCGGAGTCAATGATGGAACCCGTCCGGATGATCACACCAGCCAGCGCCGCTGCAAGCCCCACGGTGGGCGCCAACTATCGTGGTGGTATCACGGCAGATGCCATAGGATGGCTAAAGTGTGGGGCCAATGGACGCTGGTGGATCCGGGAGAGGGCTAGTGCGGTAAGAAGCACACACGAAGAACACACAAGCACACCAAGATCTACCCAGGTTCGGGGCCCTCGTGAGGAGGTAAAACCCCAACTCCTGCCTGTCTCTCTCTCTATACAAAGGTATCGCACGTACAAAGTTGCTCCTCGAGCTGTATGATCCCAGCAATGGGGATGAACACAAGGAAGAAGATGAAGCTATGGGTGGAAAGATATCTCTGGGTCTCGTTCTCCCTCTCTCTGTCCCTATCCCTCACGCAGAAAGGGGTGAAGCCCTAGATAAAGGCCCAACCGAGTTATCGAAGTACCTCTGGGCGCACTGTAGCCATGGCAAGGATATGTCATGATGGCACTCCTGCCAGAGACAAGACGCGGCGCGCCCATCTCCTGCACACCTAGAATGTACCCTCTGCTAGAGATAAGACATGGCACGCCCATGTCTGTCTCGTAGCCTGCAGGTCTGTCTCATAGCCTGCTATCTGTCCTTGGTCAGCCTACAGGAGACCGGTCACCTCGCCCCTCCTGCACGCGCCCGTGTCAGGTGCCTCCGTGCCAGACGCTCCCGTGCCAGACGGGATGTGATAGTAGCGCTGACCTCTGTTCGACATAGGATGCCTTATCTCGGTAATCCGGCATGGATATGTCGGATTCAGCTTCCTGAATAAGCTTTCCTGCACGTAAGAAAATACACAAGTTACCGACACATGTATGTCGGTTAAGATGTCTCGGATCCGTATCTCGGATCCCTTATCTCGGTCGGCAAAAGCCGGTTGGCACTAGCATGGTATCTCGGTCCCTTCTGGCCCGGGTTATCTCGGTATGCCTATGTCGGTTTGCACCTTCACCGCACTCTGAGGTCCAGGTATGTCGGCTTTTACTGTAACTCGACCCACACCTGGACATAGCTTTTACCACACCATGACCCTACCCGGGGGTAGCCCCCAGACACCGATTGAGCTGTAATTTGAACTGTAGTTGCAATTTTTCATCCTTTGTATACGTGAATGTTTTCAGATTTTTCTGACGTGTTTAAGTAGGGTAGAAAAATACGTTTTGCTGTTGCTGTTTTTCTGGACAGATTCTGCCCCATTTTGTTTTATGCATCCTTTGAACTTTTAAATTGAATATTTTTTATCCAATTGAGTTTATGAGTAGGCGTACAACATTATACACTTTCTGGACATTCATATGAATTTTTGTTTAAGGATTTTATGCAGCAAGTAATCTATTTGTCTATCACTACTAATGTCACCCCACAGAAAAGAAATGGGAGAAACGGTGTTTTGAAGTTTTTCACAGGGATTAGAGGAGATGCACCAAGAGCTATCCAAGGATGGTGAAGACCATAAGCTTGGGGATGTGAAGACAACCCCACTGGACCAACACACTCTCGGTTTGCACACGTCTAACTTATGTTTTTCGATCAATGCACTTTATCTTATAAATTTGGAGCGTCTTTTATTTGCTTTTTGTTATTTCGGTTTGATTTTTATTTTCTTGAGACCACCACTATCATTTATATATGAGAGAGCTACTGGAATTTTGAGTTGAATTAAGTTGGATGCTTTTTAATTTATTGGGATAGGGATGTTTGAGTTGATTCAAAAAGATACATATAGTTGCATTATTCATGTGCTTTTAATGAGTATTAATTTGCAAGTGTTTTATCAAGAGCTATCTTTTATCATGTTTAGATGTTGAATGTTACTTTACTTTGTTTAACATGGATTGATTGGTTCTATGGACACTTATGCATGCATTTAGATGGTCAACTTTCTCCCTATTGCTAGCCCAAAAATTCTAACAAGTAAAAAGCTTGTTTTCCAACACCTTCAACCAAAGTTTTTCTAGTGAGTCCACCATATCTACCTATTAGCTTTATGCTATTCCAAGTATGTTTATCATGTTATATTGTGTTATCTATACTTCTGAATTAAAATGCTTTTGTTATTGATTGTCATGGGAAAAGTTGGTTAAAAGCTCTCACGAACTTGATGCACACTTTACTTTTATTGCACTTAATAAACATGAACCATTGTGATTAAAATTATGAAGTTGTGAGCTTGACAATAGTCTTGGTTGGGAGTTAGCCCATATGTGCTGTCACATGGCAAGCTTTCAACATTGCACTTATTTATATTCAGTTGATATCATATACTTTTGTTTATGGATGCTTATCATGGTGCCAAATAAGTGTGGAAACTTAGTGAGTTTAAAGAGTTTGTATAAATGGCTAGAGAGATGCCTGGGCCGCCAATCTAAGCCATGCA
Source organism: Poa pratensis (assembly GCA_947311845.1). NCBI lineage: Eukaryota > Viridiplantae > Streptophyta > Magnoliopsida > Poales > Poaceae > Poa > Poa pratensis. The sequence continues at coordinate 20,609,289 of CAMZMU010000116.1, read as the reverse complement.
TCATTCATGGTGGAAATTTACAGCGTTCCATAATGAACCTTCCATGATGCACCTCATAATAAAAAGCTATACCAATAGTAAATAAAAGAGTGCCGAGATTGTTCATTGTCTGTTTGTCTTGCAATTTTGACATGGGCTTGATCCATGTCCTGAGGCAAGAGGTACCCTAGTTGACACTCTTATTGATGCTATTATATTACCTACAATGACCTCAACCTGAACTTACTTTTGTGGACCGAGTTGAGTAACACCATGGTGTAGGCACTTGTATTCGCGGGGCATGAGACATTCAACCATACTTTGTCAAGCACATTACTCATATTTGCTTTCACTTTAAACTTTAATCATTCAAGATGCTATGATAGGGGTAATGAGGGCTCCACACCAATGAACACCACATTGCAAACATTAACTTAAGTAGACGCATTTGGAAGCTAGATGAAACTTATTCATGTTTTACCTCTACTTATATATCTTTCCAAAGTGTCCACCTTTTATATTCAGATTTCATAAGAAGTACTCTATTACCACTATAGGATGTTTTTACTTTTTATTATGCATACATTTGGTCCATAGTACTTTTTTCTATGTTACACTTTGTGAACTTATCATTAAACATCCTTACATTGAATATTTGATATCGCTTCATAGTCTATCTTGCATATTGCTATTCCTTTAAAGAATGAATCATTTGACTCTATGTAGCAATAGTAATCATCTTTGATATCCATTGATAGTATTAAAAAGCAAAGTCCATGTTAGTTTTATCACCTTCATACTCGAGGACGAGTATAGGTTAAGCTTGGTGATGTTGATGCATGTAAAATGCATACATGAACTTTGCATAATATTACTGATATTTCAATCATATTTGCATTATATAAGGGTTACATCATTGTTTTATATTGATTTTGGGAATATTTCATAGTTTCCCTATTTTTCTGGAATTAACCCTGCACAGGCAGAAAACCCTATTTTCTATATTTTGATGTTTCAGGGACCCAAACGACGTCCAAATGGCCTGAAAATTTACGAGCATCAGTTTTTGGAAGGAACAAAGTGTGGGAGTGAAGGAAGCGAACAAACGGAGGCCCGAGGGCCAAGATGAGTGGGCCCACGTGGCCAGATTCCTTGGCTGCGTGGGACCCATCATCTGGGGCCTCGTGGCTCCGTTGCCGTCAACTTTTTTTCCCGAGCCTCCGTCTTGACCTAAAAATGACTATAAAAATAGTCCCCGACGCACTTTGGAAAGGAGCGCCGCAGAAACACAGAAACCACGAAACAGAGACCTAGAGCTGTAGATTGGAGGGGGAAAACTCCGGCGGGGCGCTGCCGGTGTGGTCTCCATCTCCTCCAACGACTTCTCCACCGTCTCCATGATGAAGAGGGAGTAGTCCACCCCTGGGCTATGGGTTTGTGGAAGTAACTTATGTATCTCTCCTCTCTTTGAGCTTCACTAATTAGTACCGTATGAGCTGCTGAACATGATGCATATTATATACCCCGTTCTTATTTACTTGTTTTGATCAAGCATGTGTATGAGAGTGTGTGAGGGGGAACGTGTGCATTAGTTGGAGTAACGGGGAGTGGCTAGTACGGTGAATGTGACAGTTGTTCCGTGATCCACTTGGGTAATTTACCTTACTTTGTTACCTCACTCGGGATAAATAAAAATACCTTGCTACCGGAAATGTGGTTGTGACCATTGCCACTACTCCATGACTAGATCTAGCATGTTCTTATTTTAACTTCATGTCTTGAAACTTAATGCTATGCTCTGATTTATCTTAATTACTAAGGTGTTATGATTTAGTTCGCATCTTGGTGGAGTATAAGAGAGATTAATAAACAAAAGATCTCTATGTTAGGACATGATGCCCATATAATTAGTAACTTGTCATGAACTTTTTTGTTGCAATCTCATATGTCAATTCTAGTGCTCCATTATCTACCAGTTTACTAAGAGAGAGTGCATTTGTGAAACCATGAACCCCGGTCCGTTTTTAATCATAAGAAACACCTTTCCAACAACTTTTATCCATTTTACATTTTCTGCCATTATTAAATCCGAAAATACAAAAACACTTTTACATCTTGCATTCACATTATAAAACCTAAAAATATCATTTATCATTGTTTCCACCATCCTTGCATATTTATTTACCATCATTGCATATTTATCTACTGTTTTGCAATTGTCTTTATCATATCATTCTCACACCTTGTGATTGACAACCACTTGGTGATGTTGAGGGCACAAAATAATTTACTTTGTTTGCAGGTTATCAAGAGAAGGATAAGAAGATAAAACATACACTGCTGGTTCCTCGAGAGTTCGATATTAAACCCTCGAGTCACCCCTCGTGGGGAAAACTATCTTTCCTATACTATACACTCTACACTTGGAGTCTCAACCTAACCCATTTTCTTTTGACGCAGGTAACTACGTCAAGGGCCATCAGTCGCCCTTGTTTTGTCGACCTTCTTCGGTGATTGCTCACGCTTCAAGGGTATACATTTTTTCGCCTCTCTTGTAATCTTGCTACATAGGTTTTTTTGTCTAGATCACCGTGCAAGTCGTGTAACCCTAGGCGTCTCCCGTCCGGAAGGGTTACAAATTTATAAATATGCATGATTGTCCGTCTTTGCATATTTATAACCGTAACTCTTTCGGATTGTCCTTTCGGACAGCCCGAGGATGCGTAGATTGGGTGACGTTCTCCATGCTCCGCCCCCATCCGAGATGAAATTTCGGAACCTCTCTGTTGTTCTCCTTATACACATTCTCTTGGCTTTTTGCCGAGACGTGTATCGGGATAACAGCGGGGAGGTGCTGCCGAAATTTTGTCTCGGATCGGGGTGGAACATGGAGAACGTCACCCAATCTACACATCCTCGGGTGGGATTAGGACCTTACCTAGTAGACATATAAGTGGATGCATGCCGTAAAAATTGAATAAAAATCAGTGTAATTCATTTCATGCGATTAATTTTTATGAAATGCTATGTCAAATTTGTGGGCAGAGGATGGCTGATGCTGAGTGGATGTATAGTGGTCGTATGAGTGCGAATGAAAGAACAGCTGAGTGAGAATGGAAAATTGATCATTACGTGAGGGACGCAACCCGTGGTTCTAAGGCGGTTCGTCCTTTTTGCCCTTCTGCTCGGTGTAGGATGAATCAACGCCAGGGTAAGGTTGGCATGACTAAACACCTTTGGCTGAATGGGTATATGCCTGGTTTTACCATGCGGATCAACTTTGCTGAGCGCGACCGTGCTAGAGAGGAGGTGATGCGACAGCACATCAATGGCAATGAGGACGATGGCCTTGGAAACATGATTGATGATCTTGAGTATGCAGCGCATGCATGTTCGCCACCTCGAGAGGAAGATCCAAAGGAACCGGATGAACCGGAGGAACAGGAACCAACCGCGAAGGCCTTCCTTGAAACGAGGGCCTCGGCAAAGAAACCTCTTTACCCGGGTGCAGAAATCTCCCAGCTGGATGCCATCTCGCAACTACTAGCCGATAAGGCCAAACACGGCTCGACCCGATCATGCTTTGAAGATAATTTGAAAACATGGGGTAACATGCTCCCTAAAGGACACTGTCTGCCTCGAAACATGTACGAGTCGAAGAAAATCATGAAAGCGCTCTGCATGGATTATGAGAAGATACATTGTTGTCCTAAGGGTTGCCTTTTGTTTCGGAAAGAGTTTGCGGAACACACTCACTATAGCAAGTGCGGGGCCTCTAGGTATGTTGAGGTGAAGGATGCCGATGGTCAGATGGTGCAGTCAAAAATCGCCGTAAAGATTCTTCGGTATCTCCCATTCATAAAAATAATTCAGCGCCTTTACATGAGTGAGGAGTCTGCCAAACAGATGACGTGGCACAAGAAGGGGAAGAGATACCCTGATGCTGATAAAAAAAGAAGATGAAACATCCAGCTGATGGTGGATCATGGAAGCATTTCGATAGCGTACACACTAAGTTAGCAGCAGATGCTCGAGATGTCAGAATTGCGATAGCAACCGATGGATTCAATCCATTCGGTATGTCGGCTAGATCATACAGCTGTCGGCCCATATTTGTCATTCTGCTCAATCTCCCTCCCGGAGTCCTAATGCAACGCAAGAACATATTCCTGTCGCTAATCATTCCTGGGCCTGAATACCCGGGGAAGAATTTGAGTGTGTACATGCAGCCGCTTATTGATGATTTGCACCATTCTTGGGTACACGGGACGTGGACATACGACGCATTGTCGAAGAAAACTTCCTAATGAAAGTTTGGTTCCACTATTCCATGCATGACCTACCTGGGTACGCCCTATTCTGCGGACATTGTACAGCTGGGAAGATGCCATGCCCAGTGTGCAGGCATGCTCTTAAGTTCATTTGGCTGAAGAAGGGTGGCAAGTATTCCGCCTTTGCCAAGCATCGCAGTTCCTCAAAGAAGGGCATCGATACAGACAGGACAAAAGGCACTTCACGAAAGGCAAAGTTGTTACTGAAGTAAACGAGATACCAACATTCGACGGTGCAACTGTTGTTGCCGAGCTACGTGCTCTAAAGGCTAAAGGCCAAAGGCAACGGTTTTGTGGGATATGGTGAGACGCACAACTGGACTCATGTTGCAGGTTTAACGCAGCTCCCTATTATGAGGACCTTAAACTTCCCCATAACATCGATGTGATGCACACCGAAAAGAATGTTGCAGAGTCCCTCTTTCACACAGTCATGAACATTCCTGAGAAGACAAAGGATAATGTCAAGGCTAGAGTCGATCAAGAGAGGCTCTATGATAGAAAAAATCTAAACATGCGGCCTCCCCAGCCAATCAAAGAAATTAGGCCAAGCCAGATGCTGACTTCTGCCTTCTAGCTCCCCAAAAGAAGGAGGTATTCAGTTGGGTCAAACACATCGTGAGGTTCCCAGATGGTTATTGTTCGAATATCAGTAACGGAGTCAATTTATCAACGGGCAAAGTCAACGGTCTTAAGAGTCATGACTAACACATATGGATTGAGCGGCTAATGCCGGTGATGGTTCGAGGCTATCTCCCTGACCGTTTGGCGACCGCTTGCGGAGTTGAGCCATTTCTTCCGCACGATCTGTGCTTAAGAAATATGTGAGGACATGATGAAAAGACTGAGTGAGAAAGTGCCAGAGTTGATATGCAAGTTAGAGATTATCTTTCTACCAGGCTTCTTTACTCCGATGGCACATCTCATTTTGCATCTAGCTTACGAGGCAGTCATGGGGGGGCCGGTCCAGTTCCGTTGGCAGTTCGTATTGAGAGAGAATTTAAGCATATTTGAACGAAATGTGGAAACAAAAATCAGATTGAAGCATGCATAGCCGAGGCATATATCATCGAGGAGGTGTCAGATGTCAGGACAACGTATTATCCTGACGATGTTCCCACTCTTCATAATAAGCTCTCTCGGTACAATGCCGACGAGCCCAACTATAAACCCAAGCTCCTCCTCTTCCAAGGGCAAGGTGCCAAGTCCGGTGGTCAAACCAGTTATACCGTGACTCAGCAAGTGTGGGAGGACATCATGCTCTATGTGTTGATAAACATTCCGCAAGTAGAGGAGCCATTCATGAGGTAAAATGGTGAACATATTACTTTGCAACTAGTAACTCGGTTTAGGCCTAATACTTTGTTTTCTTTCATTTAGAAAATTTCTGGACGAAGAGTGGTCGGGAATTGAGGGACCTAATCCCACGGAGTACGATACTCTACTAAGAAAGGGTGCCCCCGGAAGGAAAAATTCCATGGCTTGGTTCATGGAAAAAGTAATTTCTAACTCATCCCTCTTCCCTAGTTCAACATTTGTAGTTTCTATTAAACAAACTAATGCACCCAACAATTTCGATTGAACTTGTAGGGAAATGATCCCAACACATCTATGATGGATGAATTGAGATGGGTTCCCAGGGTTTGACCGTAAGGTGGCGAGGTTTGAAAAGTATGATGTGAACGGGTACCGGTTCCATACGGAGAAGCACCAGAACACTCGGCCAAATGCAAAAACAGTAAATACTGGAATTTATACCGGAGGTCAAGACGAGGCTAAGTACTACGGAAGGTTGCAAAACGTATACGAGTTGAAATTCGATAAGGGCCCCATCATCTCACTCTTGTTGTGTTCAAATGCCATTGGTTCGACCCAAACGGTGGACTACATACTATCCCTTCCATTGGTTTAGTGGAAGTTAGGCCTTCAACCACCTATCACGGGGCCGATGTCTTTCTTGTGGCTCACCAGGCGATGCAAGTTTATTATCTGCCCTACCCATGCCAGAAAGAGGAACTACAGGGCTGGGAGGTTGTGTTCAAGGTATCGCCACATGGTAAGATACCCATGCCAAACGATGACGATTACAACAACATAAAGCCCATCACATACGAGGGAGATTTCTACCAAGAGGAAGAGGACGGCGGGGACTTTGATGTGCTTATGGTTGGTCTTGAGGACCTCGAGGACGATGCACAAATTCATGGTGAGCCAGTTATGAATATAAAGGACATAGATATCCTCTCCAAGTTACATCTCGACAAAAGTGACGGTGATGATGACGAGCCTCCACCGTCGAGGGCATGCCTTACTACTCACGGGATACTGATAGCGATACTGATGATTAGACCCAATTACGAGAGTGATGATTCGCGGTGAGGGTCTTTATGTCTTTTTAGTACGCTTCTTAGTTTATTTATTGCCACCATGCTTATTAGTTGCAACTATGCTTATTAGTTTCTACTATGCTCATTATTTTGCATCAATATTTAAGTTTTCCTTACTAATTGTTTACACGTTCTCAATGCAGGTGATTGAACCATGAGCAAGAATTCCACAAAAAAGTGCCTACCAGGCTATCCCGCACTAGAAAACCTCCTAGTCGCTTAGGTGATAGTGAAGAGGAGGGAGGAGGGGATGGGGGACGAGGACTACACCGGACGGCCACAGTCCAGGACGTTGCACGTCCACGGCCGGGGGCGAGGACGAGGCATGAGGACTAGACGGGTTGAGGATGTTGCACTTGTACAGACGAGTAGCCGACGACGGCCTTCGGCGCCCTCCTTTAGTAGTGAGGTACTAATTGCTATCATACCTACTAACTGTATCATGCCTACTGACTGCTATTATGCCTACTAATTGCTACTATGTTTATGTTCAGATACCCTCCGCTAGTGCCACCGGAGCTTCCGAGGAGGATGATGGGATGGGAGAAGGCTACCTGCAGTACGAGGAGCAGCGGGATGAGGAGGAGGTACGCTCTTTTCTCCTATTCCCACACTTCCTTTCATTCACTGTAATTTGCTTTGTAATTTTAATTTGCAGCAAGATGAGGAGGAGGAGGCAGGAGACGAGGACGAGGAGGGGGAGACGAGGACGAGGAGGTGGTACCCTCTTCTGAGCAGCAGGGGTCAGAGAGGCCGAGGAGGTTGTGGGTTCGAGGAGGAAACAAACTCCCAGATCCACCAAAAACTGAAGCGGAGAAAATCCGCCTTCTGCCGACCAAGAAAGAGTAAGTGGCTATCTCTCGATCATATATAGAGGTTGTGGGCTATTTCATTTTGATAGTACTATTTTTGTGTGACTAATATTTTGATTCATGTGCAGCAATTTTGCGTTTGTTGATCCGTCGCAGCGCAGTCGTCTTCCAGGTGGCATCCTTATGGCTCTTCTGAAGAAATACTGGCCAGGGCTCTACGGTGAGCGCGAGAAGAAGTTAGCCCACAAATGGGAGGACTATGAGGTCGCTAAGGCGGCTGGCTTGATGACCGATGGGACCGGTGAGAGGTTTGCGCCCACCGCTGCACAAGTTGTACACAACCAGTTTTGGGTAAGATTTATTCTGTCGAGTTTGTTCATGGATCGTGACGCTACCGTGCCAACTTATGATTTTCACCATTCATGTTTTATGCACGATTGTAGGCCTATTTTGCAGTGGCTCCTGAGCATCAGGAAAAGTCGGACCAGGTCTTGCTGACGATGGCAAGGAACAAGATACGCCAGATGTTTTACGATGCTAGAATGATGGCCATCTCGCACTTCTTTGCCGAGACAAAAGGCACGAGGAAATTGAAGCCTGTGATTGTTGAGGAGAAGCTCACAGAAAAATTCAAGCTGGAAGATTACATGGCGGTAAGTACATTGTCTTTTTATTCTATGTTCATCCTAAATTGCATTATATGTTCTTGAATTGAGATGTTTTCATTTCTTAGATTGCTCCGAAATGGTGCGATGGAAAGATGGACGGTTGGGAGGTGTTGGTGAACCTATGGACATCAGATCCGGACTTCATCGCCAAGAGCATTCAAAACAAGGCCAATCGCGGCAAAGAAGGAACACACATTCAAGGAAACAGAGACTTCTATCGCTTCAAGGAGAAGCAGATATATATGGAACAACCTCCTTCTATTTTACGGCATGTTCCTTTTCTAATGCATAACATTTGTTTTATGCACTGCAGGTGGCCGCTAATGGAGGGCAGGACATTCCAGACATTCGAGTGTGGCAGACGGCTCATAAGAAGAAGGTGGTCGAGGAAGGCAAGGATCCATACTATGGCAGCACCAGCCAGGACCTTAGCGACTACACGAGCAGGTTTATTTGTTGTCACCATGCTTACTAATTGCTAAGAAGATTTAATTTCTTCTTACTAATTGTTTATTCGGTATCAACACAGGTATCAAGAGTTGCATGGGGCGGATTCTCAGCCCCTTGATGAGCCGTTCGACATGACGGTGGTGATGATCTTAGGACATGGCAAGAAACATGGCCGTGGAAAGATTCTTGGTACAGTGTACGACCCTGACGCCACTCTCCCACGGGTCCGAGCTACCACGAGTGTGTCTATCCCACCTCGTGCACCGCGTGGTCGATCCTCCCGTGGCTGCGACAATGTAAGCTTTTTCTCATTTTTATCCTCATTTTGGCATCCCTTCATGAATGTGTATGTTGATGAGATTCATTATGTCAAATTGTAGGCCCGTTGGGCGGAAGCCTATGAGCAGGTTCGCCAGGATTATGAGGAAAAGATGAAGGAATATGAAGCAGCGTTCAGGCACAAGAGTCGTACCAGCATGCCTTTAATAGGGTTAGTTGTTACTCATTCTAGCTACTTGCATGAAAACTCCACTGCCCGAGTTTGTGCTTTACCATGCGTGACATATAAACTCACTTGCAGGCGGTATATACGGCTGTGTGCGAGGGTACTCCAATGCCCCAGTATGTCGAACCTCCGACAAGACCAGTGATGCCAAGGATGCCGTCGATGGACGAATTCCTCGCACATGCCGCCACGGGACTCCGGTTAGTACTTCACCAAACTACTAAGTTAATAGTTACCGTCTACTTTACACATCGATATTTACACTTGTCATATTTCGTTCAAACATGTAGGGATTAGATAGTTCATGTGCTTTCTTTAGTCGTGCTTCTGCCTCGCCCTGCGAGTCGCCCTCGGCCACTCCGCTTCACCTAGGTGGTGCTAGTCGTGGTGCTTCTGCCTCGCCCAGTACAGTGCCCCATGGCGAGAGCCATGACTCGCGCCGACACTCGCCGATCCAGGTTAGTTCCAAGCAAACTCTTGCATAAAACCAACACTTGGACAATTTGCCATGCAACAATGTCAACTTGGAACAATGGCAATGCAAAAACTTCAAATTTGAACAATTCTCCATGCAAAAGTGGCATAGAACAATTTTCCATGCTTAACTTTGGTCTTGGACCAATTTGCCATGCAAAATCTATGACTTTGATCAATTTGCCATTTATGAACTTTGACTTACAAAATTTGTCACGCTAAACGGGTGTTCTTTTCCATTTTGTAGTGATGATGCTCTCGTGGTGGACTACGTGTTATGCCGGTGCTTCATGTACTTTGTTCACCGGTTCTTTCTCGGAGATCTTCTTTAGTGAACTTGTCGTGAACTTGTACCCGTGTTAGATATGCACTGTGTGACCTTGTAGTGCTTTGCGATGCACTATGTGACCTTGTATTACTCGTGTTTCGATACTTTGTGCTATGTATGGAGAATTGATGATCATATGTTGTTGATGGATTGGAGATTTGATCATTATATGTCGATATGTAAAGAGTTTTGGCGATGGTTTTTATATGCATACAGTGAATTCACCATTATATATATATAAATCTGTTGCCCGGGAACATTTTAAAATTGCAGGATTAAAAAATAAGCAGGGAAAAAACCTGGGAACCACCTATGCCGACGGTATTACCGTTGGCTTACATCCTGGACATTGGTGCCGACGGTATTACTGTCGGCATAGGTCCTACACGCGAGTCCCAGGTCCTGCCCATGGAAGAAGAAGCTGACGGTTATACCATCGCATTGCGTCAGTGTAGGCGAGCCCCCCAGTTCCTGCCACGTGGAAGATGAAACCGACGGTTGTACCGTCGGCATGAATCCGGCCGGTGAACACCCAGAACATGCCGCGTGGAGTTCGAAACCGACGGTGTTACCGTCGGCATAGCTTCCGTCCGCCATCAACTCACCGTCCGTCCGTGATGCGGGCCGACGGCCGAGGTATGCCGACGGCAAGATAACCCGTCGGCATAAATGCTCTATGCCGACGGCTGTGGCTATGCCGACGGACACGGAGTTACGCCGACGTTAGCTTTGCCGACGTGGCCGTCGGCACGGTGTACGCCGACGAATTAAAGGCCTATGCCGACGGTTATTACCGTCGTCAGCATTGATCCTGCTTCCTGTAGTGGCTGTAGCGTGTTGGCAACTTTGGGAAGCCCGAAATGATGCCAGAAATGGGAAAGGCCAACTTCATCCGATGAGTGTCGCGGCAAAAATCAAAGCCTATGTGGAAAATATTGTGCAACACTGTTTCAAGTCCTCAACAGTTAACAGGTGTGAGTCCTCTGTCTTGCCTCGATGGACTCCACCACCGGCTGGAAAGGTTTGTGTAAACGTTGATGCAGCTATCTTCAAGGAAGAACATCGGATGGGGCGGGGAGCTGTGGTACGTGATCATTCATACAGGCAAACTGCTGTTGGCCTGCAATGAAGGTATCGACAGCATCCAGTCACCGGAGCTAGCGGAGGCTATTGCAATGCAATCCGCCGTGCTCTGATGGTTACGAGGGACAATGGTTTCAGCAACATCTATCTGGTGTCTGACTGTCTCACGGTAATCAATGGAGAGGGATCGGTCGAGTGTGGGATCTGTGTGAGTGATATCAAAATGCTCGCTTCAGGTTTTTTCACCTGCATCTTCAAACACTCAAGTCGGAAGTTGTTGCGCTCGAAACGCGTCACACGAACACGTCCTCGTGTACCCGCGGTGCCGGGGAGATACTCCGCAACTCGCCCCGCGGGAGGCCTGCTTCCAGCGCGATACGCAAGACAGCAAGCAGGCGCTTTTTAGACCAGACGCCCCAGCCCCTCGGGAAGCCCCGTCTGAGGAAGCCGGCGACGATTGGCTGAACTAAGCCGGACTTGGCCGCTCTCAGCTCGGTTTTCGATACCCGGCGAAATCTAGATGAAGTCGCCGAACAACGGAAGCATAAACAAGGGTTTGAGGAGATAAAAGTAGGTTGTATTGATAGGTTGTCGATTGTTTGCTTAATTTCAATCGGCCGTCACCTCTCACATATATATGAGGCGGCTGGACTTCCCGTACAAGTAATGGACTTCTACAAGGCTTACAAATCATAGTCTAAGTCGAATCCATCTCTAAAATAGGCAACTTTTGGCCGGCAACGTTGGCTTCAAACTTGTTGGCTACTTCGGAAAGTTGCCTTTTGCCTTCCGTACTGGCTTCCAACTTGCTGGCTACTGGAAAGTTGCCTTTTTCCCTTCCGTATTGGCTTCAAACTTGCCTTCTTTCTTAGAGACGAGATATCTTGATCGGCTTCGTATTAGACCCGGATTTCTGTCCGGCTTCTTTTAGAAAGTTGCCTCCCATTTTCCAGCCTTGATCTTAGAAAGTTGTCTTCTCGTTTTCCGCCTTGATCTTGACCTTGAAAGTTGTCTTCTATTTTTCTGCCTTGATCGGTGGAAAGTTGACTTGCCGGCTTGTATTTGACAAAGTTGGCTTTATGCCGTCTTGTCTTGACAATGTTGACTTCTTTTCTGCCGCCTTGTCTTGACAACATTGACTTCCTTTTTGCCACCTTGTGTTGACAAAGTTGGCTTCTTTTCAGCCACCTTTATTGCTTCCTTTGACTTAGCTCGCTATGTCTTCAGGCAACTTCGCACTCCCGAATCCAGCTTCCGCCTTGTTCCGGTTGCCGGATTATTGGCAGCCTTCTTCCGGCCATCTTTTCCTGGAAAGCTTCCCAGATCACCATTTTAGCCTTCTTTGTTGCCTTCTTTAAGCCGCCAAATCCTCCTTGAACCTGAAACTGGCAATCTGCCAAAAACGGGTGCTAACACATGCCCCCCTGTTTTCTAGTAGAGCTTGCGTACTAGAAAATATTCAATGTAGAAGTTTTTGTCTAAGGGCGATGCTTAAGCTCATCGGCCATATGCTAAGGGCGATATATGTATATCGGCCATACGTGCAACTCATGCAGTTTGCCACACGCTCGGGTGGAATTTCTTCAAGTATTTCCCATTGATAGCTCGAGGCAACATGCTGCCTTCCAATGTCTCCACCAGATAAGAGTTGCCGGGTACTATTCTCGCGACTCGCAGCGGCCCTTCCCAGTTTGGGGACCATTTGCCAAATTTCCGGCTTCTAGAGCCAACTGGCAATATAACTTTCCAGACCAAGTCGCCAATTTGAAAGTCTTTTAGCCGGACCTTCTTATTGTAAGTTTTTGCCACCCGCAACTTTTCCTTCTCAATTTCTCGCAAGGCAATAACACGCTTGTCGGCTACTTCATCAACATTGTCCATCATCAAGCTGCAGTAGTCTTCAGCCGACAAGTCATCTTGCTTAGCAAGCCTCAAGGCAGCCAGATTCACTTCTACTGGCAAAACGGCTTCTTGTCCATACACCAACTCAAAAGGAGTTGCCTTGGTTGCTCCATGCCTTGAGATCCTGTGCGCCCACAATGCTTCGGACAGTACCTCGTGCCACCTCCTTGGATGATCCTGTACCTTCTTCTTGATCAATTTGACCAAGATTTTATTGCTTGACTCGGCTTGTCCGTTGGCTTGTGCATAGTAGGGAGATGAACTGAGCATCTTGATTCCAAGTGATTCGGCAAATTGCTTCACCTCCTTAGCCATGAAGGAAGTACCTTGATCTGTGGTAAGAGTCTGCGGAATGCCGAATCGATGGATGATATGTTCTGTAATAAACTGGATCACCTCCTTGTGGGTCATGTTTCTGAGAGGTACTGCTTCAGACCACTTGGTGAAATAATCAGTAGCCACCAATACGAACCGATGCCCCTTGGATGAAGGCGGATGGATCATGCCGACAAAGTCAAGCGCCCAACCCCGGAAAGGCCACGGTTTTATAATTGGATTAAGAGGTGAAGCTGGCACCAACTGAATATCTCCAAACTTCTGGCAGGTTTCACATCCCCTGTAATATCTGAAGCAGTCATTGATCATTGTCGGCCAATAAAAACCTGCTCGCCTGAGCATCCACTTCATCTTGTGGGCCGACTGATGTGTTCCACATAAACCATCATGTACCTCTCCCATGGCAACTCTAGCTTCGTCTTCATTCAAGCACTTTAGAAGAAGACCATCGGCAGTTCGGCGATATAAGGCGGCATCCACCAATGTATACTTGAGAGCTAGGCGCCGAACTGCTCTGTCTGTTTTTCGACTTGGATCTTGTAAATAGTCAATATAAGGTTGTCTCCAGTCGTCCGCCAAGTTGTCACTTGACTCCTCCTTAGCCGGCTCCAACAAGCCGGCTTCCTGTTTGGCTTTCTCCTTAGCCGGCTCCAACAAGCCGGCTTCCTGACTGGCTTCCTCCAAGTTGGCAACATGAGTTGTTGGCTGTTCCTTGATAAAGAATAAACCACGACTGACGTGATAGCCAGATGCCTGTTGTGCCAACTCATTCGCAAGCCAATTGTCTTGCCTAGGAACATGAGATATGTGGAAATAATCCAACGTTGAAATCATATCCAGGCATCTATCAAGATAAATGTTGAGAGACCCGCTGTTGCATTGACAAATCTTGGCCACTTGCTGGACAATAAGCAACGAATCTCCATATGCCTCGACATGAGTTACCCCTGCGTCCACCAATATTTCTAGCCCGAATAGAAGTGCTTCGTATTCGGCTTCATTGTTAGTGCATAAATAGTCAAGACGACAAGAGGCTTCAAAAACAGTACCGTGTGGTGAGATGTACACAATGCCAACTCCTTGTCCGCTGCTGCAGACTGAGCCGTCAAAATAAAGCTTCCACGGTACAGCCGACACAATATTTAAGCCGGCTTCTTCCTCCAGGTCAATCCGATGTTCAACAATAAAGTCAGCTACAATTTGGCCTTTCATAGATTTTAGTGGTTCATAAGCCAAATCATATTCAATCAACCCGTACGCCCACTTGCCGATTCGCCCACTAAGAATCGGCCTTTGTATCATGTGTTTGAGAACATCGGTCTGACCAAAGACTTTGCATTCACTGGATAGCAGATAATGTCGCAATTTGGTGCAGGCAAAGTAAAGAGACAAACACAACCTTTCTACAAAGCTGTACCTTGACTCGGCATCCAGCAAACGTCTACTCAGATAAGTGATGATGTACTCTTGTCCTTCGGCTTCCTGAGTTAAGGCAGCTCCGATCACTTTGTCCTCAGCAGCAATATAAAGCCGGAAAGGTTGACCATGAGCCGGCTTCCTGAGAACTGGAGGAGTAGACAGGCAAGTTTTTATCTTGTCAAACGCCTCTTGCTGCTTTGCCCCCCAGGTGAATTCATCATCATTCTTGAGCCGAAGGATCTGTGTAAATGCATCAACTTTTCCAGACAAGTTAGCAATGAATCTTCTCAAATAGTTTACCTTGCCCAGAAACTTCTGCATGTCATTTTTGCAACCCGGCGCCTGTATCTTCTGGATGGCTTCAATCTTTGCCGGATCAACTTCTATGCCATGTTCATGTATGATGAAACCAAGGAATCTCCCAGCCGACACGCCAAAGGCACACTTCAAAGGATTCATCTTGAGCCCGTACTTCCTCATTCTTTCAAACGCCAGCCGCAAGTCGGCCAAGTGATTTGACTCGCCGTCCGACTTAACCACCACGTCATCAATATATACCTCCAGTACGACTCCCAGAAGATCATGGAATATCAGGTTCATCGCTCTTTGATAGGTGGCTCCGGCATTCTTCAATCCAAAAGTCATCACGGTCCATTCGAACAAGCCAACAAAGCCTGGGCAGCGAAACGCCGTCTTAGCCGAATCTTCTTCGGCCATAAATATTTGGTTGTAACCTGCGTTGCCATCCAAGAAGCTGATAACTTTGTGACCTGAGGCTTCGTTGATAAGCATGTCGGCTATTGGCATAGGGTACTCATCCTTTGGCGTGGCTCGATTCAAATCCCTGAAATCAATACATGCCCTAATCTTGTCGGATCCTTTCTTTTCGACCGGCACAATGTTGGATAACCATTCGGCATACTTACAGGGCCGAATAAAGTTGGCTTTCAAAAGCCTGCCAATTTCCGCCTTTATCCGATCATAGATCAGTGGATTAAATTTGCGAGCCGGCTGCTTGTATGGTCTGAAGCCGGCTTTGATAGGCAACCGATGTTCGACCAACTCTCGGCTTAACCCAGGCATCTCGTGGTATTCCCATGCAAAGCAATCCACGTACTCTTTGACTAGCGCGATTAATTCAGACTTATAATCGGCCGCCAACTTTTGCTTTACAAATGTCGGTCTAGGGACAGTGCCATCCCCAATGTCAACTTCTTCCAGCAAGTCAGCCGATGTAAAGCCTTGTCCCAACTTATCCATGTCATCTGGTTCTTCAATTGCTTCATACATATCGTTCCTTTCGGTCCGATACTCGTCCAGACGCTTCTGCAGCCACTCATCATTTTGATCCATCTACTTGAGCGGCAGCCGATTGCTACCAATCGGCTTTAGAGATACTGGCACGAATCCGTCCCTGGTAGCACTTAGGAAGTCGAATCCGGATAAATCACGCCCAGAAAGGCATGTGACATTAGAATGTTGCCAGTCAACAATCGACTCGGCTAACGCAATGCATGCCGATTCGTCAGCATGGACAACTTCAACTTCGTCGTCAACCCATTGCACTAGTTGCTGGTGCATAGTAGACGGAACACACTGGTTAGCATGAAGCCAATCCCGTCCTAGCAGCACATTGTAGTTTCCCTGCACCTCAGCAACAAAGAAGGCGGTAGCCAAAGTCTTGCTTCCTACTGTGAGCTCCAAGCTGATAACGCCTTTGGCTTCTACTCCTTCTCCTCCTTCGAACCCATTTAACACCATGTTTGTCTTCATCAGGTCGCCATCATCTAGTTGTAGCTTCTTGAAGACAGAATATGGCATCAAGTTTACCACAGCGCCGCCATCCACCATCATCCTGGTGACCGGCTTGCCATCAATGTGTCCTCTGACATACAGAGGCCTGAGGTGTTTCACCGGCTTGTCAGGTTTTTCGAAGACAACATTTTTTGGTCCAAAGTTGATTTGCGCAACCTCGCCTTCTTTGACAGCACGGAACTCGGCCGGCAAGTAATACACCATGTTGATGTCCATTCCTGTCCGAGTCGGCGATTCTTCATAATCTAGCAGATCTTCATCTGTCAAATTGCCTGACTCATCCATTGTTGACTCTGACATTGCTGGTTCTTCTTCTGCCTTTTCTTCCATTGCGAGGTCTTCACTTGCCGGCTTCTCTGTGGCCGGATCTTGGATTGCCAGCTCCTTTGCCAAACTTGCCATCGCCAAGTCTGCTGCTTCGACTTCGTCAGCCCATGAAGAATAGGTGATAGCCGGCGTAGCTGCCGGCTCTATTTCACCATCGACAGCAGGACTCATGGTAGTTGGTGCGGAAGCCGCCATAAGGACTGGCCTAGGAATCCACTTTTGCGCCGGCAACATTGGTCGCTCAGCATTGAATTTGACGTCCCTGGATTGCTCAGCTCTTTCTTCTGCCTTCTCCCGGTTCCTTGCTCTTTGCAGTTTCCGCTTTTGTGTCTTTGTTATACCTGGCGGGCACCACTTTGGCTGAGTATATTTTGGATCCCGGGGTTGAGCTTTCATGGCTTGACTGGAGCTAGCTTCATGATCATTGGTTGCTGGCTTTGGCGCGATAGCAAGTATCGGCTCACTGTTTGCCGGCTCTGTAATCGGGTCCTTCAATTTTAGCACATGAGTTCCAACAACCAATAAGTTGTCTGAGACTAATCCGCCTTCTGGCTCCGCCTTTTTAGCACCTTGCGCCTTGATCCGCCAATATGACATGTCTCCGGGATACACAAGCCGGCTTTGCATAGATGGCCGGATTGCCCTGCGTTTGACCTCGTCAGCCGGCCTCTGGTGCCGGCTATTTTCCTCCGTGGATGGTGACCTTGGTCGTTTCCCATACTGCCACTGGTGCGACCTCGACCCGGCCTGGCGCACGTACTTGTTCAGCAGCATGTCAAAAGTTGGCTTTGTCTTCCTTGGTCTATATTCAACCTGGTTTGTCTTCCATCTGCCAACTTCTGGGCTCTTGGGCTTGATAAATCTAGGCGGCGACTTGTCTGGCCGTGGTACTTGCCCCCCGAGTGTAGGGTTGTTGATGGTAATCTTGATGACTTCGCCTCCATCGGGTTGCCGGCTCACTATAACTTGTCTTCCTGCCGCCTTGCTGCTGGCCACCTTCCTGGGTTCACCAACAACAACATTTGATTTATTAGCGGCTTCGGCTGCCTCTGGCCGAAGTAGAACTTTCTTTCCCTCCAGATCTAGCACGTTTACTGGAAACGGCTGTGTATCAATTGCCATGCCGGCAAAGCTCAATCGTCCGTCGTTGAGGGCCGATTGGATCTGTTTACGAAAGACATTGCAATCATTAGTAGCATGAGAGAAAGAATTGTGATACTTGCAATAAGCCCGCCGCCTTAATTCATCAGGCGATGGTATAACATGATTTATCCTTATCACTTTATCCTTCAACAAGGCATCAAATATTCTATCACACTTGCCTACGTCAAAGCTGCATTTTATTTCGTCATCCCGATTTTTACGAATCGGCTTTAGATCATCACACATGTATGGTTTGGCCTTGCTGGGCCAAACAAACTCAGCGGAATAAACATCGGCTTCATCACCGGAGTCGGCATCGTTGTCAACAATATTAAGCCGGCTCCTGCTCATCCGATGCGAGTCTTTTGACTCATTGACCCGGCTCTCTTGAGCCAACGCTCTCTCCTGGACTTGGCCAACAGACAAGAATTCATGTCCTTCTAACCTCTCTTTCAGGTAGGACCTTAAACCATTGAAAACCAAGTCAGCCATGTCTCTTTCAGTTATTGCCAAACTATAACATCGGTTTCTGGTATTTCTAAATCTCTTGACGTAATCAGATACCGATTCATCCTGCTTCTGCCTAACCGATGTAAGGTGAGACAATTTTAACTCTATTTCGCCGGCAAAGAAGTGTTCATGGAACTTTTGCTCTAGATGAAACCATGTATGTATAGAATTAGGAGCTAAAGCCGAAAACCAAGAAAACGCAATGCCGGTTAAAGACAATGAGAACAGGCGAACTTTAATGTGATCATGGTTAGCTTCGCCTAATTGAGCCAAATATTGACTGATATGTTCCCATGTTGACTTACTATCCACCCCATTAAATTTGGCAAATTCAGGGACTCTATAACCAGGTGGATAAGGTTGCAGATCAAAGTAATCGGGGTAAGGCTTAGTGTAAGTTCTATGTTTTGGCATCACCCCGAGCTTGTCAAAAGCTATCTGGTCCAATCTTCTCCTGAATTCGGCTAAGGAATCGTCCATAATGGCCGATTGAGCCGGCACGAGAGAAGAATTGGCGGCAGGGCCAGCTTGCACCCAAGTAGCCGAATTTTGATTCGGCATTGACTCATGACCCAGAATCCGCCTTGTCTGACTCGGCTGGCTTGCCGAGTTAGGCATACTCTGGACAGGAGTTGGACATGGCAGCGTAGGCACAAGTTGGTTTTCCCTACTTTGACCGATCGGTTGTTTGTCCGATGGTTGGTCATGGGACGTGTTTTTCTTAGCCTTTTCATGTTCTAGCATAAGGTCGTAAACATTGGCAGTGCCTTGCGAAACATGAAATTGAATTTCGGCTATCTGTTCAGAGGAAAAAAGGCTACTACTTACAGCGGGTTTGTCAATGTTGGCATCCAGCGGTACAAATTCCGGCTCCTTGATCGGCGAGATTATACCTTGCCGATCTACCTTGAAGCTGGATAAGTACAGGTCTTGATCTTCTTGATCCCGCTTGGCTCGCAGCGCCTCGAACTCCTCATCTCTCTTCTTCTTCCACGCCTCCAGACCTTGGCGTTGTTCTTCCGACAACTTCTCGAGAGTTGGCTTGATGATGTTGTCGGTATTGATACCGGCAGCGTCGGTCTTGGAATTGGTCATTGCTGTCCAATTTTCAGATCGAATCGTCCCCAGCGGAGTCGCCAAAAAGTGTGTTGCGCTCGAAACGCGTCACACGAACACGTCCTCGTGTACCCGCGGTGCCGGGGGAGATACTCCGCAACTCGCCCCGCGGGAGGCCTGCTTCCAGCGCGATACGCAAGACAGCAAGCAGGCGCTTTTTAGACCAGACGCCCCAGCCCCTCGGGAAGCCCCGTCTGAGGAAGCCGGCGACGATTGGCTGAACTAAGCCGGACTTGGCCGCTCTCAGCTCGGTTTTCGATACCCGGCGAAATCTAGATGAAGTCGCCGAACAACGGAAGCATAAACAAGGGTTTGAGGAGATAAAAGTAGGTTGTATTGATAGGTTGTCGATTGTTTGCTTAATTTCAATCGGCCGTCACCTCTCACATATATATGAGGCGGCTGGACTTCCCGTACAAGTAATGGACTTCTACAAGGCTTACAAATCATAGTCTAAGTCGAATCCATCTCTAAAATAGGCAACTTTTGGCCGGCAACGTTGGCTTCAAACTTGTTGGCTACTTCGGAAAGTTGCCTTTTGCCTTCCGTACTGGCTTCCAACTTGCTGGCTACTGGAAAGTTGCCTTTTTCCCTTCCGTATTGGCTTCAAACTTGCCTTCTTTCTTAGAGACGAGATATCTTGATCGGCTTCGTATTAGACCCGGATTTCTGTCCGGCTTCTTTTAGAAAGTTGCCTCCCATTTTCCAGCCTTGATCTTAGAAAGTTGTCTTCTCGTTTTCCGCCTTGATCTTGACCTTGAAAGTTGTCTTCTATTTTTCTGCCTTGATCGGTGGAAAGTTGACTTGCCGGCTTGTATTTGACAAAGTTGGCTTTATGCCGTCTTGTCTTGACAATGTTGACTTCTTTTCTGCCGCCTTGTCTTGACAACATTGACTTCCTTTTTGCCACCTTGTGTTGACAAAGTTGGCTTCTTTTCAGCCACCTTTATTGCTTCCTTTGACTTAGCTCGCTATGTCTTCAGGCAACTTCGCACTCCCGAATCCAGCTTCCGCCTTGTTCCGGTTGCCGGATTATTGGCAGCCTTCTTCCGGCCATCTTTTCCTGGAAAGCTTCCCAGATCACCATTTTAGCCTTCTTTGTTGCCTTCTTTAAGCCGCCAAATCCTCCTTGAACCTGAAACTGGCAATCTGCCAAAAATGGGTGCTAACAGAAGTCTAATGTCGCAGCACACATTCTAGCTCGTAAAAGTTTGCTTTCTGTTTGTAATATTTCCTATGATGTTGTACCGGAATGTATCCGGGAAGTACTCTGTAGTGATGTGCCTTGATCAATAAAGCTTATATATACTCAAAAAAAAAAAACAGCCACACGCCAGCATTTTAATCCTTAACTAACTCAAGGGCTTAGCTTTATAAAAAAACGTACTCCTAAGTGTTAAACGATAAGGACTGAAGTAGTTAGAGTTGTTGTAATTGTATCGTATCGGTGAAATATAAACCGAACGATCCTTTTTGTTTCTTGTAGATCAATCCTTGTAACAACATGATGTAAATCCCTAGCCGGGGTTCGGCCTATATAAACACGCAGGCATGCCGAGGTAAAGGCATCGCTTAACCCATCCAATCTATAGAATTTACATGGTATCAGAGCTAGCCCTCTCGTCCATGGCGTCGAGCTCCAGCAACCCTCTCCCCAACAATCCCTTTAGCCACTCCGTGATCGAGAAGCTCACCAAGAGCAACTATGTTATGTGGAAGGCACAAGTCCTATCCGCAATCCGAGCGGTATAGATGGAGCACTTCCTCGACAACAAGATCGCGGCGCCGAGCAAGGAGATCGAGGTGAACAAGGCCGGCGTCGTCACCAAGGAGAACAATCCCGCCTACGGGCCATGGCTGGCGCAGGACCAGCAGGTCGTCAGCTTCCTGCTGACGGCTCTCTCGCCCCAGATCGGTGCGCAGGTCGTCAACAACACCACTGCGGCAACTCTGTGGGACGCGATCGGGGTGCTCTTCATGTCGCAGACACACGCCCGCACCGTCAACACGCGCATCGCGCTGGCGAACACCCAGAAGGGCACCATGACCATCGCTGAGTACGTGCCCCGCGTCAGGGCGCTGGCGGACGAGCTGACGTCCGCAGGCATGAAACAAGATGATGAAGACATCGTCCCCTACATCCTCGCAGGGCTCGATTCCGAGTACAACTCGATCGTCTCGGCCCTCTGCTCCCGCCTCGAGCCGGTTTCTATTGGTGAGGTTTATTCACAGCTTCTTAGTTTCAAGATGCGTCTTGATCTGCTCCAGGGAGGAGGAGGAGGACAGCACTCGGCAAACGCTACGTTTCGTGGCGGCCGCGGAGGTGGACGCGGCTACGGCAACGGAGGAGGACGCAGCAACGACAACGGTGGCGGAGGCTACAACGACAACGTTGGCGGAGGCTACCAGCCTCAAGGTGGCCGTGGCAATGGAGGCCGCGGCTACGGCAACATGCACGGCGGCAATCCTGGCCGCAGCAACAATGGTGGATACGGCGGCGGCTACGGCGGCCACCACAACAACAACAACAAACCGCGCTGTCAGTTGTGCGGCAATGTTGGGCACACCGTACATAAGTGCTGGGAGAGGTTCAACACCTCGTTCACCGGCATGGAGGAGAAGAGTGCGGCCTCGGCTTCCACCTCCTCCTACGGCGTCGACTCCAACCCTTGGTTCATCGACACCGGGGCGACCGATCACATCACCGGCGACCTCAACAAGCTGACCATCCACGACAAGTACAGCGGCCACGAGCAAGTCCACACCGCAAACGGGTCAGGTATGGACATCAAACACATCGGTTATTCTACTTTTAGTACCCCTGAACGTGAACTTCATCTTAAAAATATTCTCCACGTGCCTCAAGCAAATACAAGTTTGCTATCTGCTCATCGTCTTGCTTTTGATAATCAAGCGTTTCTTGAAATTCATCCATCTTCTTTTTCATCAAGGATCATGCCACGAGGAGAACCCTTCTGGAAGGCAGGTCTAGGAGACGCCTTTACCCTCTTTCGTCCACACCATCGTCGAGTTCAAGCAAGGGAGCATTTAGTGTCATCAAACCCACTTCGGAGAGATGGCACTCACGTCTAGGACACCCATCTTCAGCTATCGTCAATAAAGTCATTAGTAAAAATAATCTCCCTTGTTCTAGTGTGTCTCTTGATGATTCGGTCTGTGATGCTGTCAATTGGGCAAGAGTCATCAATTACCTTATTCCAAATCTTTTAGTGAGTCAAGTGCTCCTTTAGAACTTGTTTTTTCGGATGTATGGGGCTATGCCCAAGAGTCTGCTGGACGGAAGAAATACTATGCCAGTTTTATCGATGATTTCAGTAAGTTCACATAGATATATTTTCTCAAGTTTAAATCTGAAGTTTTTCAGAAGTTTCATGATTTTCAAAATCTCGTCGAAAGACAATTCAATCGGAAAATTCTTGCTATGCAAACCGATTGGGGTGGCGAGTATGAGAAGCTTAGTTCTTTCTTCACCAAGGTTGGCATCTCTCACCATGTTTCATGTCCTCATGCACGCCAACAAAACAGCTCCGCCGAAAGAAACCATCGCCACATTGTAGAGGTAGGACTTTCTTTACTTGCTCATGCATCCATGCCACTAAAATATTGGCATGAGGCTTTCCTTTCCGCTACATATCTTATAAATCACACTCCTACCAAACTTCTGAATTTTGAGTGTCCATTGGAACGGTTGTATCATGAGACTCCTGATTATAAGTCTCTTAGAGTATTCGGGTGCGCATGTTGGCCAAATCTCCGCCCATATAACAATCACAAGTTGGCCTTTCGTTCTAAACAATGCGCATTTCCTGGTTACAGTAATCTTCACAAAGGCTTTAAGCGTCTAGACATATCGAGTGGACGCATATATATATATATATATATCGTGTGATGTGGTATTCGATGAAGCAGTTTTTCCTTTTTCCAAGCTTAATCCAAACGCCGGTGCAAAACTCCGTTCTGACATTTTATTACAGCCATCATCCGTTTCAAATTCTCCTAATCATGGGGGCGAAAACAGTAGTAATGATCATGTAGATGATGCTCCAAAACAAATTCTAACCCTAACGGTGGCAAAAGCCTACCAAATCGGCGTTATTTTGTGCAGGAGACTGGCGCCAGATCCGATGCAGATCTTCCTGATGGCGCCGATCCCGCGAGATACTCTGCATCCAGTCAGGCCTCGGGATCTTCGTCGAATCCTCCTGGAGCTGGTGCGACCCAGTCAGGTCACGCCACGTGCGGCGGACAGACGGGCGCTCCGTTCTGCACGGCAGAAGAAAACACGTGGACCTCTCTGACACACACAGCGGGCCAATCTCCTCATGCCGAGCGGGAGCGGTCGCTGTCTCCAGCTGGGGGTCAGGGCGAGGTGTCGCCACTCCATGGGCCATTCCAGGCGGGCCCAGAAACGAATCTGGAGCAGGCGACATGATCTCCTGCAGGCAGCAGTCCGATGCGGTCGGATGGATCTTCTGCATCTTCAACTCCTGAGCACCGAGCTGTGACTCAGCCTATAAGGGCACGCACCAGGTCTCAAAGCGGTATATTCAAACCCTTTATCCCAAGTGATGGTACAGTTCGGTATGGAAATTTGCATCGACAGGAGAGCCTGATAACTTACAAGAAGCTTTAGGAAATAAAAATTGGAAGGGTGCTATGGATTTAGAATTTGATGCTCTTATGAAAAATAGAACTTGGCATTTAGTACCATCGGAACAAGGGAGGAATATAATTGATTGTAAATGGGTGTATAAAATCAAAAATAAATCTGATGGTACTATAGATAGGTATAAGGCTAGATTAGTAGCAAAGGGTTTTAAACAACGCTATGGCATAGACTATGAGGATACTTTCAGTCCAGTGGTTAAAGCAGCTACTATTAGGTTGGTGTTGTCTATTACTGTTTCCAGGGGATAGAGCTTACGCCAACTGGACGTACAGAATGTGTTTCTTCACGGCGTTCTAGAGGAAGAAGTCTACATGCGGCAACCTCCTGGATATGAGGATGAGAACAAGCCGCATCATGTGTGTAGATTGGACAAGGCCTTATATGGTCTTAAACAAGCACCTCGAGCATGGTACTCAAGGTTGAGTACGAAACTGCAGGACCTTGGCTTTAAACCATCGAAGGGAGACACTTCACTGTTCTTCTACAGGAAAGGAAAAATTACAATTTTTATGCTTATATATGTTGATGACATAATCGTTGTGAGTTCATCTCAGGAAGCCACCATAGCATTGCTGAATGACTTGAGGAATGACTTTGCGCTCAAGGATCTAGGAGATCTTCACTATTTCCTTGGTATTCAGGTTAACCGAGTTGATGATGGTATTTTGTTGTGTCAAGAAAAATATGCATCAGATATTCTTAAGCGTGTAGGGATGGCAAAATGTAAGCCCTCAAGCACACCGCTCTCCACTTCGGAGAAGCTGTCTTTGCATGAAGGAAAGGTACTGAATTCGGAGGACTCAACTCTGTATAGAAGTGTTGTTGGAGCTCTGCAATATTTGACTCTAACAAGACCCGATTTATCATTTTTTGTCAACAAAGTTTGTCAATTTTTACACTCTCCTACTACTGTACATTGGACTGCTGTTAAGAGGATTTTGAGATATGTCAAGGGCAGCATTGATACAGGAATTAAATTTTCTAAGTCATCATCATCTTTGGTGAGCTCTTTCTCTGATGCAGACTGGGCAGGATGTCCAGATGACAGGAGATCAACTGGAGGCTTTGCTGTATTTTTCGGATCCAACCTTGTGTCATGGAATGCAAGGAAGCAAGCCACGGTGTCTCGTTCCAGTACAGAGGCAGAATACAAGTCATTGGCGAATGCCACGGCCGAGGTAATGTGGATTGATACATTACTTGATGAATTGGGTATTGAACATCCTCAAGCTGCATGTTTATGGTGTGATAATCTTGGTGCCACATATCTATCGGCGAATCCTGTATTTCATGCGAGGAGTAAGCACATTGAAATTGACTTTCACTTTGTAAGAGAACGTGTGGCACAGAAACTGTTGGATATCAGATTTATACCAACAGGAGATCAGGTTGCAGATGGGTTCACGAAACCACTGCAGTTGCGGCAACTTCAGTCCTTTAAGTTCAATCTCAATATGGACACATTGCGATTGAGGGAGGATGTTAAACGATAAGGACTGAAGTAGTTAGAGTTGTTGTAATTGTATCGTATCGGTGAAATATAAACCGAACGATCCTTTTTCTTTCTTGTAGATCAATCCTTGTAACAACATGATGTAAATCCCTAGCCGGGGTTCGGCCTATATAAACACGCAGGCATGCCGAGGTAAAGGCATCGCTTAACCCATCCAATCTACAGAATTTACAGTAAGGACTTGTTAACACGATGTCCACTAGCCGTAGGCAAGAGTGAAGTGCCTGTGGTTAGTTATGAATGAATGGTCTCGTACGACGTACGTGCGTCATGCATGAATGGGTTGGCTAAAACTCACCATGAAATTTGAAATTTGAAATTTAATAGGACTCCCAGGCGCCAAACAACTGGTGATAACGAGCACTCTTACCCCCACCACTATGGTTTGTTACCTTTTCCAATTCGGGGCTCCATCCAGTCTCACATCAATCGACATTGATCCCCATCGACGGCACTAGCCGCTCCGCAAACCAGGATTAAGAAGCAAAACCAATCTTCCCCTTTTGGCGGTGATCGGACGGCTTGCCGCAAAGAAAAAGAATGGCATATGTCGGCTCCCGCGCCTCATGCATCCCAGGAGAGCGCTAGTTGCTAGAGAAAGGAATGCCAGGAGCTCACGGTAGGGATTCCAGACACTGGAAATGATGATTCACTTTTTTACCGTCTGATGATCCCCTGGAAAGGCATATCAGGTGAGGCGTTAAATCCTCACACGTCGCGTTTTTTGCCGGATGATGTGAGGACTCCAGGTGGTGGTGCGTCCGAAGCACGTCGCGGCCTCGCCGCCGGAAGTAGCGTGGACCGACGTGTCCATGTCGCGGCGGCGATGTGCGTGCATGCCGGCGTCTTTCAGGCGATGGGCATGGTTCCTTCCTCGGCAGGTGAGGCCATGGTACGTGCTCCGTAGGAAGGTGGGAGAAGAACCGACTCGGTGCGGCACTCGAGTTGCCATTTGATTAATATTTACCATTTTACCTTGTCCGAGCGACTGCTACCGTTCTAAACGCTAGCTAGCGGGATGGGTATATTTTCCGAAAAGGTTTGTAATCATTCCAGGGATCTTGGGTTTTCATCCTCCGCATGCGCAGCCGTTGGATGGGTTTCATCACCACCACACGTTCGTCTCCATAGTCCATACACCACGTCCTCGTCCCTATCCACGCAAACCTCCCACTCGCCCGAGCTACCACCGACCCCCACGAGATCCCCTGAGCACCGCCGCCGGGACCGCCGCCGCCGCCGACGGGAAGGACCTCATGCGCCGCCGCCTCCGGGACAGGCCCCCTGCGCCCCTCCAACCGTCGGGACTGATCCCCTGCGCCCGCTCCCCTGCATGGCCCACAGCCGCCGGGACGGGCTCCCCTGCGCCCCGCCGCCACCGGGACGGGCTCTCCTCCCCTGGCCGCGCTGCTCCAGGTCCCCGCCCGTCCCCGACCTCCCGCGCCGGCCATTGCTCGAGCCCCGTGCTGCTTGTTCTGGAGGGCGGCGACGATGACCTCCGACGCGACCTGCTGCTCCGGCCCGCAGGCTCTCGAGGCCCAGCATCCAGGCGCGGCTCCGCCCCTGCAGCCTCCATGCCCGGCGGCGCCCGGCCTCACCTCGCCTCGCTGAACTCCCGCGCCGCCCGCCCCGGGGCTTCCCGCAGCGCCGCCTTGTCGGGATGGACCTGCGTCGAGAGGAGCTCCTCGAGGCCAGGAGCCGCCGCGCGCAAGGGACGACGGCCGGACGCCGCTGCGCACCTGTCCCCTGATTCCTGCATCCACGCCGACGACAACCTCTACATCGGATCTTTTCTGAACTGTTGTTGAAGATGAACCTGAATTCCACACTTGGAGTTGCTGCTTCTGAGCTAGACGCCCTAGGTGCTGCTCACCGACGGCTACTGACAGTACCCGGAGTTTTTTTTAGCAATTTTCATAGAGCTTCTGTAGCAGGTCCATAGAGTTTTATCTCGACGCAGATAAAAAATGTATTTTATCGTGGACGCCCGTCAGTGGCGGTGCTGCCATGGCACCCGTAGGTAGCAATGGTGCTGCTAGAGCAATTTTGTCGTTGATTTTTCTATGTCTTTTTTTTTCATCTTGCGGTGCAAATTTTTTGAAGCTTTGTAGCACAATATTTTCTCTTTTGATGCAAATCCACCGACCATTTGTAGCAATTTTGCTTTTTAATATCTTTTGCCCTTGATTTTGGTGCAAATGTTTGGATGCTTTTGTAGCAAAAAATTTCATTTTTGATGCAAATCCATAGAGCTTTTGTAGCAATTTTCTATGTGTTGTCGAAGAAGCTGGCGTTGCTACCGACAGTACCCGAAGTTGCTACCGACAGTATCCTGCATATCGACGGCACATGACACTGTTACCGGCGAGCCGACGATGCTACCGAGTGCGTGCGACGTTGTTACCGACGACACACAGCGATGTGCCAGCAATGCTATCGATGGCTGGCGACGTTGCTACCGACGGTGCATGGCATTGCTACCGACGAGCCGATGATGCTACCGGCGTGCAGCGTTGCTACCGACGGAACGCGGCGATGCTACTGACGAGTCGACGATGAAACTAACGGAATTCGGCAATGCTACGAGCGGATGCTACCGACGTCTCACGACATTACTACCGACGAGTCAACGATGCTACCGACGGCTCACGACGTTGCTACCGACGAGCTCTTAATGCTACCGACGGTGCATGGCATTGTTACCAACAAGCCGGCAGTGATACACGGGCGGGCCCCGTTGGAATCGACGGCACGTGGCGATGTTACCACGGACCATCAACATTGCTGCAAAGCGCCTACCATGGCGTTGCTGCATGGGTGACGCCGCGCCGGGGTGTTCTCCAATGTTGCCACCATGGTCTCCTTAGATTTGCTACAATAGCAAAAAAAAATGCTATAAATAAAACTTTTCTCTTCATATAAGCATTTGCTACAAGCAACACAAAAATTTTGCTACGAATGAATTTTTTTGCTACGTAGAAGCATTTTGTCGGATTTTGATTGAAAATTGGATTTTTGCTACAATAGCACAAAATTATTATTACAAACAAACAGTTTTTTGCTTCATAGAAGCATTTTGCTGGATTTCGGTGAGAATTAGAAATTTTGCTACAATATAACAAAATTCTTATTACACGCGAACCATTTTTGCTTCATAGAACCATTTTGCGGGATTTCGGTGGAATTAGAAATTTTGCTGCAATAGCACAAAATTCTTATTACGCGCGAACCGTTTTTGTTTCAGTGAAGCAAAAGCGGGATTGGGGAGGGCGACGCGAGATCCGACGGCTGGCGACCCGGGTGATCAGACGGAAAAATCCCCGGGGACGCCTAGTCCTTTCCTATATTTTCACTATCCACGTGGTGCATAAGTTGTTATACGTGTAAAAACCCCACCAGTGAGAAGGATAAATAAACTTCACTATTTCGGAAGAGATTACAAACGTCGAAGATTTACAACTATTAATGTCAAAAAAAAAGATTTACAACTATTCGATTTATCTTGTGTGTGGTGGCTTAGAAGATGTATTTACAATGGCGATGCATGACCTAGGCCTGTAATGATACATACCGTGAGGGTCCTCCTTTCGCTATGTCAGAAGTTAACCTTTATCAGAATATGCTTATAGCGATTTTGGATCGCAACAAAGTAACATAATTAATGAGTTCACGGTGTGTATGGATCAATATTCCTCGTACTAACATTCGATTAGGCCAAGGCCCCGACGGCACCAGATAAGGATAAAGTGTAGAGATGATTTCTCAGGCTAGAGACGGTTTCATCCTCTACAATTAGGGCTCCTTTGACGGGATTCATCGTGATGTTACATGTATACTTACAATATACTGCATCGTGCAAAAATATGACTATATGCACCCCGTACAGAATAAGAAAATGACACTTATTATTGGCAATGTGTTTTACCATGGTCGGGGGCTTTAGGAACCGTCGATCAAATCAATCCAACGGTGGGAAAATTAGGAAGTATCGGAAAGTAATAGAAAATGTGCTGGGAAGTATTGATTTACCAACACTAAAAATATTGATTTATTCTATTTACAAAAAGGGTAGATCGGTAATTTCGAAGAAGGTCCCACCTGTCACTCTCTCACACATCTCACTCTTGATCCGACAGACACGATCATGACCAAAATAATTCCCTTTCCGATCGCTGCCTACTCGTTGGCAAACTCGTCCCCAACGGCACGCTTGCGCACTACCTCCTCCAGGCGACGACTGAATACACACAATATTGCTAATTTTTATCCATCAATCTGTTTGGGAAAGTTGAACTGGCTCATCAAACTCTAGGCAACTTCGAAAAAACCACCTAATCTGGGCACGTGCTAATAAGCAACTAATGCAGAGAATGAATGATCTTTATCGTATAATTTTAATGATTTTTAAGCGTAAATTTAATGTATGGGTGGTTTTAGTTAGAGGGGGGCTATTGACCCACTTCCCCCCTAGAATCAATTTGCAAAAATGAAAACCATAGATAGACCGCTACTAGTTGTTAGCTCTAATGTTTAATTAATTCCTAGGAGGACAATGGGTGCAGTAGGGTGTCACTAAGCTTGAGTGTCGTCGGGTTCACGCTCTACTAGCTTTGGTCCGATGTTTGTTGCTTTATTTACCACGTGTTCACGTTATACCAACTTTAGTGGCCACCGCGAGCAATCTTCAAGAAGGTTGATCAATGTGCACATAGAAGACAATTGGGAGGACGGTCGGTGGAATTTAAATATTTAATTGCACCAAATTTTGTGGGTCTAGTATGTTGTTGGTTTAAATTAAGTTAAAAGAAGATCTAGATCAGAACTGACACATTTTATTGTATATGTCCACTTATTTCAGTCCAAATCTTAACAACATTGAAACATCTAAAACATATCATATTATGGAACGGAGGGAGTATCTAGGTAAAAGATTGAATCATTTAAAATCATGCTAAAAAAATATTGAATGATACTAGCTAAATGCCCACTAGTACAGAAAAGGCTATTAGTGGCGCACCAATTTAGGATTCTGTGGCGCACCCCCAGGTTTGTTGGGTGCGCCACAGAATTCTCGCCACTAAAATTATTTTTGTGGCGCACCCAGGGCGTGCGCCACAGAAAGACCCAGGCCGTGCGCCACAGAATCATGTCGCCGTGGACACAACAGAGGAATTCTGTGGTGCATCCCTAAACCGTGCGCCACAAAAAAATATTTGATGCGCCACAAAAGTATTTTCCAGAAATACAGAAATTCACATTTTCCTGTATAAATACAGGTATATTACAGGAAATACAGGAATAATAGAAACAATAATATATTTTGACACCGTATATGAAAACAAACACATTACGATGTCATCACAAACACTTATAGACCAAGATACATACATATAGTGACAAGTGGCAAAACACAAGTCTACAAAAGTTCCATCTCGATCATGTCACACAAGTCTTAATTGGTACAAAGCTTCATCTCATGTCACACACAAGTCTTAGTACAAATGAATTTGTCACCGCCGCGATGATGGAGCATGATCATGTAGTCCTCTTCTTGAGCGGCGCCGGGAACGGTAGGTAGCCATCTTTCATCCTCCACTCCCTGGTGTCATTCTGCGCCTTTAGTCGTTCTTCGATATCCCTCTGACACAACCCTTAAGATGGATTGGGATATATATTGGTTAGTGATATAAATAGAGTATAATTTATTTATCTAAGTAGAGAGGCAAGACAATCAATCAATTGTCATGGTTGGAAATCATATGGCTATCCTATTTGGATTTCATAGCATAGCATATATATAATATATAACCCTACACATGCACTTCTACAAAAAATACACTAGTAATGCTTAGCAAGGCTTTCTTTTATAATACATCCTTCCTCTGGGGTAGTGGTAGGACCCTGATTTGTGATGACATCGTCGAGGATGATCGTTGATAACTGCAGCCGGATGCGATGGAAGTCTGTTCTGTATCAGCATCGGTGAGAGCATCCGCCATTTTGGTGTATTCTGCGAGACCAGATGGAATCTTCGTTTTCTCGAAATCCCGGACAATCGCTTTAATGTGATGGAGGGCGTAGTAGGCCTCCTTCACGCTGCCATCCAGTTGCTTGATGCAATGGAATCCGGTCCCATGCTGGAACTTGTGTGTGTTGTCCTCCGTGAAAATTCCGAATTCTTATGGAAGGGGCCGCCCTTTTGGGCATAGGCCTCGAGAGCGTCATCGAGAACACCCTTTATTCTGGTGTATCGTCTCGGCGTGGATTTATTCCCTGAGTCCAAATAAGTGGCAATGGACCACCTCGGGGATACGTAGATGAGTGCGCAGTACTTGTCCCTGCTCAACACAATTGAAACGAATGTTGGACAAAGGATCAGCGATGGAAGAAATGTACAAGAAGGCATAAGATACGACGGTGGCGAGCGGATGTGTACTTACTCGAAAAAGAAAGGCAGAAGAAGGGCGTTCTTCCTCTTGTTGGCCAGCATGACCCTTACGAGGTACTCCGTGGCCGTTTCCCGTGTCTTTGATCCTTCCACCAGATGGCTGTCGCGCATGTAGTAGGGATCCACTATCGCGACGTACGGGGTATCATCTCTCCTGATCTTCATCGCCACATCGAGCGCATATAGGCGGACCATGTTATAGTCCAGCCGTTTAGTGTGAAACAGGTTGAAGATGTCCTCGTACGCTATGAAGAACACATCCGCGGGGTCTTCCTGGACGAAGTCCACCAGCTCGTTTGGCACCTTGACCGCGAACGCCGGGTAACTCGGCTGCTTGTCTTTAAGAAGGAGCTCCTCTAGATGCAAGATAGATTCCTGCAAGGCAATCATGGGTCCTTCTGCAAGGCGGAGCAAGTCCCCAGACAAGATAGGTTTACCAGCTTCATGAACTCGGGGAAGCCATCCGCACGGGGTGGAATCGTGTCTTCAAGACCCCGGATCTTAGGAGCTGGCTGGCTCGCAGAGGTGGAGGATCCTTTTCTCTTCCTGTGCTTCTTCTTGTTCTTCATCTCTGGGGATTGTGGGGGTGAAGTGAACCCCGCTTTAACAGTTTCTTGCAGTGTGTTAGGGCTGAAAATGTTACCCGGTTGAGCTTGATGATCGCCGGCATCCGGAGGCATGTCGGTGAAGGCCAGGCGTTGTGTGCATGAAGTGGGACGAGCAGGTTGACCGCGGTGGTCGCGGAAGGGTTCTTCATCCACAAGAGGCATGTACATACCATCCATGCAGGCGCCAGTGTTGATGTAGTCATCGACGTTGACATCATTCTCCTCCTCCTCATTGTCGTCGTTGCCACCAAGTTGAGGTGCAACGGCTTTGTCCTAAACATAAACAATAGCACATCCGTTAGTCGGGAAAGTCGGAAAGTCGGGAATTCGGAAAGTCAGAACTAACCTTGGACGGTTGCGGTGAAGATGTTCCCAACAACTGTTTGTGGCGGTTGGTGGCGGCGACGACCGGCGGTAGCTTCCGGCGGTGGTGGCGGCGACCGGCGGTAGCTTCCGGCCGGTGGTGGCGGCGACCGGCGGTTCCTTCTGGGTGGTGGCGACGGCTGCTTGTGGCGCCGGTTCATCCGCAACAGCTTTTTGTGGCCGCCTCGACGGGGGCCGAACGACCGGGGCCGGGGCCTCGAGGTGGCGCCGCCGGTGCGCCTGACCCCATGAAGAACATCCCCAAGACGAATCTGGGTCTTCGGCCATTCCATCATCCACTTCCCGCATTCGCCAAGCTTCATGTGTTTCTCGGCTCCCGGAGGTTGCGTGGGGGGGTCGATGTCACGGAACTCAGGCAGTACCTCGCTCACATTGACTTTCATCACGACCTCGCTCATTCGGGTGTTGTGCATATCGCGGGTCAAAGGTTGTATGATCTTGGCCGTTGCGACTTCCTTCAACTCGCCGCCGACCCCCACCCTATGCAGGAGTATGCAAGGCATGTCCTGGGAGTCAACACATGTTGGGCACCATGCATGAGATATGGCAGTCATCAAAGGCATATATAGTCATAGAAGATGTCGCGGACTAACTAATTAGTTACCTTGGTGATGGCGTCGAGCTCGGCTAATGTCGAGACAAGGGCGCCGGTGCCGGCGGCCGGCCTATCATTCTCCGGCCGCTCGTGCGCATTATCATTATTCTCCGGCCTTGGTGTATGTTGATCCACGACAGGGGCACCGGTGGGGTCACCAGGACCGGCGACACGTTATTGCTGGAGGTGCTGCCGGCGAAGCTGGGCACGTGTATCGGCCCCTGTTGACCTCCGCTTCCAAGCAGCTAACCCCTCCATCAACAGGGGGTAAAACTCCGGAGCTGCTCGTTCACCTTCTCGGCCACTAGCTTGTCCACCATGCTGAGTCCACCTTTTCTTTCTCTAGTGTCTCCAGCTTCTTCCTTAGCTCGAGAACCTCGGCTTTATCTTTAGCCGGCTTCCTCCTCTCCTTTTTCTTCTCGGGTCCGTGCTGTAGTACTCGAGGAACTTCATGCTCGTACCAAAGCCGGTCACACGGCCAGCTGACGTCGGCGGCTTTGACTTGTCCCTCCCCTTGTAAACGTTCATCGCCCGGTTGAAAGTCGTGTCCCACGGGCCGGCCTGAGCCTCCTGGGACGACGGGCCGGCCTCAGCCTCATCCTTCAACTGATCCTCCTGCGGACAAAGGAAATAAACGTGAACCCATGTAGAAATCAACGCAAATGGACTTTGAGATATCCGCGGTAATTAAGTTCCTTACCAGCTTTTTCTCGAAATCCAGCACATCTTGATAGTCGGTAACGAATTCCCCCGTCCCCGGCTTCAGATAGTAGCGGGACCGAACAAAGTTCCTAACTTGCTCGTCCGTGATTTTAAGCCACGGTTCTCTTTCCCAAGTTTCGCAACCTCGGCATCCTCCTTGTCCCAAACGGGCTGTTTTCCTGCGTAACCGCCGCTTCCCAAACGGTGGTTACCTAAGTTCAGTGCCCGCATCTTCTTCCCCCACTCGGTCCATTTTTGAGCCTCCGGAGATTCCAAGGACAACTTGAATGCCTCGAACTCTTCTATGTCGATGTACGGCTCTTTGGCACTGATCTCCGCCCAGCTAAGACCCTTGTCAATCTTCGCCTTCACCCGGCCTCTCCAGCTGGTCAAGGCGGTGCTCATCTTCGTGATGGCGTAGTTGTCCACCTTTTTGTTTCCATCATCCGGGAAATTGTATCGTTGGTGAAGCTTCTTGAGGAGGTCTGTGCGCAAAGCCTCATTGTCCTTGCTCCTGAGGTCATACGTGGTGATCGGCACGGTTTCCCGGAGGATGCACCCTAGTTGCATGCCGTACCCGCTTGCGATGTTCCTAGGCTCCTGTGGTTGGCCACTTAAGGAGACCTTAGTGAACGTGTCTATGATGGGGGCCACCGCATTCGGTGTCCGGTCCTTCCTCGGCTTCTTATGCCTCTTAGCGGTCGGGTTACTACCACCACCGCCATCCGTGTGGTTGCCACCCCCGACATCCGTGTGGTCGCCACCCCCGACATCCGTGTGGTCGCCGCCATCGGTGGTGGTGGTTTCGTCCCCATCGCCGCCGGCATCCTCTATAGAAAGTCACCATCGCCGTCACGAGCCAGTTCGGCGGCCTCCGCATCCTCCATCTCCTGGGAGAATTCCCAGTACGACTTGTTCTTTTCTCTAGCTTGTTCTTCGACGCTGATGTGCTTAGAAGGGCCGGCGTCGGAGGACATGTTTGCACTGCATTGAAAAGGAAGCAAAAAGTTAGTACAACAAATATAAAAAAAGCATCACTTAATTTAGTACTAAGATACCCCGGCCCATGCATTAGTCGCAATACCCCATATGTCCTATTTTTAGCAAAGTCATGCTAAATTTCACGAAAAAATTTGGCATGACCTTTGCTAAAAATAGGACATATGGAGTACCCGAATTTGCCAGAACGGAAGTTAATCGACGTTCTGGCAATCTCAAGGGCCTCACGGGGTACCTGCAAACATTTCACAAAAAATATCCACAACTCCGGTCGGCATCTCCGGTCGGCATCTCCACGACATGATGGTCGGAGCACAAACAACCACGACACGATGGTCGTGGACACATATATCCATCAACACCATTCACAACACATCCATAATTTCTCACCACTTGTCGACGAGCTCCGAAACAGCAGCGTCGAGGTCTCCTCTTCAAACTGCATAGTACATAAAAAAGTCAAAACTTGTGAATAAATTAACTTCACTTGTGCTATATTCCCTGACCATGCAACTACATTAAAATTAAATCTATCCATGTAATCCAAACAAAATGAGATGAGCGGAAATCTGACAATCCTAATCTACATAACTTATCAGATAATAGTCACTTCCGAGGATAACTTGAGAACACCATTTATATATGCTTTTACAACAGACTACCAAATTCACATGCATAATGATTAAAAATATAAGTGATGATCCAGGAAGCATTGTCAAACACTAATCACGTCGAATAAAGCACCCTACCCATATACGAAACTGGTCAGCACAGAAACAATTCATCCCATTACTTCACTACACCATGAACTGAAGTTCAATGAACTCCACTACACTGAAAAACAGAAGCTCAAATGATTCTACTGCTTCACTACATCCATGAATCGAAGTTCAATTAATTCCACTGCACTAAATCTATAAACTTAGTGACTTCTTGTTGTTTAGATACTAAATCTACAAACTCAGCCACCACAATTATTCCTCGCATCTCTAAGTTGCATTGGCACTATGGAAGTTTGACTTACAACATTTACGCATGTTCAGGAATGCAGAATGCGTTGAAGATTGGTTCATAAACAAAACAGATGGCAGAGAAACAAACATAACTATAAGCTTGTGAGTAAACCATCATGGCTAAGTATAAGCTATAAGACTGAATCTTAGCAGCAAAGGAACAAACTACCAAATTCAGCAGAGAAACAACTAGCAGCAAAACTAGTGTCCGGTTAGGCATTTCCACAAGCACCTAGAGTGCAAGGTTCGGTGGAGAGGAGGGAGGAGGAGGAAGATGGTAGGGAGAGAGGAGGGAGGAGGGAGACCTGCGCAGGCGAAGAAGAAGGGGACGGCGTTGAGGCCGGTATCGAGGCCGTCGGCGGCGGGCGCCTGCAACCTCTCCTGATGCACGCGCGTGCCGGTGGCGAGGGTTACCGACGAGGCCGTCCGGGGGCGGGCGCTGGGCGCATCTGGATGGGCAGTAGGCCGGGGCGGGCGGCGGCTGGTGCGCGTGGCCCTGGGAGAGTCGAGGTGGCAGTGGAGGTGGTGGTTCACCGGCGGCGAGCAGGGGCGCGTCGAGTTCTGTGGCGGTTTTGGGACTTGGCGATTTTTTGGATGAAGAGGCGCGCAGCGCGATGGCGGGCCCACATGTAAGTGGGCACAAAAGATTTCTGTGGCGCACCTTTGGGGGGTGCGCCACAGAAAGGCTGTATTATGTGGCGCACCATTGGATTGGTGCGCCACAGAATACAGCCTTTCTGTGGCGCACCACCCCAACGGTGCGCCACAGAATTATCTAGTACAAAATTTAAAAAGATGTGCTGCTGTTTGATGACACAAACAGCAACACAGCCCAGTGGTTTCCAACACAGTTCGAATTAACCCTGATAGCCAGGTTCGAATCCTGGCAAACTCACTTTTTTTTACTTTTTTTCTTTAAAATTTGGTTCAAAAACTTTGCATTGTCTCACACACAATGTATATTCAATTCATGCATACATATTCAATTCATTGACTCATATTCAAAAACTTGCATTAACTCATATAAATTCAGTTCATTGAGTACATATATGCTCTTGCATTGTCTCACACACAATGTCTCATACATATTCATTGAATACGTATATAGACACACAAATTAAATATACCAAAAAAGTCTCTTCTTCGTCTCGGTTCCACGAGTTAGCTTCTCTTCTTTCCCTTCTTCGCGGTTGAAAACTTTAAGTCGGTCACCTTGAGGTTTCTTCGCGTGAACGGACAACCTTTAGTAGGTACGGAGGTCTTCCTTCTTTGTGTACTAGTAGTAGGCATGTCGAAGAACTTGTCGAATTCCTCCTCGATCTTTGGCTCGTTGTCCAATTCTTTCTCGGTGCGTCTCCTTCCATTCCGATGATGCTCCTCTTGCCCCTCCTCATGACAACACGACTAGGCTTTGACGGGTCATTAATGAAGAAGCATTGCTAAACTTGGCTAGCGAGTACCCATGGCTCATTTTTCGCGGAGGCGTTCTTCGATTTGGCATTGGGTATTACCATGGTGGTGAAATACCGGCCTTCTTTGACGACGTCCTTGGCCCATCTCACACGAACATTGGCACCGACTCTCTACAGTAGTTGAGGTCCCATATCTCCTCAATCCTTCCGAAGTATCTTTGCTTGACAGTAGCCTCGTCATCGCCGTAGGATAGCATAGTTACTCCTGAGTTTTGATATTCGCTATTCTTGTCCTTTTCCTCGGTGTAGAATCTGTAGCCGTTGATGTCGTACGCCTGATAGGTCTTTACGTTGTGCGAGGGACCCCGTGATAAGGAGAATATGAGTCTTTCATCTTCCGTAGATGGCGTTTTGCTCTTTGCTAGCTCTAGTTGCTTTTGCTCGTCCATTATCTCTCGAATCGCAACGGGAAGTATCTGCGTCAACAGCATGTGACAGTCATGAGACTTCATCCCGCTAAACCTCTTCTTCGTTCCGTCCAGATATCTGCTTATCAGCCCCGCGTAACCATGAGGAAATTTGACTCCTAGGAGACACCTGTAGAATTGCTCGAGCTCCTCCGGACTCAAAGTGAAGCACGTAGCGGGAAGCACCACAGTGTTCTTCTTTACCCTTTTGCGGCGACCTTGAGTCCCATCCGTCTGATCATCATCATCATCATCACTATCGAGGATCTGAAGATCTTCCTGGCACCAAGCCATTTCAGATCGTATCTTGCTTTCGTCCCATCCTTGGACTTTTCCGGCATGTTGGAAAGAGTACCAAGCAGAGCCTCGTGACATTCTTCGTAATTTGCATCATATCGAGGCTATGTGGCGTCTTAAGGACCTTCCAGTACTCCAAGTCGTGGAAAACAGACTGCTAGCGCTAAGTTGACGAGGGAATATCTCCCCGGCAACAGCGCCAGAAACTATGCTTGATGCGTGTAACGTCACACGTCAGTTGGGAACCCCAAGAGGAAGGTATGATGAGTGCAGCAGCAAGTTTTCCCTCAGTATGAAACCAAGGTTTATCGAACCAGTAGGAAAACGAGGTTGCTTCGAAGGTGTTGGTGAAGGAGTGTAGTGCGGCGCAACACCAGGGATTCCGGTGCCAACGTGGAACCTGCACAACACAATCAAATTACTTTGCCCCAACTTAACAGTGAGGTTGTCAATCTCACCGGCTTGCTGAAAACAAAGGGTTAAACGTATCGAATGGAAGATGATGTTTGTTTGCATAAAACAGTAGAGAACAATGATTGCAGTAGATTGTATTTCAGATGTAAAAGAATGGACCGGGGTCCACAGTTCACTAGTGGTGTCTCTCCAATAAGATAACTAACATGCTGGGTAAACAAATTACAGCTGGGCAATTGACAATTGATAAGTGCATATAACATGCATGTGTGAGTTGTGGTGTCTACTATGAGATTCATTTGGGCATTACGACAAAGTACATAGACCGCTATCCAGCATGCATCTATGCCTAAATAGTCCACTTTCCGGTTAACATCCGTACCCCTTCCAGTATTAAGTTGCAAGCAACAGACAATTGCATTAAGTAATGTGCGTAATGTAAACAATACATTCATCCTTGAATAAAGCATTGCTGTTTTACCCCTAGTGGCAACAACACATCTACAACCTTAGAACTTGCTGTCACTATCCCAGGTTAAATAGAGGTTGAACCCAACTATCATGCATAAATACCCCCTCTTGGAGTCACAAGTATTCACTTGGCCAAGGCTTCAACAAGTAACGGAGAGCATGCAAGATCACAAATGACATAGACATGATAATATAATATTCAGCTCCACATAGGTATCAATATAAGTCAGATCCCAGCAAACACAACATGTAGCATTACAATAAGATGATCTTGATCATGATAGGCAGCTCACAAGATCTAAACATGATGGCACAAGTG
Source organism: Poa pratensis (assembly GCA_947311845.1). Lineage (NCBI taxonomy): Eukaryota > Viridiplantae > Streptophyta > Magnoliopsida > Poales > Poaceae > Poa > Poa pratensis. The sequence goes on along the minus strand of CAMZMU010000116.1, from coordinate 20,569,372 downwards.
GAGAAGACAACCATCTAGCTACTGCTATGGACCCATAGTCCAAGGATGAACTACTCACGCATCACTCCGGAGGCGGGCATGGCGATGTAGAGCCCTCCGGTGATGATTCCCCTCTCCGGCAGGGTGCCGGGAAGAGCTTCAGAACCCCCCGAGTTAGGGTTGACGACGGCGGCGGCAGCGAATATGTTCTGGATGAAAGGCTCGGTGTTTTAGGGTTTTCACGTCTCGGGGAATAAATAGGCGAAGGGGCGATGTCGGCGGAGAAGGTGGGGCCGCGCCGCCTGGTGGTTTGGCCACCTCGTGGCTCCCTTCGTCTCTCCTTCGGACTCCGTGTACGTGTTGGAAAAATAGGGACTTGGCCTTTTGTTTCGTGCAATTCCGAGAATATTTCCAGAAGTAACTTTCTGAAACCAAAAACAGCAGAAAACAGGGAACTGGCACTGTGGCATCTTGTTAATAGGTTAGTCCCAGAAAATGCATAAAAGTGATATGAAGTGTATATAAAACATGTAGCAAATGGTATAATATAAGCATGGAACAGCAGAAATTATGGATACGTTGGAGACGTATCAAGCATCCCCAAGCTTAGTTCTACTCGTCCTCGAGTAGGTAAAACGATAACAACAAATAATTTCTGAGGAGACATGCTTTCACACAATCTTGATCAATATATTGCAAGGCTCATGTCATGAATGAAGTGACTCAAAGCAATGATCTATAGTTTGCTAACAAATAGATAAAGAGTAAACAATGAATCATATAAGCAAAAACTTTTCATGAATAGTACTTTCAAGACAAGCATCAAAAAGTTTTGCATAAGAGGTAACTCATAAAGCAATAGATTCAAAGTAAAAGGCATTGAAGCAACACAAAGGATGATTAAGTTTCAGCATTGCTTTCAACTTGTAACATGTATATCTCATGGATAGTTGTCAACATAAAGCAATATAACAAGTGCAATAAGTAAACATGTAAGAATCAATGCACACAAAGTTGACACAAGTGTTTGCTTCTAAGATAGAAAGGAGTAGGTAAACTGACTCAACATAAAGTAAAAGATAGGCCCTTCGCAGAGGGAAGCAGGGATTAAATCATGTGCTAGAGCTTTTTAAGTTTTCGAAAGCATATAGAGAGCACAAAATAAGTATTTGAGAGGTGTTTGTTGTTGTCAACGAATGGTAGTGGGCACTCTAACCCCCTTGTCAACCAGACTTTCAAGAGCGGCTCCCATGAAGGACGTTATCTCTACCAGCAAGGTAGATCATCCCTCTTCTCTTTTGTTTACACATGTATTTTAGTTTCTTTATAGATGACACTCCTCCCAACCTTTTGCTTACACAAGCCATGGCTAACCGAATCCTCGGGTGCCTTCCAACATTCACATACCATGGAGGAGTGTCTATTGCAAATTAAGTTGCTTACTGATAAATCAGGGCAAAACATGTGAAGAGAATTATTAATGAAAGTTGTAATTAATTGGGGCTGGGCACCCCGTTGCCAGCTCTTTTTGCAAATTATTGGATAAGCGGATGTATATGCCACTAGTCCATTGGTGAAAGTCTGTCAGAAGTAAATGACAAGATAAAACACCACATACTTCCTCATGAGCTATAAAACATTGACACAAATAAGGAGTAATAAAGTTTTGAATAGTTTAAAGGTAGCACATGAAATATTTACTTGGAATGGCAGGAAATACCACATAGTAGGTAGGTATGGTGGACACAAATGGCATGGGTTTTGGCTCAAGTTTTGGATGCACGAGAAGCATTCCCTCTCAGTACAGAGTTTAGGCTAGCAAGGTTGTTTGAAGCAAACACAAGTATAAACCGGTACAGCAAGAATCACATAAAAACATATTGCAAGTATTATAAGACTCTACACTGTCTTCCTTGTTGCTCAAACATTTTACCAGAAAATATCTAGACCTTAGAGAGAACAAATATGCATCCCAAGTCTCAACAAGCTCTACGGTAGTTCTCCACTACTAGGCTTTAACTACATGATGCAAGAGCTTAAACATGATCTACTTGAGAGCTCAAAACAATTGCAAAGCATCAAATCGAAACAAGACAATGATCTACAAGAATGCATATGTCTTTTCCAATACCAACTACTACATGTAGCATTTTCTTTCTTCCAAACAAACACCAATCAATTTATTTAAACATAAACTCTCCAAATGATAATATAATGCAGCAAGAGAGTATTTATAAACAAGTGCTAACAGCTCGAAGAGATGCATGAAAAACAGGAGCTAAAAGCACTGCAGTAGCTAGTTAAGAATACTCAACAAATATAAGTGAAGAACATGAGTATTCACATGAAAAAGCGGAGCGTGTCTCTCTCCCACACAAGGATTGCTAGGATCCGAATTTATTCAAACAAAAACAAAAATAAAAACACACAGACGCTCCAAGTAAAGCGCATAAGATGTGAAAGAATTAAAATATAGTTTCACTAGAGATGACCTGATAAGTTTGTTGATGAAGAAGGGGATGCCTTGGGCATCCCCAAGCTTAGACGCTTGAGTCTCTCTGAATATGGTTGGGATGAACCACGGGGGCATCCCCAAGCTTAGGCTTTTCACTCTTCTTGATCACATAATATCACCCTTCTCGCTTGATCCTTGAAAACTTCCTTCACACCAAACTCAAGACAGTTCTCATTAGAGGGTTAGTGCATAATCAAAAATTCTCATATTCTGTAATGATACAATCAATCCCAAAGCTTCTGGACATTAGCTACAGCCACCAATGCTTTGTGGAGCAAAGAAATCCACACAAACACAGTAAAAGAGCGAATGCAAAACAAAAGGCAGAATCTGTCAAAAACAGAACAGTCTGGAATGACGAATTTTTTCGAGGCACTTAAGTTGCTCAGATGGATCTGGCCTAAAATAATGAAAGTTGCGTACATATCTCAGGAATATGCGTGATTTTTTCAGAATTTTTGAATTTTCTACAGGGAGATAAGCTCAAATCCGTGACAGCTAAAAATCTGTCACTGCGCAGAAATCCAAATCTTGCATCAACTTTCAATATAGAACTTTACTTGGCACAACATTGCGATAAAATAAAGATACAAAGGAGTTGCTACAGAAGTAACAAAACTCCTTGACTCAAAGAAAACAAAAATAACAGCAAATAAAAACGATGGGTTGTCTCCCATAAGCGCTTTTCTTTAACGCCTTTCAGCTAGGCGCAGAAAGTGAAAATCAAGTGTTGTCAAGAGAAGAAGCATCAACATCATAACTTGCTCTAACAATAGAGTCAAAAGGTAACTTCATTCTCTTCCTAGGGAAGTGTTCCATACCTTTCTTGAGAGGAAATTGGTACCTTATATTACCTTCTTTCATATCAATGATGGCACCAACAGTTCGAAGAAAAGGTCTTCCCAAAACAATAGGACAAGATGCATTGCATTCAATATCCATAACAATAAAATCAACGGGACAAGGTTATTGTTTACTGTAATAAAAACATCATTAACTCGCCCCAAAGGTTTCTTCATAGCATTATCAGCGAGAAAAACATCCAAATAACAATGTTCCAAAGGTGGCAAATCAAGAATATCATAAAGCTTCTTGGGCAAAACCGAAATACTTGCACCAAGATCACACAAGGCATTGCAATCAAAATCATTCACCTTTACCTTAATGATGGGTTCCCAACCATCTTCTAATTTCCTAGGAATAGAAGCTTTAAGTTTCAACTTCTCCTCCCTAGCTTGCAAAAGAGCATTTGTAATATGCTTTGTAAAAGCCAAATTAATAGTGCTAGCATTGGGACTTCTAGCTAATTTTTGCAAGAACATAATAACTTCAGAGATGTTACAATCATCAAAATCAAAATCATTATTGTCAATGGTGGTGGAACCATTGTCTCCAATAGTTTGAAAAATTTCAGCACTTTTATCAGAAAAAGTTTCAGCAGTTTTAGGCAATTTCAAACGCTTTGCAGAAGTAGTAGAGACATTACCAACACCAATCTATCTATCTATCTATCTATACTATAATATGTCTAGATGCCGTGATGGTACGTTTGGTGGTACGGTTGGTACGTCGTACGTCCTGCAATATGCGCGCGTCTGGTTGTGCCATACGAATCCGACTATGTTCCCACCTTATTGCATACTTATTTGTAACGGGCAGAATCGGAACAAGTCGTGGGCCTACGAATACAAAAGCTAATCCATAGAGGGGGAAAGAAAAGAAACGCAGGTTGTAGCTAGCTTGGATCCAACACAGGTTCTGAATACGTCGCCGCCACCGCTGCCTCTCCTTCGACACAAGGACGACACGACAGAGCTCGCGCCCAGCTTGACCAAGGTCACCTCCAGCCCGCCTACTTCGCCAAGAGAGCACCTCACCGACCTCCTCCTTCGCCGGGCAGGAGACGGACCCGGGAGCCAGGACGCAGCCACGCCGAGCGCTTCTTCCCGGCGGCCACCGTCGGTCTTCTTCCTCTACCCGACTCCGTCCGGCCGCCGTCGTCGTCCCCAAGCAAAACAGTCGCGCCAGCACACTCTAGGTGAGCCACCGAATCTCCTAGACATCGTCTCGTCCTCCCTCACTTCCTCGAAGAAACGACGCGCCGCTCCGCCGTCAAGGTGTCCGCCATGGACGTCGACAACGGGAGCTCGAGCCCACGCACGCACACACCACGCGGGGTTTTACCGCATCACGTTCTCCACACAAACAAGCAAAGGCGCCGCCAGTTTAAGGTCGTCGCTGGTATCTGTTCCGCCGTCATGCAGCAGCTCTGCAAGTCTGACATCCACCGCCGAGCTCGCCTGGTCCCTCGTCTCATCGCACGCATTGCAAGCTGAGTGACCAAGCCGTGTTGTCCTACTCTTCTCTGATGCACTTGTTCCTTGCCCAACTTCTCCCTGAGCAACGCCATCTTGGCTCGGCGTGCTACTCAAAGCTTATAATTCTCAGACTCAACTGTGACGGATCCTTCATCAAGGAAACGGAAAACTGGATATGCTAGAGCTGTGGCGCGCCTCAGCGATGGCTCGGTTGTCCTCTCTGCTGGCTCGAGTTTGAGTAACTGCCTCGACGCTCAAGAAGCCGAAGTAACTACTGTCTTACTGGGACTCAAAATTTTGCATCAACTCTTTCAGGAACAACTGATCCTAGAGAGACGGACAGCTCCGTGGCCTTCTCAGCTTCAACCACACACAGCAAAATAGATCAGGATGGTGTGCTGTTTTTTTTTTTTTTTTTGAAGCTGATGGCATGGCGTAGTTACTGGTTGTTTAATGGTGTGTTGTTTATGCTGAAGCATTTCAATCTGCAACGTTCAAAAGATCAAAAGAGAGAGCAATTTTGTGGCCATGAGCTAGCTTCCCATGATAGAAGTTATGGAGACCTGTTGTTAGTTCATGACTTCTATGCTGCGATCAGGAGATCTTTTTATAATGACTAGCTTCATTCCAAACGATATATGAGAGTTCTCTTTTCCCTTGAAAAAATAATGAACATACTATGTGCGCATGTAAAGTCTCTGTAACTTCTTACAATCTGTACAAACTGATTGCGACTTAAATTTAACACTCAAATAATTTAATCTACAATGCACACCATGTGTGATTGTGGACTGAGTACAATGCTTATTTTACCGTTACCATGTGAAATTTAACTGTGAACTCGCAATGATTTTCAGTGCGAGTATACTGATGTATCAACCATTTTTGGTAATTCGTTAACCTCTTTGCTGCATGATTTCTCACTGTATTCAAAATTGCCAGTTGTTTCCCTTTTATAGAACTCAAAGTGACGACTATGTCTTCACAGGATACTTTCTCCAGAGTTTGCTTCATATATTTCTCTTCCCGGACACGGTGCCAAGGTTCAGCTTCCAAAGTTAATCGGAATGTTCGCGGTGTCATGTACTATAGGCTTTGTGAACTCATTTTTATCATTCATATCATACTCCTTGTTTTGATTATCCTCAGAGCGAGTTCCGGTGGCAAACTACTTGTACCTTTTGCATTTCCAAGGGTACACAACAAAAATCATGATATAAAATATGATGTTTGAGTGGTATAAAATATATTTTTTTCCAGTTTTGCGAGACTATTTTTCTTTCCATTTAGACCCGTTGCAACGCACGGGTATTGTGCTAGTAACATTACTATCAATAGTAGGAGGCTTACTAGCATGTAAAACATTAGCATTACTAGTGGTGGTGATAGTACAAACTCTAAATATTCTATTCTGTTTTCAAGTTCTTCCTCTTTTTCCCACCTAGCATGCAATTCAGCCAACATCCTAATATTATTATCAATTCAAACTTGGATGGCATTTGCTGTAGCAAATGACTTAGTATCTTTAACTTCATTAGGCATAACTTTCAGTTTTAGAATTTCAACATCATGAGCAAGACTATCAACTTTAGAAGCAAGAACATCAATTTTTTCAAACTTTTCCTCAACAGTTTTATTGAAAGCTTTTTGTGTGCTAATAAATTCTTTAAGCATAGCTTCAAGATCAGAGGACACACTTCTGTTGTTGCTGTAGGAATTTCCATAAGAATTGCCATAACCAATTTAAGGATAAGGCTTATAGTTGTTGCTACCAAAATTATTCCTATAAGCATTGTTGTTGAAGTTGTTATTTTAATGAAGTTCACATCAACATGCTCTTCTTGAGCAACAATGAAGCTAAAGGAACATTGTTAGGATCAACATGAGATCTACCATTCACAAGCATAGACATAATAGCATCAATCTTATCACTCAAAGAGGAGGTTTCTTCAACAGAATTTACCTTCTTACCTTGAGGAGCTCTTTCGGAGTGCCATTCGGAATAGTTGATCATCATATCATCAAGTAGCTTTGTTGCTGCACCTAAAGTGATGGACATAAAGGTTCCTCCAGAGGCCGAATCCAATAAGTTCCTTGAGGAAAATTTTAATCTTGCATAAAAGGTTTGGATGATCATCCAAGTAGTCAGTCCATGAGTGGGACAATTCTTCACCAAAGATTTCATTCTTTCCCAAGCTTGAGCAACATGTTCATTATCAAGTTGTTTAAAATTCATAATGCTACTTCTCAAGGATATAATCTTATCAGGAGGATAATATTTCCCAATGAAAGCATCTTTGCATTTTGTCCAAGAATCAATACTATTTCTAGGCAAACAAAGCAACCATTCTTTAGCTCTTTCTCTCAAGGAGAAAGGAAAAAGTTTCAGTTTTATAATATCCCCATCCATATCCTTATACTTTTGCATTTCACAAAGTTCAACAAAGTTATTAAGATGGGCAGCAGCATCATCAGTACTAACACCAGAAAATTGCTCTTTCATAACAAGATTTAATAGAGCAGGTTTAATTTCATAAAATTCTGCTTTAGAAGCAGGTGGAGCAATAGGAGTGCATATGAAATCATTGTTGTTTGTGCTAGTGAAGTCACACAACTTAGTGTTCTCAGGAGTACTCATTTTTGCAAAGATAACAAGTAGGCTGAAATAACAAAAATAAAAAGTAACTAATTTTTTTGTGTTTTTGATAAAGTGAGCAAACAAGACTAAATAAAAATAAACTATGCACGACAAATAACAAAGTAAAGAGATTGGGTGTGAGAGACTCCCCTTGCAGAAGCAATTCGGTTTTTCCCGGCAACGGCGCCAGAAAACATGTTGCTAGCGCTAAGTTGACGAGGGAATATCTCCCGGCAACAGCGACAGAAACTATGCTTGATGCGTGTAACGTCACACGTCAGTTGGGAACCCCAAGAGGAAGGTATGATGAGTGCAGCAGCAAGTTTTCCCTCAGTATGAAACCAAGGTTTATCGAACCAGTAGGAAAACGAGGTTGCTTCGAAGGTGTTGGTGAAGGAGTGTAGTGCGGCGCAACACCAGGGATTCCGGTGCTAACGTGGAACCTGCACAACACAATCAAATTACTTTGCCCCAACTTAACAGTGAGGTTGTCAATCTCACCCTTGCTGAAAACAAAGGGTTAAACGTATCGAATGGAAGATGATGTTTGTTTGCATAAAACAGTAGAGAACAATGATTGCAGTAGATTGTATTTCAGTGTAAAAGAATGGACCGGGTCCACAGTTCACTAGTGGTGTCTCTCCAATAAGATAACTAACATGCTGGGTAAACAAATTACAGCTGGGCAATTGACAATTGATAAGTGCATATAACATGCATGTGAGTTGTGGTGTCTACTATGAGATTCATTTGGGCATTACGACAAAGTACATAGACCGCTATCCAGCATGCATCTATGCCTAAATAGTCCACTTTCCGGTTAACATCCGTACCCCTTCCAGTATTAAGTTGCAAGCAACAGACAATTGCATTAAGTAATGTGCGTAATGTAAACAATACATTCATCCTTGAATAAAGCATTGCTGTTTTACCCCTAGTGGCAACAACACATCTACAACCTTAGAACTTGCTGTCACTATCCCAGGTTAAATAGAGGTTGAACCCAACTATCATGCATAAATACCCCTCTTGGAGTCACAAGTATTCACTTGGCCAAGGCTTCAACAAGTAACGGAGAGCATGCAAGATCACAAATGACATAGACATGATAATATAATATTCAGCTCCACATAGGTATCAATATAAGTCAGATCCCAGCAAACACAACATGTAGCATTACAATAAGATGATCTTGATCATGATAGGCAGCTCACAAGATCTAAACATGATGGCACAAGTGGAGAAGACAACCATCTAGCTACTGCTATGGACCCATAGTCCAAGGATGAACTACTCACGCATCACTCCGGAGGCGGCATGGCGATGTAGAGCCCTCCGGTGATGATTCCCCTCTCCGCAGGGTGCCGGGAAGAGCTTCAGAACCCCCGAGTTAGGGTTGACGACGGCGGCGGCAGCGAATATGTTCTGGATGAAAGGCTCGGTGTTTTAGGGTTTTCACATCTCGGGGAATAAATAAGCGAAGGGGCGATGTCGGCGGACCCCCGAGGGGCCCAAACCACAGGCTGCGCGGCGGTGGGGCCGCGCCGCCAGGTGGTTTGGCCACCTCGTGGCTCCCTTCGTCTCTCCTTCGGACTCCGTGTACGTGTTGGAAAAATACGGACTTGGCCTTTTGTTTCGTGCAATTCCGAGAATATTTCCAGAAGTAACTTTCTGAAACCAAAAACAGCAAAAACAGGGAACTGGCACTGTGGCATCTTGTTAATAGGTTAGTCCCAGAAAATGCATAAAAGTGATATGAAGTGTATATAAAACATGTACCAAATGGTATAATATAACCATGGAACAACAGAAATTATGGATACGTTGGAGACGTATCACAGACCTCTCGCTTTCCATACACCTAGCAGCGGATCTACCTTCGGTCGTTTCTTTCCCGGCACGGGGCACTCTCCCCCAATTTTTCAACAGCTCGTCGATTTATGTGCCGCTCCTCGGGCTCGGGCTCCTTCGATCTCGTCCTTACCATTGAACATGTCACCGCGTTTCTCCACGGGTGACCCATGTGAAGCCACCTTCGAGCCCCTGGGTACACGGTTTTCGAAGACCCGGGATTCCTTGGTAGCTGGAGATGCGGGGTCTTATCCATGCACCTGACACATGCGCAGAATCCGTGGCCTACCTGGGCCGATACATATGAGCAACCAGGATAGACCTGCACCGTCATGAGCAACGCGGCTCTCATGTCAAAATAATCTCCAGTGTAGGCATCCCACGTACGGGCTGGCGTCTCCCACAACGTGGCTAACTCCTCTTTCAACAGCGCGCGATACAGATGTATGTGGCCGCGCCGCCAGGTGGTTTGGCCACCTCGTGGCTCCCCTTCGTCTCTCCTTCGGACTCCGTGTACGTGTTGAAAAAATACGGACTTGGCCTTTTGTTTCGTGCAATTCCGAGAATATTTCCAGAAGTAACTTTCTGAAACCAAAAACAGCAGAAAACAGGAACAGGCACTGGCACTGTGGCATCTTGTTAATAGGTTAGTCCCAGAAAATGCATAAAAGTGATATGAAGTGTATATAAAAACATGTAGCAAATGGTATAATATAACCATGGAACAACAGAAATTATGGATACGTTGGAGACGTATCACAGACCTCGCTTTCCATACACCCAGCAGCGGATCTACCTTTGGTCGTTTCTTTCCCGGCGCGGGGCACTCCTCCCAATTTTTCAACACTCGTCGATTTCTGTGCCGCTCCTCGGGCTCGGGCTCCTTCGATCTCGTCCTTACCATTGAACATGTCACCGCGTTTTCTCCACGGGTGACCCATGTGAAGCCACCTTCGAGCCCCTGGGTACACGGTTTTCGAAGACCCGGGATTCCTTGGTAGCTGGAGATGCGGGGTCTTATCCATGCACCTGACACATGCGCAGAATCCGTGGCCTACCTGGGCCGATACATATGAGCAACCAGGATAGTCCTGCACCGTCATGAGCAACGCGGCTCTCATGTCGAAATAATCTCCAGTGTAGGCATCCCACGTACGGGCTGGCGTCTCCCACAACGTGGCTAACTCCTCTTTCAACAGCGCGAGATACAGATGTATGTGGACACCTGCTTGTTTCCGCCCCTGAATGAGAATACTCATGTGTACGTACCTTTGCTTCGAGCACAACCACGGGGGAAGGTTTAAGGCCATACAAACACGAGCCAGGTGCTATGCGTGCTACTCTGGTTTTCCGAACGGATTGAGTGCATCGGTGCTCATACCGAGCCTGACGTTCCTTGCGTCGCCTCTGAAATTTCCGATGGCGTCCAACTCTTGCACTGGCTAGCGTCTGAAGGGTGTGTAAGGATCATGCCCTTCTCCGGATCTTCTTCGGGCTTCTCCTTTCCGCGTGCCATTGCATGAGCTTTGCTTCCTTAGGGTCCACGAAGTACCGCTGCAGACGGGGAGTGATAGGAAAGTACCATACCACTTTTCGAGGAACTTTCTTCCCACGGCTCTTGTACCGTCCTTGGCCGCACACTGGACATGTGGTTCTGTCCTCGTACTCGCCCCGATAAATTGTGCAATCATTGATGCAGGCGTGGTATTTAACGTGCGATAGGTCAAGAGGGCACACGACTTTCTTGGCCTCCTCGATAGTTGTTGGCAATGTGTTCCCCTCGGAAGACGTTCGTGGAAGAATTGCATGCTCTTGTTGAAGCTCGCGTCGGTCCATTTGTTTCCCGACTTCATCTCCAGCATCAAGCGTTACTTGCAAGCGCGTATCCTGTGGCCGGCACCCAGGATACAACGGAGTCCTCCCGTCTATCTCCATTTGCGCCAGCTTGGCTTTCTCTCTAACGGTGCTCGCCTCCTTGAGGAGTAGTTCTTGAACATGAGACTCCATCAAGGCCGCCATTAGCGAGCTCTGCGGCGTGTTCGCGTCTTCTCCACCACCATCTACTCCTTCATCGTGACCATGTCCGTTGGCATCTCCTTCGTCACGTTTCATCTTGCCCGCCCTCGTCTTCAGGCCAACATTTGCTGTCGGCGCTTGGTTAAAGCCTTGCATGAAACCGCGCCTGAGCAGGTGTTCCTCCAATTGTCCGGAATCAGGGTCGATCCATCTCACAAGTTTGCAACTTCGACACGGACATCGTATCTGGCGCCCGTTGCACCGACTCATTTCCGCCTTCGCTTCTTCCTTGTAGTTGTTGATTCGACTGGAGCTCATCTTGAGACCATGGACGCCTACGCGTATACATATAGAGTAGTGTTATTAATTAGAATTAATTAACCACAACATGCACACACACATACAAGCTTCTCATGCGGGAAGTCGGAAAGTCGGAAATGTTCGACGAAAAAATTCGGCATGACTTCCCCTAAAAGTAGGACATATGGGTGGTGCAAAAATTTACCGAAATAGAAATGAATCAACATTTCGGCAAACATCCATGCACCACGCCGGCGCAAGCACACATGCAAAGATTCATGCAAACCACACACACAAGTTTCATGCATAGATCCGTTCAACAATAGTTTGCTCCATGCAAACCATGCACACAATCGCCCGCCGACAAGTTTCTCATGCCTTTAACAAACATCCATCCAACAATACCACCTACTAGTTCTAGATCCGTTCCCGAGACGTGATCGTGATCGATGAGAGAGAGTGTGGGTGATGGAGAGAAAATTGTGGACAAAAAGAGAGGAGGAGAGTATATATCTCCCCAAGCCTTCACCAATTATATAGCAAACAAAGTAGGTTTAACAACAAATAATGGAGAATAGGATGGTCAAAATGGCATGGGAGAGAGGAGGAACTCGAGCTAGACGGGAGAATGGAGAAGGGCACATGGGGAAAGTGGGGCTGCCACCTTTTTGTAGATCTGGGCCAATATTCTGTGGCGCACGGTTCTCGGTGCGCCACAGAAAGCTGCATTTCTGTGGCGCACGGGCTAGGTGCCCGTGCGCCACAGAAAGGCGCATCCACATGCATGCGCCACAGAAAGTTCTCTTTCTGTGGCGCACCGTGGGCAGTGTGCCACGACAAAGTTCCTAGATGGATCTAGACCAATCATTGGACGTGGGACCCACACATTTTCTGTGGCGCATGGGATGGCATGCGCCACAGAATTCTGGCTTTCTGTGGCGCATGGGCAACGGATGCGCCACAGAAAGGGAAAGATTTATGTGGCGCACGGCGAACCATGCGCCACAGAAATATTTCTGTGGCACACCAATTAAGGGGCGCCACAGAGTGTCCACCTACCTATATAGGGTTTCCCGACTAGTAGCCAGTGCGCTGCTACGGGATCTCTAATAAAATCAACTGAGCTTATCAATCTGGTTAGCTTGCTCTTGTGATTCATGACACCCTCAACATTATGTCAGCCCTCGTCTGAGTTTTTCGTGTGAGTTTGGTTGCTAGATTTTGGTCCATCAAGTTCCAAAACAAGGCAATACGTGTTAATTTCTCAATTGTTGCCACTGACCTTTTTTCGATTTTGGCGCATCAAGTTCCAAATCAAGGCAATACGTGTTAATTTCTCAACTGTTGCCACCGACCTTTTTCTGATGTATAATCCATCGTCCTTTCCATCCTTTGGATATTTTGGACTCTCAAAATGCAAAGGTTTTCAGAAGTGTGGACCAAAATGAATTCGTAACTATCTCCAATACTATCTCAGACCTCACTCTGTGGACCAACCTCACTCTATGGACCTACCGGTGTAGTAGGCCAATTGAAAAGGAAAAGGCCGACATGTCATGACAATTTGCTTAATTTTTTCAGATACGGAGCTTTTCCCCAGTGAACTTTAATTATTTTTTGGAACAATTAGAAGTGTATAGGAGCCCGACCAGAACTAAAGAGTGGAAGATGTGTGGCTGATTTGGTGAACCTAATGTGCTATTAATGCATTATTATTTTATATGGTGCTGCTGCTATATTATCCCATGGCTTTAGTCCGGCTAACAAACTATTTTTTTTAAGAAAGGGCTAACAAAGTTGATGCGTGCATAGTCCGATGCGTAGGGAGTAGTCCGGCCGTCCGGGTTCATTTTCTACCGATCCTGTACGCGATCCGTTTTGCGTAGTGGCCTACCGATCGTGTGGAGGGCCGTTTTTCTTTTTATGGGCTGGTTGAGGTGCGTAGTAATGGGCCTGTTTTTGCTTTTCTTTCTTATAATCTGATTGACACACGTTAAGAAACAGACACGATCAGGATTGTGTACGCTGTCCGGATTTCGGCGAGTACGGGCGTACGCGTTCTGGCCTAAGCTTTTTACGTACCGCCAATCATCACCTTTAACGATATTATATAGTATAGAGATATCCAAATTGTACTCGCCTTTGGAAGGTCTACATGAAAAGCAATCGTGACAAGCCCGTGAAATCGAGGCGAGGCGCAAGTCCCACCTTTCTTTCTCATGGAGGTTGGTTTTGGAAAGGCGTATATTTTAGCGACAATAAAAGAGCCAAAAGAAAAACGTATCCAAGTAATTCCCCCGTACCACAATATAAGACGTTTTAGCAGACTAAAACAGCTTACAAAACGTCTTATATTACGGTACAGAGAAAGTACATTCAATGGACCTAACAAGCACATGATCGACATTATGGTGCATTCGCATCTTCTCTGTTGCTTAGTGTTCACTGTTTATAAGGCTACGAGGCACACGTACGTGCCAACACCCAACAGTAGGGTGCGCATATTGGGTAGCTACCTAGCACTACCGGAAAATGTTTCTTTGTTGTGAGGGTCGTGTTGTGCCGTGTGCATCATTTTCTCGGAACACGGCAAATAGTTCTTTGCCGTGAAGGAAACAGAAGGATCATGGCAAAGAAACAAGACACGGCACAGAATCTCGAAGGCGCACGGCAAAGAATATGCCACGACAAAATGGACACACAACACACGGCAAAGACAGACATCTTGACAAAGATATCTTTGCCGTGCTCCTTCATGTAATAGCACGGCAAATCGGTTGACCAGCATCCGAAACTTTGCCGTGGTCGCCAATAATTCGCGGGAAATATTTTTGCATTGGCGGGAAATCTCTTTGCCGTGCATGTATAGCAAAACACACGGCAAAGAGTGGCCAAATTTTCCCGCGTTTTATATTAATTGGCGGGAGATGCTTTGCCGTGTGGCTTTGAGCGCAGCACACGGCAAAACACTTCTTTGCCATGTGTCTTTGTGAGCTGCACACGGCAAACCATGCATTTGCACTAGTGCATGGTTTTTTTTTCGAGTAAAATTTGTTTCCCAGTCAATTGTTCCCGCCCTTTTCCTCCCGCCGTTTTTTCCCGCTGGCCTATCTGCCGCCTGTTTCTCCCGCCAATTCTTCTCATCTCGGCCTATAAAAACTTTACGCACTGAGGTTGGTAAACATTCTAGTCCAGTCACTCGAACATGTCGAGATTTCCTTCAGATCGTAGTTTCCCGAGAGGAATGTCGGCACTCATTTTGAGGTTTACGGCCGAGTTCAAGGTAGACAATAAGGAGATCACATTCGAGGAATATTGTTAGTCATCCACCTCATCTCCGTGAGCTATCAGCGAAGCTAGCTAGGCATGGGTGGCCATGGAGGAGTTGGAAGGAAATAGAAAAAGAACTTCTGAGGCTGCATGCTAGGTGGCAGAAGAAGAAGGTAACATATAGGAGTGAAGCAGATATGTTGGATGCTCTTCGTAAACCGATTTTATGGGTCGAGGAGAGTGAGGATGAAGATGATATCTTCATGCCGACTGAAGCGAGCAAGAAAGCTGCAGCAGCGGCGGCGGCGGCGTCGAAGGGCAAGGGTGCGACGTCGTCGAAGGACAAGGGTGAAGCATCGTCGAAGGGGAAGAGTGTTGCGTCGTCGGAACGCAAGAGTGATGCGGGAGGCTGCGTCGATGGTAGATGACTTTTCTTTTTCAATTTATGTTGTGTTGTCGCTACTACCACTTTTCTTGTTGTGTGTGCAAGTTGCAATGTTTTTTGATATCCTTGCTTTGTTTATTTTCTTTGGTAAGGCTTCTAGTACATTCATTTACTTCACTTAATTATGTTTATCGATAATATATATAAACCCTCCGGTGTGAGCCGCATATATGTGTCGAAACCCCAAAATTAGTGAACCTAACGTGTGAGGCGTCGTCTACCCCTTCCCAGGCGTTGAATAGGAGCGTCGGAAACCCACCCAAACCTAGGTTTTTTCATACCATGTGTGTAGCAGTGTGTTGGGTGTTTGAAAGTGCAAGAGTTTACTCCGGTGTGTGACCGTCTTCACCGACAGCACTCTCTCTGTACTAAGTTTCTTGACTTATAGGTGAAAACTCCCGTTTCAGGGGAACCGGGGGCAATCTTGTGAGAACTTGTGATAATAGTTGGTTTTTCATGTTCCTATGTCCTTAGCTAACACAACCAAGGAAAAAAGTCTATTGGCCTACCCCCTTTCGACGCCGTTTAAGGGATAGACGAAAACGTTAGGGTTTTTCCAGCGGATCTAGGGTTTCGCCGAATGGGAGCCCCGGAGCGTCGGAAACCCACCCAAACCTAGGTTTTTTTGATACCATGTGTGTACCAATGTGTTGGGTGTTTTGGAAGTGCAAGATTTTACTCCGGTGTGTGACCGTCTTCACCGACCGCACACTCTCTCTACTAAGTTTCTTGACTTATAGGTGAAAACTCCTGTTTCAGGGGAACCGGGGGCAATCTTGCGAGAACTTGTGATAATAGTTGGTTTTCCATGTTCCATGAACTTTTTTGTTTGGTTGTGTTAGGTTGGTACATAGGACCATGGGGAACCAACATTTCATGTGTTCCGTCGCATGATTCCATGCCCAGCACCCGACACGGGAGTTTTCACCTCTAAGTGTGGGAACTTACTACGGAGTAAGCGGGGTCGGTGAAGCGGGTCGCACCTCAGAGCTGTATCTTGGTTCCAACAACCTACCAACAACATTATTATACATATATTAGGGACCCATGCAAGTTTTGGTGGGATTCTGACGCTCCGGACCCTGCACCCGCTGAAAAAAAGTCAAACCTGTCGATCTACCCCTTTGACCGGCGCTGAGAGGGGGTAGACGCATGAACTTTTTTGCTTGGTTGTGTTAGGTTGGTACATAGGACCATGGGGAACCAACATTCCATGTGGTTCGTCGCATGATTCCATGCTCGGCACCCGACACGGGAGTTTTCACCTCTTAGTGTCGGAACTTACTACGGAGTAAGAGGGGTCGGTGAAGGTGAAAGGGCATGTGTTGCCCCATGCGTGGTTTTGGTAATTAATGACAATCCTTATGGACTAATGTTTGCATTGAGATATCTTTATGGATCTTGTCCATAAAGAAGATTGGAGTTCATGTGTTGGACTCTAGAAGATTATATGATGACCAAGGTTCTATCCAATGGGTTCATATGAAGAATGGTCATTTAGAGTTGAGCTTATTGCAAACATGGCTTGGAAAAGAAGATTGAGTGAACATTCATGTTTATCTCCAAGCCATCATCTACATCAAGAGAAGAAGATAAAGCGCAAGTGGATACATGAAGACGGAGCTATGCGAGGCTCTCCCATAATGGTATATGGGGGAGTATTTGGAGAAGTCTTCATCAAGCATGTGCTAGCAGCTCAATCAAGAAAGGTGTTCCAACTTGAGGGAGTCAAGATCGTCATCATCTAGCTCAAGTGGAATGCGCAAGGCAAAGGTATGATCTTGATAGGGTTTCTATTTGACCGGTCTCGTGCTGTTAGTGGGAGACCGGGTTATAGGATAGACGGCGTACTATCAAGAGGGGCTCTCAAATGAGTAACTTGATCGCATCTTTGTGGAGAGCTCAAACCTTTGCATATTTGACATATCATCTTTCTTGATTCTTAATTGGCTTTTTATCCATGTGAGAATTTAGAGCTTGTGTTCATCTCCATACCAAGCTCTAGTTCATCAAGAACGGATTTCATTTTAATATCTTGTGATGTTTTGATGTTGGAGGTTTTACCGGTTCCTCTTTTGTAGAGAGGTTAAACTCTCCTCTTGTGTTCTCCTTCTCACATGATGGACTATGATGTGTATATGCATGATCTTATAGTGCTTGTGATTATCTTCGGAGCAAGCCCAAGATCATTGAAAACGGAGTCCGGATGAAAAACTTGTTACGTTTTCGTGTTGGAAATATTATCGGTTTATCCTTCAGAAAAGTTCCACACTGTTGACGACCAATTTCGGCTTATAAAGAGATGTCACCAAGATGATCTCAAATGAAAAATAATAATGTGAACGAAAGTTGAGCGCCTCGTCGAGACAAGCAACTTTGGTTTTTGGATCATTTCAATCCGGGTTAAAGAGCGACCTACGCAAACACGATGAGACCCGGCCGGATGACCTAATACCTGCCAAAATCAGTCCCGGAGATGAAGATGGACCCGGGAAGTCATCAAGAAGGGTTCAGATGGAAAAATGATAGTCGCAAGAGTTGTCCGCCTCGTCGAGACGCATAAATTTGGTCTTTGGGCCATATTCATCCGAGGTTGGCTGCAACTTGTGCAGCAAAAATACTATGGGTCGCCGTACCTGAGACATTGTCTGTCCTTAGGCGCGAGCAGGTCGCCTGACCCTAGACGCTGTCTGCCCTCGGGCGGGAGCGAGTCGGCTCGGTGACCCAGAAAGGTTCAAAACGCATCGAATTTTCTTCCGACTGAATTTGAAGGGTCCAGATGGCGTTAAATGGAAAAACACACAAAAGGAAAGTTCTTCGTTTTTTCAAGACGAACAACCTCTCTTTCTACGAGATTTCGATCCGAGGTCGGTAACTGTCCAAAAACTGACCTGTAAGGTGCAACCAGTTTTTAGACCGAACAGTTTTGGAAAGTTCAGATCAGCTATCCAAATTGGACCCAAATTAGGGTTTTGGACGTGGATCCAAGTTGTTTCCTTCCACGGGAAGTCTAGCCGCTCCTTATATACATGTGGGGTGACGGCCGATTGGACCAACACAATCGAACAAACAAATCTACTACTTTTTCATGTTCATCTACTTTATCCCCTATCCACTTGTATTCTTTTTCTCGTTCTTCGTCGTTCTTCAATTTTGGAGGCTGCGAATCCATGAGGCTCTAGGGGCGGTCAGGCCGACCTAGGCCAACCCATAGCCGCCGCGAGCCCTGACGGGGTCCCTCCAGGCGAGTGGGGTTTCGGGTCTACAAAAGTGCCCGCCGGATTGTCTTGCGTATCGCGCTTCCGGCGAGTCTCCCGCGGAGTGAGTTGCGGAGCATCTCCCTCGGCGCCGTGGGTACACGTGACATGTTCGTGTGTCAACACACTTTTTGGCGACTCCGCTGGGGACGAAGAGAACGGTCTCCAACCCGTTCTTGCTGCAAAGAGAGCGCCATCGAGAGATTGCCATCTACGTCGGTAACATGAATTCTCAATCTCCTTATGTAGATGCTAATTACTCTTATGTTGATGTTGCTAGATCGTTTGATATGAGCATTATATTGGTTAGCCCTAGTTCTTACTATGTGCAAAAGCCGATGCAAAGTAATCTCTATGCTTCAATTCCTTATAATTTTAGCAACCTACAACATGTATACTCGAATTCTCATGCATCGGCAACCCTAGAAATCCATAGGCCGATGAACAACATGGTGAGTTCAGTTAATCAATATGAAACACCCAATGTCAGAAGTTTTAACCTCACACAAGAGAGTGTTTCACCTCTTTATGCATCGGCAAGTAACTCCCAGTATTTTGGTTTACCCTCAAATATGCCGATGATAGGGGAATTGGACATGCTAGCTATTTGGACAATTGCTCTCAACCATCATATACTACACCTTATGTTACTAATGTTTTAGCTTCATGTGGACCTAGTGAGACACATAATTCGGTTTTGCACTTTCACGGTGTTCACGGCCGAATAAGTGACAATTCAACAGGAGCACATGTGCCTTCATCTTCTACCGACTCATATGGATTAGATGGTTGGAAGGAAAAATTTGCAGCGAAACTCAAAAGGCCCGGTGTTGTTTACCTGGCATTAAAAGAAAATCCGCATGATCCCGCTGCAATACAACCTTATGAGGCGTATCAGAAGAGGCGTGAAGAGGAGCGTGAACAATTCAGGATCAAGTTCTATCCCACACAGTTGCAAAGTTTCGTCAACTCATGGCTGAAAGAAACCAAAAGTATCGGGGGGCAATCCCGTCTTGCAGAGGAAAATACCGATGACTTCTCTACGCCGACTCTTGAGGAATTACCGACCGAGTATCGACAAGCTTAAGAAGCACTCAAGAAAAAGCGTGCTGAGGAATTTGAGGCGATTGAGAAGAAACTCAAGGAGGAACATGAAGCATGCAGGAGAAAGCTCGAAGAGGAAGGTCTGCACATGTTCCATGCAAAGCTCAAGAAGGATCCTCAAGAAAATATTACTCCAATAGGAGAAATTAAATCCTCTCTTATGTGCTGCAATCAAGTCAAGCCCCATGTTAAACCAAGGCAAGAAGAAGCTTTGCAAGTTGATGGAAGCCATGGAGAAAAGATGAATGATTCGGAAAGTATGGTTACTTCGGCTGTTGAAGCCGAAATAGACAGTACTTGTGCCGAATCTACCGAATCAAAAGAAGCAAGCTTCATTGATCAAGAGCATGGCATGGCTAGCAAAACATCCGTGATTAATTTTTCTGGGTGTAAAGGAGTTTACATACTACCCAGCAGGTTCCGTGCCAAAGATGATGAGCATTAAGAACAAGAAGACACAGCCGAACAAAGTTCGGTTAATGATGAACATCAAGAGCCAGAAAGCGAAGCCGAACAATGTTTGGTTGGCAAGGAGCGTCCAGGAGACGCGACACAAGATCCAGAATAGGAAGACGAGGCATTGGAGAGTTATTCAGAGGTGGAGCAAAGCATTGTTCCTGTTGTGCCAGCATCACATTCTCCCAGCGTCTTCGGAGAGGTACGCCTAGCCGGCAATTTACTTATCTTTAGATTTGGTCATAGTCATATTGTTGATGCATTTTTCAACACGATTTTAATTAATGTTGAAAGACCAATCGGGATGAGCAACTTGTTTGCTAGGAATAGTCTTGTCACTAATTATGCCAGTCAACATATTGTACCAGTTATAGAGGTTAATAGTGACAATTCATCACAATCAAAGTTGTTCCCTTCATGCCGGCTAAGTTTTATATTCATATGGGCAACTTTGCTTGTTTCATGCCTGGCTAACATTTGGTCTCAAATTAGATATATATTGTGTAGCTATTTTGGTTGCAGAAACACAAAGCCAGGTTCAAAGTCCTTCAAGATAGCAGATTCAGAAAAATCGGAAAAAGAAGGCGAAAGACGATGCATAGCTGAGTTGGATGGCTTTAAGCTGGCACCACTCGGTTTCATAATTCCAAAGCCGGTATTTCAATATTGCTAAGGGACGAACAAAGTACCATCAGTCCGGGCATGAGGAATCATATTGTCGGTGCATCGCCGGCTAATCCAATTATCATAAAAGATGATCATGTCGATCTGTCAAGACAAGAGTGAATGCCTAATTCGTTCGAGCAGAACATCAAAGACTGTGATGTGTTTCATGATGCACAATCGGCCTTCAAAGGACGATTGGAATTTATTGAAAGACAAGTTGACAGCCAGCCGGCTAACATTAATCTTGATGGCGATCAAGTGTTGACTCGGCTGCCTCAAGCCGGCTCATCCCAAGACGGACGGGTACATGCTGAGTGTGATGGGATCGATTCTTCAAGCAAAGAAATTTCCCAAGACAGCAATCCTGAAGATGAACGTTCCATCAAAGCTCCAGAAAGGACGCCTAACACTGGGGGGCAATAAGAAAATTCAAAGACCGATGCCTGCGATGCTAGAAGGGACAAAGGCAGCGATAAGCATATAAGGAGGAAATCTAAAGTTACCTTCGCTCAATTATTGGAGAAGTATCAAAGATGAGCGAAGCAAAACGTGCTTATCGGCCAGCTGAAGCAAAGGCATCGAAGTCACCCCCAGGACGTAAATCTGATAACAGGGATTGGCAAAAGAAGAAGCCCAATGTGTCGACTCCGCGAACTTCTTTTGGGCCGCCAATGCCGAAGTCGTCCATGCCTTCCCATGTTGGCTTATATTCATATCAATCATGGGACAGGTATGATCCACGGGCACACCATCAGTCTTATGCTAACTCACCTCGCCAAGTTTATGCACCTCCGAGAGAATCAACACGACAACCACATGTAAAAGACCGGCTTAATCAAGGGTCGGCCATGAGCTCATGGAGGAATAAGGAGGTGGTCAAGCAAGTATACATAGTAAAAAGAGATGGCCACAAAGATGATGTTTCAGACCCGACTCCAAGTAACCAAAAGCCAGCTGAGATGTTGGCTACAAAGGGCAAGGAAGTAAAGCGAGTAACTTTCAAGGACCCAATCATCGAGTCTGGACAGGTCAAGCCGGAAGTGTCCAAAGCTAAGAAAGAATTGACAGTGCATAAAGTAAAATCACAGCCGAGATACCCATTCGGCTTATCACATTGGCAAGAGTGGAAAGTTAAGCGGCTCAGAGCCGAAGAGTTGGAGAAGTTGAACATGGCGTGGGTTTCTAAAAGAAGCCCTCAAATCAAGAACAGTGCACCAGCTTCTATTGCAAAGCCAGCAGGAGTAAAGGAGGACAAGCAAGAATTCTGCAGACGAAGCCGGCGATTTTCAACTCGCTATAGGAGACCTCAGACGGTGTGTCATCCATGTTCTTCAAATATATCATCAAAGTTAGCACCTCACAATTTATCCCCAGCCGAAACTTCTAATCTATTTCGGCTATTCACACATTGGTGGACGGGTTCTCCAGGTCCTTCAAGATAAGGACGCACGGCCGATATTTGCATATCGCCCTAAGAATACATTGTGTTGACAAAGCCGGTATCTGGCTAGAGGTACTCTTCATGGTTTTATCTCCTCCCTGGAAGCCAATGCTCAGTTTTGCCGATACTAGTAAGGACGACTTGATTATTAAGTCGGCCATTAACAAAGGATCTAGTGCAAGCCGGATGGACGGTTAGAAGAAATATGTTTTTCTTAGCTGCAGGATCTGAGTCAAAAGTTCCGGTGACGTACAGCCCGAGCATACAATAAAGTGTTATCACCATGAGAACACATGGCCGATAGAGTGTTGACATCGTCCTTAGCAGCATAATGGTGCAAGTTATTTTTTGGCACACAAGCTCTGCCAAAAAACAGGGGGGCATGTGTTGACGACCAATTTCGGCTTATAAAGAGATGTCACCAAGATGATCTCAAATGAAAAAAATAATGTGAACAAAAGTTGAGCGCCTCGTCGAGACAAGCAACTTTGGTTTTTGGATCATTTCAATCTGGGTTAAAGAGCGACCTACGCAGATACGATGAGACCCGGCCAGATGACCTAATACCTGCCAAAATCAGACTTGGAGATGAAGATGGACCCGGGAAGTCATCAAGAAGGGCTCAGATGGAAAAAATGATAGTCGCAAGAGTTGTCCGCCTCGTCGAGACGCACAAATTTGGTCCTTGGGCCATATTCATCTGAGGTCGGATGCAACTTGTGCAGCAAAAATACTATGGGTTGTCGTACCTTAGACATTGTCTGTCCTTAGGCGCGAGAAGGTCGCCCGACCCTAGACACTGTCTGCCCTCGGGCGCGAGCGAGTCGGCTCGGTGATCCAGAAAGGTTCAAAACGCATCGAATTTTCTTCCGACTGAATTTGAAGGGTCCAGATGGCGTCAAATGGAAAAACGCATAAAAGGAAAGTTCTTCGTTTTTTCGAGACGAACAACTTCTCTTTCTATGAGATTTTGATCCGAGGTCAGTAACTGCCCCAAAACCGATCTGTAAAGTACAAACAGTTTTTAGACCGAACAGTTTTGGAAAGTTCGGGTCAGCTATCCGAATTGGACCCAAATTAGGGTTTTGGACGTGGATCCAAGTTGTTTCCTTGCACAGGAAGTCCAGCCGCTCCTTATATACATGAGGGGTGATGGCCGATTGGACCAACACCAATCGAACAAACAAATCTACTACTTTTTCGTGTTCATCTACTTTTATCCCCTATCCCCTTGTATTCTTCTTCTCGTTCTTCGTCGTTCTTCAATTTTGGAGGCTGCGAATCCATGAGGCTCTAGGGGTGGTCAGGCCGACCTAGGGCAACCCATAGCTGCCGCGAGCCCTGACGGGGTCCCCCCCGGGCGAGCGGGGTTTCGGGTCTACAAAAAGTGCCCGCCGGATTGTCTTGCGTATCGCGCTTCCGGCGAGCCTCCCGCGGAGTGAGTTGCGGAGCATCTCACTCGGTGCCGCGGGTACACGTGACATGTTCGTGTGTCAACACACACCTTCCCATGTGTGACAACTTAACTCTATTTATGGTTCTTAATATTTCCATTTTTTGTAGGAAAGCTCTTGTCGCTATCTTTCCAACAAAGTTGGTTTCATCCCATTTGGATTTTTCTGGCAAAAGTTATGGGTGCTTCTTTTTCGGGTTCTGGGTGGCCAGCCCCCAGGCCGGCTCCCAGGCCGGCCGGCTCTGCTGGGTGGCCAGCCCCCAGGCCGGCCAGGCCTGGCTCCAGGCCGGCTGGCTCGGCTGGGTAGCCGATTCCCCGGCCGGCTAGACCGGGTCCCAGGCCGGCTGGGTCGCTGGCCCCCAGGCCGGCCAAACCGGCTCCCAGGCCAGCTCCTCTATTGCCTCTGCTTTGTGCGTGGCCGGCCTCCCTGCACTGCCCAACGGGCAGATTTTGAGGGACCTATTTAAGGGGCTTTCTTCCCCATTGGCTCTCTAATCTCTTGAGCACGTTTTTTCCCTCTCTCACCTCCATTGTTGACCTTTGGAAAAGCTTGCCTTCCTCTCAATCCCTCCCATAATTCTTGCATATCTTTGAGGGAAAGTGAGAGGAGATCTAGATCTTCATTTTACCAATCCATTCCTCCTCTAAGTGAGGGGAACCTAGTAGATCGTGATCTTGGAGTTCTTGTGTGGTTCTCCTCTTTGTTCTTCCTTTCTTTTCCCCCCATAAGCATTAGTTGCTTGTGGTGAGATTTGAGAGTGAAGGATTTGAGCACTTGTGCTCTTGCCATTGCTTCGTTGCATCGGTTTGTGCTATCCACGAGGATTCGTGAAAGTTGAAAGCTTGTGAATTTGTTACTCTTGGGTCTGTGGACCCCCGAATCGTTGTTGAAAGGCTCCGGATTTCCGCCTCGAAGGATTCCGATAGTGGAAGGTGAACCAAACCTTTGTGGTGCGGTTCATCGGAGAATAGGGTGAGCCTTTGTGGGTTGAGATAGACCTTTGTGGTGCCTCACACCTCTCCAACGAGACGTACTCCCCTAAGAAGGAGGAACTCGGGAATACATCCTCGTCTCCGCGTGCCTCGGTTATTTCTATACCCGAGCTTTTACTTATGCACTTTACATTGTGATAGCCTTCGTGCTTGAAGTATTCTATTTGCTATCACCTTGTTGCTTGTCTTGCTTAGCATAAGTTGTTGGTGCACATAGGTGAGCCTAGTTTATTTAGGTTGTTGGCTTGTTAATTTAAACACCTAGTTTTATTCCGCAATTAGCAAGCCTAAACCGGAAAAGTTTTAATCGCCTATTCACCCCCCCCCTCTAGGCGACATCCTTGTCCTTTCAATTGGTATCAGAGCCTGGGCTCTCTTTTTGGGCTTTACCGCCTAGAGAGTAAAGATGTCGTATAGAGAATTAGTGCACGATCCCACTCTTTATTCGATGGCACAAATTATGATGTTTGGAAAATTCGCATGCTTAACCTTCTTAGGGACATAAACCCAAATTTTAAGAGAATTGTAGATATGGGTTTTTCTCCTCCAAAGGATTCCCAAAAGTTATCTTTAGAGGATGAGGAAAACTCTTATCTCGATACTCGTGTATCTAATTGTCTCATATGTGTTTTGAGCGATGTAGTTCTTGCATCAATCATGCCTTTTCGGAACGCTCATGAGCTATGGACCAAGCTTCAAGATAAATATGAAGTGTCCAATATTATTGAGGATGATTGTTCTCCTCCACCTCCGGCCGTGATGAGTTCACAACTTCTTCCACTTCACCAACATGTGATTTGTCACAAGGTAATGATATGGTGAGTGGTGATAGAAATTGCTTTGTTGATGGTGAATATTCTATTGACTATACTTCATCTCTATCTCATTGCAATGTTCTATCTTTGGACTTAAACACTTCTAGCACTCCAAATGTTTTACATGCTAGTGTTGATAGTCCTTGCATATCATGTAATAGTTGTTTAACTAAATCTCATGATGATATGCTTCATTCGTCTTGTTGCCATGAAAACAATACTTCCATATCCTCTATTTCTTGTGTGGCTAACAATGTAGAGGAATCACAACATTTGTTGGAACAAGACGTGGATCTCAATGGTGCTTCAAGTATCTCTTCACCATCTTTGCCCACTACTCATTTTTGCCTTATGGCTAAGGATTCAAAGGTTTCTCCACCTTTGGAACCCTCTACATCTTGTGATGATGTGGATGAGGATTCTCATGGAGCGCTTATGGATGTTGAATCCATAACAAAGAAGGGTGAGATGGTATTTGGTGCTCTCCCCAAAGGTAGCAAAGCTATCCCTCCTCTAAGTGAAATCATTGTTTATGCTATTAAGAGTAGGGAAATCATTGAGGACTTGGAAACTCAATTTCTCGAGAAATGTCAAATTGAGAGAGAGGATGCCGATGAAAAGGCATCCTTAATGAATGCCCTTGAGGAAGAGCAAGAGCTTCGAGTGTCTCTTGAGGAGAAACTTGAATCTCTTGATGAATCAAATGATCTTATTATTGCTAAAATCATTAAGGAAAGAGATCATGCTATTGCTAAATATAAAGTGCTTAAAAAGGAAAAAGTTGAATTTGGTGTTGGCAATGCTAGACTAATTGAGGACATAGAGAGACTTGACAAAGCCACAAGGCTTTAGAAAGTGAACACTCTCTCCTTATCAAGTCTCATGATCAACTCCAAACTCAACTATCTAAAAATGATGAGCTTGCCAAGTTGTCTTCTTCCATTTCTAATGTTAATGATGCTTGTGCTACTAACTCCACTTCTTGTGAAGCATCTATTTTGAAGGAGAATGTTGAGCTAAGGGCTCAACTTGAGTTGCTAACTAGCAAGTATGGAAATTGGAAGAAAGTCATGAAAAGCTCTCTAGCTCTAATGATGATCTTCTAGCATCCATGCTAGGCTAAAGTTAGCTCATGAGGCTATCACTACAAAGGTAACATCTTGTGAGCCTCATGTGGACAAAGGCACAACTTACTAAAAATGCTTTATTGCCATGTGCTAGTCCTAGTAATTCATCCACTCACAATGTTGCTACATCTTGTGATGAATTACTTTCTATGCCTTGTTGCTCTAACAATGAAGCTCTACTTCCTCTAGTGTTTGTGTTGATACTAACCATGTAGAGGAATTAAATGAGCTCAAGGCCCAAGTCACTTCTTTGAAGAAAGACTTGGAAAAGCGTCATGTTGGGGATTCTACACTTGACAATATGTTGAGTGTTCAAAGACGCCCCAATGACAAGAGTGGACTTGGATTCAACTCCAATATCAAGAACAAGTCCAAGTATCAAGAAGAAAAGGGCCAAGAACAAGTTAAAGATTCGGCCAAGATTGTTTGCTTCAAGTGCAAAGTTGAAGGGCACCATGTTAGATCTTGCCCTTTGAAGAAGAAGCTCTTAGTGAGAAGCAACAAGGGAAGAAGCCTCAAGTTCCTCAAGTTGAAGAACGGCCTCTTCCCAAGAAGAATCAAGCTACCCCCCTCAAGTCAAGACTCCAACTAAGAAGAGAGGAGGAAGTAGATGTTGCTACCTATGCCGTGAGAAGGGTCACGTTGCTTCTTCATGCACAAATGGTACCTTATCCAACCCCATTATTATTAATGATGATTATTCTCTTCGGAAGGATAAGGTTGGCAATGTGTTTGCCAAATATGTTGGTACTCAAAGTGGTGTCAAGAAAAGAACCATTTGGGTTGCCAAGCCTATTGTGACTAACCTCTTAGGACCCAACTTGGTTGGGGACCAACAAGCTAAAACTTGATCAATAGGTGTTGTTGGAGGGCATTGGAGACTTGGCTACATTATGAAGAATTAAGGGATCTTCATCAATTATATTTCTCAAGTCAAGTCATTTGGATTATATTGTTCTATCTCATATCCAATGTTCCTCCTTGCGGTAACTTTTATTTAAATCATATATACATTGAAAGTTGCTTGCACCCTTGCATGTGTTAGGTTTTGTACCTTGCTAGTGTTGTATGTGTTGTGCTCTCTACTTACTTATCTTGAGTAATCAAGTATGTGTATGTTGGTTTGCACACCATTTACTTGTGTTGAGCCTTATTGCTTTTATTTGATATCTTATCTTGTTGGCTCTCTTTTTGAGAGATTAATGGACTATCCTATTTTGGGGAGTGATATGCTTCGTGCACTTCACAATCCTAAAATTGTGTATACATGAGGAATACCACTTAGTGTTGACATATTAATATCTATTCTCTATGTGGTATGTCTTGCTCATGAGAAATTCAAATTCTATAATGTCCATTAATTTCTCGAGTTGGTTTTGTTTGCCTCTTGTTTTAAAAAAATGGATTATCACATTATGGGGGAGTAATAAGCTATGTGCATATTACAAACCTAGAAAATGTGAACATGTGAGGTATTGCCACCTAGAATTGATATTCTTCATTATCTTATTCCTATGTGGCATGTTGCTCAAACAAGTTCCATTTTGGTAAAATGTTTTTTTTCACTCTTTTGGATCTTGTTTGTGATGGACATTCTTGGTACGGTTTTCCCAAATATGTTCGCATATCCTTTTGGGAAATCGATTGCTTCAAGCTACTCTTTGTAGTGGCTTTGCATGATCGCGTGAATACTTGAAGCTATCAAGAATATCTATCTTTTAAGCTTTGGCCTTTAAATCTTATCTTTTGCCATATGCTTATTTGTTGTGAAATTGGTCTTCAATATCATTCCTATATACCACCGAGAAATATCTCTATATACTCCTTGTCCATGACAAGTGATACTCATAATTGTGGTGAAATTTGTGGACCATCTTCACTTTGGCTCTTGCTTTGAATTGCCTTATTTTATTGCCAAGGATTTGTTTGATCTAAATCCTCTTGTCTTCCTTGTATCTTTTGGATCCTTGTTGCTCTACTCAAAATTTGTTTTGTGCTTCTTCTTTAGGAAAAGCAATGATCCAATCTTGTGCATTTACATTCAAAAGTCATACTTCTTGATAATGCACTATTCTTGGGAAGCTATCCTACATTGAGTAGAACATCATTCTTTAAATTGGTTTTGTATCTTTGCTTTCCTTGAACATGACTAGTGTTTGAATAATATGTATGGAGAGTGATGATCCCATTTGTGTGCATTTTGTATTCAAATGCAAGATCATAAATAATGCACAAATCTTGGGGGAGCAATCCTATATGCTTTTGAACATTAGTTGTCTTCAATTGGTATTTGATCCCGATGACGTGTCTCTTTGGAAGACAAACATTTCTCGTCTTGGTACTTTGTGCCATCATGAGAAGTGTAGAGGGTTTGGTTTATTCCTTGATGATATTTTCATCAATTGGTATCTTACTTTCATTTGGTATCTTTTCAAAGTGGTATCTTCAATCATGTGTTGATTTGGGTTTTGATATAATTTGGACAATTCTTTTCTTGTCACACTTGTGTGCTTTCTTGGTTTAATTGGTGTTTTGTCCAAATTGTATCTCTTTGGTTCTTGAAAGTCTTGTGCATGCATATTTACTATATGTATATCTTATGGCATGCTTACTTTCGTTGATCCAATATATAGGATAAACTCCATCAAATCCTAAATGGCTAAGATGTGCATGAAATTCAATTTCATATCAATATGCACATATTTATGTGGAGTTTGTCCTATGTATTGTAGTTGCTCTAACTACTTTGGACCCAATAAGTTTGGGAACCATTTTGTACTTGAATTTGTTTTAGGTACATTGGAGATGCATTGGAAGCTTGTCTCATTTACAAGGAAGGTGTGTCACCATGTGCTTATTGGAGCCAAGCTCGGATGATCGTGAACTCTTATCTTCTACATCACCAATGCTATCTCGGTAACAAGTATCTACCTCATGCTACTTTCTAGCTTTCAACCTTGTGTAGGTTGTTCTTGGCATGAATCTCTTTTGTTGCAATTCATTTGGTTCTTGCAAAACAACTTTATTGCAAATGTGGGCAAGCCGGGATGATTACATATCAAGGGGAATATATATAATCATTTTCATGATTCACCAATCCCAAATATGTTAATCTAGCACTTTCTACTCTATGTCTCGCATATGCAATATTGATATTTTTCAAAATCATTTGCCTTTTGCGATACTTGTTATCTTTCTCGGAGCATCCCATCTATCATTTTTCCCTTGTGGATTTTTTGATGCTATGATGAGATTGTGTTGGAAGTTCATCTATATCCTTTAAGATAAAATTGAGCTTTGTGCTATGCTTTTAAGCAATGATCTTATTGGTATATATGACTTCCATTTGGATATCATGTTCTTTACCTTTGTACTATCTTGTGTGTATGTTTATTTGTGGACTTATATCTTCGTGATTGATGTCTACTTAGAAACTTATACACATGAGAATAGTTACATCTTTAATTGGTATTCCAATTCTTTAGTGACCACCTCTTATTGATTTTGATTCTTTGGTGGTTTCTAAATGCCACAAGCTTTGCCTTTCAATTGGTTTATTTTTTTTAATAAGCTTGTGGACCTTTTTGCTACACCGTCTTTGGTTTGTGTTCTAGATTATCTAGGAGGGAGTGAGAATTCCATGTTGTGCACTCCATATTGCTTTGTGATGCATGAAAAATGCATACATGAACTTTGCACTATTTTACTTATATTCCATGTCATATTTGCATCATATAAGGGTTATATCACTGTTTTATAATTATTTTGGCAATATTTGACATGTTCCCTATTTTTTATGGAATTAACCCTGCGCAGGCAGAAAACCCTCTTTCTATATTTTAATGTTTCAGGGACCCAAACGACGTCCAAATGACCTGGAAATTTACGAGCATCAGTTTTTGGAAGGAACAAAGCGTGGGAGCGAAGGAAGCAAACAAGCGGAGGCCTGAGGGCCCAGATGAGTGGGCCCATGCGGCCCAAGTACCTGGCCGCGTGGGACACCCCACTTTGGCCCTCGGAGCTCCGTTGACGTCGATCTTTCCTCCACCGACTCCGTTTTGACCTAAAAACGCCTATAAAAATTACCCCCCGTTCTCTGGAAGGAGCGCCGCAGAAACACAGAAACACCGAAACAGAGACCTGGAGTTGCAGATTGGAGGGGGAAAACTCCGGCGGGGCGCTGCCGGCATGGTCTCCATCTTCTCCAACGACTTCTCCACCGTCTCCATGATGAAGAGGGAGTAGTCCACCTCTGGACTATGGGTTTGTGGAAGTAACTTATGTATCTCTCTCTCTTGAGCTTCACTAATTAGTACCGTATGAGCTGCTGAACATGATTACGGTCATCTATGTAATACCTTTGTGGTGGATCTTTTTATGAGTTAATATATGTTTGAGATTGCAATGGTTTTGTTTCAGTTATGAAAGTAGATGCATATTATGTACCCGTTCTTATTTACTTGTCATGATCAAGCATGTTTATGAGAGCGTGTGAGGGGGAACGTGTGCATTAGTTGGAGTAACGGGGGTGGCTAGTGCAGTGAACGTGAGAGAAAGTTCTGCGATCCACTTGGGTATTCTACCTTACTTTGTTGCCTCACTAGGGATAAAAAGAAATACCATGCTACCGGAGATGTGGGTGTGACCATTGCCACTACTCCATGACTAGATCTAGCATGTTCTTATTTTAACTTCATGTCATGATACTTATTGCTATACTCTGAGTTATCTTAATTACTGAGGTGTTATGATTTAGTTCGCATCTTGGTGGAGTATAAGAGAGACTAATAACCAAAAGGTCTCTATGTTAGGACGTGATGCCCATATAATTATAACTTGTCATTAAACTGTTGTGTTGCAATCTCATATGTCAACTCTAGTGTTCCATTGTCTACCACTTTATTAAAGAGAGAGTGCATTTGTGAAACCATGAACCCCGGTCCATTTTTAATCATAAGAAACACCTTTCCAACCACTTTTACCACTTTTCCATTTTCTGCCATTTAAAAATCCGAAAATACAAAACACTTTTACATCTTGCATTCATCATAAAAAACCCAAAAATATCATTTATCATTGCTACCACCATCCTTGCATATTTATTTACCACCATTGCATATTTATTTCTTGTTTGCATTGCATATTATCTTGATATCATTCTTACACCTTGTGCTTGACAACCACTAGGTGAGGTTGAGGACCAAAACATTTACTTGTTTTGTAGGTAACCAAAAGAAGGATAGGAAGATAAATCTTCACTACTGATTCCCCGAGAGTTCGATATTAAACCCTCGAGTCACCCTCGTGGGGAAAACACGTCTTCCACTTACTACACACTCTGCACTTGGAGTCTCAACCTAACCCATTTACTTTTCACGCAGGTAACTCTGAAGGCGATCACATCTACGGGTATCAAGACTGTTTTCTGGCGCCGTTGCCGGGGAATCATTGCTGAAAGGTTTATCCAAGGATATCTCACCAAGTCAACTTCATCACCAACTTGTGCTAACACCTAAGCTTGGGGAGGTTGCACCTACGTGAGCATCATCTTATCCATCTTTACCTTCAAAGCAATTTATCTTGTTTTGTCATTGTCTTGCATATTTATTTTCAGTTTTGCATAAAAAATTAAAAAACACATAAAAACTTTATTAAAATGGCTTCTAGTGTTGAAATGAACAATTTTGGTCAATACTATGGAGAGTCGTTAATGGATGCTTGGTATGAATTAAGGGCATTAGTAAAAATGGTGTCAACAAATATACCCCTGCTACTTTGATAAGAAACTTTTATAATGGTCTAGATGGGTGGTCAAAATGTTTTCTAGACTCATTGACTAGTGGAAGATTTGCCTCTGGAAATCCCTCACATGCTAATAATCTAATGGAAAATCTATTTGGGAATTCTATAGAATCAAAAGATGAAATTATGATCAAACAACTAAAAGTTTCTATGGATAGGTCAATATTATGTCTACAAACTTATATGGAAGATTATCCTACTAAAAATGAGATGCATTCATTTATCCTTCATACAAAATCTAGTATGAAGAAGACAAACAACACTATTTCGGGAATTTCTTTGAAAATGGAAACTATATTGAATTATGCCAAGTCTAAAAAGAAGTTGACTAGGGAATTAAATGAAAGAATATCTTCTATGTTGGGACCTTTAGACAAGGATATTAAGAATTATGTTGAAAAGAGGATGATCTCCAAATAGCCTTGAATGCTGCTTTAAAGAAAAGAAATGAGAATTTTGTTTGGATTGAGGAAGTTAAAATGCTTAGTGAAGTAAGGAACCATTGCTTGACTTAGAGAATTGTAGCTTGCATGAATTAATATCTATCTTACAAAAATTTGCAAGTGATCCTTCCATCAACTTAACCAAGCTGGTTTTGGTTCTTATATTGCTAATCATGTGTTGAAAGAAAAGATTGCTAGGTACAACCAAGAGGCTATGATACCACCTAAGCTTGGGGATGTATGGATTCCCAAAGTCCTAGTAACCATTGGAAAAGAGACACACCATGCTATACTTGATCTAGGATCTAGTGTCTCTGTTTTATCTAAAGAACTATATGAAGTACTTGAATTGAAAAATCTTGAAAAATGCTCTATTGAACTTGCACTTGCTGATGATTCCATTAAACATGCTTTAGGAAAAGTAAGTGATGTTATGGTAGAGTTACATATGACATTTGTGCCTGTTGATTTTCTAATCATGGATATGGGGAATAAAACCTCTAGTCCAATTATTCTTGGAAGACCTTTTCTTCGTACTACAGGTGCTATCATTGATTCAAAAGAAGGGAATGTGAAGTTTCAGTTTCCACACAAGAAGTGCATGGAACACTTCCCAAGGAAGAGGGACACACCAAAGTTCAAGCTCCTTCGTCCACAATAAACATCAAGTAAGAAGCCTAGCTATATGGCTATAAAGAAAGCGCTTTACGGGAGGCAACCCGGTTGTTTTTATTTGTGATTTTCTTTGTGTCCTCTTGCTGTAACAAGAGACTTAGTGTTTAGTTTAGTTTCTGGAATTTTTAATAAAGTGCCAAGTTTTACTCATTTTGGTTGAAAAGTTGCTTATAGCGTTCGGAGATTTTATTCCTGCACGAATCTGTGCACGGTATGATTTTTAATTCTTATTCTGTAACTCCGAATGAGCTCATATTTAAACTGTAGTGCAACTTTTCATCCTCTGTATGCATGAATTTTTCGGAATTTTCCGACAAAGTTAAGTAGGGTAGAAAAATACGTTTTGCTGCTGCTGTTTTTCTGGACAGATTCTGTCCCATTTTGTTTGATGCATGCTTAGAACTTTTAACTTGAATCTTTTTGATCCAATTGAGTTTATGAGTAGGCATACAACATTATACACTTTCTGGACATTCATATGAATTTTTGTTAAGGATTATATGCAGCAAGAAATCTATTTGTTTATCACTACTAATGTGCCCCACAGAAAAAGAAATGGGAGAAACGGTGTTTTGAAGTTTTTTCACAGGGATTAGAGGAGATGCACCAAGAGCTATCCAAGGATGGTGAAGACCATAAGCTTGGGGATGTGAAGACAACCCCACTGGACCTACACACTCTCGGTTTGCACACGTCTAACTTCTGTTTTTCGATCGAAACACTTTATCGCATAAACTTGGAGCGTCTTTTTGTTTGTTTAGGTTTGATTTTTATTTTGTGAGACCACCACACTATCATTTATATATGAGAGAGCTACTGGAAATTTGGGTTGAATTATGTTGGATGCTATTATAAGATTGGGAAAAGGGATGTTGAGTTAATTTTAAAAGATACATATAATTGCATGATTCATGAGCTTGTTAATGAGTAATAATTTGCAAGTATTTTATCAAGAGCTATCTTTTATTCATGTTTTGATGCTAAATGTTATTTTACCTTTTTTAACATGGATTAGTTAGTTCTATGGACACTCATGCATGCATTTAGATGGTCAACTTTCTCCCTCTTGCTAGCCCAAAAATTCCAACAAGCAAAAACTTGTTTCCAACACCTTCAACCAAAGTTTTTCCAGTGAGTCCACCATATCTACCTATTAGCTTTATGCTATTCCGAGTATGTTTATCATGATATTTGTGTTATCTATACCTCTGAATGAAAATGCTTATGTTGTTAATTGTTGTGGGAAAAGTTGGTTATATAGCTCTCTCGAACTTGATGCACACTTTACTTTCATTGCATAAATAAAATATGACCCATTGTGATTAAAATTATGATGTTGTGGCTTGACAAATGTCTTTGGTTGAGAGTTAGCTCATATGTGCTGTCACATGGCAAGCTTTCAACATTGCACATCATCTCATTTAGTTGATATCATGTACTTTTGTTTATGGATGCTTACCATGGGTGAAATAAATGGGAAATGAAGTGAGTTTAAATGAGTTTGTATAAATGGTTAGA
Source organism: Poa pratensis (assembly GCA_947311845.1). NCBI lineage: Eukaryota > Viridiplantae > Streptophyta > Magnoliopsida > Poales > Poaceae > Poa > Poa pratensis. The sequence continues at coordinate 20,534,290 of CAMZMU010000116.1, read as the reverse complement.
GAGACGCCTGGGCCGCTAATCTAAGCCATGCATCATTCATGGTGGAAATTTACTTACATGCTATGGTGAACCTTCTGTGATACACCTTACAATAAAAAGCTATCCAATGGTAAATAAAAAGGGTGTTGAGATTGTTCATTTGTTTGTTTGTCTTGTCATTTTGATATGGGCTTGTTCCATATCCTGGGACAAGAGGTACCCCAGTTGACGCTCTTAATGATACTATTATTACTTACAATGATATTTAACTTGAACTTGCTTTGTTTTCCAAGTTGAGTAACACATGGAGTAGGTACTTGTATTCAAGGGGCATGAGACTTTCAACCTGTACTTTGTCAAGCACACTACTCGTATTGCTTTCACTTTAAACTTAATCATTCAAGATGCTATGATAGGGGAATGAGAGCTTGACACCAAGGATTACCATATTACAATCATTGACTTAAGTAGAGAAGTTCAGAAGTTAGATGAAATTATTCATGCTTTACCTCTACTCATATATATATCTTTCCAAAGTGTCCACCTTTTATATTCAGATTTTCATCAATACTCTATGACCATTGTAGGATGTTCTTACTTATCATTATGCATACATGTGGTCCATAGTACTTTTCTCTTATGTTACACTTTGTGAATTATCATTGAACATCCTTGCATTGAATACTTGATATCACTTCATAAACTATCTTGCATATTGCTACTCCTTTTAAGAATGAATCATTTGACTCTATGTAGCAATAGTAATCATCTTTGATATCCATTGATAGTATTAAATTGCAAAGTCCATGTTAGTTTTATCACCTTCATACTCGAGGACGAGTATAGGTTAAGCTTGGGGATGTTGATGCATGTAAAATGCATACATGAACTTTGCATTATTTTACTTATATTCCAGTCATATTTGCATCATATAAGGGTTATATCACTGTTTTATAATGATTTTGGGAATATTTGATATGTTTCCTATTTTTTATGGAATTAACCCTGCGCAGGCAGAAAACCCTATTTCTATATTTTAATGTTTCAGGGACCCAAACGACGTCCAAATGACCTGGAAATTTACGAGCATCAGTTTTTGGAAGGAACAAAGCGTGGGAGCGAAGGAAGCAAACAAGCGGAGGCCCGAGGGCCCAGATGAGTGGGCCCACGCGGCCCAGTACCTGGCCGCGTGGGACCCCCCTTTTGGCCTCGGAGCTCCGTTGCCGTCGATCTTTCCTCCACCGACTCCGTTTTGACCTAAAAACGCCTATAAAAATCCCCCGACGTTCTCTGGAAGGAGCGCCGCAGAAACACAGAAACACCGAAACAGAGACCTGGAGTTGCAGATTGGAGGGGGAAAACTCCGGCGGGGCGCTGCCGGCGTGGTCTCCATCTTCTCCAACGACTTCTCCACCGTCTCCATGATGAAGAGGGAGTAGTCCACCTCTGGACTATGGGTTTGTGGAAGTAACTTATGTATCTCTCTCTCTCTGAGCTTCACTAATTAGTACCGTATGAGCTGCTGAACATGATTACGGTCATCTATGTAATACCTTTGTGGTGGATCTTTTTATGAGTTAATATATGTTTGAGATTGCAATGGTTTTGTTTCAGTTATGAAAGTAGATGCATATTATGTACCCCGTTCTTATTTACTTGTCATGATCAAGCATGTTTATGAGAGCGTGTGAGGGGGAACGTGTGCATTAGTTGGAGTAACGGGGGGTGGCTAGTGCAGTGAACGTGAGAGAAAGTTCTGCGATCCACTTGGGTATTTACCTTACTTTGTTGCCTCACTAGGGATAAAAAGAAATACCATGCTACCGGAGATGTGGGTGTGACCATTGCCACTACTCCATGACTAGATCTAGCATGTTCTTATTTTAACTTCATGTCATGATACTTATTGCTATACTCTGAGTTATCTTAATTACTGAGGTGTTATGATTTAGTTCGCATCTTGGTGGAGTATAAGAGAGACTAATAACCAAAAGGTCTCTATGTTAGGACGTGATGCCCATATAATTATAACTTGTCATTAAACTGTTGTGTTGCAATCTCATATGTCAACTCTAGTGTTCCATTGTCTACCACTTTATTAAAGAGAGAGTGCATTTGTGAAACCATGAACCCCGGTCCATTTTTAATCATAAGAAACACCTTTCCAACCACTTTTACCACTTTTCCATTTTCTGCCATTTAAAAATCCGAAAATACAAAAACACTTTTACATCTTGCATTCATCATAAAAACCCAAAAATATCATTTATCATTGCTACCACCATCCTTGCATATTTATTTACCACCATTGCATATTTATTTCTTGTTTGCATTGCATATTATCTTGATATCATTCTACACCTTGTGCTTGACAACCACTAGGTGAGGTTGAGGACCAAAACATTTACTTTGTTTTGTAGGTAACCAAAAGAAGGATAGGAAAGATAAATCTTCACTACTGATTCCCCGAGAGTTCGATATTAAACCCTCGAGTCACCCTCGTGGGGAAAACACGTCTTCCACTTACTACACACTCTGCACTTGGAGTCAACCTAACCCCGTTTACTTTTTCACGCAGGTAGCTCCTGAAGGCTATCACATCTACGGGTATCACTTTGCAAATCCTACTTTATGCACGTACCTTGGGGAGTTCCCTCTTGATCTTTAGAACACTTTTCAGATCCTTTTGATTGCTTGATTCTTTCGTTGAAGTATCTTTCTATTTGATGTTCTTTTGCAATTCTTGGATCCTCAATATAGGTTGATCTCCTTCCCAACTATTCGTTATTGGATATGTGCATTTGATTTCACTCATATTATGAGAAATGCACACATTATGGGGGAGCTCTTACTATATTGGCCTTCTAAATTTTTCCTCCCATTTCGGCAATCGAAGCCAATGGGGGAGAAGTTTAGAGGGTTTGGAATTTGGTTTTATGCTTGAGTTTCGTTCTTAAGCATTTGCCTTTCTTGCTCTTGCATCCTTGCTCTTTGTGTTGCATGGTTGTTTAATTCATTATATAAACCCTCGTAAAAGGGATTGTCATCAATTACCAAAATGGGGAGATTGAAAGGGCATGTGTTGCCCCATGCGGGGTTTTGGTAATTAATGACAATCCTTATGGACTAATGTTTACATTGAGTTATCTTTATAGATCTTGTCCATAAAGAAGATTGGAGTTCATGTGTTGGACTCTAGAAGATTATATGATGATCAAGGTTCTATCCAATGGGTTCATATGAAGAATGGTCATCTAGAGTTGAGCTTATTGCAAGCATGGCTCGGAAAAGAAGATTGAGTGAACATTCATGTTTATCTCCAAGCCATCATCTACATCAAGAGAAGAAGATAAAGCGCAAGTGGATACATGAAGACGGAGCTAAGCGAGGCTCTCCCATAATGGTGTATGGGGGAGTATTTGGAGAAGTCTTCATCAAGCATGTGCTAGCAGCTCAATCAAGAAAGCTGTTCCAACTTGAGGGAGTCAAGATCGTCATCATCTAGCTCAAGTGGAATGTGCAAGGCAAAGGTATGATCTTGATAGGGTTTCTATTTGACCGGTCTCGTGGTGTTTGTTGGAGACCAGGTTATAGGATAGACGACGTACTATCAAGAGGGGCTCTCAAGTGAGTAACTTGATCGCATCTTTGTGGAGAGCTCAAACCTTTGCATATTTGGCATATCATCTTTCTTGATTCTTAATTGGCTTTTATCCATGTGAGAATTTAGTGCTTGTGTTCATCTCCACACCAAGCTCTAGTTCATCAAGAACGGATTTCATTTTAATATCTTGTGATGTTTTGATGTTGGAGGTTTTACCGGTTCGTCTTTTGTAGAGAGGTTAAAATCTCCTCTTGTGTTCTCCTCCTCACATGATAGATTATGATGTGTGTATGCATGATCTTATAGTGCTTGTGATTATCTTCGGAGCAAGCCCAAGATCATTGAAAATGGAGTTCGGATGAAAAACTTGTTACGTTTTCGTGTTGGAAATATTATCGGTTTATCCTTGAGGAAAGTTCCACACCTTCCCATGTGTGGCAACTTAACTCTATTTATGGTTCTTAATATTTCCACTTTTTGTAGGAAAGCTCTTGTCGCTATCTTTCCAACAAAGTTGGTTTCATCCCATTTGGATTTTTCTGGCAAAAGTTATGGGTGCTTCTTTTTCGGGTTCTGGGTGGCCAGCCCCCAGGCCGGCCAGGCCGGCTCCCAGGTCAGCCGGCTCTGCTGGGTGGCCAGCCCCCAGGCCGGCCAGACCAGGCTCCAGGCTGGCTGGCTCGGCTGGGTAGCCGGTTCCCAGGCCGGCTGCCTCGGCTGGGTTGCCGGCCCCCACGCCGGCCAAACCGGCTCCCATGCCGGCTCCTCTATTGCCTCTGCTTTGTGCGTGAGGCCGGCCTCCCTGCACTGCCCAACGGGCAGATTTTTGAGGGACCTATTTAAGGGGCTTTCTTCCCCATTGGTTCCCTAATCTCTTGAGCACGTTTTTCCCCTCTCTCACCTCCATTGTTGACCTTTGGAAAAGCTTGCCTTCCTCTCAATCCCTCCCATGATTCTTGCATATCTTTAAGGGAAAGTGAGAGGAGATCTAGATCTACATTTCCACAAATCCATTCCTCCTCCAAGTGAGGGGAACCTAATAGATCGTGATCTTGGAGTTTTTGTGTGGTTCTCCTCTTTGTTCTTCCTCTCTTCTCCCCCCATAAGCATTAGTTGCTTGTGGTGGGATTTGAGAGTGAAGGATTTGAGCACTTGTGCTCTTTCCATTGCTTTGTTGCATCGGTTTGTGCTTTCCACGAGGATTCGTGGAAGTTGAAAGCTTGTGAATTTGTTACTCTTGGGTCTTTGGACCCTAGACGCCCGTGTGGTTGTTGAGCCCCTTGCGTGGTCACTTGTAGCTGTTCGGGAGCCCCAATCCCGTTGTGGGTTCTGCCCCAGATCATTGTTGAAATGCTCCGGATTTCCGCCTCGAAGGATTCCGATGGTGGAAGGTGAACCAAACCATTGTGGTGCGGTTCATCGGAGAATAGGGTGAGCCTTTGTGGCGTTGAGATCGACCTTTGTGGTGCCTCACACCTCCCCTAAGAAGGAGGAACTCGGGAATACATCCTCGGCTCCGCGTGCCTCGGTTATTCCTATACCCGAGCTCTTTACTTATGCACTTTACATTGTGATAGCCTTCGTGCTTGAAGTATTCTATCTTGCTATCACCTTGTTGCTTGTCTTTCTTAGCATAAGTTGTTGGTGCACATAGGTGAGCCTAGTTTACTTAGTTTGTTGGCTTGTTTTTTTAAACACCTAGTTTTATTCCGCAATTAGCAAGCCTAAACCGGAAAAGTTTTAATCGCCTATTCACCCCCCTCTAGGCGACATCATTGTCCTTTCAGAAGGGGGTCGCACGTCGGAGCTGTATCATGGTTCCCACAACCTACCAACACACTTTTATACATATATTAGGGACCCCTGGAAGTTTTGGTGGGATTCCGACGCTCTGGACCCCGCTACGGCGAAACCCTACACCCGCTGGAAAAAAGTCAAACCTGTCGATCTACCCCTTTGACCGGCACCGAGAGAGGGTAGACGCATGAACTTTTTTGCTTGGTTGTGTTAGGTTGGTACATAGTACCATGGGGAACCAACATTTCATGTGGTTCATCGCATGATTCCGTGCCCGACACCCGACACGGGAGTTTTCACCTCTAAGTGTGGGAACTTACTACGGAGTAAGCGGGGTCGGTGAAGGGGGTCGCACCTCGGAGCTGTATATTGGTTCCCACAACCTACCAACACACTCTTATACATATATTAGGAACCCATGCAAGTTTTGGTGGGATTCCGACGTTCTGGACCCCGCTACGGTGAAACCCTACACCCGATGGAAAAAAGTCAAACCTGTCGATCTACCCCTTTGACCGGCGCCGAGAGGGGGTAGACGCATGAACTTTTTGACTTTGTTGTGTTAGGTTGGTACATAGGACCATGGGGAACCAATATTTCATGTGGTTCGTCGCATGATTCCGTGCCCGGCACCCGACACGGGAGTTTCCACCTCTAAGTGTCGGAACTTACTACGGAGTAAGCGGTGTCGGTGAAGGGGGTCACACCTCGGAGCTGTATCTTGGTTCCCACAACCTACAAACACACTCTTATACATATATTAGGGACCCATGCAAGTTTTGGTGGGATTCCGACGCTCCGGACCCCGCTACGGCGAAACCCTACACCCGCTGGAAAAAAGTCAAACCTGTCGATCTACCCCTTTGACCGGCGCCGAAAGGGGGTAGACGCATGAACTTTTTTCTTGGTTGTCTTAGGTTGGTACATAGGACCATGGGGAACCAACATTTCATGTGGTTCGTCGCATGATTCCGTGCCCGGCACCCGACACAGGAGTTTTCACCTCTAAGTGTAGGAACCTACTACGGAGTAAGAGTGGTCGGTGAAGGGGGTCGCACCTTGGAGCTGTATCTTGGTTCCAACAACCTACCAACACACTCTTATAAATATATTAGGGACCCATGCAAGTTTTGGTGGGATTCCGACGCTCCGGACCACGCTACGGCGAAACCCTACACCCGCTGGAAAAAAGTCAAACCTGTCGATCTACCCCTTTGACCGGCGCCGAGAGGGGTAGACGCATGAACTTTTTTGCTTGGTTGAGTTAGTTTGGTACATAGAACCATGGGGAACCAACATTTCATGTGGTTCGTTGCATGATTCCGTGCCCAGCACCCGACGACACGGGAGTTTTCACCTCTAAGTTTCCGTAGTAAGTTCCGACACTTAGAGGTGAAAACTCCTGTTTCGGGTGCCGGGCATGGATCAATCATGTGTTAATATGTGCGCAAAGTTGGGTTGAGATGTTTATATGATCTAAGCTAACATAATCAGGGAGGAAAGCCTACCGAGCAACCCCTTTTCGACGCCCTGGGTCCGGGGTAGACGACGCCCTGCACATTCGGTACACTTTTCGGGATGTCGACGCATGCGGCTTGTACCAGACGGTTTATATATATTATAAATAAATATAATTAAGTGAAGTAAATGAATATGCTAGAAGCCTTAACAAATAAAATAAACAAGGAAAGCATATCAAAAAAAAGGTGATACATTCTTTATCGTGTACCTGACAGAAAGGCACACGGCAAAAGTTTCTATGCCGTGTACTGAAACTTGGGGCACACGGCAAAGATACTTGGGCACACGACAAAGACTGTCTGAATTTTATCGATTCAGACAGCACGCACGCACGCACTCATCCACGCATCCAAACACTCCACATCACACTCATCCCCACACACCCGACCCGACCGCACGCACGCACACACGCCGCCGGCCCGCCGCCACAGCCGCACCTCCCCCACGCCCGCGGCCGCGCACTCCACCCCCAGTCCACCGTCCCCACTCCACAGCCGTGCATCGAGCTCCGGCCGCTCATCGCCTCCACCCCGGCCGCGCATCGAGCTCCGGCCGCTCGTCGCCTCCACCGCCCCCACTCCACAGCCGCGCATCGAGCTCGGTGGCGGCGGCGCTCGTGCGGGACCCCGACCCCGGCCGCTCGTCGCCTCCACCCCAGCCCCGGCCACTCCGCCTCCGCCTCGCGCCGCCCCCGCATCGAGCCGCGAGCTCCCTGGCCGCTGCGGCCGCGAGCTCTTTCTGCTCGGTGAGCCTCTTCTACCTTGATATGTATCAGTAAGAAGAAAATAGATTAGGGAGAGAGATGAGTTGATTCAAAGCAAAATTAAGTTGAGTTGATTCAAAGCAAAATTCAAACCCTAAATAGAGGAGAGGATGTAGTGTATTTGTAGCTCAGTATAGGAAGGACATTGAGTTGATTCAAAGCAAAATTAATAAACACAATATTGATTTATTTTATGCCCGTTGCAACGCACGGGTATTTTGCTAGTTAGTACAAGATTATTTGATTAGGGTGTACTAGATTTCGGATTAGGGTTTATTAGTTGGATGAACAACCGACGAAAAGTTTCCGGGATTTTCGATTTCCGATTAGGGTGATATTAGGATGTGTAAAGATGATATTAATGCTCAATTTTAGATGGCATGTACCCGTGGATTTACCTTGTTTCGGTAGAATTTTAGATGGCATGTCATGTGTACCCGTGTATTTACCTTGTTTCGGTAGAATTTTAGATGGCATGTCATGTGTAGATATGTTGTACATCTGTGTTCTTATATATGTGTTGTTTTTGTGGTTTTCAGATGCCATAGTTTACGGGGCTTCTTCTCCAGCTGAGGAGAGCTCCAGACCTCTGGAGAGCGTCCCGACCTTCTGCGGTGATCGACCACGCTTCTAGGGTATACATCTTTCGCCTCTCTTGTAATCTTACTGCATAGGTATTCTTTTGTCTAGATCACCAAGTCAGTCGAGTTGTGTAACCCGAGTCAGATCCCATCCGGAAGGGTTACAAATTTATAAATATGCAGGATTGTCCATCTTTGCATATTTATAACCGTAACACTTCCGGGTTGTCCTGTTGGACAGTCCGAGTACGTGTAGATCGGGTCATGTTCCATGTTCTACCCCTTCCTGAGACGGAATTTCGGCAGCACCTCCCCGTTGTTCTTCGGATGCACACCCTCTCGGCTTGACAAGCTCGAGACGTGTATTCTGAAGAACAGGAGGAGGTGCTATTGAAATTCTGTCTCGGGTCGGGGTAGAACATGGGACACGACTCGATCTACACGTACTCGGGTGGGATAGGCCCCTACCTATTAGAAGTGTAGGTGAACCCTTGCATGCTGTAAAAGATAAAATTTGGCCGTAATTAATCTGACGACATTGAATAAATTTATTATTACTTTCTGCATATAGGCCGAGGAGTGTCTGATCATGCTGACCGTGAGTGGATGTATGCTGGCAGAAAGAGACAGTGGGAATTTAGTGATGAATGGAGAGATAAGGCCGAGGAGTTTATGAACAAGGCGTTTGACATCAGCAGCAGACCCATGAAAGTGTTTTGCCCCTGTTCAAAATGCGATAACCGAAGGCGACAGTCGAAGGTAGATGTTAGTACGCACCTGATCAAGAATGGGTTCACACCGTTCTACCATGCTTGGAATTTCCATGGTGAACAGTTAGCAAAACGTCCTAGGACCGAGCCACGTCGGATTCAGCCAGCGGAGAATTTGACACTGGGTTCAACAACTGCTTAGACGACTTTGTCAATGCTAATGCGCCTGAAAGCCGTCGTGTAGAGGCGGAGACACCTCAGGAGGCGGAGACAAGTGAGCAGCCGGATGAAGACACGAAGAAGTACTACGAGACTATGTTTGGCTCGCAGAAACCCCTTCATGAACATACAGATGTTACCCTTCTAGATGCCATCGCTCGCCTTATGGCCGTGAAGTGCCAGAGGAAGATATGCAGGGATGGTTTCGATGATATTCTGGCCGTCGTTGGCAGCCTTCTACCGAAAGGGCATATTTGGCGAAGAGCTTCTACGAGGCGACTAAACTCCTCCGTGACCTTAAGATGTCATATGAGAAGATAGACGCCTGTCCAAAGGGATGCATGCTATTCAGGAAAGAACATGCTGGAACAAATTATTGCATCCATTGCAATTCCTCTAGGTACTTCGAGGTCGACCTCGGTGGTGGACAGAAGAGGCAGACCGGGATTCCCCAAAAGATTCTCCGGTACCTTCCATTTATACCGAGGATCCAGCGGCTTTACATGAACAAAGACACTGCCCAGCAGATGCGATGGGCCGCGTTAGGGAGAGATACACGGACAAGATGATACATCCGTCGGATGGTGACGCATGGAAGAACTTTGTAGCGAAGTATCCACTGAAAGCGGGCGACCCGAGGAGCGTAGCTGTTGCTATATCAACCGATGGGTTCAATCCGTATGGCATGTCGGCGGCAACATACAGCTGTTGGCCTGTGTTTGTCATACCCCAGAACCTCCCCCCCGGCGAGTCCATGAGATCACATAACATGTTATTGTCGATGATAATCCCAGGACCGAAATACCCGGGTAAGAACATGAACGTGTACCTGGAACCGCTGGTTGAAGACTTGGCTGTTGGCTGGAACGGTCGCGGGGTCCGAACATATGACGCCTCAACAAATGATCACTTCGATATGTATGTCTGGTACCACACATCCCTGCATGACTTACCAGCGCGTGCTTTGTTCTGCGGCTGGTGTACACATGGGAAGTGGCCTTGCCCACAGTGCAGACAGGCTATGACTTTCTCATGGCTTAAGAAGGGAGGCAAGTATTCATGCTTTGATCAACATCGACAGTTCCTTGACCCAGGTCATAGATACAGGAGTGACGTAAAGCGGTTCAAGAAAGGAGTCGAGATCCATGCTCCGAAACCACGTCTGATGACCGGAAGAGAAATCAAGGCTGAGCTAGAAGCTCTCGTGCCTAACCCCGATGGGAATGGTTTCGTGGGTTATGGGGAGACGCACCAGTGGACTCACATTCCGTGCTTCTGGAAGCTGCTCCCTTACATGGAGGATGTCGAGCTTCCACACAACATTGATGTAATGCACACCGAAAAGAATATCGCCGAGGCTCTTTATAGCACCATCATGGAGACTGAGAAGACGAAGGATAACGTCAAGGCTCGAATGGACCAAGAAGAACTTTGTGACAGGCCAAATCTTGATATGAAGCCTCCTGGAGTCAACGGCACTAGGTGGTCTAAGCCAAAGGCTCGGTTCTGCCCTACAAGGCCGGAAAAAAGGGAAATATTACAGTGGCTCGTGGAGTGTTTGTACTTCCCTGATGGTATGCAGCTAACTGGGCGAGGTGTGTGAACCTGGACACGCAGCGAGTAGGAGGGCTGAAGAGTCATGACTACCACGTGTGGCTTGAGCGCATAATGCCGGTGATGATTCGAGGCTATGTCGATGAGGAGACTTGGCGAGTACTGGCGGAGTTGAGCTTTTTCTTCCGCAGATTTGTGCAAGGGAGTTAGATCGTGAAGTGGTTCTGAAGCTGCATGAACAGGCACCCGAGTTGCTTTGCAAGCTAGAGACGATACTTCCGCCAGGGTTTTTTAATCCGATGCAACATATGATCTTGCATCTCGCGCACGAGGCTTTAATGGGGGGCCTGTGTCGACCCGTTGGCAGTTTGGGCCTGAGAGAAAAATGAAAGACCTACGTCAGAATTGCGGGAATAAATGCAAGATCGAGGCATCCATGGCCGAGGCATGCCTTAACGAGGAGGTGTCAAACTTCACGACAAGGTACTATGATGCCAACATTCCCACAAACCACAATCCAGTCGTTCGCTACAATGCAGCCAACCCTGAAGATGTACCCAAGCTTAGCATCTTCATAGGGCTCGGTGGCAAATCAAGTGGCACGAAGAAGTTCATCATGAAAAAGCTCGAGCGGGATATGATCTCCTCGTATATCTTGATGAGTATGGAGGAAGTGAAGCCGTACCGCGAGTAAGTCTTTCACCATTTAGTATTTCACAAACATTCACTCCTATATTCGTGGCTAACTCCTCTTTTCTCATTGGCGTAGACGATTCACTCGTGAAAACTGGAAGCTGAGAAGGGACCCTACCCCGAAAGAGTCGAAGGATCTTTTTGACAAGGGTGGTGGTTTTGGCAAGGGTGGTGGTTTCATTAGCTGGTTCGCGGGTTTGGTACTGTTCTATCTAACTTTTCTAGTACCGTGGACATTCATCGATCATTCCTCGTTCTAAACTTCTCGTGCTAAACTTGTAGGCAAAAAAGGACAAAGAGATGAAGCCAGAGCTTAGAAACATTGCCCATGGCTTTAGCCATTCCGTCAACTCATTCCATGCTTATGACGTGAATGGATATCGCTTCCATACCCATGAACACACAACAAACCGGGCAACCGGAAGACAATAAATAGTGGGGTGTTATGTGAAGGCTCAGATAAACTCCATTACTATGGAAGAGTTGAGGCTATATACGAGTTGAATTATGGTTTTGGTAAAGGGCTAAATCCCGTTGTATTCAAATGCAATTGGTTAGACCCGCATCGGGTTAGACGGGATCCTACAATTGGATTGGTCGAAGTTGAACGAAGCTCCAAGTATTCGGGAGACGACGTCTACATTTTGGCTACCCAGGCCTTCCAAGTATTCTATCTCCCGTACCCGTGCAAGAAAACAGCAAAAGCATATCAAAAGCGTCTACAGGGGTGGGATGTTGTGATGACGGTACCGTCGCACAGTAGGCCGGCTATGCCTAACAGTCAAGATTACCGCCGCCTAGACCCCTCAACATCTGACGGCGAGTTCTATCAGGATGGAGGGCTCCCTGGGAAATTCACTATCAACTTGCCGACCGATGATGACATGGAATACGAAGATGTGGGAATGGAGGAAGACACCGCGCATGATGAAGTCGAGGAGGTTCATAACCAAGCCGATGTGACTTTGCTAGAGCGGTTCCACGCAGGACTCCTAGTCGATGAGCCACAGGGACCACCTCCAGGTTCCGTGGATGGTTGGTGGTGTGGCGACCCTGACAGTGATGACGACACGGGTGGTCCAATAGTTGGTCCCGATGATCTCGACACAGGCTACTGATAGCGATGAGGACACATGTATTAGTAATTGCCAGTCTAGCTTATATGTAATAGGTCAATGCTACTCTATGTAATAGTGATTGTCAGTCTAGCTTATTTTGTGAGAACTCATTGTTGCTACTCCATGTATTTTGTTTTATTCTAATTGTTGCTTCATCTAATTGTATTCATTTTTACTTTACTCATTGTTGCTTCATCTATTTACCTTAATTTTGGATCATGTATACTGATGAAACCCATTTTTTTGTCAATGCAGGAAACATGAAGAAGGCCATGAAGAAGGCCTTCGCAAAAAAGGTGGGCAGCGTGAAGCAAATCCTGGTGGGATCGAGTTCGGCACCACGGCTCTCTTCACCTCCACCCTCACCTCCACGTGCGAGGAGTTCACGGCGTGAGCGTACGACTAGAGTGAGGACTCCTAGTCCTCCCCCGGCGAGGAGTCCGACCCGGAGGACGTGGAGTACGATCAGGAGCCGGAGCCGGATTCTGAGAATGAGTCGCTGGATTCTGAGGAGGACAGAGGAGGAGGGCGAGGAGGAGGACAGCGAGGAGGAGGGCACGATGATGGACCTGGGGAGGAGGTATGAGCTTGACCCGACGCTGCAGTGGGTGCCGCCGGAGGAGTGGGTTGAGACTGAGCCGGATATCCCTGAGCCACGGACCAGGCCGCCGTATCACGGGGGGCGGCGAGACTCCCCGATCTTCCTTACACCTACAAGCACACTCTTCTCGTGCCCACCGGGAAAAGGTACTTATTATAGTTTATGTTCAATTTTAGCTTTTCATTGTGTTTTGACCCGCTAACCATACTAATTTTGGTTTTTTCATTGTGTAGGTCGTTTGAGTATGTGCCTCCTAAAGTGAAGGGGCAGCGTACCTACGCGAGCATCCTTGGATGTTGTGTCAGGAAGTTCTTCCCAGGGATTGTCACCCTCCCAAAGGGTGGCAATGATGTAGCTTGGACTTTCAGGCATTACAGCTACGAGGCGGATCCCGAGGGCAACCACCACAACATGGCGCATAAGACACTCGACTATTTCTGGGTAAGTTTGTTTGACTTCTCATCATTCTATAAATCTGAGATTGCACTAATGGCTTTGACCCTATTTTACCTATGTGCATGCTTGTAGAACTTCTTCTCCTATCGGAAGGAAGATGAGGAGGAGTGCATGAACGTCCTAGTGGAGATGGCCTCTAAGATGGTGACGGACATGCACTACGAGGCTCGCGTGAACTCTGTCCGCAATTGGTACGCCGATAAGATGATTGCGCTGGACAAGAAGCGTGCCCGGGACATCTTGATGCAGCCATGGCAGTACCTGCAGGTAGCTTCATTTCTATATTATCGATTTTGTTGACCGCCTTGTAATATCATTAATATGTTGTTTTGTGTACGTAGGTGCCTCCTCCGTATGTCGGTAACAACGAAGCGTGCCACGTCGCGATGGTAGCGTGGTGGACTTGCCCGGCGTACCTCTAGATACACGCAGAGGGAAAGGCAAATCGGGCGCACAACAAGGGTGGAACACACCGCCAAGGCAGCCTCAGCCTCTCCCAATGCATACAAAAGGAGGTGAGCAAATGCATTCTTTAATCCACCTAGTTCGTGCTCTCTTTTGCAATATCGTCTCCTTTTCACCTATGTTTGTGCTCTCTTTGCAGAAATTGAAGACCGGCGTAGACCCCTCGCCCTTCGCCGTCTGGTCAAAGATGCGAACCAGGGATGAGCCGGATCCTGAGATAGGGTCCATGTGGATCAACAAAGGCGCCGAGCTCCGAGACACGGGTACAGGACGAAGTTCAAGGAACGCAACGGTGCTGAAGCTAACCCTCTCACCAGTCCACTTGACATCGAGGCTGGCGTGCTTGCGGGGCAAGGCGCGGCGAATGGCCGCTTGTGGATAGGTGACGGCTCCGTCGACCCTCGCACCGTCCTGTCTCTACGCCAGGTCCGCCGTGGGAGGGTGCCAGGTGCGCCTGCTGTGGAGACCCGCCCATGAGTTTCGGGTCTAGCTATCGCCCAGTTCCGAGAGGAGATGCGTGAGAAGCAGGTGCTCTATGAGCAGCAGCTGGAGCAGCAGCAGGAACAGATCCGGCAGCTGTAGGAGCAGTCCAGGCAGCAGATGGAGTGGGTGATGAGCATGATGCAGCGCATTGTTCCTGCGGACGGGGCTGTTGCCATGGGACTGTTCCCTCCACCGATGTTCCCATGGGTATGTTGTCAAACTTGTCATTCTATCCATCTTATTGTTCTAACTAAATTATTTGCGTAATGCGAGCCTTTTTTCATGTTGTAAATGAATCCAGGATCGGCGGGTGGATCTCACTCGATGGCGCCGCCGCTTGGTGGCCAGGACGATCCGGAGGGGCAGCCCCATATCTCCAACCCTTCCGTTGTACGGAGGCTCCCGTGGGTATGCTCGCATGACTCATAATTTAGCTTGCCATGCCATTGCCACTTTAGTTGAACTTGTCAAAATTTAGTTAGTTGAACTTGTCAAATTTTACCCATTAGTTGAACTTGTCAAATTTTAGTCAGTTCAACTCATCAAATTTTAGTTAGCTTTCTTTTAATGCCATGACTATGCCATTTCCACCTAGTTGTCGACCTCATAATTTTTTTTGCAAACGTGTAGGATCAGGATCCTCCTCTCTGATGTTGAGGACCTACTCCGCCGCTGGAAGGCCAGTAGAGATTAGTTACCATTTCAACTTGCTACCACTCTCGTTTGAAAACTTACTTCATGTCACACTTAGATCGACATAGCCAATCAATAAATCTCCAATGGTCACTTGTGTCTTTTGGTTTATCACATAGATCAACTTGTGTCTTATTGTTTACTACATCTAACTTAGATCATGTCTTTTGGTTTTCTACATCTAACTTATACATGGATGCCTTGCAGGATGATATCGATGGCATGGATGCGTTGCAGGATGATATCGATGCCACCATTTGTTGAACTGACCTTCTGTATCAGTATTGTTGTAAATAATGATACCTAGATGTAATAATTGTGAAGTTTGTGCATTTTGTGAAGTTTGTGCTCAAACTGTGATGTTTGTGCTCAAATTATGATGTTTGTGCTGGAATTGTGATGTTTGTGCTCAAATTGTGATAATTCTGTCATATTTGTGTGATTTATCTGTAAAATGCAGAGATTTTAAAAAAACAGTACAAATAGGGGACATATGGTCATTTTGTCGTGTAAAGGCACACGGCAAAGGTCTTTGCCATGCGGCGGCACACGGCAAATCCTACACGTGGTGCGCACCTGTAAAACCTGGCAACGTGGTGATGACCATATGGTCAATTTGCCGTGTATATCTGATCGTGGCACACGGCAAAAAGGCGAGGCAAACGTTCTGGGCAACGATGATTTGCCGTGATGTTTCGGGAAGGGCACTCGGCAAAATCCAAATGTGTGACGTGCAGGTTCTGGCCGAGCACACGGCAGAGTACAAATGTTTGCCGTGCTTTTACTGGAAGAGCACACGGCAGAGTCCAAAGATTTGCCGTGCGGCCATTTCTCCAGAATCACGGCAAAGACAAGCTACACGGCAAACCTTTTGCACACGGCAAAGACCCGGGGTGAGAGTTGACCGCGACTCTGGCCACATTGGCGCACGGCAAACTATTAGCACACGGCAAATCCCTGTGTCGTGATGTTTTCAGAAAGAGCACGGCAAATATCTCGTTTCCGGTAGTGTAGGTCGCGCGTGCTGCTTTCTGCCGATCGAACGCTCACGTACGTGTGCAACTTACAGACAAACGCCATGCATCAATGGTTAATTTACGCGCCAAAATTACGAGTTTGCTAACACGATGCCACTAACCGCAGGCAAGAGTGCAGTGCATGTGGTTAGTTATACTACTCTACGAATGATCTCGTGCGTCATGCATGCATGGGTTGGCTAAAACTCACCATGAAATTTCAAATTTAGTAGGACTCCCAGGCGCCAAACAACTGGGTGATAACCAACACTCTTACCCCCACCACTAGGTTTTTTACCTTTTTCTAATTCAGGGCTCCATCCAGTCTCACATCACATCGACGCCACTAGCCGCTCCGCAAATAGGGATCAAGAAGAAAAACATGGACTCTCCTCAATTCGGACGGCTTGCCCCCAAGAAAAAGAATGGCATGTCGGCTCCTGCGCCTCATGCATCCCCGTCGCAGGAGAGCACTAGCTAGAGAAAGGAATGCCAGGCGCTCACGGTAGAGATTCCAGCCACCGGAAAATTATTCACTTTTTACCGCCATGATCCTTCTGGAAAGGGAATGGCATTTCAGGATGCATGGTTGCATTGCTTCGATCATCACGAGAAAGAGAGGCGTTAATTCCTCACACGTCGCGCTTTGCCGGATGATGTGGAGATCTCCGGGGAGACCAGGTGGTGGCGCGTCGCTTCCGATCGACGTCGCGGGGATGAGCGGAGCCGTCGTCCATGTGTCGCGGCGGCGACGTACGTGCATGCCGATCAGGAGAGGAGCCAGGAAATTTTTATGAAGGGGGCCAATGCAAAATTTATCCCTCTTATTAATTGTTGGGGAGGGCCAAAGTGCTAAACTGTGAACAATTGAGTGGGTTTTAGCAAAGAAACCCTGGCCCCCCTGTCTCCGCCACTGATGCCGATGCCGGCGTCTTTCACGGAGTGGGCATGGTTCCTTCCGCGGCAGGTGAGGCCAGGCTACGTGCTCCGTGGCAGAAGAGCTGACCGATAGTCCAGTCGATGCACCACTCAAGTTGCGATTTGACTAGCTAATATTTACCATTTTACCTTCTCCAAACGAACTACTCCCTCGTTTATTACCCAGCATTGTAGGTTTCGTCAAAATCAAACATATAAAGTTTGACCAAATATGACGAAAAATATCAAAATTTATAATACTAAATGCACATGATGCGAACACACATTTATAATGATTCTAATAATAATATTAATTTTATATTTATAGATGCTGATATATTTTCTAAACATTTGGTAAAAATTTATAAAGTTTGAATTTGACTAAACCCTAAACGCGGAATAATTATGAACGAGCGAGGAATTCTTTTCAGCGGGCTGATATATTTCTCTGTTCCACGCGGTGCATAGTTAGCGAAAGTTTTTTCTCAAAAAAAAGTCCACTATGCGTATGATCAATAATTTTTGGATAACTATCATTCAATTAGACCCAGACTTTTTTATAAAACCTGGACGTCCGACACTCTCGATGTTGACCCACCCATATTTTCAAAAAATGACTATCAATTGGATAAACCAAATGTGAGTTATTTGTCACAAAAATTATATCATTGAAAATTTCTTTTGAATGGCGTATAACCCATATTTTGTTGAGCCAGTGCTGTGTATTACTCCATCCATCCAAATTTACATGGCGCGCTATTTTTGTATGCTCTAATTTTGACCATCAATTTGATTAATCCTACATGAGAAAATTCTCATTAAAATTTATACCATTAAAAAATTTGGTCAACAAAATCAGTGGTACAATTTTTACAGCACATAACATACGTTTTGTTGGCAAAACTAATAGTCATAGTTCAACCTAGAAAATGTCTACGTCATGTAAAATGGTCAAACTACACCAATGCATTATATATTACGTATGTTTAATAGTCATTGTAGTAGACTTCACTTTACTAAAATATGTTTTTCCATCCGAAGAACTTCAGGTTCCATTATCATCACGATAACGGAACAAAATCTCAGTTTCAAACCCTTGCTGGCAAGCATAAAAGTGAACGAGAGCAGAAACATAAACTTCATAGAAAACTACACTCCGCACCAAGCAGCTAACCATCTATTTGAAACCTGATTGGAAACCAGCAATCTATTCCTAACATGGTATTATTTGTCCCAAATGACCCTTTGCATAACTTCCAGCCACTTCTGACCCATGGGAAAATTTTCAGCCACTTCTGACCCATGGGAAAACTTTCAGCCATTTCTGACGAATTTCCTGAGAGAATTTGTCAAAAAACAAGCTCACTTAATTCCGCCATCTTTCGAAAGTATGTGGATATAGCAAACTGACGCTCGAAACATGGGCGCCGCTGTTGGTTTTACTTGTAAAAACCATGGGAATCTTAAGACCAGCCATGTTTTTTTTTAAAGATACTCCATAGAAACAGCTTCACATTAACTGTCATCTCCTTATCATCCTATATTATACTTCCTCTGTCCTTTTTTTTTCTAACACGTTTAGCAACCTTAGTTGGCTTGCTAAAACGTTTTATAAA
The DNA here is from genome assembly GCA_947311845.1 of Poa pratensis. Lineage (NCBI taxonomy): Eukaryota > Viridiplantae > Streptophyta > Magnoliopsida > Poales > Poaceae > Poa > Poa pratensis. The sequence goes on along the minus strand of CAMZMU010000116.1, from coordinate 20,515,506 downwards.
AAGGTACGGAGGGAGTAGTATGTTGCAAGAATATGATCACATGCAGCCCGTGTAGAATAAGAAAATTACACCTCTTAATTGGCATACTATTCACTATTAGAAATATTACTTGCGTTTCGCCAAACAAAACCTGAAGCAGTCTCAAACTTCTATGTGTACTTGCGGGATTGTGTGTGCACAAAACCAGAAAACCTGTACTACTACAGGGCCGCTTTGATTTTAAGGAATTTTGTAGGGATTTTGGAGGATTCTACCCCTGCTTTGCATGCGGAAAAATTATCCTTTAATCTTTCTTTTGGGAGTGGACCCGTAAATCTAACCTCATGAAAATTGCTTTGTTTATAAATTTATATGACAACTGCACACAATCACTGAAAAAAAATCATGTGTTCTTTAGCAACCAAACATGTATTACAAATTCATGTGTTACCAATTCCTATATGATTCAAAATGTCATCTACGTTTTTCTTATTCCCGCGTTTTGGAAATCATGGGCTCACTATGGCTAGTTAAACACATATTTGCACAGACAAATTTCTGAGTGTTGCATATGTTGCACTTTCTTTTAAATGCGCAACTATACCTTTTAAGAAGAAAGGTGCGAATGGATCTCCTGAGAGGATTTGTAAAACAACAAGCTCACTTAATTCCGCCATCTTTCGAAAGTATGTGTACATGGCAAATTGACGCTTGAAACGTGGGCGGCGCCGCTGTTGGTTATACTTGTAAAAACCATGGGAATCTTATCCAGCTGAAACATCATGTCAGCGAGTTGCAGCAAGGTTAAGTAACGAATATATAGAACACTGTGGCGTAACTGTGCCATTTTTCGCAACCAAGTGGCCGTGTATCCTACGGAAGGAATAAGGAAAAGCAGATAGGAATAGCAAGTCCAAATAAAAAGGAAAAAAGGGAGTAATACGTCCAAAACTTCATTATTGTCTCCCCTTTCATGGGAGCATATATATGGGTCGATTTTCCACGATTAAAGAAAAAAACCTGGAAAGACGCCATTTTGTCAAAGGCGAACAGACGGTAGAGGGCAACTCTTCAATACATCAAAGATTGGAGCAGGAAATATTGCGTAATGACCACATGATACGTGGTGCAAGATGAGTGTTTCTAGTATGTGATTAGGAGACGCGTCAGCAAGGGTTGCACCTGTGTAGTGGTGTGCGTGTGCCTTCCTTGTAATCACAAAGAAAAAAAAATATTTTATGCCACACGCGAAACAGTCGACATGAGAAGAAATTCGAGGGAACATGGTGGCCAAAGAGACCCTGACTCTTGGGGCCTTGAACAGTCGCCCAAAGTCTCAGTAAAGCAAAGCAAAGAAAACATCCAGGGTCAGATAAAGAGAAAAAGATGAATTGATGAGCAACGGACAAACTCGTCATTGCTGGCCAAGATCACTGTGGCGTGAACAGAATATGACACACACTAACCGTTGTCGAAAGGAAAATTTTACTGAGTTGCTATTGCCAGGAACAGATGGCTGAACTCTTTACCAGGCAATGTCCAACTCCGGCAGCTGCGTACTGTTTTCCCCCACTACGAATTCAGTGCAATTGCACACAACACACACACGCGCCAGAGATTTTTGGGCAAGCAAAGTGAAGTCAAGAAGGATTGGAGATTTCCACGGGGCACTCGATTGGCACTGAAACGAAGAGATCTCCGTCGTCGTCGTTGTCGCACCGACGATGATGAGTCCTCAAGATAGTGCATGCTGCCACTGCCAGAAGAAGAAGCGAGCAGAGGAGGGGTGTGGATCTCGTCCTACATAGCACCCCACCCCACCCCACCCCACAGGTGAGAGACCACAGCAGGTGATAGGGACACAATACAGGTCTAGCACAGGAAAACAACTAGCAGAGAAAAGAAGAGGGAAATTAAGTGGAAAATAGCAAATAAAAAAATATTTTATTTGTACTACGTAGTGGGATAGAACACAGCAACAACAAGCGGAAGAAATGGAGAAAAGAAGAGGGAAATTCAGTGGGAAATAACAAACCAAAAAGATATCATTTGTACTAGTAGTGGGATAGAACAGTGCTAGCAGTGTATTGGGAGGGAGGAGGCTCCCAGAAGCAAGATGCAAGATAAAAAGGTGGTGACTGCTGAGAGGAGGCCACCACAAAGTGGACTGCAGCACAGATCGGAGCTGGACCTTGGTGGCCTCCACATCAGATCAGAGCTTCTTCCACGACTTTTTGGGTGCCAGGAAATCATTTCCCTTGTGTTAAGCAGACTTTTCAGAGAGAGAGACAATTGTGCACAGTAATGGAGAAGTTAGGTCCCGTAGATCAAATAATTTCTCGTGTCCCCTACTGTCCTGCGTGCTCTGGAGTCTGGAGACGTGGTCGCTCCAGAACACTCTTTTGTGTATATGATATGATGCAGGCAAAAACTGCGCATGATATGCAGACTTCAGCGTGGATGATGGTAGCAAAAGAAAAAACACACTCACAGAGACACATAGTATGATCCAGAATTGCTAAGTATACTAAGCATATCGCAGTGTTTGCATTCCAGAAAAAAGGAGCAGCATGTCCTAACATCACGGTCACTAATCAATCATTTTGGGTAGAACTCGTGTCCTAGGCTCGGAATATTTCTTAATATAGCAAAGCAGCCATAATTTGAAAGTAACTTGGGGTTGGCTAAGACGACCTTGGACGTCTTCCCTCTTCTGTCACTGTAGCCGAGAGGGGCGATTTGTGCATCCGCCTGCTGAGCCACCCCCATCGTCGATTCGCTTGATCCCTCACTCTCCGGCGGCCGCCTCGGCGGCGGGAGGGTGGGGGATCTTCGTCTCACGTATGTGCATAGCGTAGGTCCAGTAGGTTTTGCTCCCGGCGACGCCATGGAGGTGGAGGTTTCGTCGGCGAGCTTTTTGGTGCAGGTGGGCGTCCCCTTCGACGACGGAGGTCCCTGGAGCTCTGTGGTGGCTCGCCTGCTCCTTGGGCACTCGCAGATCCTCGGATCTGTGCTGCGCTCAATTCCCCGGCCGGATCCCAGGCGACGGTGGATCTGGTTTTGTGAAGTTCAAGCTGCTGGTGGTGCTGGATGGCGAAGATTCCGGCGGAGTGGGGTGGAGGCTCTCCGGAGTTCGAGGCCCGACGACTTCCCGTCCGCTCGGGGAGGTTCTCCGATCCAAGGCTGCAGGGAGGACGAGGCGGCGGCGCGCCGTCGGCACGTTCTGCTCCGCGATGGCGTCTTCGAGTTGCAGAGGGACTGCGTTGTAATTTCGATCTTTGTTGGGTGTTTCTCTGTAATGCCTATCCTGTAATTGTCAGCGGTTTTCGCGAAAAAAAAAAAACTTGGGGTTGGCTAATGGAGCATAAGTTGACCCGACAGCACCCGCCGAAACCATTCAAAAGGATGTTTGAAACTTCCATGACATTGCACATCGTTTCAGCTGTACGATCAGGGCACAAGGATGAACGTACATCCTTACAAAGCTAAGGTCAGCTTATGACTACGGATTTCACAAAAAAGCTTTGCTTTCAGCGGCTCAAACAGCTCTAGAGGGACACTACTTACAGGGACAGGTTTGTGCAGGCACTCAGCAGTAGTAGGTGAGTGCTGGGGTCTGCCTATCTATCAACTTGTAATAAGACCTTTTTTCTGAGCCTGTGATAATGGCTGACAAAAAAGGAGCGATGGTGTCCTCTGTACCAATGATAATGGCTGACAAAAAAGCTAACACTTTTCATATCAGGACAGAAAAAGAAAACGGAGGAAACCAGATGGAGACTTTATGAAGATTCCCATTTCCAATGGTAGTAAGCAGGAGGTAAAATTCTAGAATACTGCAAAGTAGTAATTTTCATTCTAAATTACTCCATCGCAGTTCTTGCTCTGAAAGCACACAGAATATTGTTAAAATGGAGCAGGATAATAATACTCACCAGTTAATTTGAAGTAATTAGTTTCAGCCAAAAAAAGAAAAGGACTACCGGTTTTCAGTCGAAGCCTGCTTACTGCTTGCATTTCTCCGAGCAATCAGCAGTTCCTGCTTAGTCACACACCATTATGCATTAGTAGTAATTCCCAGGATTCGTCTATCCAGGTAAATGTGATGTGCATGTTGTGGCTCAGCAAACACATTACATAAATAATTAGTTTATGACCAAAGATATCATGGCTTCTCTATTAGTCTTCCTGAGCTTCTCATACCATCAGACTGACAAACATGAGTGAATCTGCAAAGTTTTTTTGCAAACGAAAATAAAATGGGCTAATTGGATCTATGCCACTCCACAATTCACAGGTTGGACTTATGCCATTACAAAAACTGAAGTTGCAAATATGCCACTCAAAATTCTCAATACCTCTATCTATGCCATTGTCTCCACTAAATAGAATAACGGTTTAATTTATACATGTATTTGACTGTATAGTGTCGTATTTACCATACTACCCCTGTGCCCAACTTTTTGGCAGCAATTTAGCGGTGTCCGGGCGCCCAAAAATTCAAATTTTGGCCAAAAATTGACTTTCTCAGAAAAATCTAAAAACATTATAGAAAATCAAAAACAGTAATGTGAGCCTACTGTTTAAAAACGAGCCAATTCTGGGCGCATATGGACCATTAAACTGAGATTTTAAGTTCTGTCCAGAAAATTTTCAAATTTTGGCCGAAATTTTGAAATTCTCAGAAAAATCTAAAAAAATTACAGAAAATCAAAAACATTAATATGAGTGTACCGTTGAAATACGAGCCAATTCTGGGCACGTATTGACCCATAAAATGAGATTTCATGTTCTGACCTGAAACTTGTCAAACTTAACCACTATGTTCCATATCTTTGCAAGCATAATTCAACACACATTTGTAAGCACAATTCAAACATGTCCATACATAGGTTCACAAGCACAATTTAAGAGAGGTTCCTAGGCAAATAAAGTTCACTGAACAAGTAGCAAAAGCAAACACCTAGTTGAGTTATCCACTAGCCACCAAGCCAATTTCGAAGGCTTCTTTTTGCACCATATGGAGGCTGCACTACTGGAGGTGCAGGTGGAGGTGGAGGTATAACAGGCGCAAATGGAACACGTTTCTTGGCTTTTCCCTTTAGAGGTAGCCTTTGGTGGAGTCTTTTTCTTGACCTTCTCTTGTGGCATAGCTTTCTTCACATGAGTCTTTTTCTTGGCCTTCTCTTGTGACGTAGCAGTCTTCTTGACTGGGGTCTTTTGCTTGGTCTTCTCTTGTGGTGTAGCTATCTTCACGGGTGTCTTCTCCTTGGCTGATGTGTTGGGCGTTTGTGGAGTTGTTCTAGCCTTTTTCCTGCATTAACAACACGTGATTTAGATTGAGCAATATCAGATTCAGGCAAGTGCGGCAATTACCTTATCAAGTTGATAATGGGTTCATCATCTATTGCATCACCATCTGTTGTAGCAGCTGTTTCTTCACCTTTCTTCCTGCAAATAAGAACAAGATAAATCAATCTCACGATATAAAAGTCACGAAAAAGAGATGCATAAACACTAGTGAACCACCTTTTATTTGTGGGTGTACATGGATCTGGTACATCTTCAGGTATGTAATCATCATCTACTGCCACATATTTAGGATCAGGGGCTTTGCATGTTTTCTTCATGTGCCCAGGTTTACCACATCTCTTGCACCTGACTATTTTCCTATCAGGTTCTAGCCATCCTCTCCATCTCTGAACTCTTGGCCTACCAGCCACCGCCTGCTGCAAAGGTGGGTGCACCTTGAATCCCAAATCAACATTTATCCACTGTGACTTGTCTGTCATGGAAGGCATTCTCCCTGCATATGCTGCCTTGAACTTTTCCGCTGAATAATATTCATCCACATATATCTCAATTTGAGCACCATTAATGCTACTCTGATCTCTGCCAACTCTCAACTCTGCACTTAACCCATCCATGAGCACATCCATGGAGAAATCATCCGAGTTTACATTCCATTTAATTGATTTCCCCTTCACATATGATTTCCTACCGTTTGGTTCCTTCAGCACAAATCCTTGAACAACAAGGTCTAAGCTAAATTCGAGCCTACAAATTACGAAACACAAAAGCGAAATTAACAAATCCACGCGCACGTCTCTGTAAAATTCATGGAGAGAATGGGGATGTTGGGGACTGGTGCACTCACATGTTTGACGACTCCAACTCCATCCCTCCTCCAGCCTACAGCCACGCCTGGGCAGCCCCTGCCTTCTCCCGCCGCTGCGCAGCAGCGCTCCTCCCGCCGGCGACGAGCTCCCGCTGCTAGGGTTCGTCGGGCGCGAGACGGGGGCGCGAGAGATGCGCGCCTCCCGACGCTGGCCCGCCGCCGCTGGGCGCACTGCCTCCTCCCGCCGGCGACGAGCTCCCGCTGCTAGGGTTCGTCGGGCGCGAGACGGGGGCGCGAGAGATGCGCGCCTCCCGACGCTGGCCCGCCGCCGCTGGGTAGCTCTGCCTCCGCCCGCCAGCGACGCGCTCCTCCCGCCGGCGATGCGCTCCCGCCGGCGACGCGCTTCCGCCGCTAGGGTTCGTCGAGCGCGAGACGGGGCGCGAGAGATGCTTCGATGTGTTTTGGTCTGGACTCTGGACGGACTCTTTTTGTGTGTGCGCGCGATGGGTCCAGTCCAGTACGTGATCCACTGTATAAAGGACATGTATAATTGTCGTATAAGTTTGGTAATGAACGAAATGGCATAGATAAAAGTATTGAGAATTTTGAGTGGCATATTTGCAAGTTCAGTTTTTGTAATGGCATAAGTCCAACCTGTGAATTGGGGAGTGGCATAGATCCAATTAGCCCAAATAAAATCTAGTACATCAAGAACATCGGATATCCCTCCAGTTTAATTGTTATTATAGGTCAAATTCTCAGACCAATCACCAAGAAAAAAAGGTACTTATAGTTTTGTGCACCATGGTCTATGAAATCACAGAAAAGGTTGATAAGCACAACCACTTCTCTTTCTCGTGAAACAAAAAGGAAACACATCCCATATTCCCATTAAAGAAGAAGCAAAGGAACCAATAAAGCAGCAGCCTGTGCCTTCCGAATCATCATGTTTTGTACAAAGAAAATGATCAAGAAATAAGTAAAAGTGTGAAGGTCAGGCTAGCACCTAGCAGCATGGTAGAGGTTTCAAGTCAGTGCTCACAGGAATCAGTAAATACTTGCGGACTTCTTTATGCAAAGAACAGCGCTTCTGTTGAAGTTTCATTACCAAAGAGAAAATGCTTTCATTTAAAAAAGCCAGTGTTTTGTATACAGCAGTCCGGTGCTAGTATTAATTGCCTACTTGGTGATAGCTAAACAGTCACCACAAGGTTATTGTTCTTGAATCTTGATAGTCACAATAATGAATAAGGGTGAACGTCTGGTATTCAACTAAAGTTAAAAGTATATTTCTACAAGGCATGACCAAAGCTAAGAAATTCCAGCCTTTCGAAAAAAAATAGGAATTTCATGAATTTGAAAAACTATGTCCGATGTTAACAACAGTTTACTTGTATAATTCATCAGCGTTCATGTGTAACTTGTAAGCACCAAGAAGGCATATACTTCTAGCACCAATCAAATCCATACATCAAAAAAGTACACATCATAACAGGGCACACCTAAGAGGTTGCAATATATTCTGTGCATCATGAGCCATCGAAAAGCTACCTTTATAAGTTAGAATCTGAGGACAACCCAAATGATGGAATATAGGTTCCTTAGGGAAGCTCCAAATCACACCCAACAGATCACGTGACCACAAGAGACCAAGAGCTCCCTCACTTGCCTATAAATGAGAAGCAAAAGTCACCAGAGCCTTGGGAAATTAAGGCCATCTTCCTCCTCTCCCAATTAGCTCTCTTCTTCAGTCTTCTTCTCCCAAACAGAACTGGAGTTCATCAAGGATCTCATCCTGAAACTGGAGCCCACAAGCACACAAAGGAAGAAGAGCAAGAAGACCGGCTCCCGGCCGATACAAGGTAGGAGCGAACAGCGTTAGGGTACTGTCGTTATATCTCAGGGTTGATATGGTGACAGTGAGAGAAGAGACACGCAAAGGGCCGTGGACAGAGCAGGAGGACCTGCAATTGGTATGCACTGTCCGTTTGTTCGGTGAACGTCGTTGGGATTTCGTTGCCAAAGTATCAGGTTTGAGGGGTGGGGGATCCAAAAATTAGGTAGCTATATTGATATATTTTGCGCACAGTCGCAACAAGAAATGTCACCTTCTCTAACCATCTCTCTTCTTGCTTCACCCCCGTAATCACCTTGCAGGCCTCAACCGCACAGGAAAGAGCTGCCGTCTCCGATGGGTCAATTACCTCCACCCTGGCCTCAAGCGTGGACGCATGACTCCTCATGAAGAACGCCTCATCCTCGAGCTCCATGCTCGATGGGGAAACAGGTATGATCCAAATAACAATCTAAATGAAAGAGTGATAGCTCGCCTCTGCTATTATGATTATGAATAGTACATCTGGTGGTTCGTCAATAGGTGGTCCAGGATAGCACGGAGGCTGCCAGGGCGTACTGACAATGAGATCAAGAACTACTGGAGGACACGCATGAGGAAGAAAGCACAGGAGAGGAGGAAGAACATGTCACCCTCATCATCTTCATCTTCGCTGACGTACCAATCCTGCCATCCAGAGACGCCATCAATCCTTGGAATAGACGAGCAGGAGCTTCATGGTGGCAGTGGCTGCATCACAAGCATCCTGAAGGGCACGCCTGCTGACATGGATGGATACCTCATGGATCAGATATGGATGGAAATTGAGGCACCATCAGGACCGAGCTTTCATAATGGGAAGGATAATGCATACAGCAGCCCCACTGGCCCTCTGCTACCATCTCCGATGTGGGATCACTACTGCCCTCAGGAACACTTGAAGATGGATGATGAGATCAAGATGGCCCCACAATTTGCTTATAGTAAAGGAATGGGTCCGTGCTATTGAAGCTATATATTGGATGATTACTCATTACTAGGTTACTTGCTACCTAGCAGAAGTGAAATGCTATTGTAGAAAAACAATTAGCATGGATCTAAAACATTTATATCTATCTAGCTTTGCGGGTGTGCTCATGTTTTATGTATTTACATAGTATGTAGTATCTAGTGTGCAAGACAGCTTATGTCAGTTTGGCCCTTGACATATACAATGCAAGGGCACTTTCACACTACTCGCAATATAATCAGCTCAATATAATGAGCTATCTCTTGTGAAACTCTCCTAATGATTAGCATCGATGCACTAGAATTAGCAGGTGTTATATCGACTTAAATGCTTTCTGCATGTTTGGTCCAGCAAGGTTGTAACTGAGCTGAAGATTATGCTGATCCTATTGAAATTATAGTACAAACATGTGAAACAATGCAGGTAAAGGCACAGAAGGTAGCTTTGCTGTAATCCGAAGATAAGTCAACTGGAACCAGTTTATAGCTATGAAACTGTAAACTTCCATAGTAGCAACTTGCAAGTATTGTGATAGGGAAAAAGGCATAGCTCTCAGGAGTCAGGAGCCACGAGTTCACAATGCCTTGAGGAAAAAAAATACTAGGAAGACTATGGTAACACATATTTACAGAACTGGATCTCTGGGAGGGCAAACGAGACATAATAATAACTCCGCTAAACATGAGCTTTCAATTAATAGAAACTCCCAGGTCTATATTTAAAGGTGCTTCTTAAACCCAGCTCTAGATTCAGAGGTGTTTCTTTAAGTTCAAAACTTTATATCTTAATCCTTCGTGCATAAGAACAAGTTAGAGCTGGAGAAACGGAATTCAGAATCCATGGTGATGGAACACAGGAAGAGATAAACTAGCAAATTCTCTCAAATAATGCACAAGAAGCACACAATAAGTTGATTTATTCACATGGCATAATTCCAAAAAATGTGAGAAATAGCAGCTCAAGTAAAGCTGAAGCAGGTTTACCTTAAAACAGTGTTTCAGGAAGTTAATGCTTACCCATGTATGCTACATGAATGGACAGGCAGAAAGTCTATGAATGTTATAGTCAAAGATAGTACTCCCCCCATTTCGATGATATATCTACATTGCGTTACGGTACATTAGTATTAACTACAAGTCTACAATGTTACCAGTTCACTACCATGTCAACCATACAAGAATACATTGTCTTAGTTTTTCACATGACCAAATCTACAGACTGATGGACAACCTGTTGGCAAAGTTTGCCACATTTGACCATAAAAGTGTTCATGAGCCTTATAGTTTGAAATGAAAGGACAACCTTTTGATCTAGGCATGCCAAATATAGCCCAAAGGAAGCTTCTGAAACACACCACAAACAGCAGCAAGCAAGCAGAAGCTGCATGTTTCTTTTCGAGAATGAACTACAATTGGCACATCATCTCCTAGCCATACCCTTTCACACTCCTACAGAATTAGCTACACTCTTTCATCATGCTATATAATTATCAAGATCTATAGCCTGCAAGAAGATGAAAGGTTAAGAAAAGAGTGAGTGGGCTGTCTAAAAAGGATTAGCCAATTAGCATTAGAATTCAATTATTTATGTTTCATGAAAGTTAAGTTTGCACTAATTTATTGAGCAGGCCTTGTAGGTTATGCGTGCAGAAAAGCAAAACTTCACTGTGATAGGGGAATTAGAAGGTGGTTATGCGTGGCATGTATCGAGAACTGTGTAACATCTACTTTACTGAAGCAGACCCATCATGCATCTTTTGTTTGAATAAAAGCCCAAGTGCTTAACCACCTGGAGCGAACCATTAATGTTGTATGGTGCCTCCAAAAAAATCAAAACTGGGGTAGCATTGATGGGGATAGGATGAATTGTTAGTGATTTACATGGCCAGTTAGAACTAAAGATAAAACTAAGGCCAATAAAAGTGCTTTGGACAAGAAACAAGACAAAGAACAGTAATGCCATAAAATGGAGACATAATCCAGATGATAAATCCTGATAATAGTGTATTTGCATTTTTGCTCAAGTCATTGTTCTCTAATGGGCCTACAAATAAAAGCTTCGTAAATCTTGTAATTAAGAGTTTAAAGCAGAGAGACCATGGACCAACATGTGTCAAAATTTACTGCAAGAAGCTAAATCTTAAAGATCGCATGACTATTAAAATATGATCACAATCTAAGTGCAAGGATATGATGCATGAGTAGTATTAAGTAAAATGTACACAGGAGACATAAAAACATGGCGTCCATTTGGGTAAATTCATATATAATAGTATGGAAAGCCACTCCCAGCAGCAAGGAGCAAATAGATACAAGTATCACCATTATATTCAAATGAAAATACATCAAACTCAAAATAGGACAATAAATTCACCGACATATACAGTGTTATTTGTTCTCTCTTTTGGACAAAGTAGTAACAGTTCTTGGTTTGTGTGGAATTCTTTTCACATATACGCAGGGTACAGGGTACTTGCTTTTAGCTAGTCAAGTTCAAACAGTTAATCAGATGATAACTCTTGGATACTTGAAAGTTGAAATGTCAATGGGGAGGCATATAACTGTTATACTTATTCAGTTAACCCTCCTATCGAAAGAGTTAAAGTTGCAAATTTACAATGACCAATACGGCAATACCCCATGCTGCCGGAAATCAGAAGTCCATTAGTATAAAGAAATTGTGAAAGGCAAATGTACATGCAAGGGTCGGTTCTTGAGTTTCGAGTTTATGACTGGTGCATCTTGAAAAGTTCTCATAGAGTTGTATCATATTAGAAAATTATTTTTTTGCAGACTCGCATGTTCTAAAATGTTTAACATCTACAAAAAAAAATGATTTGTTTTCAAGATGCACAAGTACCTAAACACTAAACTCAAGCACTCACCATTGCATGTACAAAATCGGTTTTCAAATAAGTATTCAGAAAATGCCAATATAAACGACACCAATCTCACCAACAGGTGCAAGCCAAACCATTTTGCAGTAAATCAAGAAATATGTAGACAACAACATTCAAACCATGCATACAGAGCGCAAGCTGGACAGATCCATAATTCACATAGGGTTCTAACATGATAGATTGAAGGACAGAAGGAGTACAAAAGGTTTAAAAGTAAAAAATGCCTAGAATGCTTCAAATGGGAGCACCTAGTGCTGCCCAGTGTTCCCATTTTTCGCCCATAATAAGCAGCCTTTATTAAGAGTGAAGTGGCACTGGTACCAGAACAGTTGTTTGATAGACCTTATACTCGATTTTTCAGGCTCCAAGTTGTGTCAAACTCTTCCATCTCCACCCTCAGTACCTAAAAAAGTTTGGCAAGTTCCATTGGAAATGTTTGCTAAGAATTTGTACAAATCGATATGTTGGAATTTTTCAGACTAGTTAAAAAAATAATAGTGCAATAGCATCATTAGTTTAAAGAAGGATTTGTGACATAATGAAATATGTATACTGCGTTAAATACTACTAGGTCACAGAAAGATCTTCATCCCATTTAAATTAGTACTAACATGAGCTTGGCATTAAAAATATCACTTTTCAACTAACTGGTATACAATAGGCAAGCAATACAACATGTTCACCACTTGCATAAAATGAAAACAGCTTCCTGAGGATGCACGCATATAATAAAGTGAGAAATCGTGAAATTCACTTTGGCACATGGGAGCATATGCTCCTACCACCGGAAAAAACATTTCAAAATGTCAAAAAAAAATTCAAACAACGCACCTATATCTCAACATTCTATGTGTGCCCCTCATGTTTCGTGGAAAACCGACATCTTTTTGTGGCCTGACCTTTTTTAGCCCCAAATTTCTTTTTTACACACGACACAAACAAGTCGGTTATTCATGAAACGACTTTGTGAGCACACATAAATGTCGAGGTGTACGCGCGAAATTTGTTGTCGAAAGTTTTTGACATTTCGATTTAAAACGCATTTTAAAGGTGCCAAACCGCCCCTCCCCGAGAAATCCACATAATAACTGTGGAAAATAAGGCTGATTTAACAGTCATAAACAAGTGATTTATACTTAATAAGAACTTATTAATTGCAACGCTAACCCATACCCTATTTTCTCAATAAATGAACAAAAAGCCATAAACAAGTATATCACGGATAGTCCTTGATGGAAGCATCCTATTACTCTGACGAGAACAGTAAGGGAGGACCCTATTGTAATTGCATATTCCTTCTGGAGGTTACAGGTTTCAAAATTCTCATGTAATTCCTAACTCCGTAACTACTGTCACGTATAACTGCTAAACTGTGACTTGCCCTTCAAATTTTGTGTTGCCCTAATGATGTTTTCTAGTCATGGTCCAGGAATGTGTTCTCGACGAAAACATACTAATCGAGAAAGGACGACAGAAATATAAAGTTTAATTAAATCAACACGCATGAACTTCAAGATAGTAACAGATTGACTACAGAGGCGAAGACGTAAAACAATCTTGCCATTCAGAAGATCCTAGAAAAACAGAAAAAAATGTGGGGTTGATTATGATGATGAACTACAGGTCATAATGAGCAATATATAATTAAATCTTAGGTCCTCAGAAGGCAGCTAACCACAAACTGACCTAGTGAACAAAGGATCCATAGAAGACAGCCTCCGCAGGACCAGTCATGTAAACATGATTGTTATCCTCCCTCCACTCAATTTCCAATGGCCCGCCAGGCAATTCAACTACACATTTCTGTATCACAAAAAAATAAAAAATAAGGTACAGTAGAGATAAAATCGACAGTGCAAAGAAAAAAGGCGCAGACCCGTTCAGCTCGGCACTCAAGAACAGCTGCAACAACAACCGCACAAGCACCAGTCCCACAAGCAAGGGTTGCTCCTACAGTAAAAAACATAATTTATTTTGTACATCCACTACTTATAAGAAATACCTGGAGATAAAAAGGTAGTCCTGAAAACCATACAATACAATTGATCTATTTACATTATGGATTAATGTTTTGAAGGATTTAAATATGTACAACATGCTTAACATATAAAAATAAACGCATATCCTAAATCAAGGGAACAGCAATTATACCCGCACCACGCTCCCAAACTCGCATTTTGAGGTGTGAGCGAGACAAGACCTGCACAAATTCTGCAGAAAGAAACGTATTTAATAAATGCAAGGGTGTTTACATAGAAGCATGTAGAGGTGTCAAAATGAAAAGTTACCTGTGTTGGTCCGAGCAGGAAACATTTCATGATGCTCAAATTTAGGCCCAATATCACTAAGCTTTAAATCATCAACATGCAGATCCTGTGGTCCATCCAAGAAGAGAATCAGCTATAATGTGGATAGCTCATATAGGGTTGTAGGCTAATGCAGATATGATTGTTAGCAAATATAGTTCAACCAAATTAGCAGTCTCTTCCCTTGCAGCAAAATTTGCAACAGTCAGGTTGATATAGAAAATTGTTACCAATATCTGCAAAAGGTGACCTCAAAACGAACAGTAACAATATGTATCCCGATTAAATTTCCCTTGCTGTCCCAAAGCATACAGCATCGATGTTGCAACAAATTTATTGAAGTGACAGAAAAACACTAGAGGTCAGCACATCAATGAATAAAACAGATACAAAGACAATCGGTCCATCCCTAGTGTTCCCATAAAGAAAACCCACTGATCCACTGGTTTTAATAACTACATGTTCAAATTTCAAAAATCTGGTATACAGAACAAAAACAGTTGTAGGACTAAAACTGACGAAGTTGATCCAAACTGTAGAACTTAGGGCCTAAGCGAGCACACATGTGCAAATGATTAAATTATTCAGTAAGATAAGACGAGAATATTTTGATCATTTTCCTTTTGGAGTTATAACATGCAGAGATGAAATTTGTTAAGCTTAAATAAATTTCTGAGCAAGCAATTTGAATTTCCAAGTTTATTACCTTTAACTCTTTGGCACCAAACGTGACACAGTGAGGATTGCCCATGCTAACACAGGTTACATGCCATGCTAACCCATCAATTGCCAATTCAGCTTGAACAACAGCTTCGTTCTTGGTAGATGGCAGTTTTGTGGGAACATCTGGTCCATTAAGGATGGGCTGACCCATATCAACCTTTACCTGCAAACAAGATAAATGTATTGGAAGTGACTATATCAAGGGTATAAGAGTTTGGAGGTAACTATGTCAACAAGAATGAGTGAATTGATGGTTCAATGTTGGTAGGAATGGAATACTCTCTAGGCTATTGAAGCCAACAACGAAGCCAGGGGATTCAGCAGCAAAAAATACCAAAGAAATTTGCCATGGAAAATAGTTAAGACTATAACCAGCATTATGAACATGCTTACTACAGGTTCCTCTTGCAAACATACTGAAATTGTGCAAGTCGACCAGAAGTACAAAATGCTTCTTACAAAACTTTATTGTCCTTATTGCAAACATACTGAGATTGTGCAAATTGTAACTAGCGGTGCAGTATGCTTACTATGACTTAACTAGCTTCCTCTGGCATATGTACTAGGAAACTGTGAAAACTTAGTCAGGTTCTTCGATACTAGCACCAAGTTTCATGTTGTTAGCAAATTGCAATAGGCGTGCGAGCTGAGGCAGGTTAAGAATGTTCCTGAAATCAGTTCAGAACCAGGATAGCAAGAGATAAAAAAAAGTTTACCTTTGCTCATGATTGAGTAAAGCGAATGTCAAACTATGGTGGTGTATGCCTTCGAAATTTAGCTATAAACATGAGTAAATGACTAGACAAACTAAAAGGCTTTTACCTTGCCATCGTTTTGTATTTCAGGAATGATTAATCCAGCACCAGTATGAATTGTGAAGCTGAAACACGAGAATGCAACTTTAGGGGCCATTGAAAATAATAGATTATCTATCTATATCATCAAAGTTCCAGTACCCACTGTAAAGAACAGGATGCAGTCCAAAAATAACTACATGAAGATTGAACTGAGAATTACATAAGTTTCGGGTAAGCAGATGATATATACAGGTGGAATTTTCCTACTGACTCTGTTTAAAAAACAAAGATGACTTGCTAGATAGAGCGCAGTCAACCTTTACTAACTTTTACAAGTAATAGTAATACATATAAAATATTTGAGTGGTATAAAAAACAGTACTGTTAGATTTTTCATTAAAAGTATTTTCATAATAACATGTGCCTACAAAAGTTAATGGTCAAAGATGCATAGTGGAGACCGTGTTAGTATCTAAAACGTCATCTATTTAGGAGAGGGGTATCATTTTACTCTTAATTTAACTATTTAAGGATATTGAAAAGTTCACGCATGAATTTTTACCTATGTGTTCCTTGTAGATTTTCAAGCTCAGCTATAAAACGAGCGAAACAACGAACTCCGTTGCCACACATCTGTAACAGAAAATAAGCACTGGATGAAAGATATGAACGAAAATAACTCACACTAACAAGACCCATAGCAAATACTTTCTTAGTAACAATATGCAACGAAGAAAAACGACGTAGAACAAGTGACCAGCTAAAGGAAAACAAACATATGCCAATTTAGTTCCCTCTTGAGGATAGCTACTTGACATGGTGTGTAGTGTAGGGCCAAAGTGCTGCCTAGATAATAGGACTGAAATTATAACAACACTTCTGAACATTTACAGTGCTTAAGACATCCACACAACTCATTCTCTTATGCAGGTATTGTGCTCATGTATCAATTAGATGTGATCATGGTCTTTACTGCAACTGTTGCAGCACAGGGAGCTGATAGAGTCTAGCGCCAGGAAATGGAGTGGCTCACCGTGGAGTTTATGTCCCGGTTTGGGTGTGAGCATGTAATAGGCTACTTAGCAATTGATTTCTTGCTTCATGTGGCCTGTCATATTTTCCATCTTATCACTTCTGGATTGATTTGGTGTAATAAACAGTGGATGTATGCATCTACGATGCAGAGGCTAGGAGTAATATATTCCATTTTCTAAGAGAATATATGGAATACTATGAATGATCCTGGAATACATGCTCAACATACTGGATAGTGTAGTACAGTCAAATCAGCACTTCAGATGATCATCTCTACTATCTATCATGTGAACAGTATACTAGTACATGTGAATCCTACAATGTTCCCATATAGATAATGCACGCGAAATATTTGCATGTCAGTACAGATGTCACAGCAGAGACTAGTCATATGCAATCAGTGTTGTGCTATCGTTATCTTAGCTTAAGTGCTCAGCATTGCCACCAAGGAATCGCTACAGGTAAAACATAAGTCTGACTGGATGAATAACCCATTTCTGAATAACCCATTTTCCACAGCGCAACATTGTATTGGACAGTGCTGTAATGAAACAGTGGCTCACCTCCGGCTCGCTGCCGTCGGAGTTGAAAATCCTCATAGTGTAGTCCGCACCATTGAGCCCCGGCATGACGAAGATGACTCCGTCAGCACCGACTCCGAAGTTCCGGTCGCACATCTTCGCCGCCTCCTCCGGCGTCACCTTCGGCACAGCCGAATCCCTGTTGTCCACCTACAAATCGATACAGAAATCATCCACAGTAAAAGATAGTGTTAACGCAGAGCCTCCAAAACAGCATAGACTGCACGAATTCGTACCATCTACAAATGAACGCTGCACGATTTGGTAGCTAGAAAAAAATAATCGAGAGAGCAAGAGGTGGTGTACCATGATGAAGTCGTTCCCGAGGCCCTGGTACTTGACGAAGTGGAGCGCGCGCTCGGAATCCCGACGCTCGAGGAACGAGGCGGCGGCCGGGGACCTGGGAGCGGACACGGCCATGGAGGCGACGGCGCGACGGGGGGTGGGGTGTCCGCGGAACGGACGGCGGAGGAGGCCGCGGGAGGAAGGGGCGGTGGATGCGGAGAAGGTGGCAGCGAAGGATGTGGCTCGGGCGGCGGCGGCGGCGGCGGGCGGCATGGCGACGAGTGCGAGAGCGGAGGGATTTGGGGGAGGATCGCTCTCTGTCCGTCCGGCCGGCCGGCCTATGACGCGGAGGTTTTCGGTGGGCTCCACCTGACGTGCGGGTTCCACTGTCATTGTGGAGAGGGCCATCTTTTTTTTTTGAATTTTTTCCATATATATTAAACCAACAAAGAGTACACGATTATATCGATTACAAAAAATAATACTAAAAGAGACGAGATCTTCAATCCCTTTCTTCTTCTATGACACAATCTTATACTTTTTTGAAAGCATCCGTAGAACAACGCCGAATACATCAAACCACAGACCTGTGAATATCAACGAATGGTCATCTAGGTTGACGTGGCAGGACTATCTGCAAGGCGGGTGGTGTTGACCCGTCTGAACTCTGAAGTGAAGGGTTGGGTTGGTCACGTACAACTTGTTACCGCTTTCGTGTGATGTTCACGGAAACCAATCTTACGATAACAAGATGATCCAAATACAACAATGAAGACTCAATAATTTTACCATAGTTTCATAATGAAATTTATGAACTATTTCTATTACAATCATTTTTCGCACACGAGGATTCACGCCTGGAACAGAAGTTGCTTGCTAGCTTGATCTCCCATTTTTAGCCAACACGATGTACTAGACTGAGACTTCATAGATTGTAGCACACGGATTGCAAAATATTATTTTTCTTTTGCCAGCATGTTGCCCTAACAAAAGTTAATCTAGAAAATGTTGATGTTGTGAAAGAATTAAGTATAGAGTTTAGCGGGTTATGCACAAGCTGATTAGCACAACCCAGAATGCCCTTGTAATAAGAAACGATAAGACTCACACTCCATAGTGATCTGGCTCTTTGAACCGTCCGATTTGGTCTATGTACATACCAGATTGTTGCATTTTACCCCGAATTCGCTGTAATGGGCCGACCCAATGTGGTAGGCTGTCGTACCCTATACCGACTCGCTCACATATGCCGGCTACATGAGCAATGCATCTTCTTCACGCTCGTCTTTTTTCCTTTGTTTTTTTTTTTGTTTCTTTCATTTTCTTTTCCCAGTTTAACATTTCAAGTTTATTTTTTTCATCCGGACACTTTTAGAGGGTGAATATTTTCAAAATTGAACATTATTTAATGAATTTTTTTATATTCAAACATTAAGAATATGTATTTTGAAATCTTTATAGACAAAGAGAAATGGGCAAGCAAAAATGTAAAAGAAAAAGGGGGGGGAAAAGCATGCGCTTCTTTGCGACGCAAGATGTATAGGGAAAACTGTTATATGCCTGCTTTATCTATAGTGTACGGGCCTTGAAAGCCAACATGCAGGGAGTGAGAGGGGAGGGCAATTGCTATTTCTCGCCACGGCGAAACGATCTCATGTCGGCTAGACCCATTTTGTTCCATAGCTTCATGTGTGTGTTTTCCTCGCGCGCGTTCAGTGGTTTCGCCTCCGATTTTTCTCTTTATTGTCTCTGTTTTTCCTTCACCCTTCTGCTACATTTCCTGTGATTTCCTCTTCTTTCTTTGTCGTTTTAGGTTCTCTATTCATTTTCTTTTGTATTTTATCTTTTCCTTTTTTCATTGTATTCATATTAAAAAAATAAAGTAGTTTTTGCACCTACCATATTTAAAAAAATATTATCCCAAATTTTATTGGTTCAAACATAATTTATGTTCACCTATTACCATATTTTGTATTCCAAATTTGAAATTTTTCAAATATTGTTTTCGTTCACCTACTACCCTTTTTCGTATTCTAAATTCGAAATAGTTCGATATTTCTGTTTAAATATAGTTTATGTTCACTACTATTTTTTTCGTATCCCAAATTTGTAATAGTTGATATATAGTTTATCTTCAAACATTGGCTCCGTTCACCTACCTTGTTTTGTTAACTTTTTTATATCGCATTCTTATGGTTGTTCAAATATTATTTTTTTAGACTAAAAGGGCTCCCCCCCCCCCCCCCCCCCCCATTTCATTGAAATCATCACAGTCTTACAACATTCAGCACTCCCAGGCCACACAGAGTTATGCGAAACCAGGTATAGAAAGAGCACCACCGCTCACCCACACTACCACCACAGGGGCCTTATTTTACCACAAGTCTTAAGACCACCAGAACTACAGGTTAACACAAACTACCATCCAACCAACGTTGGAACACCAAGCATCAGGCATGTTGGAGGTTCCTGATCATCATCTTGCACATCTCCGCCTGGCGTTGGTTGAACTCGACATCAAGTGGGAAGGCAAAGTCATCAGCCTCGAAGTTCTGGAGCTTCACACCCAAGCAATGCGAAGCACTTCCCCCTCTTCTTGTTCAGTACGAGAGCATGCCTTGCCAGGGACTCTGCTGCTGCATCCATGGAGAGAATTTTTCACTGATCGACGTCCTGAGCAATTCTTCTCCAAATGTCCTTCACACCTAGCCAGCTTTTCCCCTGAAAACACAGATCATTACGCAATTTCCAAATAGCCCATAGAACCGCAGTGCAAACTACGTTCAGAACCGAGTTTTTATTATTACTGAGCCACCACCGAGCAATGGATTCAAAATTTGCTCCAAGTTCAACACCAAGCATCTCAGAAATAACAGGCCAAATAAGTTTTGCCACAAAGCAATCGAAAAAGAGATGATGGCAGGTTTCAGGCTCAGAACAAAACAAGCAAGATTTGTCTTCCACATGTCTCCTCTTAGCCAAATTATCCCTGGTTAGAGTTTTGTTATTGGCTAAAAGCCACAGGAAAACTTGCAAACGAGGAGGCACATGAAGACACCACACAGCAGAGTATGCATAGGCACAACCCCTCTGTTGTTGACAACTGCATAAAAAGAACTAACGTTGTAAGTCCCAGATGAATGGAACATCCAAATAGGCACATCCTCCTCATCCGAAAGCACTACAGTGCTCAACAGCTGAGATAACTCTAACCAACGCCCGAAACAATCCGGAGTAACGCATCTCCTGAAAGTGAACCTAAGATCAGTCCCATCCCAGGCTTGGGCAACTGTATAGTCCTGTTCATTGACAATTGCAAAAAGTTCATGAACAAGATAGCCAAACTATAGTTACCTAACCAAATGTCGCTCCAGAACTTAACCTTCAACCCATTCCCTACTCTCCATCTATAGCCAATTTTAGCTGCTTTGGCCGCCCACATTACCCCTTTCCAAAAAGGAGAACACGGGCTAGGAGTGGCATGTAAAATGTTTGGAGACAGATCGTATTTGAAATCTACAATTCATCTCCAAATACTGTGGGAATCAAGGTGGTATCTCTTAATCCATGAAGCAAGGAGGCAGAGATTAAAATCTCTCAAGCTTTGGATTCCTAGGCCCCCAAACTCCTTCTTCATACTAACCAACTCCCAATTAGCAAGATGGTATTTCTTTTTATCCACAGAGTCACTCCACAAGAAGTGAGACATCTGTGAATTGATAGCTCCAATCGCCCATTTAGGAAATTTAATCACAAACAAGAGATACATGGGGATACTTGCGATACAGGCCTTCAGCAGGACCAGCCTACTCTTATAATTCAAAAGCTTGCCCCTCCACCCCCCAAATATCTTGAGAGTTTTATGGACAATAGGCTGAACATCTTCGTTCCTAAGTTTTGTAAAATGTAAAGGCACCCCCAAATACTTACAAGGGAAGGAAGCAATTTTGCAGCAAAAAATCTGAGCAAACGTGTTAGCCTCATTATTATCAACATTGATCGTCATAAGGTCAGATTTATGATAATTAATCCTCATGCCAGACATGCTTTCAAAGCAAGACATCAACCATTTTAAATTCCTTGCATATGCCTCACTCTTTTCCAAGAAAAGGATGGTGTCATCAACATATTGTAAGCTGATGACACCGCCAAGAACAACTTGAGGCAATAAACCCCTAATCTTCCATTACCAGCTGCTTTATACAGCATTTTAGTAAACACATCAGCAACCAGATTAAAAAGAATGGGTGAGGCAGGGTCCCCTTGCTTCAACCCTTAACCTGCTTTAAAGTAGGCACTATTAAAGTCATTGACCCTCACACAAAAGGATCCCCCCACAAGCATACTTTTAATCCGACGCCTAACGATAGGGCCAAAACCTCTGGACTGAAGCATTTCATCCAGGAAGTCCCAGTCAACACGATCATAGGCTTTTTCATAATCTAACTTAAGAACCCGGCACTAGATTTCCTAGAGTGAGCTGCATGAATCAGTTCATGTGCAGCAACCACACTTTCTAGGATAAAACGCCCTTTAATGAAGGCAGATTGATTCCTTGAAATATTTCTATCCCCGATAGGAGTAATCCTATTAGTAATAGCTTTCGAGATAATCTTAAAACTACAATTACCTAGACTAATGGGTCTGAACTTCCTCATGTCTCTAGCATCAGGTTCCTTCGGAATTAAAATAATAATTGCATAGTTAAGCCTGGAGACATTGAAAGTCCCAGCTTCGAACCCCCTCACTAGACCCATAAAATCTCTTCTAATCAAAGCCCAAAATCTTTGATAGAATAGGAAGGAGAAACCATCTGGACCAGGAGCACCACTAGCATAAGAATCATCAATAGCTTTTTTAATTTCTTCTTCCGAAAAGGGTTTTTGAAGAACCTCATTTTCCTCAGGAGAAACCATATCTTCAGGATCCTAGAAATGGTCTCCCAAGGATATGTCTAGCTTATCTTCCTTAGCAAACAAGTTTTTATAAAAAGAGGCCGCCACTTGCAGCTTGTCACTGTTGGTATCAACAGGACCAGAAGGACCATCAAGAACCGCAATACCCTTTTTCGCTTCTGTGGGCTAGCAACAACATGGAAATAAGAGGTATTACGGTCTCCTTCCAAGATATATCTATCCCTAGACCTTTGCCATGCTTTAATTTCTTCATGTTTAAAATTTTTATCCAGATCATTTTTAATTTGATCCAGTCTAGCCTTTTCCTGATTAGATAGGAGACTAGCTTCAAAAAAAAGTATCAAGAATATCGAACTCTTGCATCAAATCTTTCTTCAATTTTTTGGTTGCAACATCAACATTGATACTACAGCCTTTACAATTACGCCTAAGCAATCTAAGTTTAAATTGCCATATATCAACAACATCAGTAAACCGACAAGGAGTATTCCAAGTTTTATCCACCATCTGAATAAATCAGGGTGCTCAAGCCACCACTTCTCAAATCTAAAAAGTCTGGGAGGAGGGGTCGAATTAGACCCAGAATCCAGCAGAAGTGAGGTATGATCACTTATAGGTTTAGGTAAAGCTTTAACAGACGTCAGGGGGAAAGTACTTCCCCAATCAGTATTGGCTAAAAACCTGTCTAAAGTAGCCATAACGGGGTCAGATTGATTATTGGACCAGGTAAAACACCTGTTAGCAGGCTTAAGATCCACAAGAGACCACTTATTTATCCAGTCATTAAACAAAAAGGACCAGTTAGAATTAACAACCCCATTACTTTTGTCATTTGCATTCCTAACCAAATTAAAATCCCCTCCAAAAAGGACAGGAACAGAACATTTATCCATAATGTCATGGAGTTCAGCAATGAACTCCATTTTAAAATCATAATAAGGTGTATCGTAAACCACCACCAATTGCCAAACTAAGTCCTCTCTTTTATCAAAAACTGTAACAGCCACGCAGTACTTAAAACAAGCATGACTAATAACCTCAAAAAGGTCATTTCTAAACCCAACCAAGATACCTCCATCAGTTTTCTTGGCTGGCAGTTCAATCCATGAAAAATCCCAGCTACCAGAAATATAAGACAGAAAATGAGAAGAAAACTTCTCTCACTTAGTTTCTTGCAGACCAATAAACTCAAGTTTATAGTCCTTAACTAAGTCAGCTATCACTTGTTTACGGCCATTTTTACTTATGCCTCTAGTGTTCCATATGGCTCCTATCATTGATAATTTTCTTAGTTGTTTCTACTCCTAACAACAGTCCAACTTGGGGTGGGCAAACTAGATTCTGGAATCAGGCAACTGATCAGAATTTGGTTGCACATGTTCACCCATGGAACAGGAAATAACAGAACCCGGATCAGGCAACTGATCAGAGGAAACATTATCTAAATTATCAGGTGACGAGGGGTACACTCATCAAATCCCATGGTTAAGGACCTAGGGTTGAGAGTATGGGAAGAGAACGTGGTACTGCTGGTATTTTCGTCGGCTGACAAGCAAGGCAAAGATTTACCCTGGTTCAGGCCCCTCGGTGGAGGTAAAGACCCTACTTCCTGCCTGTCTGTTATTGATCGTGTGAGATTATGTGATTACAAGGAGGCTCCGGCGAGATGTCGATCTCGCAAGAGCTTTGGTGGTTCGAGTATGGCTTGGTCTCCAGATCGGCACCCCTCCCAGCCTTTAAATAGGCTGGGTCTCGGGAGTTCTTAACCGACCTAGTTTACACATATGGAAAGTTCTAAACCGACTATGCCTATGTCTAATCTTGGAGGGTACTCCATCTTCTTGGGCCTCTTGTCTTTAGGCTTCGAATAGGCTCTTCGATATTGGGCCTCAGTCGTCACGTGTACCAGGTACCCTCACGGTAGGGTACCCGAGATGTATATCCATGTCAGTAGCCCCCGAGTACTTGTCTGACTCGAAGAATCGGGCATGGACTCTTTCGTAAGTGCACGTCATATGCTTTGTATTTACAATTGGAATTCTTGTATGAATAGCACATGCTGGCTATGTCGAGTATCTCATCAACTGTGGTTTTTTACTTATGATGATCAAGGGATAATAGCTTAGCAGGCCCGGTACACTCAACGGATCGGGACTGGTTAACTATACATTCGGGTAAAACCTTACTAGCTTTCGATCAAACTCGAGTCCCCGGACTCGAATCTGGAATAAACTGGTCAGATTCGACTAGGCCGCGGAGGTCTTACTGAGCCGATCTGCAGTATAGATTTGAATTTTACCCAACGCGTCCGTCGGATTTTTCATCATGTCTGCTGACACGGAAAGTATAAGGATTGACGTTGCTGGAACGGTCCTTAGCCCAGCTCGAAAGTTCGGCGGGTATTACCTTTGCACCATGCGTACAGCATCCGAGGAATTTGCGGCGGACGCAACTCGGGAATGTTTCGAATATGATTTTGCATATGAACTGAGTCGATTCTTTTGTCGACTGACTTTTTGACGTCATTCTATCGGGTGCGCGACAGCGCTCCCGATGGGAGTAGCCCCCGAGATTGTGCTTTATTGCTTTGCAATGGAGGATAATCTCAAATCCTTTACCATTTGATATGTTAGTCGAAGAAATTTTGCGCCGTAAACCTATCGGGTGCACGACAGTGCTCCCGATGGGAGTAGCCCCTGAGATTATGATGTATTGCTTGTAATGGAGGATAATCTCAAAATCATTTTTTCTTGAGCATCTCCAATCGAAGAATTTTTTGATATGCTCCCGATGGGAGTAATATGCGTCAGTCGAAGGAACGGTCGAGTGACCAATTTTGTCTTGACATTGCTTTTGCACATCCAAACCAAACAGGGCAGTCGAGTAACCGATATGCGTTTGAGCGGATTCGAATGTATTTTTGATCAAAGCGCTTGAGATGACGTCAGGGATGACGTTCTTTGGCGACTGTGCTACCTGACATGCGTGGCGTGCGTTATGCTACGATGGATGGGACGTGACACATAGGTGGGCCCATTTGTGCAGAGCTGACCGAACAACGGTGCAGTTTGGACTTGATTTGACCACTCGGGCCCACTTTTTCCGGAGAGGTGATTATGGCTCCTCTTTTTGCATGCATAGTGGGCGGAGTGGCCGGCGACGGTTGCCCTCCGCGTTTGCCACGTGTACGGTGAGATTGCGTGCGTAGTGCACGGTTAGGATCTGAATGGCTGTGATTGCCTTTGATTTGAGGTCAATAGGGGAAACGGCGCTAGCATTGTTTTTTACTAGCCCATTGCTCTGTGCGCCGTCCCGGTTCCATCTTCTTCCTCGCGCTCCTGCTCCATTGTTCTCACGCCCGAGCTCTTGCTGCTCTCCCTAGCCACCACCGCCATGGCGCCAAAGAGGAAAGCCTCCGAGTGTAAATTTTGCCACTTAGTACATATTTGCTTACTTGTATGTATGCAGCCCCCGAGTGTATCGAGTGGGGTTTATGAGACTTTATATAGAACATGAATTCTATAGCCCCTGAGTGTATCGAGTGAGGCTGTGAATTTTTGCGATGTTTGAAGAGTCAACTCATGTTATTGAGCAACTTTTTTGTTATGTATGATTTTGACGACCCAGCCCCCGAGTCTTCGAGTGCGGCTGGGTATTATGTTTTGAAGGAGTGAGAGCTCACGTTTTGAGTAGCGCAGCCCCCGAGTGTTCGGGTGAGGCTAATGTTGTGCGATTAGTTTATGCGAGTAGTAAACAGGAGAAATATGAGGAATCATTGACTATATTCCATTTATGAATGTTAGGTAGGCCGCCTCATTAAAAACCTTCCAGTCCCCTTAGGTACCCTGGTAAGGAAAAGAGCGCGTCTGAAACCTGCAGCCATCCGACATATGTGCCTATTACATTATGCGACTGAGCAATCTAAGCATAGAAACGGCGCAGCTGCGCAACGTTCCAAGGATTATGCGAGAGTTCGCCTGTCTTCGCGTGCTTCAGTCTGTATGCTCCACCACCAATGACCTCGGTGATGATGAAGGGTCCTTCCCATGGAGAAGCGAGTTTGCACCTTCTTTTGCTTCAGTCGAAGTACCAAGTCGCCAACCTCGAAGGATCTGGTACGCAGTCGACGGCTGTGATAGTTGCGGAGGTCTTGCTGGTAGACAGCTGTGCGTGCTAGCGCCGTGTTGTGTGCTTCTTCGAGCAAGTCGACTGCATCTTCGAGTGCTTCATCTGCATCGTCTTCATTGTATGCTTCGACTCTTGGTGCATTGAACCTTACGTCTGATGGCAGGATTGCCTCTGCCGTAGACCATGAAGAATGGGGTAAATTGCGTTGAGGCGTTGGGTGTTGTGCGTAGGCTCCATAGCACAGACGGGAGCTCTTCGACCCAAGCACCCGCGGCCCTTTTGAGTGGCACCAGGAGGCGTTTCTTGATTCCGCTCGTCACAAGTCCATTGGCCTTTTCGACTTGGCCATTAGATTGCGGGTGTGCCACAGATGCATAATTGAGCGTGATATCTTGCTCTTTGCAGAAGGATCGGAATTCCTCAGCCGTGAAGTTTGTACCGTTATCAGTGATGATGCTACTTGGCACACCAAAGCGGTATATGATGGATTTTATGAAATTGACTGCTGTAGTGGCAGTCGAACTTGTGATAGGACTGCTTCAATCCACTTGGTGAACTTGTCGACCCACCAGAAGGTGAGTATGCCCTCCATGGGAGGATTTTTTGAGTGGCCCAACCATATCGAGCCCCCACTGGGCGAAGGGCCAGGCCAATGGTATTGTCTTCAACGCCGATGCGGGTGCGTGGCTTTGTGGCGAATTTTTGACAGCCGATGCACCTTTTGACTATGTCCTCCGCGTCTTTGAGTGCTGTGGGCCAGTAGAAGCCTGCGCGAAAGGCTTTGGCTACGAGTGATCGACTGCTGGCATGATGCCCGCAGGTACCTGCATGAATATCACGAAGGATGGCTTGGCCATCTTCAAATGCTATGCAACGTTGGAACATACCTGATATGCTGCGCTTGTAAGTTCACCGTTGATGACGTGTATGCTTTAGATCGTCGAGTGACGCGTCTTGACTCTGTTATGTCTTCGGGTACCTCCGCGGAGTATGTATGCGAGGAAAGGTTGAGTCCAAGTTGGCTCGATGAGGAGTACCTCGACTGGGGGTCCTCTGTGCTAGGTGCTTTGCTCTTGGCTGGTGCGGCTGATGTAGGAGATGCTCGCTTTTTCTTGATGGATCTGTGCTCGATGCGCTCGAAGAAGACACCAGGTGGAACTGGTGCTTTGGTCGCGCCAATGTTGGCTAGCTTATCTGCTTCTTCATTGCTCTCACGCCCTATGTGCCGCAACTCGCAGCCTTCGAAGCTGCCCTCCATGAGTTGTACAGGTCACGGTAGGCGATCATGTTATCTGCGATTGCATCGCAGGCCTTCATTGTTTGCTGCACCACAGATTCGAGTCACCGTAGATCATCAGTCGAGTGCACCCGAGGGCTTTGGCCATCCTCATGCCATGGATCAGGGCCTCGTACTCTGCTTCGTTATTGGATGGGAACTCGAACCCCATTTGCAGGATATAGCGGAGCTTGTCGCCTTTTGGTGATATGAGGATGACACCTGCGCCTGCGCCTTCGTTTTCTTTGAGCCGTCAAAGTACATAGTCCATGAGTTGGACACATCTGGTGCTCCTGGCTGAGCTTCGATCCACTCGGTGTGGAAGTCAGGTAAGACTTGTGCTTTGATGGCCTTCGGGTAATCATACTTGATGTCTCTTGGTGCTAGCTCGATGAGCCATTTTGCTACTCGCCCAGTTGCGTTGGGGTTTGTGAGGATGTCCCCGATCCCTGAGGTGCTGATTACAGTGATCGGGTGCTCGAGAAGTAATGCGTCAGCTTCCTTGAGGACATGAACACGGCGTAGGCCAGCTTTTGATAGTGCGGGTACCTGCTTTGATATGGAGAGCACTTCACTCAAGTAATAGACTGGACGTTGTATGCTTTGGGCGTGTCCCTCCTCCCTGCGTTCGACTACCAGTACGGTGCTCACCACCCTGTTAGTTGCAGAGACATATAGGTATAGTGGCTCGCGTTCCCTTGGTGCGACGAGGATTGGAGGGCTTGTGAGGACTCGCTTGAGTCCGTGAAGGCTGCTTCGGCTTCTGGCGTCCACTCGAATTTGTCTGCTTTCTTCATCAGTCGATAGAACGGGAGTGCTTTTTCACCCAGCTTGCTGATGAATCGACTGAGTGCTGCTACTCGACCCGCCAACTTTTGCACGTCATGGAGCTTTGAAGGCCTTTGCATCGTCAAGATGGCCTGTATTTTCTCCGGGTCTGCCTCGATTCCTCGAGCCGAGACTAGATACCCGAGGAGTTGCCGGCTGGCACACCGAACGTGCACTTCTTCGGGTTGAGCTTGATGTGGAAGCGTTTGAGGTTTGCGAACGTCTCTCGCAAATCATCGAGTAGTGTGTTTTCCTCCCTTGTTGTGATGACGATGTCATCTACATAGACCTGGACGTTTCGCCCAATTTGCTTCTTGAGGCAATCTTGCATCATGCGCTGGTAGGTTGCGCCTGCGTTCTTGAGCCCGAAAGGCATTGTGGTGTAGCAGTAGACCCCGAGTGGGGTTATGAACGCCGTTTTTCTTCATCCTCTTCCTTCATCCTTATCTGGTGGTAACCCGAGTAAGCATCCAGGAAGGACAAGCGAGCGCACCCGGCGGTGGAGTCGACGATCTGGTCGATTCGAGGTAGTGGAAAGTGATCCTTTGGACAGCACTTATTGAGTGCGTGAAATCTACGCACATCCGAAGGATATCTGTGTTCTTCTTCTCACGAGTACGGGGTTGGCCACCCATTGTGATTTCTTGATTTCTCTGATGAAACCTGCTGCGAGTAGTCTGTCGACTTCGGCTTCGACTGCGTTCTTTTGGGCCGGATATGCGGCGCATTGTTTGCTTGACTGGTTTAGCATCTGGAAATAATTGGAGAGAGTGCTCGGCGAATTCCCTGGGAATACCTGGCATGTCGGCTGGACACCATGCAAATATATCCCAGTTCTCACGGAGGAATTCGACGAGCGCGCTTTCCTATGCGATAGGCAGACTCGACGAGACATTGACTGTCTTGGTCGGGTCAGTCGGGTGCACCTGATGCGACCTTGTGTCATTGGTGGCATTGAATGCTCTGTCGACTGCCACCTTTTGTGTTCTGGCATAAGTGCGATCGTTGGAGACCGCGAGCTCTGTGAGTGTTGCTTCCATGCCGAACATCTCAGAGATTTTGCTAAACTCTCCATCGCAAGAGTCAGACTTTTGGAAGTTTCCTTGACTGTGATTACTCCTTTTGGTCCAGGCATCTTTAGCTGGAGGTATGCGTAGTGTGGCACCGCCATGAATCGAGCGAACGTCGGGCGTCCAAGTATAGCATGGTATTGTGACTTCCAGTCGACCACTTCGAACTCAATCGACTCTGTCCTGAAGTGGTTCTTGTCCCCGAACGTTACGTCGAGTTGTATGGTGCCTCTGGGCTTATTGCTTTGCCTGGGACGATACCGTGGAAGGTATTTGAGGATTTGGCAGGTTTTCGACTGACCTGTTCATTTTGCGGAGCGTATCTGCAAAGATTATGTTTATGCCGCTGCCACCATCCATGAAGACCTTGGACATGGCGTAGCCTCCAATTTGGCGTCGAGTACCAGAGCGGAGTGCCCTGGACGAACCACCGATGGTGGGTGATCCTCTCTGCTGAAACTGATCGCAGTCTCCGATCCCTTCAAGAATTCAGTTACAGCAGGAGGTGACATGACCGCCATGTTTACTTGTCGTATGAAGTTTTTGCTCCCTGTTGGAAGGGCGACCTTTCTGTATCATGTACATCTGCCCTTGGGGTGGAGGGTACTGAGGTTCGTCCACCCGAGGTACAGGTTGTATGGCACCCGCGATGTTTCCGCCTGCATGAGGCTGTGGTGGTGGAGGTGGTGCCATTAAAATGGGAACGTTGTTTGGCTGAGGCATGGGCGCGGGTGCGGTGCGTTTGCGGCTGTTGCCTTTCTGAGATTTATGTAATCAGACGCCATTTGTTCGAACTCCCTGCAGTTTCTCATCGAGTGATTGGAGCGCAGTTTTCCGTCTTCTCCTTTGTACAGGTGTAATCTGCAATCAGCATCCATCTTTTCTTCGAATGATCACTCGGATTGTGCTCCAAATCTTGACTTGCGCCAGTCCTTCCTTTGTAGCTATCACTTCGTTGGCCGCGGTCTCGACTGTCCCAACGATCATCTCGACTGTCCCGTCGATCATCTCGACTGTCCCGCCGATCTTCTGACCGCCGGTCGCTTCTGTCCTGGTCATTGCGGGGTGTGGAGAACCCAGCCGCCATGAATTCTGGTATGTCATCGTCGTAATGATGTTTTGAACGTTTGCGCCTTCGGTCATCTCTGTATGAGTCTCTGCGGCTTCGACTGCCGCTTTCATGATTGTCACTCGGTGAGGATCCACGTGTGGTGCACGCCATGTCTTCTCCGTCTGCCCACTCAGTCGCGGTCATCAAGAGGTTAGCCACAGAGGTTGGCTTTTTGCGACCAAGTGCTTCTTTGAGGTCCCGCCTGGCAAGTCCCATTATGAAAGCGTCCATGGCCATATCTTCTGAAATTACTCCGACTGAGTTGCGTATCTCAGTCCATCGTCTGATGTATGACCTCAACGTTTCGTCTGATCGTTGAACACAAGCTCGAAGCTCCTCAAATGTTTTTGGGCGCTCACATGGAGGCTCGAAGTTTTTGATGAAGTCATCGCGGAAGTGGTCCCACGAGTCATACTTTGATGGAGGTAGGGCCTTGAGCCAGTCGCGGGCTATGCCTTCGAGCATGAGTCGTATGTATTGCATGGCTGTGGTGTTCGTGCCTCGCTGGCACGAGACAGCCAGTCCGTAATCTTCCAGCCATCCTGAAGGTTCCGGTCTACTCGTGTATTTGGGTTGTTCAGATGTGAGTTTGAACCCTTTGGGCATCCGCGTCTCGCGGACGCGTCGAGTGAAGCACGGAGCTCCGCATGACTGAGGCTCCTGATTGGAGTATGAGTCGCTACTGTAAGATCTGCGTGATTTGCTCCTGGATCTGCGCCTACGTGAGCTGCTTCTTTCCTTCGAGTGGTGGCTGATACGTCTCCAACGTATCCATAATTTCTGATGTTCCATGCTTATATTATACCATTTGCTACATGTTTTATATACACTTCATATCACTTTTATGCATTTTCTGGGACTAAACTATTAACAAGATGCCACAGTGCCAGTTCCCTGTTTTCTGCTGTTTTTGGTTTCAGAAAACTACTTCTACAAATATTCTCGGAATTGCACGAAACAAAAGGCCACGTCCCTATTTTTCATCGCCGCCGGGACGGGGAATTGCCCCCGGAGTCATCTCCATCTACTCCACCGCCATCTTCATCGCCGCTGCTGACTCCCATGATGAGGAGGGAGCAGTTCTCCCCCGAGGCTGAGGGCTCTACTGGTAGCTATGTGGTTCATCTCTCTCTCCCATGGTGTGATCTTTATGTGATCGTGTGTATTGCTAGTATCGCTGAATACATTAATAATGTTTATGCTACTCAAGTGATTTTGTCTAGTTTCTGGAGTCATTGTGACAACACGGTATCAAGGTGACAGTGTGGGTACTTGTGTGACTCTATGAATAATTTAGACATTTATCATGGCTTATTCTTGGGAATTGTGGTGTTTGTTTACTCAGACTTTGAGGTGTGCTCTTGCAGCCTACGCATAGTACTCTTGCTTCATCAAGAAGGAGAATAATTCCGAGCAGTATTTACTTGTGTTCAGTTGTGCTAATCTAGTTGAATATGTAGATGTTACTCTTTATCTATTATGCACTCTAGAGGTTACTTTAATATGAACTCCGGTACTCTCCACGGTGTAAAGGTGACAGTGTGTGCACCGTGTGTGACTCCTTTATGACGTTGTGGCGCTTGTTTACTCCGGCTTGAGGTGTGCTTTTGTAGCCCTACACAATGAATGGTGTTTGTTATCCAACAAGAGAGTGTTTAAGAGTAGCTTTTACTTATTCATTTATGAGATCATTGTTGAGAGTGTCCACTAGTGAAAGTATGATCCCTAGGCCTTGTTTCTAAGCATTGAAACACCGTTTACTACAAGTTCTGCTACATGTTTGCTTGCTGCCATTTTTATTCCAGATTGCAGTTACTACTTATAATCATCCATATTACTTGTATTTCACTATCTCTTCGCCGAACTAGTGCACCTATACATCTGACAAGTGTATTGGGTGTGTTGGGGACACAAGAGACTTCTTTTATCTTAATTGCAGGGTTGCTTCAGAGGGATATCTTTGACCTCTACCTCCCTGAGTTCGATAAACCTTGGGTGATTCACTTAAGGGAAACTTGCTGCTTTTCTACAAACCTCTGCTCTTGGAGGCCCAACACTGTCTACAAGAATAGAAGCGTGCGTAGACATCAAGCTATTTTCTGGCGCCGTTGCCGGGGAGGTAAGTGTTGGAAGGTATCTCCTTTAGATTCTGCAATTATTTCTTTTTGTTTCTTGTTTTTATTTTCACTAGTTAGGCTTAATGGAAAACAACAAAAAAATTAGGGATCTTTATGAACTTTATATTGAATTAGGACATGATGCTTTCGAAGAGAAAATTAAAAAACCTATGGAAGCTTGTTTGCATGATGGTAGCAATGGTATTACTATAACTTCTTTGAACACCATTATTGCTAATGCTATGGAAAAGTCTAAGTTTGGGGAAGCTAGTTGTGATGAATATGATATTTTTAGTCCCCCCAAGCTTTAAGGAGGAAATTTGCTTTGATGATACTTTGCCTCCTATATATGATGTTTACAATGATGAATATGATATTTTCAGTCCATCTACTATTGAGGATAAAATTATTATGATTATTCTATGCCTCCAATTTTTGATGATTGTAATGATGGATGTGATACTTTTACTCCCACTATTATTAATGATTCTGCTTATGTGGAGAGTAATGGTACTGTTATGCTTATGGATCATGATAATAATGCTTTATGTGATAGCTATATTGTTGAGTTTATTCATGATGCCGCTGAAAATTATTTTGAGAGAGGAAAATATGGTTGTGGAAATTTTGATATTATTAAAACACCTCTCTTTATGATGAATGTTTTGAGCTTTCTCTTGATTTGCTTTTATTTCTAGGTACTTTAAGACCTACTGGTCCTTATGAGAGAGGGAGACACGATTTCATATATCACAATAATATTAAGTCTCTCCTCTTTATGTTGAAAATTTTGAAGTTACACTTGTTTTGCCTTCCTATGCTAATCACTTTGCTCTTCATTAACTTGTTTTCTTACAAGGTTCCTATGCATAGAAAGAATGTTAGATTTAAACAAGTTTTATATATTCTTCTTGATGCTCTCTTTTTATGTTTCAACTCTCATCTTATGTGAGCATCATAAAAATCACTATGCCTAGCTAAAAGGCTTTAAAGAAAAGCGCTTATGGGAGACAACCCATTGTTTTTATTTTCTGTTATTTTTGCTTTTCTTTTTGTTTTGAGTCAAGGTGCTTGTTACTTCTGTAGCAACTTCTTTGTATCTTTATTTTATTGCATTGTTGTGCCAAGTAAATTCTTTAATTGAAAGTTGATGCTAGATTTGGATTTCTGCGCAGAGATAGATTTTTAGCTGTCACGATTTTGAGCTTTTCTCCTTGCAGAAAATTCGAAAAATTCTGAAAACAATCACGCATCTTCCTCAGATATGTACGCAACTTTCATTAATTTGGACTTGTTCCATCTGTGCAACTTAAGTGCCTCGAAAAAATTCGTCATTCCAGACTGTTCTGTTTTTGACAGATTCTGCCTTTTGTTTTGCATTCTCTCTTTTACTATGTTTGAGTGGATTTCTTTGCTCCACAAAGCATTGGTGGCTGTAGCTAATGTCCAGAAGCTTTAATAATGATTGTGTCATCACAGAATATGAGAATTTTTGATTATGCACTAACCCTCTAATGAGAACTATTTCGAGTTTGGTGTGAAGGAAGTTTTCAAGATCAAGAGAGAAGGATGATATTATATGATCAAGAAGAGTGAAAAGCCTAAGCTTGGGGATGCCCCCGTGGTTCATCCCTGCATATTCAAGAAGACTCAAGCGTCTAAGTTTGGGGATGCCCAAGGCATCCCCTTCTTCATCAACAACTTATCAGGTCATCTCTAGTGAAACTATATTTTAATTCTTTCACATCTTATGCGCTTTACTTGGAGCGTCTGTGTGATTTTATTTTTGTTTTTGTTTGAATAAATTTGGATCCTAGCAATCCTTGTGTGGGAGAGAGACACGCTCCGCTTTTTCATGTGAATACTCATGTTCTTCACTTATATTTGTTGAGTATTCTTAACTAGCTACTGCAGTGCTTTTAGCTCCTGTTTTTCATGCATCTCTTCGAGCTGTTAGTACTTGTTTATAAGCAATTTCTTGCTGCATTGTATTATCATTTGGAGAGTTTTATGTTTAAATAAATTGATTGGTGTTTGTTTGGAAGAAAGAAAATGCTACATGTGGTAGTTGGTATTGGAAAGACATATGCATTCTTGTAGATCATTGTCTTGTTTTGGTTTGACACTTTACAATTGTTTTGAGCTCTAAAGTAGATCATGTTTAAGCTCTTGCATCATGTAGTTAAAGCCTATTAGTGGAGAACTACCGTAGAGCTTGTTGAGACTTGGATTGCATGCTTGTTTTCTCTAAGGTCTAGATATTTTCTGGTAAAATGTTTGAGCAACAAGGAAGACAGTGTAGAGTTTATAATACTTGCAATATGTTTTTATTTAAGTCTTGCTGTACCGGTTTATACTTGTGTTCGCTTCAAACAACCTTACTAGCCTAAACTCTGTACTGAGAGGGAATGCTTCTCGTGCATCCAAACCTTGAGCCAAAACCCATGCCATTTGTGTCCACCATACCTACCTACTATGTGATATTTCCTGCCATTCCAAGTAAATACTTCATGTGCTACCTTTAAACTATTCAAAACTTTATTACTCCTTATTTGTGTCAATGTTTTATAGCTCATGAGGAAGTATGTGGTGTTTTATCTTTCAATCTTGTCATTTACTTCTGACAGACTTTCACCAATGGACTAGTGGCATATACACCGCTTATCCAATAATTTGCAAAAAGAGCTGGCAATGGGGTGCCCAGCCCCAATTAATTACAACTTTCATTAATAATTCTCTTCACATGTTTTGCCCTGATTTATCAGTAAGCAGCTTAAATTGCAAATAGACACTCCTCCATGCTATGTGATTGTTGGAAGGCACCCGAGGATTCGGTTAGCCATGGCTTGTGTAAGCAAAGGTTGGGAGGAGTGTCAACTATAAAAAAAACTAAAATACATGTGTAAACAAAAGAGAAGAGGGATGATCTACCTTGCTGGTAGAGATAACGTCCTTCATGGGAGCCGCTCTTGAAAGTCTGGTTGACAAGGGCGTTAGAGTGCCCACTACCATTCGTTGACAACAACAAACACCTCTCAAATACTTATTTTGTGCTCTCTATATGCTTTCGAAAACTTAAAAAGCTCTAGCACATGATTTAATCCCTGCTTCCCTCTGCGAAGGGCATATCTTTTACTTTATGTTGAGTCAGTTTACCTACTCCTTTCTATCTTAGAAGCAAACACTTGTGTCAACTTTGTGTGCATTGATTCTTACATGTTACTTATTGCACTTGTTATATTGCTTTATGTTGACAACTATCCATGAGATATACATGTTACAAGTTGAAAGCAAATGCTGAAACTTAATCATCCTTGTGTTGCTTCAATGCCTTTTACTTTGAATCTATTGCTTTATGAGTTACCTCTTATGCAAAACTTTTTGATGCTTGTCTTGAAAGTACTATTCATGAAAAGTTTTTGCTTATATGATTCATTGTTTACTCTTTATCTACTTGTTAGCAAACTATAGACCATTGTTTTGAGTCACTTCATTCATGCTCTAGCACATGATTTAATCCCTGCTTCTCTCTATGAAGGGCCTATCTTTTACTTTATGTTGAGTCAGTTTACCTACTCCTTTCTATCTTAGAAGCAAACACTTGTGTCAACTTTGTGTGCATTGATTCTTACATGTTACTTATTGCACTTGTTATATTGCTTTATGTTGACAACTATCCATGAGATATACATGTTACAAGTTGAAAGAAAATGCTGAAACTTAATCATCCTTGTGTTGCTTCAATGCCTTTTACTTTGAATCTATTGCTTTATGAGTTACCTCTTATGCAAAACTTTTTGATGCTTGTCTTGAAAGTACTATGCATGAAAAGTTTTTGCTTATATGATTCATTGTTTACTCTTTATCTACCTGTTAGCAAACTATAGACCATTGTTTTGAGTCACTTCATTCATGACACGAGCCTAGCAATACTATGATCAAAATTGTGTGAAAGCATGTCTCTTCAGAAATTATTTGTTGTTATCGTTTTACCTACTCGAGGACGAGTAGAACTAAGCTTGGGGATGCTTGATACGTCTCCAACGTATCCAGAATTTCTGATGTTCCATGTTTTATATACACTTCATATCACTTTTATGCATTTTCTGGGACTAACCTATTAACAAGATGCCACAGTGCCAGTTCCCTGTTTTCTGCTGTTTTTGGTTTCAGAAAACTACTTCTACAAATATTCTCGGAATTGCACGAAACAAAAGGCCACGTCCCTATTTTTCCAACACGTACACGGAGTCCGAAGGAGAGACGAAGAAGCGCCACGAGGTGGCCAAACCATAGGCCGGCGCAGGGGTGAACAGTAACCGCGCCGCCAGGTGGTTTGACCCCCTCGGGGCTCCACCGACGTTTCCCCTTCGCCTATTTATTCCCCCGAGGCATAAACCCTAAATAACCAAGTCATATTTCCAGAAGAGTTCCGCAGCGCCGCCGCCATCGACAACAAGTTTCGGGGGACAGAAGTCTCTATTCCGGCACGCCGCCGGGACGGGGAATTGCCCCCGGAGTCATCTCCATCGACTCCACCGCCATATTCATCGCCGCTGCTGACTCCCATGATGAGGAGGGAGTAGTTCTCCCCCGAGGCTGAGGGCTCTACCGGTAGCTATGTGGTTCATCTCTCTCTCCCGTGGTGTGATCTTTATGTGATTGTGTGTATTGCTAGTATCGCTGAATACATTAATAATGTTTATGCTACTCAAGTGATTTTGTCTAGTTTCTGGAGTCATTGTGACAACATGGTATCAAGGTGACAGTGTGGGTACTTGTGTGACTCTATGAATAATTTAGACATTTATCATGGCTTATTCTTGGGAATTGTGGTGTTTGTTTACTCAGACTTTGAGGTGTGCTCTTGCAGCCCTACGCATAGTACTCTTGCTTCATCAAGAAGGAGAATAATCCCGAGCAGTATTTACTTGTATTCAGTTGTGCTAATCTAGTTGAATATGTAGATGTTACTCTTTATCTAGTATGCACTCTAGAGGTTACTTTAATATGAACTCCGGTACTCTCCATGGTGTAAAGGTGACAGTGTGTGCACCGTGTGTGACTCCTTTATGACGTTGTGGCGCTTGTCTACTCCGGCTTGAGGTGTGCTTTTGTAGCCCTACACAATGAATGGTGTTTGTTATCCAACAAGAGAGTGTTTAAGAGTAGCTTTTACTTATTCATTTATGAGATCATTGTTGAGAGTGTCCACTAGTGAAAGTATGATCCCTAGGCCTTGTTTCTAAGCATTGAAACACCGTTTACTACAAGTTCTGCTACATGTTTGCTTGCTGCCATTTTTATTCCAGATTGCAGTTACTACTTATAATCATCCATATTACTTGTATTTCACTATCTCTTCGCCGAACTAGTGCACCTATACATCTGACAAGTGTATTGGGTGTGTTAGGGACACAAGAGACTTCTTGTATCTTAATTGCAGTGTTGCTTCAGAGGGATATCTTTGACCTCTACCTCCCTGAGTTCGATAAACCTTGGGTGATTGACTTAAGGGAAACTTGCTGCTGTTCTACAAACCTCTGCTCTTGGAGGCCCAACACTGTCTACAAGAATAGAAGTGTGCGTAGACATCAGTGGCGGCGGCCACTGCGGTTATGCTCTTCTCGACGTGTGTCAACTATGGCACGATCTCGGCTCCCTCCTGGAGCTGTTGGGATTTGGCGTATAGCCTTTGCTGCTAAGGCGAGTGATTTGATCTGCTGGCGATGCAGTTTTGCATTAAGGTCATCAGCTGGAGGCTTGATTGCCTCTAGGTACACTGCGGCGGTGAAAAGGGCACCCGTAGCTGGTTTGGGTACTGGCACTCCCTCTTCATCGTATGTCATGAAAGAGTTGCCTAAGTTGCGAGTGAGCGCCGCCCTTTCATCCAGCGAGAGGTGTGACAACCTTGATCTGGGTCTTGTGTCTGCTTGCCCGATGGAGCTCAGGGAGAGCTGTCTTCTTCGCGCACTCGACAAGCGAGCTTGCTTTTTGCGTTCTTCGAGTGTTGCTCTGACCTGCCGCAGTCGAAGTGATTCCTGCCAGTTGAAGTACTGGAAGGTCAAC
Source organism: Poa pratensis (assembly GCA_947311845.1). Taxonomy (NCBI): domain Eukaryota; kingdom Viridiplantae; phylum Streptophyta; class Magnoliopsida; order Poales; family Poaceae; genus Poa; species Poa pratensis. Next base: position 20,476,425 of record CAMZMU010000116.1, on the reverse strand, counting down.
ATCTCCTCTTGTGTTGTGTCTGCTGGCATCATTGTGCACTCGTTGATGACTTTATCTGCTTTTGCTGCCATCTCAGCAGTGATTGTGAGAGTTGTAACTCCGTCCGGCATAGTAACTGTGCACAAGAATTCTGTAGGCCTGCGGCTGGCCGCAGCATCTGATAATTCTGCGGCGATGGCGACGTAGACCTGCTGGGGTATCACCCGAGGGTATGTATGTGTGTCTTTGAGTCCCGTCATGGAATCGACATCATCATCAAGGCTCATGTCGGAGTCGATATGCACGTCGATATGCACGTCGACATCATCATCAAGACATCATCATCGCCTAAGCTCATCTCGGCGTCGACGAAGTTGTTATGAATCTCAGAGTCGAGGTTGTTATTGTTGGTGCAGATCTCGGAGTCGACATGGTTGTCGATATAAGTTTCGAGTTCGTCGAAGTCGCTGAAGGAGATCCCGAAGTCGAAACAATCCTCGAGTGAGAGATCGAGCTCGGGATTGTTTATGGGGTATGCTGATTCGGCCTCTTCTCCTTGGAGTTCGTCGATGAGCTCGTTCATCTCTCGGTTGATGATGGCATGGACGCAGTTGATGGATCCGCAGTCGAAGGAGCCGCAACCGATGGAGCCTCGGGTGCGGAAGTCGCGAGTTGGCGTGGATCCGTCAAGTCCTGCACACCAAGCTTGTTGACGAAAAAATTGAACGAACCAACGGTTAAACCCAAACCTGACTCGAGATCGGAGAAGGCTTCCTGGAATCCTGGCGAGTGTGGCTCGAAATCCATCACAGGATCCGATGCGCTTTTCGCGGGTGAAGCTGGCGTGTTTCCGTTTGTCGAGTGAGCCGGCGAGTTGCCATGTGCCACCTGAGTCGGCGAGTTCTGGTTTGTTGATGCAGCCGACGAGTTGCCATTTGAAGATCCGATCGGCGAGTCGCCGTTTTCTGATGGAACCGAAGAGACCGTGAGTCAAGCACTATTCTTTCCCATAGACGGCGCCAATTGACGAGGGGTACACTCATCAAATCCCATGGTTAAGGACCTAGGGTTGAGATTATGGGGAGAGAACGTGATAGTGCTGGTAGTTTCATCAGCTGACAAGCAGAGGCAAAGATTTACCCAGGTTCAGCCCCTCGGGTGGAGGTAAAGACCCTACTTCCTGCCTGTCTGTTATTGATCGTGTGAGATTATGCAATTACAAGGAGGCTCCGGCGAGATGTCGATCTCGCAAGAGCTTTGGTGGTTCGAGTATGGCTTGGTCTCCAGATCGGCACCCCTCCCAGCCTTTAAATAGGCTGGGTCTCGGGAGTTCTTAATCGACCTAGTTTACACATATGGAAAGTTCTAAACCGACTATGCCTATATCTAATCTTGGAGGGTACTCCATCTTCTTGGGCCTCTTGTCTTTGGGCTTCGAATAGGCTCTTCGATATTGGGTCTCAGTCGTCACGTGCACCAGGTACCCTCATGGTAGGGTACCCGAGATGTATATCCATGTCATCAGGTAAAACTACCTCAGGATTAGCCTTAGCAAATTCATGATTGAGGATAACCTCTTTGTCAATTAGAGCACAAGCATTAGACATACGATCAGTAGAAGAAACACCCAAGGATATATCAATAGCATCAGACATGTCAATAAGGGTTTCAGGATCCAAAATAACAAAGGAATTACCTCGGAAGTAAGGAGGAACCTCAAGATTTTGTTTCTTCTGATATTCTTTGGCTTTTTTCCATCACACTTATGTTGCCATGATTCCTGGAACTCCTCCGAGAGGCCACCACTGGACCCCATTGAAATGGAATGGCACTATCAGATGCCTCATCCAGAAATGGAAGCAAAGATTTCTTGACACTGCCAAGCTTGTCACAAATCACCTGGTCCAAGCACTCCACAGCATTATCACCATCTTCATTCACTTGTTCACCATCAGACTCATCTTGATAGTCATTTAGAAGTTGAGAGCAATATTCCAAGTTGACAGACTTTTCTCCAAGCTGATTTAGAGCAAATTCTTCAACCTATCCCACATCAATATGGAAAGGTTCCCTGTCCCAAACAGACTCATCCAGCTTCTGGTAGTCCAGTGAATCAGGCATCGAGATTGTATGATTTTTAATCTTCACACATTGAAATCCATTCCAGCTCTCGCACCTGTTCAACACAGAAGATTGCACACCAGGCATCCTTGCAGGACCAGCAGGTTCAGTCTGGTGAGCACCTGGATCTGATGGAGCTGGAGATTTTGGATCAGTCTCCATATTATTGGGAGGATCACCTACATTGACCTCACCAGACCCACCAGGGCCATCACCACCATTGCCATCACCCACAACACCTTTTGCTGCCGCAACTTTCAGAGTAACCAGATACAATTCTTGATTCATTTCCACAACACGCTGACTGGGAATTTTGGAAACGTCCTTACAGGAAATGAAAAGACTAACTTCTGCATAGAAGCTCTTGAAGAACGAGGACCAATCAACGTACATCAAAACACCAAAGATCGACGCTAACTGCCCAAATGTTTTCCAACCACACCACTTGGGTGGCATCCCAATGACAGACACCCACACATCTTGTAGAGTCCCATATGGCTTGATGTCTCCAAACCAAGTAGATATCTACACACTAACCCCTTCTTTCTCCAGATCGAAAGCAAGAAATTCACTCAATTCTTTGACACTTCTCCATGGTGGGAATCTCACGAGATATGAACCAGGTTCCAAGCCCCTAATCTGCCACGGCCACTTCTTATTCTTGCAGAAAATGGCCGACAAGTTGTTTTCCAATTCCACCTGAGAGATGAATCCCTTCTTAATAGCAACGACTCCACAATTATCAAAGTTCAACCACTGAACTTCAGCAGCTTCAGGGACATCTAGATGGTAGAACCCCATCCCCGAGGTAGCACTTCCGAAGTAAGAAGCAGCAGGGTGAGCTTTGGACCATTCCGAGCAAGAGTGAACCGGATGACCAGTGAGATTGCATATGAAGCACTTCTTTTGCTTAATGCAGTTACCAACAAAATGCCCTGGATCACCACAGTTGAAGCAAATCATTTTATGGAACCTTTGGTCAAGCTTTTGTTCAGGAGTCACCGAAAGAGATGCTGCAGGAGGAACACCAGAAGTGTACTGAGAAGAACCTCCACCAGAGTTCTGCTGTTGAGGCTGAAGCTGATTTGAAACTGCAGGCATATTCTGTTGGATTGGCTGGTAATTCTGAGGCAACTGGTTCATCTGCTGCATCTGGGGGGCCTGGAACTGAAACCCTAGTTGCGGTTGCGGCGCCCCAGCAAAATTCTGAAATCCCATCTGCTGTTGTGGCATCTGAATCTGAACTGGGTAATTCTGGAATCTCGGCTGGAATCTCGACTGGCTACGTTGCATACCTCTTGACGAGGTGTACACTCATCAAATCCCATGGTTAAGGACCTTGGGTTGAGATTATGGGGAGAGAACGTGGTAGTGCTGGTAGTTTCGTCGGCTGACAAGCAGAGGCAAAGATTTACCCAGGTTCCGGCCCCTCGGGTGGAGGTAAAGACCCTAGTTCATGCCTGTCTGTTATTGATCGTGTGAGATTATGAGGTTACAAGGTGGTTCCGGCGAGATGACGATCTCGCTAGAGCTTTGGTGGTTCGAGTATGGCTTGGTCCAGATCGGCGCCCCTCCCAGCCTTTATATAGGCTGGGTCTCGGGAGTTCGTAACCGACCCAGTTTACACATAAGGAAAGATCTAAACCGACTATGCCTATGTCTAATCTTGGAGGGTACTCCATTTTCTTGGGCCTCTTGTCTTGGGCTTCGAGTAGTCTCTTCGCTATTGGGCCTTAGTCATTACGTGCACCAGGTACCCTCATGGTAGGGTACCCGAGATGTATACCCATGTCAGTAGCCCCCGAGTACTTGTCTGACTCGAAAAATCGGGCAAGGACTCTTTCGTAAGTGCACGTCATATGCTTTGTATTCTGTATATCATAATTAGAATTCATGTATGAATAGCACATGTTGGCTATGTCGAGTATTTCATCGACTATGGTTTTTGCTTATGAAAATCAAGGGATAATAGCTTAGTAGGCCCAGTACACTCGACGGATCGGGACTGGTTAACTACACATTCGGGTAAAACCTTACTATTTTTCAATCAAACTCGAGTCCCCGGACTCAAATCTGGAACAAACTGGTCAGATTCGACTAGGCCGCTTGAGGTCTTACTGAGTCGATCTGCAGTATAACTTTGAATTTTACCCAATGCTTCCGTCGGGATTTTTCATCATGTCTGCTGACACGGAAAGTATAAGGATTGACGTTGCTGGAACGGTCCTTAGCCTAGCTCGAAAGTTCGGCGGGTCTTACCTTTGCACTATGCGTGCATCATCCGAGGTATTTGCGACAGACGCAACTCGGGAATGTTTCGAGTATGATTTTGCAATTGAATGGAGTCGATATATTTGTCGACTGACCCTTTGGCATTATTTTATCGGGTGCGCAACAGCGCTCCCGATGGGAGTAGCCCCCGAGATTGTGCTTTATTGCTTGCAATGGAGGATAATCTCAAAATATTCTTATCCTGCATATGTTAGTCGAAGAAATCTTTTTACCGTAATTCTATCGGGTGCGCGACAGCGCTCCCGATGGGAGTAGCCCCCGAGATTATGCTGTATTGCTTGTAATGGAGGATAATCTCAAAATCATTTTATCTTTGAGCATCTTCAGTCGAAGAAATTTTTGATATGCTCCCGATGGGAGTGATATTCCTCAGTCGAAGAAACGGTCGAGTGACCATCCACTTGAAAACAATCGAGTGATTGATATGCATTGGTCGAACCCAAAATCTTTTCTTGCCAAATCTGCTGAAGTGACGTCAGGGATGACGTTTTATGGCGACTGCGCCACCTGACACGCGGTGGCGTGCGCTATGCTGTGAAGGATGGGACGTGACACGTATGTGGGCCCAATGTGCAGTTGTTTGGACTGGATTTGACCGTTCAAGCACGATTTCTCTGGGGCTATGATGGTAGTTCCTAGATTCCCGTGCGTAGTGGGCGGAGTGGCCGGCGACGGTTACTCTCCATGGCTGCCACGTGTACGGCTGGATCTGTTTCTTTGCGCATGATCTCGCATCCACGGTGCGGATTCTTTTGCGGTGAGGTTAAAAGGGTGCGCGCAGAGTAAATAGTTCTTTTTACTTGCCATTTGCTCTCCGCCGCTGCTGCTTCTTCTTCCTCCTTAGACATCGCCATAGCCTCGTAGCGAAACTTTTGCAACCCACCACTGTGATGACGAAGGCTAGCACCCGGAAGGGTAGGAGTGTTGCGAACGCATCAACGGACAGCGCCGCTGGAGCCGCTGCCAGCGGTTTGAAGAGGGACAAGGGCGCCTGGACCAAGTCCTCCTGTAGCAAGAGGATGCTCACCGGCCTGCGGAACGACGGGCTGATCCCTGAGGACACCTCGCAAGTGTGCATCCCTGGCGCCGAGGTAATCCCACGCCCAGGCCCCAATGAGCGGGTCTACTTTGTGGATTTTGTGAACAGGGGTTTCTCCTTCCCTGTTCACAACTTTCTTCGTGCACTAATGCACGTTTATGGGGTGCAACTGCACGATTTTACGCCCAAAAAGAGTGTTTTCTTGGCGTTGCGCCCCACTTCGGGCTTTTTCGCCGCATCTTCAACGTCAAGCCCCAGCACAACGCCAAAGGGCCTGGTGGTTTTGGAGTACAGACTCGATCTGACGTCGAGTACTTCAAGATCAGCTTCCTCGAGTCTGTGCAAGGATGGCGCCAGAAGTGGTTCTACATCAAGGATGTGACCATAGGCACCCAATCCCTCGGGTTGCCTCCTTTTGACGCAGACGCTCTGGTGAAGAAGAGGCCGTCCTGGATCTCCCAGCCAACCAGAGTCGAAGCCGAAGAGGCTGACATTCAGATGGAGAAGGTGCTAAAGATCTAAACCACTGTTGGTCGGGAGGTTATGGGCATCCATTTGCTAGCCATTATGGCCAAGAGGCGAGTGCAGCCTCTCCGAGCTCGAGCGCATGCTTTGTGGGCATACAATGGGGCTTCTGATCCAACCCGCTCGCGTGCAGTGGAGCTGTCTGATGCGGAGGCGGAGAAGTTGGTAAGAAGCCTTACCAAGCTCACTGATGAAGAGCCTTGCGAGATGAACTCGCCTGTGGCTCCTTATGAAACCAGCAACCCTCTACCAGAGGTAACAGTCGATACTATATGTCAGTTTATATGTTATGCATGTGTGATATTGACTCCTTTGCTGTTTCTGTGTGCAGGGGCACAAAATGTATGAGTCGATGCCCCCTCTGCCTGAGGACGGCCCAGTGCCGGACAACAAGCCACTCGATGCAGGCTCTGATGATGAAATGGCCTCACTCGCCACCGCACATAAGTCAGAAGCCGATGAGGGCGATGCTGAGGTGCAGGGCAAGCAGACGCGGGCACGCGAGGAGGAAGACACCGCTGATTCAGAGGAAAAGGAGGGGAACGAGATGAAGTCGACAATGGCGCCACTCAACATCCCTCCTATTCGCTCGCTTCCTCCACGAGCTCCGAAGAAATCGCGCCCCAGCATGGGTATGCTGGCACCCGACCAATTATACGACCTTACTGAAGAGTAAGTATTATGTGCATATGCTTTGTCACTTGATGAACAATGCCACTTTGTATACTTATAATGTTTGATACAGTGTTTCCTCGGATGAGGATATGCCTCCGCCACCTACGGCGGAAAAGAGAAGCGCATCGTCCACTGCATGGACGCTGCCACCAGAGCAGCCGCCCACCATTGCGACTCCGGCTGCTACGGACACGGCTACCCCATCTGAGCCTGAGGCTGACAATGAGGAGGCAGCACCAACAGGCACTCCTGCCTCGACTTCCTCCTTTTTAGAGCACGTAAGTTTGTGTTTTGTATAATAGTCGAATCAGTAGCGAGTGGCAAAGCTGTTCATGGTCCTGATAAACTTGTTCTGATTTTTCGCATAGCGCGTTGTAGCCGTTTGTGCTGGAGCTACTGAATGCTGGCTTCAAGTATGTTCAGAAGGAGACGGAAGCCGCCACCCTGCAGCAGCAACTCAAAGCTGCGAATAGCGCGTGTTTCTTTATGCTAGCACTACTTGTTGAAGTTGATTCCTCTTGCAGTCTGTTGACCATGTATGTTTGTTTTGCAGAGGCCGCCACTGACGCGGCAGAAAATTTGGACAACGCCACCCGTCGAGTGGCTGATCTGGAGAAGAGGCTGAAAGCAGCCGAGGTTAGAGAGGAGTCGGTGATTGGTCGACTTTCTGCCACTAGCACCACTTTGACTGGTACGAATTTTTGCTATGTTCTTTAGATCTTTGAGGTTTCTGCAATATGGTGCTGATTATGATGTCCATATGCTAGGCGTGATGGATGGCCCCACTGCTACTGGCAAGCAAAGCCTTGGCAGCTCACTCGATGAAAGTGTGGCTGTCTCAGAGGTTACCAGTAGCAGAGCAGGGGAGATGCTGACCCAGGCGGCGAGTGCCTTGTGTGCCCTGGTGAAGAGCTTCCATCTTCCTTTGCTGAACTGGTGGAGCTGTTCAATCCTGAAGGGACCGCTGTCGCCGATTTCTGTCGCGAGCAAATGGTAAGTGGTGCTCAGACTATTCTCATGTTGCTCGCGCACGGAATCGAGGTAGATTTTGACAAGGCGACGACGAAGTTCCCACGGGGTTCTGACGGAAGAACCATTGGGTTCAACACTTGGATGGAAGCCGCCAAAAAGTATGCCCAACAGCTTGTAACAACTGTTGAAGGTAGGGCAGCCAAGGTCCAGGCGAAGAAAACTTCCTCCAAGAAGTCGGCTACTTAGCGAGTGATCCCTTTATCGACTAGGTCTAGGGATTTCGTCATTTTGCGTTTGCTATATTTGTAAATTATCAGCCATCGTATCTGTCCTTTGTGAAATATGAATTTCAATGATCGGGAGGTGCAGCCCCTGAGCCTTTTGCATGATCTCTTAATGCTTCCTTATGCTCTTAATTATTCTGACTGTAGAACCGAGCCTCTAAAGCATCGACTGGCCCTGTTGTGGGTGGTTCTTCAAAGTCGCGAAGTGTGAATGACCAAAATATTATGGACTACCTTCAGCAAAAGCTTTCGAAGGTGAGCGATGAACTGAAGGAGGCAAAAGATGCGTATGCTGAGTTGCAGTCGAGGCCATCCCCAACTTCGGAACGGGAAGCCCTTTTGCTTGAAGAGTTGGAGAGAGTAAATCTGTAACTCGAATGTAAGCTATATTGGATCATCGAGATCTGTTCTTCGCGAGATGACTCGACTGGGCGATGATGAGCCCTTTGTTTTTGCGCAGGTGTTTGCTCCGACCCGATAAAGGAGGAGGCACGGATACAGGATCGACTCGACGTTCATGCGAGTAGTACTGAGTATTCCGCCCACCCCTTTTGGTCAGACAGGGCTAAGAGCGCCACTTTGGTAAGGCTTTGGACCGGGCATGGCGAACTGCAATTCGACTGGAGACTTGCAGGTTGGCTTTAGTTCGAGTCCACGAAGCTTTGTTTCCTTTGAATGAACAACCACATGGCCATTTTACATTGCTGAAGATATTTCGAAAGGGCAAGGCGATCAAGAAGTTTGTGCGCGAGCAACTGATTAGCGGGGCTAATGTTGCTCTTGCCTTTGTGCGATCACACCTTCCTCATCTTGATTTTAAAAGGATTGCGATGGGACCCGCACCCATACCAGGTGGTGGTCCTGTGCCAATGGAAGAGCACTACCAAGAGACACGGGTGGACGCATTGGTCTTAATCCATAATGTGCTCAAGGAGGAGGAGAAGTGGACCCAGCCCAAGGAAGAACCTGCAGATTAAGGTTATATGTGTAGGGGTCAGCCCCGAGTGTAATATTGCCACTTGTACATGATGTACATTTGTGTAATTGTATGTGTGCAGCCCCCGAGTGTATCAAACGGGGTTTATGACAAACACTTAATATGTAATATGACTCTTACAGCCCCCGAGTGTTCGAGTGAGGCTGTGAATTTTTGCGATGTTGGTGCTTCGGCACGTGTTTTTGAGCAACTTGTTTGTATGATTTTTATGACCCAGCCCCCGAGTATTCGAGTGCGGCTAGGGTATTATGTTTGAAGAAGGAGCGAAAGCTCATGTTTTGAGGTAGCACAGCCTTCGAGTGCTCAATTGAGGCTAGAGTTGTGCGAATAAGTTATGCGAGTAGTAAACAGAGAGAAATATGAGGAATCATTGATTATATTCCATTTATGAATGTTAAGCTGCAGGCCGCCTCATTAAAAACCTTCCAGTCCCCTTAGGTACCCTGGTAAGGAAAAGAGCGCATCTGAAACCTGCAGCCATCCGACATATAGGCCTTTTACATTATGCGACTGAGCAATCTAAGCATAGAAACGGCGCAGCTGCGCAACGTTCCAAGGATTATGCGAGAGTTCGCCTGTCTTCGCGTGCTTCAGTCTGTATGCTCCACCACCAATGACCTCGGTGATGATGAAGGGTCCTTCCCATGGAGAAGCAAGTTTGTGCACCTTCTTTTGCTTCAGTCGAAGTACCAGGTCGCCAACCTCAAAGGATCTGGTACGCAGTCGACGGCTGTGATAGTTGCGGAGGTCTGCTGATAAACGGCTGTGCGTGCAAGCGCCGTGTTGCGTGCTTCTTCGAGCAAGTCGACTGCATCTTCGAGTGCTTCATCTGCATCTTCTTCGTTGTATGCTTCGACTCTTGGTGCATTGAACCTTACGTCTGATGGCAGGATTGCCTCTGCGCCGTAGACCATGAAGAATGGGGTAAATTGCGTTGAGGCGTTGGGTGTTGTGCGTAGGCTCCATAGCACAGACGGGAGCTCCTCGACCCAAGCACCCGCGGCCCTTTTGAGTGGCACCAGGAGGCGTTTCTTGATTCCGCTCGTCACAAGTCCATTGGCCTTTTCGACTTGGCCATTGGATTGCGGGTGTGCCACAGATGCATAATTGAGCGTGATATCTTGCTCTTTGCAGAAGGATCGGAATTCTCAGCCGTGAAGTTTGTACCGTTATCAGTGATGATGCTACTTGGCACACCAAAGCGGTATATGATGGATTTTATGAAATTGACTGCTGTAGTGGCAGTCGAACTTGTGATAGGGACTGCTTCAATCCACTTGGTGAACTTGTCGACTGCCACCAGAAGGTGAGTATGCCCTCCATGGGAGGATTTTTTGAGTGGCCCAACCATATCGAGCCCCCACTGGGCGAAGGGCCAGGCCAATGGTATTGTCTTCAACGCCGATGCGGTGTGTGCGGCTTTGTGGCGAATTTTTGACAGCCGATGCACCTTTTGACTATGTCCTCCGCGTCTTTGAGTGCTGTGGGCCAGTAGAAGCCTGCGCGAAAGGCTTTGGCTACGAGTGATCGACTGCTGGCATGATGCCCGCAGGTACCTGCATGAATATCACGAAGGATGGCTTGGCCATCTTCAAATGCTATGCAACGTTGGAACATACCTGATATGCTGCGCTTGTATAGTTCACCGTTGATGACGGTGTATGCTTTAGATCGTCGAGTAACGCGTCTTGACTCTGTTATGTCTTCGGGTACCTCGCGCGGAGTATGTATGCGAGGAAAGGTTGAGTCCATGTTGGCTCGATGAGGAGTACCTCGACTGGCGGGTCCTCTGTGCTAGGTGTTTTGCTCTTGGCTGGTGCAGCTGATGTAGGAGATGCTCGTTTTTTCTTGATGGACCTGTGCTCGATGCGCTCGAAGAAGACACCAGGTGGAACTGGTGCCTTAGTCCGCCAATGTTGGCTAACTTATCTGCTTCTTCATTGCTCTCACGTCCTATGTGCCGCAACTCGCAGCCTTCGAAGCTGCCCTCCATGAGGTTGTACAGGTCACGGTAGGCGATCATGTTATCTGCGATTGCATCGCAGGCCTTCATTGTTTGCTGCACCACAAGATTCGAGTCACCATAGATCATCAGTCGAGTGCACCCGAGGGCTTTGGCCATCCTCATGCCGTGGATCAGGGCCTCATACTCGCTTCGTTGTTTGATGGGAACTCGAACCCCATTTGCAGGATGTAGCGGAGCTTGTCGCCTTTTGGTGATATGAGGATGACACCTGCGCTGCGCCTTCGTTTTTCTTCGAGCCGTCAAAGTACATAGTCCATGAGTTGGACACATCTGGTGCTCCTGGCAGCTGAGCTTCGATCCACTCGGTGTGGAAGTCAGGTAAGACTTGTGCTTTGATGGCCTTCGGGTAATCATACTTGATGTCTCTTGGTGCTAGCTCGATGAGCCATTTTGCTACTCGCCCAGTTGCGTTGGGGTTTGTGAGGATGTCCCCGATCCCTGAGGTGCTGATTACAGTGATCGGGTGCTCGGAGAAGTAATGCGTCAGCTTCCTTGAGGACATGAACACGGCGTAGGCCAGCTTTTGATAGTGCGGGTACCGCTGCTTTGATGTGGAGAGCACTTCACTCAAGTAATAGACTGGACGTTGTATGCTTTGGGCGTGTCCCTCCTCCTGCGTTCGACTACCAGTACAGTGTTACCACCCTGTTAGTTGCAGAGACATATAGGTATAGTGGCTCGCGTTCCCTTGGTGCGACGAGGATTGGAGGGCTTGTGAGGACTCGCTTGAGGTCCGTGAAGGCTGCTTCGGCTTCTGGCGTCCACTCGAATTTATCTGCTTTTTTCATCAGTCGATAGAACGGGAGTGCTTTTTCACCCAGCTTGCTGATGAATCGACTGAGTGCTGCTACTCGACCCGCCAACTTTTGCACGTCATGGAGCTTTGAAGGCCTTTGCATCGTCAAGATGGCCTGTATTTTCTCCGGGTCTGCCTCGATTCCTCGAGCCGATACGAGATACCCGAGGAGTTGCCGGCTGGCACGCCGAACGTGCACTTCTTCGGGTTGAGCTTGATGTGGAAGCGTTTGAGGTTTGCGAACGTCTCTCGCAAATCATCGAGTAGTGTGTTTTCCTCCCTTGTTGTGATGACGATGTCATCTATATAGACCTGGACGTTTCGCCCAATTTGCTTCTTGAGGCAGTCTTGCATCATGCGCTGGTAGGTTGCGCCTGCGTTCTTGAGCCCGAAAGGCATTGTTGTGTAGCAGTAGACCCCGAGTGGGGTTATGAACGCCGTTTTCTCTTCATCCTCTTCCTTCATCCTTATCTGGTGGTAACCCGAGTAAGCATCCAGGAAGGACAAGCGAGCGCACCCGGCGGTGGAGTCGACGATCTGGTCGATTCGAGGTAGTGGAAAGTGATCCTTTGGACAGCACTTATTGAGTGCGTGAAATCTACGCACATCCGAAGGATATCTGTGTTCTTCTTCTCACGAGTACGGGGTTGGCCACCCATTGTGATTTCTTGATTTCTCTGATGAAACCTGCTGCGAGTAGTGTGTCGACTTCGGCTTCGACTGCGGTTCTTTTGGGCCGGATATGCGGCGCATTGTTTGCTTGACTGGTTTAGCATCTGGAAATAATTGGAGAGAGTGCTCGGCGAATTCCCTGGGAATACCTGGCATGTCGGCTGGACACCACGCAAATATATCCCAGTTCTCACGGAGGAATTCGACGAGCGCGCTTTCCTATGCGATAGGCAGACTCGACGAGACATTGACTGTCTTGGTCGGGTCAGTCGGGTGCACCTGATGCGACCTTGTGTCATTGGTGGCATTGAATGATCAAGTGTGCGATCGTTGGAGACCGCGAGCTCTACGAGTGTTGCTTCCATGCCGAACATCTCAGAGATTTTGCTAAACTCTCGGTCGCAAGAGTCAGACTTTTGAAAGTTTCCCTTGACTGTGATTACTCCTTTTGGTCCAGGCATCTTAGCTGGAGGTATGCGTAATGTGGCACCGCCATGAATCGAGCGAACGTCGGGCGTCCAAGTATAGCATGGTATTGTGACTTCCAGTCGATGACCTCAAACTCGATCGACTCTGTCCTGAAGTGGTTCTTGTCCCCGAACGTTACGTCGAGTTGTATGGTGCCCTCTGGGCTTATTGCTTTGCCTGGGACGATACCGTGGAAATATTTGAGGATTTTGGCAGGTTTTCGACTGACCTGTTCATTTTGCCGAGCGTATCTGCAAAGATTATGTTTATGCCGCTGCCACCATCCATGAAGACCTTGGACATGGCGTAACCTCCAATTTGGGCGTCGAGTACCAGAGCGGAGTGCCCTGGACGAACCACCGATGGTGGGTGATCCTCTCTGCTGAAACTGATCGCAGTCTCCGATCCCTTCAGGAATTCAGTTACAGCAGGAGGTGACATGACCGCCATGTTTACCTGTCGGGTGCGAAGTTTTTGCTCCCTGTTGGAAGGGCGACCTTTCTGTATCATGTACATCTGCCCTTGGGGTGGAGGGTACTGAGGTTCGTCCACCTGAGGTACAGGTTGTATGGCACCCGCAATGTTTCCGCCTGCATGAGGCTGTGGTGGCGGTGGTGGTGCCATTAGAACAGGCACAATGTTTGGCTGAGGCACGGGCACAGGTGCAGGTGTGTTTGCGGCTGTTGCCTTTCTGAGATTTATGTAATCATACGCCATTTGTTCGAACTCCCTGCAGTTTCTCATCGAGTGATTGGAGCGCAGTTTTCCGTCTTCCCTTGTACAGGTGTAATCTGCAATCATCATCCATCTTTTCTTCGAATGATCGCTCGGATTGTGCTCCAGATCTTGACTTGCGCCAGTCGTTCCTTTGTAGTTGTCACTACGTTGGCCGCAATCTCGACTGTCTCGACGATCATCTCGACTGCCCCGTCGATCATCTCGACTGTCCCGCCGATCTTCTGACCACCGGTCGCTCTGTCCTGGTCGTTGCGGGGTGTGGAGAACCCAGCCGCCATGAACTCGGGTCTGTCACCGTCGTAGTGACGTTTTGAACGTTTGCGCCTTCGGTCGTCTCTGTACGAGTCTCTGCGGCTTCGACTGCCACTTTCATGATTATCACAGGGTGAGGACCCGCGTGTGGTGCGCGCCATATCTTCTCCGTATGCCCACTCAGTCGCCGTCATCAAGCGGTTAGCCACAGAGGTTGGCTTTTTGCGACCAAGTGCTTCTTTGAGGTCTCGCCTGGCGAGCCCCATTATGAAAGCGTCCATGGCCATATCTTCTGAAATTACTCCGACTGAGTTGCGTATCTCAGTCCATCGTCTGATGTATGACCTCAACGTTTCGTCTGATCGTTGAACACAAGCTCGAAGCTCCTCAAATGTTTTTGGGCGCTCACATAGAGGCTCGAAGTTTTTGATGAAGTCATCGCGGAAGTGGTCCCACGAGTCATACTTTGATGGAGGTAGGGCCTTGAGCCAGTCGCGGGCTGTGCCTTCGAGCATGAGTCGTATGTATTGCATGGCTGTGGTGTTCGTGCCTTGCTGGCACGAGACAGCCAGTCTGTAGTCTTCCAGCCATTCTGAAGGTTCCTGTCTACCTGTGTATTTGGGTTGCTCAGATGTGAGTTTGAACCCTTTGGGCATCCGCGTCTCGCGGACGCGTCGAGTGAAGCACGGAGCTCCGCATGACTGAGGCTCCTGATCGGAGTATGAGTCGCTACTGTAAAATCTGCGTGATCTGCTCCTGGATCTGCACCTGTGTGAGCTGCTTCTTTCCTTCGAGTGGTGGCGGCGGCCACTACGGTTATGCTCTTCTCGTCATGTGTCAATTATGGCACGATCTCGACTCCCTCCTGGAGCTGTTGGGATTTGGCGTATGGCCTTTGCCGCTAAGGCGAGTGATTTGATCTGCTGGCGATGTAGTTTTGCATTGGGGTCATCAGCTGGAGGCTTGATTGCCTCTAGGTATGCTGCAGCGGTGAAGAGGGCACCCGCAGCTGTTTTGGGTACTGGCACTCCTTCTTCGTCGTATGTCATGAAAGAGTTGCCTAAGTTGCGGGTGAGCGCCGCCCTTTCGTCTGGCGAGAGGTGTGACAACCTTGATCTGGGCCTTGTGTCTGCTCGCCCGGTGGAGCTCAGGGAGAGTTGTCTTCTTCGCGCACTCGACAAGCTAGCTTGCTTTTTGCGTTCTTCGAGTGTTGCTCTGACCTGTCGCAGTCGAAGTGATTCCTGCCAGTTGAAGTACTGGAAGGTCAACATCTCCTCTTGTGTTGTGTCTGCTGGCATCATTGTGCACTCGTTGATGATTTTATCTGCTTTTGCTGCCATCTCAGCAGTGATTGTGAGAGTTGTAACTCCGTCCGGAATGGTGACTGTGCATGGGAATTCTGTAGGCCTGCGGCTGGCCGCAACATCTGATGATTCTGCGGCGATGGCGACATAGACCTGCTGGGGTTTCACCCGAGGGTATGTATGTGTGTCTTCGAGTCCTGTCATGGACTCGACATCATCATCAAGGCTCATGTCAGAGTCGATATTCACGTCGAGTGGTCCCTCTGGACAGATCTCGCTGTTGATGCCCTCATCGCCTATGCTCATCTCGGCGTCGACGAAGTTGTTATGAATCTCGGAGTCGAGGTTATTGTTGTTGGTGCAGATCTCGGAGTCGATGTAGCTGTCAATATGAGTGTCGAGTTCGTCGAAGTCGCTGAGGGAGATCCCGCAGTCGAAAGTATCCTCAAGTGGGAGATCGAGCTCGGGATTGTTTATGGGGTATGCTGATTCGGCTTGCAGTTTGTCGATGAGCTCGTTCATCTCTCGAGTCGACATGGTTGTTGTAGACGAACAAGCTTGGAGAGTTGACGATGGTATGGACGCAGTTGATGGATCCGCAGTCAAAGGAGCCGCAACCGACGGAGCCTCGGGTGCGGAAGTCGTGAGTTGACATGGATCCGTCAAGTCCTCCACACCAAGCTTGTTGACAAAAAAATTGAACGAACCAACGGTTAAGCCCAAACCTGACTCGAGATCGGAGAAGGCTTCCTGGAATCCTAGCGAGTGTGGCTCGAAATCCATCAGAGGATCCGATGCGCTTTTTGCGGGTGAAGCTGGCGTGTTGCCGTTTGTCGAGTGAGCCGGCGAGTTGCCGTGTGCCGCCTGAGTCGGCGAGTTCTGGTTTGTTGTAAAATAGGAGCGCTAAATTATTTGAAAATACTAGACCACATTGAAATTACAAATAACCAAATGGCCGCGTGTCAAACCGTTTCCATCTACCTCTCGTAAAAAAGACAAATTCATTTCGATTCAGCTGGAACGGGGTCAAATTTGAACTACAGGTGCCTCGTAGTTTTCTCATGATTTTTTGCAAAAATCATATTTAGGTACACAAGTACCTATTTCATCAGAGATATAACAAAAGTTTTGCAAGATTTAACCCCTATATACGAACGGTCATGTCCCCCCAGTTGAGCATATTTTGAAATCGGCATACGAAATTCAAAAAAAATCAAATAAATGGAAAACCTTCGCGTGGTGTCATTATATGTGTCCTAGTATCCATCAAAAATCAAAAACTTGGAATAAGGCAATTTTCTTAAGAAAGTGTTCTCAGAAATGAGCTATCGTCTACGAAGATTCATGGCTTTAGGGCCAAATGACGAATGTTATGTCCACATTCATAGTATAGTTTGCTTAAATATGCCCGTGTTGGGCACAAACGTGTATCTTGGAACCGTGAACAATGTTGCCGAAGAAACTTTTCATTTTTCTTTCACGAAAAAATCATTTTTCTATTTCCGAATGCGAAAAAATGGGTTATTTTGTGAAGCAACTACCAAACATATGTCGTAAAATAGGAGGGCTACATTATTTGAAAATACTAGACCACATTGTATTTACAAATAACCAAATGGTCGTGTGTCAAACCGTTTCCATCTACCTCTCGTAAAAAAGACAAATTCATGTCGATTCAGTTGGAAGGGGGTCAAATTTGAACTACAGGTGCCTCAAAGTTTTCTCATGATTTATTGAAAAAAAATCATATTTAGATACACAAGTACCTATTTCATCAGAGGTACAACAAAAGTTTCACAATATTTAACACCTAGCTACGAACGGTCATGTCCCCAATTTGACCGTATATTGAAACCGGCATGCGAAATTCAAAAAAAATCAAATAAATGGAAAACCTTCGCGTGGTGTCATTATATGTGTCCTAGTATCCATCAAAAATAATAAACTTGGAATACGGAAATTTTCTTAAGAAAGTGTTCTCAGAAATGAGGTATCATCTATGAAGATTCATGGCTTCAGGGCCAAATGATGAATGTTATGTCCACATTCATGGTATAGTTTACTTAAATATGCCCGTATTGGGCACAAACGTGTATCTTGGAACCGTGAACAATGTTGTCGAAAAAACTTTTCAATTTCCTTTCACAAAAAAATCATTTTCTATTTCCGAATGCGAAAATGGGTTATTTTGTGAAGCAACTACCAAAAATATGTCGTAAAATAGGAGGGCTACATTATTTGAAAATACTAGACCACATTGTTTTTTCAAATAACCAAATAGTTGTGTCTGAAACAGTTTCCATCTACCTCTCGTAAAAAAGACAAATTCATGCCGATTCAGTTGGAACGGGGTCAAATTTGAACTACAGATGCCTCATAGTTTTCTCATGATTTATTGAAAAAATCATATTTAGGTACACAAGTACCTATTTCATCAGAGATACAACAAAAGTTTCGCAAGATTTAACCCCTAGGTAAGAACGGTCATGTCCCCCCGACTTGACGTATATTGAAACCGGCATACGAAATTAAAAAACAATCAAACAAATGGAAATCTTTGTGTTGTGTCATTATATGTGATCTATTTAACGATCAAAATAATTAACTCGGAACATGGGAAATATATTGAAAAAGTTTTCTTAGAAATATATTGAATTTAAAAGAATAATCCAAAAAAATTCAAATTCTTCAAAATACTATGTAAAGCAATATATAAGGTTAGTGGTATTTTGTTATTTTATTTTGAAAAGAAACAGTCCATAATATTCTATAATTACAGAGTGCATCTTTGCAAACAATGCAAAATTTATTTGGTTTAAATTGGAGTTCAAAATCAAAAGTAATAAAAGAAAACATAAAAGAATAATAAAAAGGAACAAAAAAAAAAGAAACACCCGAGCCGGCCCATCACCTTACCGCAGCGGCCAAGGCCCGTTTCCGAACCCAGACGGAATTCCTACTCTATATACATAAGCTTCGCAAACCAAACATCAGCACCGTTACAGCCCAGCGGTAGGGAGTGGAAATGGTTTGCTTTGAGGTCGGGAGTTCGAGTCCCCGGTAGAGCAATATTTTTGCGAAATATTTGACTGGGTTTGGGCGGGGCGACACGCACATGTCAGTGGTGTGGGGGCGGGGTCGGCACCCACATGTCAGGGGGTGCGGGACCTACGTGTTAGGGTGTGGTATCCACGTGTCAGGGGGGTGGGACCCACATATCATGTAGGGTGGGTGCGGGACCCACATGTCAGTGGCGGGTGGGACCCGCGTGTCAGGTAGGGTGGGTCCATATGTCAGGGGCACGCTGGGACCCACATGTCATGTAATGTGCGGATGGTCCCACATGTCAGTGCTAGGTTGGGGTGGGTCCCACCGGTCAGGTTAGTCAATGTGTATGCTAGTGCTGACAAATGGGTCCTACATGTCACAGCGACACATAAGCGAATTTGTCACTGACACGTAGGCGAGATTGGTGAGTTGGTTGTCCAGTCAGAGTGACACGTAAGCAAAAATCACACCTAAGCACTGACACGTAGATATCTTTGCTGAGTTGGCTGCCAACATATGTGAATGACCATTTTAAATGGTCAGAAAAAAGGTCATATATTAGTGCTAGATGGCTTATGACCAATTCATGTTAGGAAAAAAAGTCATTTGGTCACAAATTGGTCATAAGTTTGTGCTGTTTACACCCTCAAAACCAGCGTGTGACCAACTGGTTTAAAATGGTCATAGATCTATGACCAATATTTTGGGGGTCACTATAAAAGGTCACATTATAGCATATTTATTGTAGTGGCAGCCGGCGAGTTGCCGTTTGTAGATCCGATCGGCGAGTCACCGTTTTCTGATGGAACCGAAGAGACCATGAGTCCAGCGCTGTTCTTTCCCACAGACGGCGCCAATTGACGAGGTGTACACTCATCAAATCCCATGGTTAAGGACCTAGGGTTGAGATTATGGGGAGAGAACGTGGTAGTGCTGGTAGTTTCGTCGGCTGACAAGCAGAGGCAAAGATTTACCCAGGTTCAGGCCCCTCGGGTGGAGGTAAAGACCCTACTTCCTGCCTGTCTGTTATTGATCGTGTGAGATTATGAGGTTACAAGGTGGTTCCGGCGAGATGACGATCTCGCTAGAGCTTTGGTGGTTCGAGTATGGCTTGGTCCAGATCGGCGCCCCTCCCAGCCTTTATATAGGCTGGGTCTCGGGAGTTCGTAACCGACCCAGCTTACACATAAGGAAAGATCTAAACCGACTATGCCTATGTCTAATCTTGGAGGGTACTCCATCTTCTTGGGCCTCTTGTCTTGGGCTTCGAGTAGTCTCTTCGCTATTGGGCCTTAGTCATTACGTGCACCAGGTACCCTCATGGTAGGGTACCCGAGATGTATACCCATGTCACCTCTATTGACCGGCGCCTTCTGCGCCCTTGTTTGATTTGGTCGAGGAGGAGGAACCACAACCTGAGCAGCGGCCTCAGGAGCGATTGGAGCTTGCATCAGCGGCCCAGGACCTCCCCGTCCCCGGCCCTGACCGCCAGCAGGAGCTCCCGCCCTAGCCATCGGTCTTTGAACCACCTCAACAAACGATCGGAGAGACGATGAACCAGATCCGGAGCAAGCTTCCTCGCACGATGGTGAAACAAGGCAGATCTCGAGGCCGGGTAGCAATCAGATATGGTCACCTTCTCATCCCCGATCCCTTTTTCACCCAGCACAGGAAGCTTCCGGAGGCACGCTTGACTGGAGAAGACGGAACTACCCATAGCTGCTCGAAAAACTCCTCGATGACATCGACCTCCATTGATTCGACCCCAAGCCCCTGTGAAGCGGGACCCGAGCTAACACCTGGGGCCAGATTTGAATTTCGAAGCCTTCTGCTGGTGTCCAACGGAGGAAAAGCAGAGGAATCCCCAGGCCATGGCGGCGCCAATTCCGCCACCGATAGATCGATCCTCATCAGAATTCGACCGGAAAACTCCATAGCAACCGCCGATCCCGAACGCGGCACACCACGAGGACTCGAGAAATCCAGCGCCCTGACCACTCGGATCGGCGAATCCCCACCCACGGAAGCAGTTGATGCGCACGATCGAGCAGAATCACCATTGTAATCCTCGCCATGGCTCCCATCATCAGACTGATCTAGGTCATCCGCGGAAGCAACGGTTACCTCGCGATCCGTATGGAAACCCGGATCAAGAGGAACCAAACCCGGCGAGGAGGAGGGAGCCGCTACGATCAGCTCAAGGCTCCAAGAACGGGCGGTGAGGCCAGGGGGAAGGTGGACGGCGGGGTGTCGAGGCGCCAAGCGGCGACACGAGAGTCGTCATCATCAGATCTGGTGAACAGGTTTCAACCAGCGCCACTCTCATCGTTACAATATTTTTCTACTACCTTTATTTCTATGCCAAATTTGAAATAATTTAAACATAGTTTCTATTCAGATATAGTTGTCGTTCACATGCCATGTTTGCTTAATTTATTGTTTTCGGTTCAGAGAAGAACGCCGGACAGAAAAAAAAACATGTACAAGCGGATCGAATTGAACAAAAGAGAGCAAGCAGTCATCGGAACATAAATGGGCCAGAGCCCACTATGCGCTGGGTAAGCGTCGGCTACCAGTTTTGCCGCTAAAAGGGGGCAATGAGATTAGTAGCGATCTGATCGATCGTTTAGAGGGCGACAAGAGATATGCGGGAAATAAAGAGCCTACCGTGATTAGCAGCGATCTGATCGATCGTATAAAAAGGGCAACGAGCTCATGAACGAATAAGCGCTAAGGCGGCGGTGAGGGTTTTTTTTGACAACTTAAGGCGGCGGCGAGGTACTTCTACCATCCCTTAAAATTCTAGTTAGGTGTCGATGTCGCTGACCCCGATCTCGATCTCTTCCTCTTCTTCACGTAGGCATTTGTGCTCCACTGATTTCGACCTCTACCGGCAGCACCCATCGCGACTAGCCCGACGTTGATGCCGCCAGACTCGGCATCGCTGGCCCGCTGGTTCAACGCGGCCAGATGCCCTTCCACAATCCCTCCATGTTGGCGGCTCCTCTCCATGCGGGTACAGCTCGTGATGTGGGTTGGTCCCGATCTTCACGGATTTGGGCGGAGGGATCGATGAACACGAAGAACAAGTGATGAACACAAGAACACAAAGAGGGGAAAAACATCAAATCATGGATAACTAGCAAGTAGCAACTCAGCAAGATTCAATTGGTAACAAATCCCCGTGGGCAGCCCCCAATTCTCCACTCCCAAGCACACCTTACTCTTAGGATTGTTTGTCCAATTGGTCAATCCAAACCAATCAAATCTAACCACTTCAAGAGGAAAGATTATCAAGTAGCAAACTACAAGAGGAAGCCTTGGTATCCATGAAGGGATCTACTCCACAAGGGGAGGCCTTGGTTCATCTCCACAAGGGGAGGCCTTGATTCATCGCCATAGGAGGACAGGACCACTTTGAGAAGAAGGAGCCTAGTACTCTAATCCCAGATCATAGTCTACCCAGATCTGAGATGGGGAACTCCTATTTATAGTCTAGAGGCAAAAGAGAAAGGTAGGTGGGGTAGGTGAGGATTACAAGGCTCAAAAGTCTAGCTGGTGCCCGCAGCAGCGGTAGTACCGCTCGTACGGGCGGTAGTACCGTTGGTGCGGGCAGAAGGCGCGTTGACTTTGCGCGGGCGGCAGTACCGGCAGTAGTACCGCTCGTCAGAGCGGTAGTACCGCTTGGGCGGGCGGTAGTACCGCCGGCAGTGCCGCACATGGGCGCAGAGAGCTGTTTCTGGCGGCACTGGGTGCGGTAGTACCGCTGAGCGGTAGTACCGCCGGGGCAGGTGGTAGTACCGCCCAGTCTCTTCTTTCTCTTCTTCTTCTTCTTCTTGGCCATCTTCTTGGGTCTTCTCTTGGTCATCTCCTTCATCATCTTGGGCCTTCTCTTGCTCATATCCTCCACTCGATTGTGGGTCATCATCAAGGTGGTTACTTATCATGGAGAGCTTTGACTCTTGATCTTGTCATGGGGCCACTTGGCGAGTCATGTGTAGGGCGCACTACATCATCTCCCCCCCTTGGAAAAGAGTCGTCCTCGACTCTTGGTCATCCTCATCACTTGATGTTCCAAGGTATGGCGATAGGTCAGCGACGTTGAAGGTGTCATGGACCAAGTGTTTGGAGTTGGAGATGTCGATCTTGTAGGCATTGTCATTGATGCGCTTGAGAACCTTGAAAGGTCCGTCTCCGCGAGGGTGGAGCTTGGACTTCCTTGCATCCGGAAAGCGATCTTTGCGAAGATGTAGCCAAACAAGGTCTCCTTCTTCAAATATCATGGCACGCTTGTTCTTGTTCATCTTTGTGGCGTGTGCTTCATTGTGCCTTTCTAGCGTAGTTCTTGTTTCCGCATGGAGCTATTTCATGTAAGCGGCTCGCTTGTCGAAGTCCATGTTAACTTGCTCACGGAGTGGAAGTGGTAGCATGTCGAGCGCGGTGTAGGGGTTTGACCCATAGACGATCTCGAATGGAGTTCTCTTTGTTGCGTGGTGTAGTGCTCGATTGTAGGCGAACTCGGCATGAGGGATGCATTCTTCCCAATTCTTGAGGTTTGGCTTGATCAACACACGAAGGAGTGTAGATAGGCTTCGATTCACCACTTCGGTTTGACCATCCGTTTGAGGGTGGTAGGCGGTGGAGAAGAGTTGCTTGATTCCGAACTTGGCCATCAAAGTCTTCCAAAAAAGCTCACAAACTTGACGTCTCGATCCGACACAATGGTTTTTGGCACTCCATGAAGACGGACGATTTCCCTGAAAAACAACGTGGCGATATGTGAAGCATCGTCGGTCTTATTGCATGGTATGAAGTGTGCCATCTTAGAGAAAAGATCAATGACGACAAATATGGAATCCTTGTTTGTTTTAATACGTGGGAGACCTAAGATGAAATCCATAGCAATATCGGACCACGGTCTGTGTGGAATGGGTAAAGGAGTGTATAAGCCATGCGAGTTTAGAGTAGACTTAGCTTTGAGACATGTAGAACATCGGCGCACAAGGCGGTTCATGTCGCGGTACATGCGTGGCCAATAGTAGTTGGTGGTGAGCATGGCGTAGGTCTGGTCACGTCCAAAGTGACCCATGAGTGATCCGCCATGTGATTCCTTCAAAAGGAGCAAACGAAGCGAAGACTCGGGTATACAAAGTTTGTTAGCCTTAAACAAGAAACCTTGGTGCAAATAGAAATCACCAATTCCTTTGTGCTCCGAGCATTGAGCAAAAATGTCACCAAAGAAAGCATCGGAAGCATACAAGTCCTTTATCTCATTCAAACCCAAGACACTAATGTCAAGACATGTAAGTAGGTTGGCCTTGCAGGATAGAGCATCCGCAACCACATTGTGTTTACCTTTCTTGTATTTGATTACAAAAGTAAAAGACTCAATGAACTCAACCCACTTAGCATGTCTTTTTTTCAAATTTGTTTGACTTTTCAAATATTTCAACGATTCGTGGTCCGAATGTATGACAAACTCCTTAGGGCGAAGGTAGTGTTGCCACACATCTAAAACATGAACCAACGCAAATAATTCTTTGTCATAAATGGGGTAGTTTAAACGAGCTCCATCAAGTTTCTCACTATGGTAAGCGATGGGCCTACCGTTTTGCATAAGAACTCCTCCAATTCCCAATCCACTCGCATCACATTCAATCTCAAAAGTTTTCGAAAAATCCGGAAGGGCGAGGAGTGGTGCTTCGGTTAACAACCGTTTGAGCTCATTGAAAGCAAAATCATGTGCATTGCCCCAAATGAATGGTACATCTTTCTTTGTAAGTTCATGTAGAGGGCAAGCAATTCTAGAAAAATCCTTTATGAATCGGCGGTAAAATCCGGCAAAACCAAGAAATCGTCTCAACTCCTCAAGTGACATTGGAAAAGGCCAAGTCTGAATTGCTTGTATCTTGGCATCATCAACTTCAACACCATCCGAAGAAACAACAAAACCCAAGAAAACAAACTTGTTGGTGGCAAATGTGCACTTAGAAAGATTTGCGAAGAACCAACAAAACTTGAGCAACATGAGAAGTGTGCTCTTCTAAAGATTTGCTATAGATAAGGATGTCGTCAAAGTATACCACAACAAATTTCCCAATGAAAGGTCTCAAAACATGATTCATGAGACGCATAAAAGTAGAAGGTGCATTGGAAAGATCAAATGGCATGACAAGCCATTCATAAAGACCAAGCTTTGTTTTAAATGCGGTCTTCCATTCATCACCTTCACACATCCTTATTTGGTGGTATCCACTTTTAAGATCAATTTTGGAGAATATAGCGGAACCACAAAGCTCGTCAAGCATATCATCAAGTCGAGGGATACGGTGGCGATACCTAACGGTGATGGCGTTGATGGGGCGGCAATCCATACAAAGGCGAAGAGTGTTGTCATGCTTGGGTACCAAGATGACGGGCACGGCGCACGGACTCAAGCTCTCGCGGATATGTCCCATGGCAAGAAGTTCTTGTATTTGCCGCTCAATCTCCTTTGTCTCCTCGGGGTTGGTGCGGTACGGTGCGCGGTTCGGTAGCGGTGCGCCGGGAACAAGGTCTATGCAATGCTTGATGCCGCGAAGTGGAGGTAGTCCCGGAGGCACTTCTTGAGAGAAGACATCTTCAAATTCCTTCAAAAGAGACAACAAAGAAGGAGAAGGTTTGTGAAAGTGTTAGTCATATAAACTTCACCCTTGCATATGAGTACATAGTGGAGGGTGGATGGGTTCTCTCTCAACTCCCTCATCTCTCTTTTGGTGGCAAATAGTGTAAGTTTTGTGGGAACTCTCTTTGAAGTGTCTGTGGCGCCCCGACCTGACTGCTATACAGTGATACTGTGTCCCCGGTTATCCGATACCACCGGACACATTATCAAAGCATAATAGAGAGATCAAGACTGTGGAACAACTGGCACATCACAGACTCTACGACACAAATCATATAGTTCAACTCTTAAATAGAGAAAGATAGCAAATGACAACCAGAGGTCACAGACCCAACATTACATCATGCGGAAGCGAAGTGTGTTGTTCTAAACAACAAGAACCAAATTATGGCCTAAGAGGCCTACAGATAAACATCACAACGCCAGCTGTTCCAGGATGTCCCAAGCTGCCACCTGGGAACCCCAGACTACTCGTCGACGTCCACAAAGAACCCACCTTCGAGGTCGGTGAAGTCCTCCTCTGAAACAAAAGCAAAGACGTTGAGTTCGACGAACTCGCAAGATTAAGAGCTAATATATGCTCGATGATTAGCTTTCAAGGTTTTATGGCTCTTTTGCATAAAGCTGATTTTATTTAAGGAAAACATAACTCAAAGGCATCGACTAGACAGAATAGTTTTCAAAAGAGGTAAGAAGTAACTCTTTCTTTCATCACCTTTCTCACCATTTACCACCATTAACCAATGTACCTGTTCATCAAAGGCACCTCCCCGAATCACCCTCGAGGAAGCTCACCTTACAATCGTGAAGTGGTACCTCTAGTACCCAAGTTTTAATCATTCCGTTAACGTTATTCTATGATCAGCGTCCATTCCCAAGTCGTCCGTAACCGTGGACACGGCTTTTCGAAAAGATTAACCCTGCAGGGGTGCACTGTGTTTACCTTCGGTACCGCCCGGTTCATTGCCTACACGTAGCTCTCTTCCGGGGAAAGCCGGCTGAGTGGGAACGGTTACAACCTTTACCTTGTTAAGGACTAACCCAGGATCATCAGTGGGGACAGGGCTGCCAGGATCACACACCCCGCCCTGTGGCCACTCATTTTCCTAAACACCACCATCCTCGTCTCAGTCTTGGCCACCATCTCAACGCACACGCAAATGGAAAGCCAAACTAGAGGACCCTGGCTAGTCCCGCTCAAGTTAGTCGGTCGACGAGGGCTCCATATACCCCACCGAAAGGAAGCGCGCTCAGTCTTGGTTCAGGAGGTCCAGAACTCGCACCTAGGCGGTGAGAACGAGACAACCCACCACATCCCATGTGGCCTCTCATCCCCACCTTTAGCATTTTATTAACCATGTCTCCACAATTTCTCCATCATCACATTGCTGTCACAAGTCAACACCTGTTTCCAGCATGTACCACCATAGTACCACTAGCATTTGACTAAGCATGGCTAAGCATATACATAGCAATTATAATTACTCAGGCCAACACTTCAATCCTATGGATATTAGGAAGGATACAGGTATAGGCAACAGGATTCTAATGCAACTAGTAGGATACTCTAATCCAAACAAAGACATTTAGAATCGCATGCAATATTATAGTGGAGAAAATAATTGCGGAAAATAGGATAAGATATGCTCAGAGGGGGGATTACGCTTGCCTTGTTCAACGTGCTGGTAGTACGGATCGTCGGGGTATTGCGGTGTAACCCTGGCTGCTTGATCTATCGAGGCATAGCAACGGAAGAACAATCAATCACCACACAAACTTTAGCAAATGCAATGCACAAACACATGATGACATGTCAATTTAAATCCCCGAGAGGAGGATGATTCAACTATTCAATTTAAACGGAGTTTGGGTGCTTAGTGGGGACACACTTTGAATACACCGTGGAGTTAAGTAAGGAATCATCTTTACTTGTTGATTAACGTAGTTGAGACCCTAGGATTTAACTTGTAGATGATATGACATGATCATGTGAGAGGTGCAATGTTTAGGTGGTTAACATTCTTGCAACAATTATAAGGCAACGGAAAAAGAATTGGTGTTAAAACAAGTTTCAGAGAGCATCCGGTTTGAAATCCGGAATTTTCTGGGATGATTCCGGGTTCATTCCGGGTTTTATACCGGGTCTGGCACCGGGTTTAATTCCGGGTCAATTCCGGGTATGAACCGGGCGAAAAAGGTCGAGTCCAGTACCGTTTTGCTTAACCCGGTATAGATTCCGGACCATTCCGGGTCTGGTACCGGGTGATTCCGGGTTCAGTTCCGGAAATTTCCGGGTTGGACACCGGATTTGTCAACGCGACCAAAACGAAATAGAGCTACGGGATTCGACAAACTAGAGGGAGGGGGGAATGTAGGGGTCCAGAAGCACGGCATGCTCACCCTGAACTCGTGGGGGTGCTTGGAAGGACCGGAGATGGACGGAGACGGCCGGAATCGTCCGGGAGAGCTCCGGCGGTGGTTTGCGGAGAACTTGACGGTGAGCTCGATTGAAGGCTTCCCGGCTCGATTCCTTCGGTGGAGAGGTAGAGGACGGCGAGGCGGAGCTAATGGCGGTCTTCGTTTCGCTCGGGGACTCCTCAATCAACGGCGGCGAGCTCGGCCATGGGAGCTAGCTTTTGGAGCTCTATGGGGAGAGAAAAAGGAGAGGAGAGTGAGGAGGGAGGGAGTGGGCTGGTTGGGGGTTTTCTCTCCTTTTCTTTAGTGTCCCTTTTTACACAGAGCCCCCTGCTCTTTTGTTTCCAACACGGACTAGTCCTTTTCTCTTTTAATTTTGAAACCAGTCGCACGTTTTGAATTTGTAATTGAACAAGTGGGGCATTTGTTTTTAGATGGTGCCAAAACCATTTGTGTGTTGTTTAGCAAGTTAATATTGGATGCCATGATGCAATGCAACATAAAAGCGAAAATTTTAAACAGGTTTTCAGGTTCTCAAGTTTGGGCTGTTACAATTCTACCCTCCTTACAGGAATCTCGCCCCGAGATTCTAAGATTGTGGAAAGAAGTCGGGATACTCCTCACGTAGACTAGACTCTCGTTCCCAAGTCGCTTCTTCCTCGGAATGGTGAGACCATTGAATCTTGAGAAACTTGGTAGTCTTGTTCCGGGTCTTTCTTTCAGCTTCATCCAAGACACGGATAGGATGCTCACGATAAGTGAGGTCTTCTTGTAATCTAGCTCCTCATGATTAACTCCATGGATAGGATCCTTGAAACAACGGCGAAGTTGGGAGACATGAAACACATCATGCACATTTGGGAATTTGACCGGTAACTCCAACTTATAAGAAAGATCTCCTCGCTTTTCCAGAACGGTGAAAGGACCAACATAGCGAGGGGCCAATTTCCCTTTGATTCCGAAGCGGCGAACGCCACGAAGGGGAGAGACGCGGAGATAAGCTTTATCACCAATTTCATAGTGGATTTCCTGATGGTGCTTATCATAGTAGCTCTTCTGCCTAGACTGAGCAATCTTCAGATTTTCCCGTATGATTCGAACCTTCTCCTCAGCTTCATTGATCACATCCGGACCAAAGAGTGCTCTCTCTCCGGTCTCGGACCAATTTAGAGGAGTGCGGCATTTTCTTCCATAAAGAGCCTCAAAGGGAGCCATGCCCAGACTAGCTTGATAGCTGTTGTTGTAGGAGAACTCCGCGAAAGGGAGATACTTTTCCCAACTCTGGCCAAAAGAGATCACACATGCCCTAAGCATGTCTTCCAACACTTGGTTCACTCTTTCGGTCTGACCATCAGTTTGGGGATGGTAAGCGGTACTGAAGTTGAGACGGGACCCCATAGCAGTTTGGAAACTCTGCCAGAACTTGGAGACAAAGATGCTTCCACGGTCAGAAATGATCCTCAAAGGGACCCCGTGCAATGGAACAATACGAGCCAAGTATAAGTCCGCGAGTTGACTAGCACGAATCTCATCACGGACGGGTAGGAAGTGAGCAACCTTGGAAAGACGATCAATGATTACCCAGATTGCATTGTTGCCCTTTTGGGATCGGGGAAACCCGGTGATGAAGTCCATACCAATTTCATCCCATTTCCATTCCGGGACAGCAATAGGGCGGAGAGTGCCGGCAGGTCTTTGATGTTCAGCTTTTACCCGTCGACATGTGTCACATTCAGCCACATACTTGGCGATTTCTCGCTTCATCCGAGTCCACCAGAATTGTGGCCGAAGGTCTTGGTACATTTTGGTACTACCGGGATGGATAGAGAGAGGTGATTCATGAGCTTCTTGGAGAATGAGCTCCCTCAAATTCCGGTTCTTTGGCACCACTAGACGGTCACCAAAATAAACAACTCCGGATTCATCTTCTGAGAAACAGTTTGCCTTGCCACTAGCAATGTTCCTCTTGATGTTCAGAATACCCTCATCCAGCTTCTGAGCATCCTTAATCTGGTCTACAAGAGTAGCTTTGATCTCCAGATTTGCAAGGTAGCCGGAGGGAACAATTTCCAGATTCAAACGGGCAAACTCTTCATGAAGAGCGGGTTGGGCTTTCTCAATCATCAGATTGTTGCAATAGGACTTCCGACTTAGCGCGTCAGCCACGACGTTTGCTTTGCCGGGTTGATAGTTCAGACTCACATTGTAGTCCGTGATTAACTCCAACCAACGCCTTTGCCTGAGGTTCAAATCCGGCTGGGTGAAGAGGTATTTCAGACTCTTGTGATCCGAGAAGATCTCACAACGGTTACCAAACAGATATGGTCTCCATTGCTTCAAAGCATAGACCACAGCGGCAAGTTCTAGATCATGAGTTGGGTAGTTGAGCTCATGCGGCTTCAACTGGCGAGAAGCATACGCCACCACATGGCCATCTTGCATCAATACACAACCCAAGCCTTGTAGAGAGGCGTCACAGAAGACGACGAAATCCTTGCTGGTGTCCGGCAGGACAAGCACAGGAGCGGACGTGAGCTTGGCTTTCAGTGTTTGGAAACTCTCTTCAGCTTCGGCCGACCATACAAACTTTTTATCCTTCTTGAGAAGGTCAGTCAGTGCCTTGGCTATTTTGGAGAAAGCTTCGATGAACCGGCGGTAGTAACCCGCCAATCCGAGAAAGCTACGAATGTCCTTGACTGACATTGGAGTTTTCCAGTCTAGAATAGCTTGAATTTTGTCGGGGATGACTTCCACACCATTGGCAGATATTACATGTCCAAGGAAGACAAGTTTATCCAACCAAAACTCACACTTGGAGAACTTGGCATAAAGACGGTGTTCACGAAGCCGTGTCAGAACCAACCGAAGGTGTTCATCATGCTCTTCGTCGGTTTTAGAATAGATGAGGATGTCGTCGATGTAAATGACGACAAACTTATCAAGATAATCCATGAAAATGGAATTCATGAGCCTCATGAAAGTAGCTGGAGCATTTGTGAGACCAAAGGACATGACGGTATACTCATATGAGCCATAGCGAGTAACAAATGCCGTCTTTGGGATATCCTCCTTTCTGATCTTTATTTGATGGTACCCTGACCTCAGATCCATCTTGGAGAATACTCTTGCACCAGCTAACTGATCCAACAGATCATTGATGCGAGGAATAGGATACTTGTTCTTGATTGTCACCGCATTCAACGGTCTATAGTCAGAGACAAGACGAGGCACGGTAGAATCCCTCTTCTTGACAAAGAGTACCGGACAACCCCATGGTGAACTGCTAGGCTGGATGAACTCCTTAGCTAACAGCTGATCAATTTGCTTTCAACAGAGCCAACTCTTCCACCGGCATACGGTAGGGCTTCTTGGAAATTGGAGCAGTACCGGGAAGCAAGTCTATGACAAACTCCACACTTCGATCAGGAGGCATGCCAGGCAACTCTTCGGGAACACATCCGGGAAGTCACACACCACGTGTATGTCCTGGATTTCAGGAGGGGACAAGCCTTCCATGAAACATAGGGCGATCTCCGGGGAGAGGGGATTGTCTGATGATGGAGGTCCTGAATATGTAGCCCAAAACTGCACATCGTAACCGGAAGGGTGGGTCACGGTGATGGACTTAGCAGCACAGTCGAGATTAGCATGGTATCTTGCTAACCAGTCCATGCCCAGTATGGCATCAAGGCCCTTCGACCTCAAGGCTATCAACGGGAAAGGGAAGGACAGGGATGCTATGATAATCTGGACCTCAGGAGTAACACCATCGGTTTGCCATTTGGAACCAGGAGTAGCGATCTCCAAGGTCGTCTCATTTTCTCGAACGGTATTGTGCTCTTTTGCAAACGCTATGGATATGAATGAATGCGATGCTCCAGAGTCAAACAAAACCGTAGCTGTATTGCCGTTGATTCGTAACTCACCCATGAGAACGCCGGGATCATCTTCAGCTTCTTCAATAGAGACGTGGTTCAGGCGACCACGCACCATAGGTCCAGCCTTGCCAGTTGGAGTGGCAGGGGCTCGTGCAGGAGTTATCGCGAGAGGGGTCTTCTGGGGGCACTCCCTGGAGTAGTGACCGCCTGGCCACATGTGTAGCAAGTGACTCCAGGTGGAGCAGGTAGCATAGGACGGTACCCACTTCCGCCTATCCCAAGTGTCGAAGTAGTGGGGTGCGGAGGAGGTGGCCTATATCCTGCTGCCCTCGGCATGAAGGGAGCACGAGGTACGGCGCTGTAGGGACAAACACCCTGCGCTTCTTGCTCTCAGAACCCGAGGAACTCTGGTGTCCCCATGTGCGGGCCTCTTGGAAGCTTCAGTTCTTTCTTCCTTGCTCAAGGGTGAAAGCCTGGTTGAACAGCTCCTGATAGGTCTGGAACCTGAAGGGCAATAGCTCATAGCGGAGCTGCGGATTCAGACCCTTGCGGAACAGCTCTTGCTTGTCAGCATCATTGGTCACGTCCCTTGGGGCGTAACGAGAAAGATGGTTGAACTCACGACCATAAGTGCGGAGGTCCATCCGTCCCTGTTGCAAATCCAGGAACTCCCTCCTCTTCAGATCCATGATTGGCTGGGGAATGTACTCCGCACGGAAGGCAGTACGGAATTCCTCCCAAGTGAAGACATGGTTGGCTGGAAACAAAGCCACATGGCTTTCCCACCAACAGCCAGCAGCACCAACCAAGAGATAGGTGGCAAAGTTGACTTGCTCAGCCACTGGGACATGCAGCGCGGAGAACTTGCGCTCCAAAGCACGAAGCCAATCATCAGCTTCCAGTGGCTCCTTAGCATCAGCAAAGGTGGGTGGCTGTGAGCGCAGGAACTCGGTGAGAGTGTTGCACTCGTTCCTCCGTGCATTCTGCTGCACCAACTGTTCCAGCAAGCGCTCATTGCGCCCACGGTTCTCCTCAATGGCCATCAAGACTTGAGCCATTGTGGGTGGTGGCGGCAGATCATCCTCATCATCATTGTGGTTACCGCGACCACCACGGCCTCCACGGCCTCCTCGAGCCATTCTGGAGATTTGACAATGACACGGTTAGTCTCTCTCCGAATGGTCGAACAATAGCATTAGCGTCTACACAAGTACACAGACTAGGGACGATAATACTTTGCGAGAAGGAAAACAACAAGATAGAACTTGGGTCAAAGATCAGCATCATGTGCTACTAGTGAGAGTTAAGAAATCACAACTTAACACACTCTAGTTGGCACAATCCGGGACCTTATGTTCAAGTCCGGGTTAAACCCAAAGAAAGGATCAAAGATTAACTCGGTAGAAACATCTGAGTTGATTTGGGATTGCAACGCAGCGGGAGCAACGTGACACATAACACTCAAGGTCGAACCCACCCACGTTTCTCCTAATTTTGAAGTAACAGGTGAGAAGCAAAACTTTTAAACTCAAATCGAGGTAAGATTGCTCCGAGATTAGAGGGTAACCAGATAAGGAGTAAAAAGAATCCTAAGATGGTTTTCACAACTCATTTTTAGGTTAAAATATTTTCACAAACACTAGACTCAACATCGACCAGTAGAAGGGTTTCCTACAGGCAGTACTGCTCTGATACCAACTTGTGGCGCCCCGACCTGACTGCTATACAGTGATACTGTGTCCCCGGTTATCCGATACCACCGGACACATTATCAAAGCATAATAGAGAGATCAAGACTGTGGAACAACTGGCACATCACAGACTCTACGACACAAATCATATAGTTCAACTCTTAATAGAGAAAGATAGCAAATGACAACCAGAGGTCACAGACCCAACATTACATCATGCGGAAGCGAAGTGTGTTGTTCTAAACAACAAGAACCAAATTATGGCCTAAGAGGCCTACAGATAAACATCACAACGCCAGCTGTTCCAGGATGTCCCAAGCTGCCACCTGGGAACCCCAGACTACTCGTCGACGTCCACAAAGAACCCACCTTCGAGGTCGGTGAAGTCCTCCTCTGAAACAAAAGCAAAGACGTTGAGTTCGACGAACTCGCAAGATTAAGAGCTAATATATGCTCGATGATTAGGCTTTCAAGGTTTTATGGCTCTTTTGCATAAAGCTGATTTTATTTAAGGAAAACATAACTCAAAGGCATCGACTATCAGAATATTTTCAAAAGAGGTAAGAAGTAACTCTTTCTTTCATCACCTTTCTCACCATTACCACCATAACCACTGTACCTGTTCATCAAAGGCACCTCCCCGAATCACCCTCGAGGAAGCTCACCTTACAATCGTGAAGTGGTACCTCTAGTACCCAAGTTTTAATCATTCCGTTAACGTTATTCTATGATCAGCGTCCATTCCCAAGTCGTCCGTAACCGTGGACACGGCTTTTCGAAAAGATTAACCCTGCAGGGGTGCACTGTGTTTACCTTCGGTACCGCCCGGCTCATTGCCTACACGTAGCTCTCTTCCGGGGAAAGCCGGCTGAGTGGGAACGGTTACAACCTTTACCTTGTTAAGGACTAACCCAGGATCATCAGTGGGGACAGGGCTGCCAGGATCACACACCCCGCCCTGTGGCCACTCATTTTCCTAAACACCACCATCCTCGTCTCAGTCTTGGCCACCATCTCAACGCACACGCAAATGGAAAGCCAAACTAGAGGACCCTGGCTAGTCCCGCTCAAGTTAGTCGGTCGACGAGGGCTCCATATACCCCACCGAAAGGAAGCGCGCTCAGTCTTGGTTCAGGAGGTCCAGAACTCGCACCTAGGCGGTGAGAACGAGACAACCCACCACATCCCATGTGGCCTCTCATCCCCACCTTTAGCATTTTATTACCATGTCTCCACAATTTCTCCATCATCACATTGCTGTCACAAGTCAACACCTGTTTCCAGCATGTACCACCATAGTCCACTAGCATTTGACTAAGCATGGCTAAGCATATACATAGCAATTATAATTACTCAGGCCAACACTTCAATCCTATGGATATTAGGAAGGAACAGGTATAGGCAACAGGATTCTAATGCAACTAGTAGGATACTCTAATCCAAACAAAGACATTTAGAATCGCATGCAATATTATAGTGGAGAAAATAATTGCGGAAAATAGGATAAGATATGCTCAGAGGGGGGATTACGCTTGCCTTGCTCAACGTGCTGGTAGTACGGATCGTCGGGGTATTGCAGTGTAACCCGGCTGCTTGATCTATCGAGGCATAGCAACGGAAGAACAATCAATCACCACACAAACTTTAGCAAATGCAATGCACAAACACATGATGACATGTCAATTTAAATCCCCGAGAGGAGGATGATTCAACTATTCAATTTAAACGGAGTTTGGGTGCTTAGTGGGGACACACTTTGAATACACCGTGGAGTTAAGTAAGGAATCATCTTTACTTGTTGATTAACGTAGTTGAGACCCTAGGATTTAACTTGTAGATGATATGACATGATCATGTGAGAGGTGCAAAGTTTAGGTGTTAACATCTTGCAACAATTATAAGGCAACGGAAAAAGAATTGGTGTTAAAACAAGTTTCAGAGAGCATCCGGTTTGAAATCCGGAATTTTCTGGGATGATTCCGGGTTCATTCCGGGTTTTATACCGGGTCTGGCACCGGGTTTAATTCCGGGTCAATTCCGGGTATGAACCGGGCGAAAAAGGTCGAGTCCAGTACCGTTTTGCTTAACCCGGTATAGATTCCGGACCATTCCGGGTCTGGTACCGGGTGATTCCGGGTTCAGTTCCGGAAATTTCCGGGTTGGACACCGGATTTGTCAACGCGACCAAAACGAAATAGAGCTACGGGGATTCGACGAACTAGAGGGATAGGGAGGGAATGTAGGGGTCCAGAAGCACGGCATGCTCACCCTGAACTCGTGGGGGTGCTTGGAAGGACCGGAGATGGACGGAGACGGCCGGAATCGTCCGGGAGAGCTCCGGCGGTGGTTTGCGGAGAACTTGACGGTGAGCTCGATTGAAGGCTTCCCGGCTCGATTCCTTCGGTGGAGAGGTAGAGGACGGCGAGGCGGAGCTAATGGCGGTCTTCGTTTCGCTCGGGGACTCCTCAATCAACGGCGGCGAGCTCGGCCATGGGAGCTAGCTTTTGGAGCTCTATGGGGAGAGAAAAAGGAGAGGAGAGTGAGGAGGGAGGGAGTGGGCTGGTTGGGGGTTTTCTCTCCTTTTCTTTAGTGTCCCTTTTTACACAGAGCCCCCTGCTCTTTTGTTTCCAACACGGACTAGTCCTTTTCTCTTTTAATTTTGAAACCAGTCGCACGTTTTGAATTTGTAATTGAACAAGTGGGGCATTTGTTTTTAGATGGTGCCAAAACCATTTGTGTGTTGTTTAGCAAGTTAAAATTGGATGCCATGATGCAATGCAACATAAAAGCGAAAATTTTAAACAGGTTTTCAGGTTCTCAAGTTTGGGTTGTTACAGTGTCACTCTCATTTGGCTTGTGGCTCTCACTCACTTTATGGTGGATCTCTCGCTCACACTCATCTCACTTGACGAACGATCTTGTTGTGCACGTGCAATAGTCTTGGCATTGTCGGCAATGACTTGACTTGGAGTCATGGGGCGAAGGACGAAGGTCTTGTCGTTGTTCTTGAAGCTATAGTAATTTGTCCTTCCATCATGCATAGCACCCTTATCAAATTGCCAAGGACGTCCAAGAAGTAAGTGACAAACGGCCGTAGGCACAACATCACAATCAATCTTATCTTCATAAGCACCAATCTTGAAGGAGACTTGCACCATGTGTTGAATCTTGACGGCTCCGGTATCACTTAACCATTGCACGTGGTATGGATTTGGGTGCTTCTTGAACTTTAAGTTGAGTTTATCACAAAGTTCCTTACTCGCCAAGTTGTGGCAACTTCCAGCATCTATGATGACCTTGATGGACTTTCCATTGATTCCCGCTCTTGTTTGAAACAAGTTGCATCTTTGGTCTTCTTCCACATGAACATTGGTGGTTAAAGCTCTTGCCACAACCAAGGAAGGGTTGTTGTCGCCATCACAATATATCTCATTTGATTCTTCTTGAGCACTTTGCATTGTTGCCACTTTGTTCAAGGCATTGTACTCATCTTCACTCATAGATTCATACTCTCCCATGTCATTGATGATCATGACCTTCTTGTTGGTGCACTCAAAGGATTTGTGCCCTTGTCCGCCACACTTATAACATTGCAAGAGTCTTCTGCCGGACGAAGATCCTTGAGACGCCTTTGTAGGGGGAGGTAGTTTCTTGAAAGGTTGAGGCGCTTGAGGTGTCGATGTAGAGACTCTTGGAGGACCTCATGTGTTTGCTTGAGGAAGAGCTTGTGAAGTTGTAGGTGTTGACGAAGAAGGCTTGTTGGCGAAGAATGCCTTTGTCTTGATATATTTGAGCTCTTCAAACACGTGACGCTCGGCCTTTGTTGCTTGATGGACTAACTCAACCAAGTTGGCATATGGTTGGAAGTCCACAATCTTCTTGATTGGATAGTTGAGTCCATTCATGAAACGAGCCATGGATTGCTCTTCGTACTCGTGAACATTGGCTCTCATCATCGAGATTTCCATCTCCTTATAGTACTCATCAACCGACTTCAATCCTTGCTTCAACTCTTGCAACTTCTTGTACAAGTCTCGAGTGTAATGGCTTGGCACAAAGCGCTTGTACATTGTTTCTTTCATTTCAACCCAATTGTCGATTGGTTGTTGGTGGTTAGTGATGCGTGCATCTTGAAGTTGTTCCCACCACAAGAGAGCATACTCTTCAAACTCCATCGAGGCTAAGGCAACTTTCTTGTTGTCGGAGAAGCTTTGTACGCGGAAGATCTTGTCAACCTTGAGTACCCATGAGAAGTAAGCTTCCGGATCACTTGTGCCGTAGAACTTGGGTATATCGAAACGAATGTTGTTCAAGTCATCATAGTTGTCGCGATGGGCACCACGTGGGAATGCACGTACACGTCTCCTTCTATTGAGTCCATCACCATTGTGTTGGCTTGACTCGTTATCACTTGACTCGAAACGGTGGTGTTGGTGACGATCATGTGGAAGTTCTTGATGAGGACGAGGATCATGTTGAGGATTGTGCTCTTGTTGATGAATGGGTTGTTCGTTATTGTTCGCATTGTCATGATTTTGATGGCATGGCCTTGGAGGATGACGGGGATGACGTCCTTGTTCCTCAAAGTCATTTGCACCCGGTACGCCATTGTCATTAACAAATGGGTCATGACGATCACGGTGTTGCGGTGGTGGTGATGGTATGCGTTCGCGACGTTCATCATTTTGGTGAGGTTGTTCTTGATGCGCATTGGCATTGTTCGCGTGAAGATCATGTGGTTGTTCAACGTTAGGAGGAGGTCGTTCATGGGCATCGCGCCTTGGGTTATGTTGACGTTCTTGTCGAGGTTCATGACATCCATGACGTGCTTGCGTCAACCTTGAAGTGCTTCTTGTACGACTTGAGCGTAATGAAGAAGAAGCTCGTTGTCGCACAAGGTTGTTGAGAGCTTTAGTCACCCGCTCCATAGATGCTTCTTGCGCATGCA
Source organism: Poa pratensis (assembly GCA_947311845.1). Taxonomy (NCBI): domain Eukaryota; kingdom Viridiplantae; phylum Streptophyta; class Magnoliopsida; order Poales; family Poaceae; genus Poa; species Poa pratensis. The sequence continues at coordinate 20,438,641 of CAMZMU010000116.1, read as the reverse complement.
TGCGGTCGTTGAAGTTGGCCTCTTGAGCTTGAAGACGGCGCTCGTAGCGTCCTAGGCCATCACGAAGAAGGTGTCGAAGACCAATAAACTCGGTATGTGTGACATAGCCATGATCACCTCAAAGTCCACTGTGGATTGCATCGTCCGAGCTTGAGCTTCCGTTTGTACTTCCCCTAAACATTTTCTCAAGAACAAGAGAGATGTGTGGCAAGAAAAAACCAAGACAAACTATATCCCAAGTATAATGTGGCTTGAGAGGAGAGAATCCGGTTCTAACACCCAACACACACTTATGAGGATAGGAAGGTATGAAGTGGCAAACGAAACAAGCAAATCCGGCGAAAAGTATGTTGTTCAAGGTAGAGAAAATCCACAATGATCAAATTACCAAAGAAACTCCAACCACAAATGATGAAGAAACACACACAAAAGCGAATGATGGGGTAGGGCGACCAAAGGGCGAGCACTCGAAGATATGCAACCTATCGAAGACTACGTGCTCAAATGTCACACCAACACAAGAAGGGTGCTAGCTCAATTGCTTTGAGTGGGCAACGGATTTGCACAAGACTTAACACTCACACTCACTTTGGCGGTTTTAGCTTTGTCGCAACCTACAAGAGATGATACTTGGCACTACTCGATTCTTTTTCTTTTGTCGTCTCTTCTCTTTTTTTTTTGATTTTTTACGATGATTCCTTCTCTTTTGCTAGTGCCAAGATATCTAACGATACACACTCGCCAATACTTTAAGACAATCACTCAACAAGTGCAATGCCCCGCAATATCAAAGAGCTAGTCCGATAGGTCAATGTACACGAAAGGAAGAAGGGCTCACAACGGATTATGATGATGGGGAAAATGTCGAGTCCTTGGTGGCGTCGTCGCTTGGCGTTGATGGGGCGTGGCTGCGGAAGCGTGTCGATGTTGTAGACGTAGAGCACACCAAGAAATGACTCAAACCAAAGAGGAAATGCCAAAACGAACCGAGGAAAAAGAAAAATTTCTGCAAAAATTGGCCCTAGCGGTAGTACCGCTGGTCCGCCCGGTAGTACCGCTCGGGCAGTAGTACCGCTGATCTCGGGCGGTAGTACCGCTGCGCACGGATCTAACGATTTTGACTCGATTTTGGGCGGATTTAGCCTCCAACACTTTCTCGAATCCGTGGGAAATTGGCAAAATTGAGTCTAGGGAACGCAAACAAAGGTGGAGGGGGTCCTAAAGCAACAGATCCATGGACAAAAACTACCAAAAAATGCAACAAATCGACAGATCGGCTCAAATCAAGGAAAGGCTATTTTTGGTGGAAATTTTCGAATTTCTCAAAAACAAAGAAAAATTTAGTGGAAATCGGTGGAAACACAAATCAAATCCGTGGCAACCTAGAGCTCTGATACCATATGATGTGGGTTGGTCCCGATCTTCACGGATTTGGGCGGAGGGATCGATGAACACGAAGAACAAGGGATGAACACAAGAACACAAAGAGGGAAAAACACCAAATCAAGGATAACTAGCAAGTAGCAACTCAGCAAGATTCAATTGGTAACAAATTCCCGTGGGCAGCCCCCAATTCTCCTCTCCCAAGCACACCTTACTCTTAGTATTGTTTGTCCAATTGGTCAATCCAAACCAACCCAATCTAACCACTTCAAGAGGAAAGATTAGCAAGTAGCAAACTACAAGAGGAAGCTTTAGTATCCACAAAGGGATCTTCTCCACAAGGGGAGGCCTTGGTTCATCTCCACAAGGGGAGGCCTTAATTCATCTCCATAGGAGGAAAGGACCACTTTGAGAAGAAGGAGCCTAGCTCTACTCTAATCCCAAATCATAGTCTACCCAGATCTGAGATGGGGAACTCCTATTTATAGTTTAGAGGCAAAAGGGAAAGGTAGGTGGGGTAGGTGAGGATTACAAGGCTCAAAAGCCTGGCTGGTGCCCGCAGCAGCGGTAGTACGCTCATGCGGGCGGTAGTACCGCTGGTGCAGGCAGAAGGCGCGTTGACTTTGCATGCGCGAGCGGCAGTACCGGCGGTAGTACCGCTCGTCAGAGCGGTAGTACCGCTTGGGCGGGCGGTAGTATCGCCGGCAGTGCCGCACATGGGCGCAGAGAGCGGTTTCTGGCGGCACTGGGGGCGGTAGTACCGCTGGAGCGGTAGTACCGCCGGGCGGGCGGTAGTACCGCCCAGTCTCTTCTTTCTCTTCTTCTTCTTCTTGGCCATCTTCTTGGGTCTTCTCTTGGTCATCTTCTTCATCATCTTGGGCCTACTCTTGCTCATCTCCTCCACTCCATTGTGGATCATCATCAAGATGGTTCCTTATCATGGAGAGTTTTGACTCTTGATCTTGTCATAGGGCCACTTGGCGTGTCATGTGTAGGGCGCACTACATCCATGTATCATTATTCTTCCTTATATTGTTTCCTGTTTTGGGTTTTGGTTTTTTCGCTTCTTTTTTGTTTTCCATTTTCTTCTTTCTTTTTTTCTTTCTTTTTGATTATTTAGTTTAGTTTTTTTGATAAATCAGAACCATTTTAAAATGGTTCTGATTTAAAAAATGGTTCCGACTTTTGAAATGGTTTCGATTTTAAAAAATTGTTCCACTTTTTTGAAAATGGGTTCCGATTTTTGAAAAATTGTTCCACTTTTTTGAAGATGGTTCCGATTTTGAAAATGGTTCCTTTTTAAAAATGGTTCCGATTTTTTGAAAATGTTTGCTTTTTGAAAATGGTTCCGTTTTTTGAAATGGTTCCTTTTTGAAAATGGTTCTGATTTTTGAAAATGTTTCATTTTTTAAAATGGTTCCTATTTTGAAAAATATTCATTTTTTAAATTAGTTCAGTTTTTGAAAAGCGAACCATTTAAAAACAATTTTGAAATGGTTCCGATTAAAAAATGGTTCTGACTTTTGAAATGGTTCCGATTTAAAAAATCTCGTCTGCCCCCTTTCGTGATATGCACCAGCCCTATTTGCCGGAGATTGAAGTACTTAAACTAAAGAGAAGGTAAGCAAAGAGCCGAAATATTAATCGTCAGATTGATCATATTTGTTACAGCACCTACTCTGGATATTTCAACCGCTGTTTGTTACACAGTGCCTACTCTGTATACTTCAGTCGTCGATACTGATCTATTCCAAGCCATCTTTCTTAGTGTCATTTTCTATTTTGTTCTAAGACTACTGATCATGCCCAGTTCATTATCACGCGAATCCCAAAATTTACTTCCTGCGATGTAGGATGTATACCAATAGTAAGATTTGTTCTTTTGGAACTTGTAAGTTGTAACTCCCTTGTTCTGAAGAAAAACTTACCCATAAAGATTCCAACTGTTGGCTATATGGTCTGATTGTATTTATTTCACTGCCTAGCTATAGGTATTGATTAGCTTAGCCCATTAGAATCGCTAATCTATTTCTTTAAATTCAGCTTACTGATCAAAGCTTGTCCCTCAAAATGGGTTGTGCACACAGAAGTGGCCTTGAGGTAACACATCTTTTTTTTTTTGAAGTTTTCACCGGGGGGACAAAGCCCCACCTGAATTTTCCATTTGCTGTAGTTGTTTCCACACACTCTTCTTTCATTTCCTATCTGAGCTATACTGTTTTTCCATTTGTGTAGACCCTGCGCATTAAGAAGAAAGGATTAGTAAGTGTCTGCTGTTGCCAAGGTATGTTGGCTTCTGGTTCCTTATTAGCAACCAAGACTTTTTGTACCAGATCAGAAATTAATTTATGGTAATATATCAACGCTATCTTGTTGCCTTTATCTACTATACACCTCATGTTTACCTGCCTTGAGGCTTGAAAACCGGAAAGTGTGTTACATTGTTGTTGAACACCATCGACACGAAGAATGTGTTACGACCTCACTCCGTAGAACTTGAATTGATATTACACTACAAGAGCAAACTCATGCGAAAGGCATTGGTCCTCAGGGTGGCAGAACAATGATGTGTTGTGTAGATGTTAAGTTGGATCATTGCTCAGTTCATATGTGCGAAAGCACTACGCAGCCCCTTGAATTCTGCCGTTTGTGTTAGGGATATAGACAGGCTGTATAATATTTTGACCAGCGTACAACTCTGACAAGATCGACATCGAACCATAGACTATTAACATACTAGATATTGTATGGAACTTGAGTCGGATATTAAAATCATAGCGCGTGCATGGACAGTTAGTGTCAAATTAACAAACTGATTTTCGCACAGTCGCATGTGTCTGGGATAACAAGTTATATTTTGTGGACATGCGTAGCTATCAGTAAGCCCTAGCAGAAGTTCTCATGGTGGTGTGTCCCTACGTTTTGAGTTCAAACGTGTTTGTCACCCCATCTATGTACAACCGATAGCAATTTTCATATGCGATACCGTGGCTGATACGGAGCAGCCCAAAAAAATCAGTCAAGACAATTGTGAAAACAATCGCTAGAATGTAATCATCAAAACTGCCATATACGATTTTTGCTCGGTGTAAACCAAGCAAAATATAATCAACCATGGACTTTTTTTGGAAACAATCGCCCAGACGATGTGCATGTTCTTTCTACAAAAGATAATAATAATGAAAATATGCACACCTTGTGCCAGTGATATTATCGCCATGATAAAGTTCGCCATCTCTGTGCATAGTTTGCGCACCCTTCTTCACACTCAACTACGCCCCATTTGCCTTGACACCCATGGTCTTCTAAGAGTGCTTTAGAGCAAATATCTTCGACTCTAGCATTTCCGCGACAGGACCTTTCTCGATCTTGGTCTCTTCATACCCACTCGTACTCTACCGACGAGGCCGAGCAATTTGGGAGCTAAGAAGGTTGTCAACGCTTTGACGCAAAACAACATCCATACCCTAGAGTTCGAAGGACTCCAAGATATTTTTCCAACGTCATGAGGTTCTCGCAAGAACAATACGTAAAACGTGAAAGTCATGATGCTCTCGAAGATGTTTATATTCTCCATGATCACCCAACAAAGTGTAGATTTTATCATCTTGAGCCGATACTTGTGGAGCAACGCCTTCCCGTCGCGGCAGAGCTTGTAGTATGTCTTGCGCAGGTGGTCAGAGAATAATTCATTGTCGATGACCACTAAAACATTGATGATGATGTTGAAGTACTTGAAACTCGGTATCTGGTTCATCTGGAAACTTCATGTCATTATCTACTGCGTCTTCACTAGCTAGGTTGTTGTTACCATTGTCTGCTGCTGACGGTGGTGACCTCTGGCACTTTCCATCATTTTTTTGAGGTTACACTTCCCATATCATTATTTAATTGACAATGCATTCTCTCTTATTGTATACACCTATAAAAACATAGGTATGCCGTATGTTAATTCACTAAATGAATTTGGTCAGTGCATTTGGCAAAATATTAAAATGAAAATTTTGATGGTCCCTGATATTTGATCCCAAATATCATCAAATTATTCCTTGTAATATTCAGCCATATGAAAATTAGGAGAATTTTCCATGAATTCATTTAGTGATCTAATTAACACACCACCATGCCTATTGTTTCCATGTGTATATAACAAGAGAGAATGTGTTGGCGACGACTTATGATGATGGAAATTATAATCTTAACATAAAAATGATGGGAAGTGTAAGAAAAGGGCAGACGTACCACATCAGAAAATGATAACAACAATCTAGCCAATGAAGAAGCAGTAGATAATTACATGAGATTTAGAGATGATCTAGACACCGAGTTTCAGAGACTTTAACATTAGAATCGCCGTTTCGGTGATCTATCATCCATGAATTATTCTTTGATCACTTGCGCAAGACGTACGACGAGATAGGTCGTGGCCGGAAAACGTTGCTCCATAGGCATCTGCTCAAGAAAATAAAGTCTACGATTGTTGTGAGGAAATCATGGAGACTATTAGCATCATGACCTTCTCGTTTGCTTCTTATTGTTATTGCGACGACATTGCGGCATGGAAGAATACCCATGAGTCGTTGGAACTCATTGGTATAGATGTTGCTTTGCACCAAAGCGTAAACGATCTTCTTAATCTCCAAATTGCTCCGTCCTGTCGGTGGAATACGAGGGGTATGAAGGGGCCAAGCTCGAGAAGGGTGGTGGCGTGGAAAAGCTCGAGTAAAAGGCGTCGTCTCTAAAAGATTCTTAGAAGGTGTTGAGGCAGAGGAGACATAGTTGAGTGTGGAGAAGGGGGTGCGCAAGGTATGGACAGATGGTAACGATATCACTTGCACAATATGTGCATATCTTCATTATTTGTATTTGAAGAAAGAAGATGAACAGTCGTTGTGCACAACAATGGCTGAAGAAATGTAGTGTTGTGCAAAACAATGTCTGAAGAAATATAGGCTACATTTGGCTAATTCGTTGGTTATGTGACATTTGGTCAAACCTGACACAGGAAAGGATGTTATGAGTGCTTTTTAAATAATACATGTAAATAATGGTCAACATGACCAATGTTAGGAGTACTTTTTCAACAACGCATGTGAACAAAACTTTTGGTTCAATGAAGATGCTTGTAATTTCCTTTTAAGTTTTACCCGTCAAGAAATTCGTTATTCTTGTGCAGTTGCAACCTTTCTTTTAAATATTTAGTACAACATATAGGTATCCTAAAAGTTTACAGGAGAGGTAGGCTAATTGAGGGCATTGTGGCACTGTATCAGTTATGCTTGCTTTATGTTGTGGTTGTTCCTTTGATGAGGCCGGAGGCTGTTCAAGGGGAAAGGAAGATGCGCCTTGGTGACTTACACCACTTCAATCATTTGAGTGGTGGTGTATGTAGGTTCAGAATTTTTGGCTATAAACACTTACTTTAATCATCGGGTGGAACTTCTACCATATTTCATATTTTACCACGATTTGTGACTTAACATACTTAATGCTGAAATCTGAACAAAAATTGTCACAATTGGAGTACTTAATTGGTAAACTAATGTTCTTTAGTCATACTGTAGTCATGCAGTTGATCAATCTACATGCCGGTGTTTTGTTGAAAGGATATTAATGTTGTATAGCTTTTGCCTCATGGAACTAGCTTGATGCACATTAATATATTTATATTTCTCCCCAACCAGTGTCCCTATAGTAGCTTTAGTTACTCAACTAAGGCCATAAGCTAACAATATGTCTGATAAAACATTTTTTTAGATAAAGAGCATATATTAATATCGCGGAGATACCAATTACACGCAGCCTCTGCAACAACGCAATAACCGAAAGTATTACAGATGCACACAGCCGAAAGACAATAAAAAGAAGAACTAAAAAAAGAAAAGTCCCGCTACAGAGTTACAGTCCTTGCAGTAGCAGCACAACCACCACCAAGCCAACACCTGATGTTCAATTCTTCAAAAGCAACGCCTTCAAGAAGGAAACAGTGCCAGACACAACCAATTAAGGCCAGACCTTGGGTTTTCACCTGAAGATAGTCCCCGCTCTCAAAACAATGTCTTCAGCAAGACCATTGTCAGGCACAACCAATTAAGGCCAGACCTTAGATTTTCACCTGATAGGTAGGATTTTGAACTTCACCTGTGTTGTCGCCCCCGCTTCCATACCGCTGCATACGAGTCCTAAAACTCCAAGCAAGTTACTCATCGCCGCCGAAGGCTCGAATCGCCATTAGAGGTCCTCCAATCTCGCTTCCATGATATTCTCCGCCTCTGACTTCATCATGGATTTGTCCATGATGGTAACAGAAGCAGAGTTTCATGCCGCTCCCTCCGGCGCGACCGAATCCCTCCGATCCAGCATTCTTCAGGCAAAAGTCCATGTGAGATCGCCAGGCGGAGCCTTCCGGAACCCGACACTCCGGCCAGATCAAAGAGGACACACGTCAATCAGATCTTCGTCTTCGCGCAATTCAGAACCCTAGGACTGCTATCCACCATTATTCTTGTTGGTCTAGCAGTCCCCACACCACGGTCCGATTCCCGACGAACGGAACGAGCAGAACGACCTTCAGCCCATGCGAGCACAAGGTAGATCGGTCAGGAGCTCCGCAACAGCACTGCCGCCATGGAGTGGCTGCACCGCCGCCGCGAGGCCCGGTCACGCCGCCGCAGCAGGTCGCGCCGCCGCTTGGCCTGTCCCCAGATCGAATCAGCACACGGACTCCAGATCGAGCGATGAACCCCGCAGGGCCGAGCGCCGCCATCTCCGGAGCCCCGCGCCGCCCTCCTGGTCTCGCGCCTCCGCCTCCCTACTGCGCACCGGCAATAGCCGCCCAAGGCGACCGCCGCCACCCCGCAGCCTAGTCTCGCACCTGCGCCGCCAATGGGGTTGGCCCCCGCGCGAAGGGAGCACGACAGGCACGCGCCTTCCCGCCCGGCGCCTCCGACGGCCAGGCATGGCTGCCACCGCCGGCGGCAGCGGCAGCGGCCGGTGGAGGAGTTTCGATCTAGGGCTTTTTTTTGTGTTTCTGGTCGCCTCCGGAGCCGCCTCGCGCGAGCGGCCCGGGAGGGAGAACATGAGAACGTAATTATCCAAATTCCACTAATCTTGTGTATTCTTTACTTTCATGGCAGGTATATATTATAGATTATGTACTTGCGAAGAAATTTAAGGATCATCGAACTCATGGCGAGGAAAAGGGGATGCAACCGAGGCTGACTGTCGGGGCGGCACACGCCAAGGCCGCGGCCGAGGACACCACCTCGGACGACCGTCGCAATGCCCATTAATGGTCAGTCCATCCCGCAGCGGCCTTGTACGCGTGTAAAACTCCGGCTACCGTCCTGATCGTTCTTAATTCACACATGCCATGCTCTTCCAATTAGTGCATACAAGTCGTCAACCCGTGCATCCGCACGGGCTGTTTTCATAATATTGACTTTTGACAAATTAATGTAATATAACATCTAATTTGATCCAACTTAATGTAAAATAACTTCTTATTTGAATCCAATAGTTCTATAAACTTAGTATTTTAATATAATCTTTATAAACATTAATTAAAACAACATCGTTGTTTCATAAAAGGTTAGATCCTTACTACACCAATCCCTTGCCGTAAGGGAAAACCTTAGAGGAATCTATATGAACCTTAATATTAATGGAAAATATCTCATCAAAACCCTTATTGGGATTGTCCACTTGCTTAGTATTGACATCCACCAACTGTCTAAGAAATGTGATGCATTTCTCAAATTTTCATGGACGAATATTTGATCTGTTTTATTGAAATAATGTGACCCAGTGACCTACATCATATAGGAATAAATTGGGTTAACGTTAAATTAAAACGCCATATATTGTAAGTGAAACAAACAGTGCTCCGCACAAATTAGTCACAACCCAGATCATATATAGCAATGAACTGGGGTAACATTAAATCAAAACGTCATATATATATAGTAAGTAAAACAATCAGTGCTCCGCACAATTTAGTCACAATATTTTTCACCGGATACGCCATGGAAAGCCATATAAAATTTAGTGAAAATAACTCCAAGGACAAATTTCTATGCTTTGCAATCCTACGAATCTAATAACCTACTTAGAGTAGTTTTAAGGATTACAATACTACAAAAAACATTAAAATGATTTAATCAGAGAGGCCTTGGCCTTTTTTGTAGCCAGAACGTTAAGTGGGAAATGACATGCAGTACCCAAGGATAATGAGTTCAACTTAACATAAGGCAAGGTTTAAACAAAAATGCATGTACACTAAGCAGATTTCACATGGCAGCTCTCCATCCTAATGTAGAAGTACTGGCAATCATCGGGGTTATATTAGTGAATAACGTAAATGTAAGCCATGCCATATTTACAGAAAATACATGTACATGCAGTAGTAAATCTTTGGATCAGTATTTTGAAAAGATATTGCGGAAAATATAAAATAAGTCAAACAACTGAACATGCTTATTGAGATTACAGTTACATAAAAAAGTCTGCAAGGCTATGGACCAACAGAGCCTAGGATATCTCGGCACTGAATCTGAAGATGTAACCTGTAGTCCTATTGCAGTATCAACATACATAGATAGGAAGATATCACCTCCTATGTTGCAGCACACTGGATTGGAACCAAGCATGAATTGAGTGCAAGCCTTTTTCTTCTCCATCTGCATAGATCAGCATTCTACATGTTAGATACAGTTGATGGAACTCTAGTCTCCATCTACGAACAGAAACTGATAGTCTGATACTACGTTTTCTGCACATAAGAAAGTAAGAGGATCGGACTAAGTTCCCATGGTAGAATCACCATGCCTCGTCTCATGAAGTATCAGTACAAATTCGTACACTCTTATTAACTTATGAGATATTTGCGCTTCCTATGAATTACATGTTTGTGATCTGAGGACAACTCTTGGAAAGTTTGTGAAACAGAAAGATACCGGATAGTATAGCAGCATTATGTTTTTCCTAACCTTGGTTGCTTGATTAGATTGTGTTACAGTAACAAAGGAGTGATGCAACTTATCTCTCTGGCGTTCGTTAGATAGATTATTGCTGACCACAATCTATGAATGGAAGCAATTAATGGATCAACGATGGAAAATGAGAAACTGCAAATACCATCTTCCCAGATATAAAATATTGCTCCAACTAATGAGATCTTCGGACATCCAAAGACATAACTCCCAATAACCGTGACATAAATATGCAGAGATTATTTTCATTGGCGTACTCCAATGATAGATCAAGAACACTTCTCTATTTATCTTCACAAAAACTGATTCCTGCTATCGATAACACCTACGTCACCCCATAATGTCGATCAGATATGTAACTCAAAACTAATATCATACAAAAATTAATTCTTGATGCTGTTTTCAAACCGCAAAAGGAAATTAGAATGGATGCTGTCATGTCATGCATGTTGATGGAAAACAGAACATTGACACCATACTGATCACCAACGCGTGCAGAAATTTCAAGAATAGTGTATGCATAAAAATATTACTCCCTCCGTTCGGAAAAGGATGTCACAAAAATGGTCTATCTATAGTTTATTTTTGTGACATCCTTTTTCGAACGGAGGGAGTATAATATGGGCATGTTTGTTTCGTTGTGCTAGCCCTATGCAGATTTTTTTTTTTGCGGTAAAGAAGCCCTATGCAGATTGATGTGCCGCAGAATCCACAAAACGAAATACAATCGCTTGGACTATATATGTTCCCAAGAAGCATCACGGATCACTGGATTAGATGGATATATCTGAACGAACTGGATTTACTGGTCCAAGAAATAAGGAAGTACTTACTGTATCATCTAGGTTGACTTGGTTCTGTTATACACTGTCTAACTCTAGATACGTTTTAGATAAGCCCATTAGAGCATAATTCTAAGCACGTAAATTTAGAATCCACCCATGCATATCCCGACTATGCATCCAGTATGTCTAGCATGGACTAATGCGCCATCCGTTCGAATTACACAAAAACAGGAATACATACTGTGATTTAGCTACCGCTTGTATCACGCAAAAGGAATACATACGGGGATTCAGATTTGTAGAAGATGACCATTGATCAAACCTGAGTCGACATGGGCATAGGCTAGATATAGAGCAATACGGCCATCCCACGTAGTAGTCGTCAGGCATGAATGGTGCGCCGTAGGAAGCTCGAATATGTCCAGATCAAAGTGGTTGCCGATAGATCAAAGGCTCCATGCAGCATCAACTGGAAGAAGCTGTGCCAGGCGAGAGCGTTCGGCAACAGAACAGAAAGCGGCGTTAGAGGAGGCGGCTGGTGCGGCGAGGAACTGGAAACCCTAGAGGCCAGGCCGGGCTTAGATTTTTTAAATAGCATGTCGGGATTGAGGAAGGAGAAAAAATAAGGTAATATGTTTATTTGGCTGCCTTTGCGGTTCGAACTCTGCATCGATGCCTTCGTGACCAGATGATACGCACGAAGTCGCGTGTAGTTTGAGCGTGATCTGACGGTCATTATCATGCGTTATGAACATCTAATGGCTGATATTCTTTTACCTTGAGAGTTAACGTGGAGGCTTCTACGGTGCCTCCAATTAGTAAATATAAGATGGTATGCTCTTCTGAACAGTGGAGAGTAATTCACTCATGCTGAATGGATGCACTACCGGATGTTATTTGGGTAGAGTAGATGTACCTCGGTTAGACCTGTTTTTGTTGATCCAGAAATAAATCAGAGTCGATTTCTCAACACTTTGTGGAGAACCCTACTGTCATACTCTCATGATGAAACTGATTGGTCGGGCATCCTCCCCTACGTGGCTTTGTTCAGCCAAATTTAGTCTTTTTTTAATCTCAAATCAGCTTGATGTGATTTTATTTGCAGATTATTTAAAATGGGTTGAGATCAATATTTCTTCAGATTAGTTTCTAATGGGCTTCATGTACAAAAAAGAGAAACCCAATACTCCAGGTATACCAGCCCTATTTGCTGGAGATTGAAGTACTTTAGCAGGCAAATTCAATCGTCAGATTGTTCATATTTGTTACAGTATCTAGTCTGAATATTTCAGCCCCTGTTTGTTACACGGTACCTGCTCTGAATATTTTAGTCGTTGATCCTGATGTATTCCAATCCAAGCCTTCTTTTCTTAGTGTCATTTTTCTATTTTGTTCTAATGCTACCTCATGGCCAGTTCATTATCACGGGAATCCCAAAATTTACTTGCTGGGATGTCAGATATATACCAATACTAAGATTTGTACTTTTGGAACTTCTGTAACTCCCTTGTTCTGGAAAAAAGTTTCCCATAAAGATTCCTGCTGTTGGCTATATTGTCTGATTGTATTTATTTCAGTGCCCAACTATAGTTATTGATTTGCTTACCCCATTCGAATCACTAATCTATTTCTTTAAATTCAGTTTACTGATCAAGCTCGTCCCTCAAATTTGGTTTTGCACACAGAAGTGGCCTTGAGGTAACCCATCTTGCTGTAGTTGTTTCCACACACTCTTCTTTCATTTTCTATCTGATCAAATGAGCATTGGTCCTCAGGGTAGCAGAACATCATTGCTCAGTTCATATGTATGAAAGCACTACGCAGCCCCTTGCATTTAGCTGTTTGTGTTAGGGATGTAGACAGGCTGTATACTGTTTTGACCAGTGTACAACTCTAACAAGATCGACATCTAAACATAGGCTATCGTCATACTCGATGTTTTTTGGAACTTGGAGTCGGATATTAAAATTAGAGCTTGTGCATGGACAGTTAGTGCCAAATTAACAAACTGATTGTCGCTGAAAGGTTGTAGTTTACGAACTTCACTATGCACATGAAGACCAAAAAACTTCCAGTTCAAAGAAGACAACAATAATGATAAACGACCATGATTGCTTCAGTTCAACATTTTTTTTTGTAGTTTAGTGTATGTGCCAGTTCGTTTGGCTACTATTAATGCGCATCTATGCAAATCTGAAGATGAGTCCACAACTATCACATATACATATATAGCGCATAGCTAATTAATGTCCATAACTCCATATGGTACCCATTTATGAGCTTTCGTTATGTTTGCTAGCTCAGATAGTGCTACATTACGAGGGGATATAGACACGTTTGTGTTTTTCATTCTGCTCGTGGTGCAGTCCAAATGATTAACCAATTGCTCATTTATACTCATGGAGTTGTAGTCACTCTAATAGTTTCTTGCCAACTTTGCATTCTGAACATCGTGTAACCATCTTATTTATATTGCAGTATCATATGAGACTTGCTGGACAATCTTTTCTGATTGGGCTGATCCATTTCGCATACCAGAAACTTATTGTTTTTTTTAGATAAAGAGTGTTTATTAATATCGAGAAGATACAACATGCACCCAGCCTCTGCAACAACGCAATAACCGAATCCATTACGGATGCACACAGCCAAAAGACAATAAGAAGAAGAAATAAAAAAGAAAAGTCCCGCTAAAGAGTTACAGTCCTTGCAGCAGCCGCGCAACCACCACCAAAACAACACCTGATGTCCAAATCTTCAAAAGCAACGCCTTCAAAAAGAACAGTGTCAGGCACAACCAATTAAGGCCAGACCTTGGGTTTTCACCCTGAAAATAATCCTCGCTCTCAAAACAATGTCTTCAGCAAGACCACTGTCAGGCACAACCAATTAAGGCCAGACCTTGGATTTTCACCCTGAAAGGTAGGACGTTGCGCTTCACGTATGTTGTCGCCCCCACTTACATGCCGCTGCTCTAAGTCATGAAACACCAAGCCAATTCCTCATCAGCACAAAGAATCAAACCACCATTGCCAGTCCTCAGAACTCGCCTTCCATGTCATTCTCCGCCAACACCATGGAACGAGAAAGCGTGCTCCATGATATGAACAGCCAGCAGAGTTTCAAAGCGGTCCCTCTGAACCCAAACGGTCAGATAAAACATGGGTGCGTCCGACCGAATACCACCCGATCTAGCAATCTCCAGGCATGAAACGCCCAATGGAGTTCGCCGGCGGAGCCTTCCGGAACACGACCGTCCAGCAAGTTCGATGGAGACCAACATCCGGTAGATCTTCATCTTGGCGAGAATAAGAACCAAGGACCACCGCCATTATTCGCCTCGCCAGCCCCGACGCCGCGAGGTCACTCCCAGCAGAACGGCAGAAACGATGGGGAAGACCATTGTCAAACCACCATGGCCGGCCTGGCTGGACCCGACACACCCAGATGCGAGATCTGGAGGCCAAGCCCAGATCGCCCCCAGCGACACCACGTCCTAGGCGCGTAGCGCCAGAACCGCCGGCCGCCGGCGGCGGCCCACCATCGCCACCTCGCCGATCCGCTGGTCACCAACCTCCTGTCATGCCGTCCGCCGCATCTCCGCCGCCCCAAACGCCATGCGCCGGCAGCCGGAAACGCCCTGATACCCGGCAGCACCAGGCCCACTCCCGACGAACTGGCCCGCGCCAGCCCGTTGCGCAGAGGGGACAATCGATCCCCGCCGCCGCCGACGCCGACCGGGGCAAAGCCCGGCCGCGCCCTGTGGCGACGGCGGCGAGGAGGAGGAGATTGGGGAGGGGGTCTTGGCGGCGGCGGCGGAAATAGGGCACCTCCCCGTCGCCACGCGGGGGCGAGGGAGAGAGCCTCACATACGTACCGGCAGAAACTTATTGCTTATTACCATCTAGAGGGTGATCCTGGTCTAAAGATGGTAAAAATTCCCCACCATTTACTGACATCCTAAACATGGTATATATGTGGCTGTGTTGATAACACCTCCTCTCACAGGTATGCGTAACATTAAGCTCATACTTATATTAGGTCAAACTTCTGCACTGGTATTGACGTGAGTTAACATGTGGGTCACAGTACTGTTCTTCAGGTCTTGAAAGTGCTCTGTTGCTTCAAATAGATTAATAGGTAACCTTCCAGTCTTGCTAAGCTTTCTTTACTCTTTCACATCGTGTTTATTATGCAAGTTAGAAGCTGACACAGTCGTTGGAATAGTATTGTCTAGGAAAAAGCGTTAAATTATCAGTTCTGTGTTTGGCCATACCGTATTCTTAAAGTTCTTTATTATTCACTATGATATGACATTAAGCTTAACTTTGCATACATATAACCACAAAAGTTATTGTCACGCATTTTCTTTGGTGGATTTAGGAAGATATGTTTCTTTCATTATAGAAAGCTCTAGGAAAACATGATAGAAGTTAGTTATTAACCAATTAGTAGTTGGATGCCCGTGAGTTGCCTCGGGACAACAAAAATATGTATAGTGACATTAATGTTTTTTCCATGAAATTTACAAAAATCAATCAGCATAAGTACTTTCTCAGAATGTTGCTATGCACGCCCATCGTCTTCATTGTCATCCTCTTATGGTTCCTTCTCTCCTAGCAAAGCATCTCCTTGTGCAATCTCTCGATCCCCCTCAAACACCTTCAGCCTCGTCCTCGTAATGATGGGCTTAGCACACAGACTCGTCCTCCGGCAGAAGGCCGTTCCTCTTGAATTATCATGTCGACTATCCCCCTCGTCGCCTCATTGGCATTGACTTGGCCTTGGCGGCGTGGCTTGTCCTCATTGTCGCTTACATCCTCGTCCGCATGCTGCCACACATCTCATCCTTTTCACCCATGTGGCGTTAATGCAGACTGTGATCATCAATCCCACTCTGGTGGCAACTCCTCTTATAGTTAGGGGTAGGAACAGAACCAATGGCGGAGCCAGGATTGCCTAATTTTGCATGTTGAGGGGGGCCGGTTAGAGCAAATGAAATAAAAATCTGCACTGTTCATAGAAATTTAGAAGCAAATCACTCGTGTTAGGGGGGGCCAGGGCCCTGCTGGTCCCCCTGTCTCCGCCAGTGAACAGAACAATAGCGATTGATGTAGGCGTCGAAGGTAGTGCTAAAGCTTATGGGTAATGGAGATTTTTTTCTCATCCTAGAGTGTTCTAGAGCTTATTTGCAGACAATCCGTGATGAAACTTTGTGTATTAGTGTTGGCACAAAAATAATAAGTCCGAGTGCATGTGTCTTAAGTGTCTAGGTACAACAATATATCCTCTCTTTTATCTTGCACTCGATAAACTTTCTTCTCTTTTATCCTGTGCTCGGAAACTTTGTTCTCTGGTTGTATTGAGATAAATTCTAACCTAAGACCCGGTGCACTTTACCGGTGAGAGGCACCAACAAAATTGGCAAGCAACAAGCATATCACAAGTTGGCTTCCTCGCTGTTGACATGTCCATGCTAAATCCATTCTAGTTTAGGCTATCCTACATTCCTACTCTATCATGAAAACGTCAATTTCAGCTTAGAAATAAGCCAGAAGGAAATAATTTGAGTTAGCTTGGGGTTGCCTCCCTCTCGATTAGACAGGGATATCTGCACGAGAATCATATGGGAAATGCCTTACACCAGTTTGGACGTCGTCCATGTCGCCAACCAGAGGGGCATGCTTGATGTCCTTGAGCTTGACTTGAGGGCAGTTGAGGCAAATGACACTCCAAAGGTCTAGTCGGCCATCGACGCTGGCGCAAGAGGTGATGAACGACTAGGCGCGCATCCACCACGTGTAGTACACCGCTAGCACATACCAAACACAGACAAATCAAATCCACATCATAGCGCCACCAACTAATGCCACCGACATGCCAAATATTTTTTGGTAACTAATCAATCTAATAATTTCTTTTAAAAGTGGATGTTTTTGCATCAGCAATCTTATCTCCTTTTCCAACAGTGCCTCTCGTCACCGTATCACACGACGCCCACTTCAACGGTTGAACCAAACATTCTTCTAAGAAAATCTAGAAATAAAAGAATAGAAAATGACAAAAAGAACAAAGTGATATAAAAAATGGGAAAGTGCTGAAGTTATCACTCCTATTCCTTTATGGAGGCTGAAGGCTTTGCAAAGCGACAAAGTCGGTCAAGAACTTTTAAAATACAGAATGTGTATATCACCGTTTTGTAGCTTGACAAATATCTGAAGGTGGGCACGCTCACGTCGACAACCTTCGGGGAAGCATTCATGGTGCTTTCTAATACCTAGTGTCACCCATCTATCAATCTACAACCATTATACCATCGCTGAAGGGGTCGATAACTGTAGAGGGAGAACGTCGTCGGCCATCAATTGTCTTGCTTGCCATCAACGTGCACTGTCGCCTCATCTCTCCCAAGTCACTCTGAAACAGTAGGTCCTGTTTTCATAAAACAGAATAAGTATCAAATATTTTAAAACCATAACAAGTGTTTGTAAGATAAAACATTTATAACTTGTATATCAAATATACCTTCTCCGTCGATGATCTCCCTGCTATGGGCTCCACTTGCAGAATCCTTACCCAGTTCATGAACTGCATGAGGGTGAGCGATTCACCGCTCATGACATATGTCTGGACAGAGTCTTTGTAGCTGGGAGGAAGTGAACGCAACACCCCATCTATCGCAAACTCATCTGTCATCCAGTAGCCCAAGTCAACTGTGAGGCGCTTATGAATGTCGTACATTTGCTTCAAATGACTTTCTAAGCAGGTGTTTTCTTCCATCTTGGTTGAAAGAAACAGGTCTAGATGCTCATACTTCATCAGCCTTATCTGCTCTATGAATAATGCCTTAAGCTCATCAACCATCTTAAATGGCTTGGTGTTCTTGAAACAATTTTTCAAGTAAGGCTCCATGTTGCAATACACAGTGCAGTGGACAGAAATGGAAATATCACGGCGTTTGCGATAATCATCATCATCTTCCTCGCCCGCAGAGTCTCCTGGTGGATCTCCTAAAGGTTCTTCTATCACGTAGAGTATGCCATTGTAGTTGAGTGTGTCCCTTAGGTCTACCAGTCAATGAAGTTGGACCCATCGGATTTAAGTATCGGGCAATGAAGGAACGGGCCGAACTCAAAATTGTCGTTGAGGTAAGACATAATCTACAGAGATATTCGCAAAAAACATTAAGACTAAGTTTATAAAAGTGAGTTCAGTTTATAAAAACCGTGGTCCGGAACTTAAAACCGATGGGTCTAACTTCATTGACCGGTACCAAGCCCTGAGTAATATACTCAGCTATAATGACTTACTCTACATAATAGAAGAGTCTTTAGGAGATCAAGCAGGAGACTCCGCAATCGAAGAAGATGATGATGATTATCGTGATCGCCTCGATACTGCCATTACTGTCCAATGCATCATGACTTCCTGCATGGTACCTCAGTTGAAATCACGTTTCAAGAACACCATGCCATATGACATGGTTGATGCACTTAAAACATTGTTCATAGAGCAGATTAGGCTGATTAAGTGTGAGCATCTGGACACTTTTATTTTAACCAAGATGGAAGAAAACACCTGCTTAGAGAGTCACTTGAGAAAGATGTACGACATACATAAGTGTCTCACAGTTGACCTGGACTACTGGATGTCGGACGCCTTTGTGATAGATGGGGTGTTGCGTACCTTCCTCCTAGCTACAAAGACCACGTTCAAGGCCATGTCATGAGAGGTGAATTACTCACCTTTATTGAGTCCATGAACCAGTTGAGAACTCTAAAGGTAGAGCCCATAGCAGGGGAGATCATCGACGGAGAAGGTATATTTGATATACAAGTTATCAATGTTTTTATCTTACAAACACTTGTTGCGGTTTTAAAGTATTTTGATACTTATTCTGTTTTATGAAAACAGGACCTACTGTTTCAGAGTGACTTGGGAGAGATGAGTCAACGGTGCACGTTGATGGCAAGCAAGACAATTGATGGCCGACGACATTCTCCCTCTACACTTATCGATTTTGATTAGAGGATTTGAATAGAGTTTTGTTAAAGCATATCTCCTTCAATCGCATGCATGCAAGAACTAAAATCAATTGCTATTAAAAAGAGTCTACCGCATGCAAAAAACAAAATCCAGATTAGAGGCGCATTCACGTTGACGCCACCCTAGAAATTTGCATTTACGTTCGGATCATATAGAAAAGTAACATACACCCACATGATGCTTCTCTATAAACATGGTCTCACAGTTATTTCGTATCGCCACAAACACAACTACTAAAAACTTCAATATCTCTACCTTCGCGTGTGCTTTGTGTCGATGCGCGCCTGAGCCAGTAGGTCGCCGCGCTCCGCCTCTACGGCATGTCCAACGTCATCAACATCCACATCGCCCCTGCGTTGCCGCCTGTCGTTACGGCTATCCCACAAGCATCCCTTCACGGATAACATCTTGGGCTTCAAGTTGTCCAACTTTTTCGACCATGCTCTCTACTAGGACCGCTTCCGTGTGGAGATCAAGCTCATGGTTCACCCAAGCGACATCGTCCTGCTGCACACCCCGCTGCACCGCCGTGGGGACAAGTACTTTGCCAATGACCCGCTCTATGTCGACGACGTGCTGGGCTATTCCGGGTGGGTCGAAGGTGGTCAGGTCTCCAAGTCAAACTGAATGTAAGTGATAAAAAATCGGTACACAGACGTCTTCAGACGAACTTGAAGTACCCTAAACTGTGCCCTTGGTCTATGGATGGCTCGTGGACATCGTCGCAGATAAAAGGCAGCATGGCTGCCCTTAGTCTATGGATGGCTCGTGGACATCGTCGCAGAAAAAGGCATGCCGCCCTTGGTCACTGATGATCACCGGCGGCTCGTGTGCAATTCCTTGAATTCCCACTTAGGCTGGCATGGCTGCGATGGGATGCTACTCACCGTCCAGCAAGATCTTCTTCATGGAAACCTGCTCGATTTAGATCGGGAAAATCGTACAGATTTTATGAAACCGCACAATAACTGAAATATCTGCCCCACTGACTCTGGGCAATTGTCGTATTGACTCAGCCGGGGGGGGGGGGGGGGGGGGGGGGGGGGGGGGGGTTGGTCTTCTGCTAAAAAGATTTCTATAACTTTCAAGCCGTTTATAAACCGGATATGTTACGGTTCACATGAGGTAGCAAGGGTCATCAAAGCTATACTATACTTCAAATCTGGATATTGGCGCTGCGACGCCTACGCCACTTGTATTGGCATTTCTCCTCCACAAGCTCCTCATGATCAACTCTGCAGGACACCCCCTTCATTCCCTTGCACAACCTTGGCCATGCTACAAGTCTTGTTCGGAAATGGATTCGGTAGCGGGATAGCGATGCGGCCGATAGGAGAGAAGGAGAAGTATAATTAACCTTGTTTGTTGTGTTTGTTTAGAAATGTACATAGTTTCTTGCTTTTAATATTATCAGTAGTCAACTAACTGAGAAATCCGTACCCACCATGCCAGCAAAAGAGGAGGCACGTGGTTTAGTGCAAGGACAAGTTCGTTTTCATGCATGTGAGATGAAAGAAAATGGAAGAGGCGTCGTGGTGGCATTTCATATGCAAATAAGAAGAAATGTGACACGCCCACAAATTTAATTTCAATAGTACTAGCTAAATACGTGTGAGTTGCTACGGTTTGAAAATTATTATTTTTCAACATGTGAAACCGTTAGTCTTCGCCTGACTGGAACCTTGGTCGGAGGAGTTGTCGTTGGTATAACCACCGTAGGATAACAAGTTATATTTTCTGGCCCATGCCTAGCTATCAGTAAACCCTAGCAGAAGTTCTCATGGTGGTGGGTCCCTATGCTTTGAGTTCAAACGTGTTTGTGTCTCCCATTTATGTAAAATTGATAGCAACGGTCATATGATACCCCTTGGCTGATACAAAGCAGCCCAAAAAAGCAATCAAGACAATTGTGAAAACAATTGCTTAATGTAACCATCAAAACTCCCATATAGGTTTTTTACTTTGTGCAAGCCAGCCAAAAAAAAAAATCAACCATGTACTTTTGTGGAAACAAACGCAAGAAAAAGTGCATGTTATTTATACAAATAAAATAATAATAATAATAATATACAGACATTGTGCTAGTCATATTGTCACCATTTTGAAGTCGACATCTTTACATAGCTTGCGCGCCCTTCTTCGAACTCAACTACGTCTGTTTTACCTCAACAACCATGGTCTTCTAAGAGTCTTTTATAGCAAGATATATTTGACTCTAGCTTTTCCGTGACACGACCCTTCTCAAGCTTGGCCTCTTCGTACCCGTCGTGCCTCACCGACGGGACCGAGCAATTTAGAGCTAAGAAGATTGTCGCCGCTTGGGCGCAAAACAACATCCATACCGATGAGTTTGAAGGGCTCCAGGATTTTATTCCACGCCGCACGGTTCTCGCAAGAACAATAAGAAGTTAAACGTGAAAATCATGATGCCCTCAAAGATGTTTATATTCTCCTTGATCACCCCATAAAAGTGTAGGTTTTATCTTATTTAGCAGATGCATGTGGAGCAACACCTTCTTGTCGCGTCAGAGCTTGTCCTTCGCCTTGCGTAGGATGGCAGGAAATAATTCGTCCCAGATGACCACCAAAACATTGGCGATGATGTTGCAGTTCCTGAAACACGACATCTGGATCAGCTGGAAACTTCATGCCATTATCTACTTCTTATTCACTTACTAGGTTTTTTTTTATCATTGTCTGCTGCTGACTGTGGCCATCATTTTTGAGGTTACACTTTGAATTATCATGATTTTGTTTGCAATGCATTGTTTCTTAGTATGTACACCTGAAAAAGTAGGCATGCCAGTGATCTAATTAACACATTGGCATGCCTATTGTTTTCATGTGTACATAATAAGAGAGAATGCGTTGGCAACGACTCATGATGATGGAAATTGTAATCTCAAAAGAAAGGTGATGCAGAGTGTAAGGGAAGTCCAGAGGTGACCTGAGCTAGCAGCTCAACATCATACCGGACAATGATAACAACAATCTAGCAAATGAAAAGCAGTAGATAATTCCATCTAGTTTCGAGATGTCCGAGTTTCGGAGACTTCAACAACATAATCGTTGTTTCGGTGTTCATCCTCCATGAATTATTCTTTGATCAACCGCGCAAGACCTACTATGAGCTAAGTTGTGTCCGTAAGGCTTTGCTCCATAGGCATCTGCTCAAGTAGATAAAACATTTACATTTGTTGTGAGGAAATCATAAAGACTATTAGCATCTTTCAGGGCATCATGACCTTCTTGTTTGCTTCTTACTGTTGTTGCTGCGACATCACGGCGTGAAAGGAGACCCTTGAGTTCTTGGAACTCATGTGTACGGACATTGCTTTGTGCCACAGCGGACAACTTTTCTTAGTCTCCAAATTGCTCGGTTCTGTCGTTGGAGCAGAAGTGGTACCTTTGTTCGAGGAGTAGGATAACAAGTTATATTTTGTGGCCCATGTCTAGCTTTCACTAAACCCTAGCAGAAGTCCTCATGGCGGTGGGTCCCTATATTGTGAGTTCAAACGTGTTTGTTTCTCCCATCTATGTACAATCGATAGCACCTGTATTATGAGATACTGTGGCTGATACGGAGCAGCCAAAAAATCAATCAAGACAACATGAAAACAATCGCTAAATGTAATCATCAAAACTTCTATATATATTTTCTGGTTGTATTGAAATAGATGCTAACTTAACACCTGGTGCACTTTACCGGTGAGAGGCACCAAAAAAATGGGCAAGCAACAAGCATATCCCAAGTTGGCTTCCTCGCTGTTGACATGTCCATGCTAATTTAGGCTATCCTACATTCTACTCGTATCACGAAAACTTCAATTTCACCTTAGAAACAAGAAGTAAATAATTGGAGTTTTAGCTTGGGTTTGCCTCCCTCTCGTTAGACATGGACATATGCACGAGAATCATAGGGGAAATGCCTAAACACCGGCTTGAACGTCTTCAATGTCGCCAACTGGAGGGACATGCTTGATGTCCTTGAGCTTGACTTGAGGGCAGCTGAGGCGAAGAACTCTCCAAAGGTCAAGTCGGTCGTCGATGCAGGCGCAAGAGGTGGTGGATGGCTTGGCGCGCATCCACCACGTGTATGTAGTACACTGCTAGCACTTACCTAAGGCAGACAAATCAAATCCACATCATAGCGCCACCACCTAATGGCACCGACATACGACAAAAAATTTAGAGGTAACTAATTAAGCTCATAATTTCTTTTAAAAGTGGATGTTCTGGCATCTGCAGTCTTATCTCCGTTTCCAGCAGTGCCTCTCGTCACCGTATCACACGACACCCAGTTCAACGATTCAACCAAACTTTCTTCCCGGAAAGTCTTGAAATAGAAGAATAGAAAACAACAAGAACAAAGTGACATAAAAAGATGGGAAAGTGCAAAACTTATCAGTCCTATTCATTTATCGAGGCTCACGGCTTTGACTTGGAGACCTGATCACCTTCGACCCCCGGAATAGCCTAGCATTTCGTCAACGTAGAGCGGGTCGTTGGCAAAGTACTTGTTCCCTCGAGGTGCAACGGGATGTGCAGCACGGCAATGCCACTTGGGTGCAGTGTGCACTCGATCTCCGCGGGCAAGCGGTCTAGCTAGAGATCATGGTCGAACATGTTGGACAACTTGGAGTCGAAGACGATGTCGACGAAAGGGTTGCGTGCGGAAGTTAGCCCTAGCGACGAGCGGTGGCGCTGGGGCAATGTCGATGTTGATGACGTTGGACATGCCTATGAGGCGGAGCGAGGTGACGCGGAGCACGCGAGAGACGCGTGAAGGTAGAGAAATTTGTGTTTTTTTGTAATTGTGTTTGTGGCCTTTTCTGTAATTAATCAGATACGCTATAACCGCGAGATCATGTTTATAGATAAGCATGCAAATTTCTAGGGTGGGGTCGACGTGAGTGCGCCTCTAATCTGGATTTTGTTTGTTGCACGTGGTGTGGTTTGTTAGGGGAATAATTAATAAGCTGTTTGAATAATTTTATCTGTTGCATGCATGGGATGGTGTATTGGTTGTAGATTGATAGATGAGTGACACTAGGAATTAAAAAGCTCCATGAATGTTTCTCAGAAGGTTGTCGACGTGAGCCAATTTGTCCGGCTACAAAATAGGATATACACATTCTGTAGTTTGCAAGTTCTTGGCCGACAATGTCATTTTGCAAACTGAATGTAAGTGATAAATAAATTGGTTCAACATGCAAATGCGTACACAAACATCTTCAAACTGACCTAATGGACCTGAATTACCCTGAACTGTGTCCTTGCTCTAGGAATGGCTCGGGGAAATCGTCGAAGAAAATAAAGTCAGCATTGCTGCCCTTGGTCATTGCTCACTAGCGGCCCGTGTGCAGTTCCGTGAATCCCCGTGGATGATGGCATGGCTACGATTTGATGCCTAGCTATCAGTAAACCCTAGCATAAGTTCTCATGGCAGTGGGTCCATATGTTTTGAGTTCAAACGTGTTTGTGTCTCCCATCTATGTACAATTGATAGCAACTATTATATGAGATCCCGTGGCTGATACGTAGCAGCCCAAAAATATCAATCAAGACAATTGTGAAAACAATCGCTAAAATGTAATCATCAAAACTTCCATATACAATTATTTACTCTGTGCAAACCAGCCAAAAATATCAACCATGTACTTTTTTTTGGAAATAACCGCCAAAACGATGTGCATGTTCTTTCTTCAAATAAAAATAATAACAATGAAAATATACACACATTGTGCTAGTGATATTGTCACTATGATGAAGCCATCTTTTACATAGCTTGTGCACCCTCTTTGCACTCAACTATGTCTTCTCTGCCTCAAACCCATGGTCTTCTAGGAATCCTTTAGAGAAAGACATCTTTGAACTCTAGCTTTTCCATGACACGATAATTCTTGAGCCTGGCCTCTTCGTACCACTTGTGCTCCACCGACGGAACCGAGCAATTTGGAACTGAGAAGATTGACGCCGCTTTGGCGCAAAACAAGGTCCATACCCATGAGTTCGAAGGACTCCAGGATCTTCTTTCACGCTATGAGATTCTCGCAAAACAATAAGAAATAAATATGAAAGTCATGATGCCCTTAGAGATGTTTTTATTCTCCATATGATCACCCCCACAAAAAGTGTAGGTTTTATTTTCTTTAGCAGGTTCCTATGGAGCAACGCCTTCCTGTCGCGGCAGAGCTCGTAGTACGTCTTGCATAGGTGAAATAATTAATGGTAGATGACCACCGATACATTGATGATGATGTTGAAGTTACTAAAACTTGGTGTCTGGATCACCCGTAAACTTTATGTCATCATCTACTGCTTCTTCACTAACTAGGTTATCATTGTCTGTTGCTGACTTTGGTGGCCTCTGACCCCGTTGCTGTTTTCATCATTTTTCAGAGGTTACATTTTCCATTGTCATGATTCTGTTCGCAGTGCGTTCTCTCTTTATATATACACCTGAAAAAATAGGCATGTCACTGATCTTTTTTTTTTTGAAATTAGGCATGTCACTGATCTAATTCACACACCGGCATGCCTAATGTTTTCATTTATATATAATAAGAGAGGATGTGTTGACAATGACTCATAATGACGGAAATAGTAATCTAAAAAAAATGATGCAAAGTGTAAGAAGAGTCCAAAGGTGACCTGAGCTAGCAGGTCAACACCACACCAGACAATGATAGCAACAATCTAGCCAATAAAGAAGCAGTAGATAATTTCATTAGGTTTCAAGGTGATCTAGACACCCAGTTCCAGAGATTTCAACATCATAATCGTTGTTTCAGTTGCATCTCCATGAATTATTCTTTGATCACCTCTGCAACACCTAGTACAAGCTATCTCGTGGCAGGAAGGCGTTGCTCCATAGGCATCTGCTCAGGTAGATAAAACCTCTAAACTTGTTGTGAGGAAATCTTGGAGACTATTGACATATTTGAGGGAATCATGACCTTCGTGTTTGCTTCTTATTGTTGTTGCAGCGACATTACGGCGTGGAAAAACAATCTCGAGTCCTTGGAACTCATGGGTATGGACGTTGCTTTGCGCCAAAGCGGAAACGATCTTCTTAGTCTACAAATTGCTCGGTCCTGTCGGTGGAGCACCAGGGGTACAAAGAAGCCAAGCTCGAGAAGGGTCGTCGCGTGGAGAAGATAGAGTAAAATACGTCATCTCTAAAAGATTCTTAGAATGTGTTGAGGCCGAGGAGATGTAATTGAGTGTGAAGAAGTGTGCGCAAGGTATGTTCAGGATGGTGACAATATCACTGTGATATGTGCATATCTTTATTTATTTATTTTATTTGAAGAAAGAACATGCACATCATGTTGTGCACAACAATGGGAAGAAATGTAGCATTGTGCTCAACAATGTCGGAAAAAATATAAGCCACATTTGGCTAATTCGATGGTTATGTGACATTTGGTCCAACCTGACATACGAAAAGATTTTATGAGTGTTTTGTATTTAATTCATGTAAATAATGGTCAACATGACATTTGGTGAAGTTCTTTTCCTTGCACACAGCTACCTGTTAATGGTAGATCCTGCAACACTTCAACCAAGTCTGCATAGGCAAGTTATTTGACTGCTAGATATATGTGCACTTGCAATTAAGGTAGACAGTTTATATATTAACATGTGCTCCTCCTTTATTATGCCGAGATAGTCATTTTAAGGCGTCCAAGGCAATAATTACAAGGTTCCTCTTGTCTGATGAGTTCTTGAATATGGCATGTTTGATAGATAAACGGAGCTGGTGTTGGTTGTTTTAGTGATCTGTATTTTCCCTCGCCCCGGCAGTTTGTGTATTTCTTACTTGCTGCGATTGCAAGCCTGCGTGGTATGCGTCTCCATATTCCCAGATGTTTGGTCTGGTTCTTATGCAAATATGTATCTTTGCAACGATCATCCTGCCGTTTATGGTTTTTGCAGGAATGGTTGTGCTAGGCAGAATTACAAATCTTTGTTTGGCTTGCATCTTCTCTCACTTAAGTGCAGACATTGAAAATGGGCTGGTTATCCCTTTTCGTTCGCTTGCTTCTGTGCATGCCTTGTAATGCACTTAGTGAGTACATTGTGAAATAATGTGCGAGCAAAGAAAACTACAGCACTACGGGAACACACAAGGATGCTGAGGGTAATTTCAACGCCGAGGGGGAAATGTCGGGACCCTCGGCATAGCTCGCACACTGCCCACGGCTGCAAAACAACCGTCGGCGTAGCATAACCTTCGGCATAGATGCGCAACGCCGAGGGTAACCTTCGGCACAAAATAACCTTCGGCATAGATGGATCTACGCCGAGGGTAACCGTCGGCACAAGCTAGCCGTAGGCATAGCACAAATCACGTCGTGCGCTGGCGACTACTGGTGGAGAGTAGTTAACGGCCCAGGGCAATGCCGAGGGGGTTGCCGTCGGCGTAACGCTGCGTACAGAGAGTTAACGGCGCACATCTGGGCATAGCAATGCCGAGGGTAATCCCCTCGGCACTGATGCACCTGTGCCGAGGGTAATCCCCTCGGCCATGCGTCACGTATGCCGAGGGTAATCCCCTAGGCCCTCCAGTGGAAAAAGACCGCCGGGTCACAATGACACGAAAACTTACAAGTGGGCCCAACATACATTTACAAGTGTGGTGTAAGGTCAATATAAGCAATTCATAGCTCTCGGGTGCGAGCATCACTTCCCCCAAGCAAAACGAAGGGTCGTGGTTTCGCCGAAGCGGGGATCCGGAGCGTCGGAACCCCATCAAAACCTATGTGGTTCCATACCATATGTATAAAAGTGTGTTGGGTGTTCTCAAAAAAAAAAGTGTGTTGGGTGTCTTGAATGTCCAAGATTCCACTCCGGTGCGTGGCCGGGTTCACCGACATCACTTTCTCCATACCGAGTTCCTGGAGTTATAGCTCGAAACTCCCGTTTCGGCCGAAACGGAGGGAATCTTTGAAAGGGATTGGGTGGATCTTGTTTTGGGGTCTTCCTATGGCATAACCTAACACAACCAAGCAAAAAATTCCACTGGCCTACCCCCTTTCGACTCCGGTGAAAGGGGTAGACAAGCAACTTTGATTTTTTTCCAGCGGGGTCGTGGTTTCGCCGAAGCGGGGATCCGGAGCGTCGGAACCCCACCAAAACCTATGTGGTTCCATACCATATGTATAAAAGTGTGTTGGGTGTCTTGAATGTCCAAGATTCCACTCTAGTGCGTGGCCGGCTTCACCGACATCACTTTCTCCATACCGAGTTCCTGGAGTTATAGCTCGAAACTCCCGTTTCGGCCGAAACGGAGGGAATCTTTGAAAGGGATTGGGTGGATCTTGTTTTGGGGTCTTCCTATGGCATAACCTAACACAACCAAGCAAAAAATTCCACTGGCCTACCCCCTTTCGACTCCGGTCAAAGGGGTAGACAAGCAACTTTGACTTTTTTCAGCGGGGTCGTGGTTTCGCCGAAGCGGGGATCCGGAGCGTCGGAACCCCACCAAAACCTATGTGGTTCCATACCATATGTATAAAAGTGTGTTGGGTGTCTTGAATATCCAAGATTCCACCCTGGTGCATGGCCGGCTTCACCGACATCACTTTCTCCATACCGAGTTCCTGGAGTTATAGCTCGAAACTGCCGTTTCGGCTGAAACGGAGGGAATATTTGAAAGGGATTGGGTGGATCTTGTTTTGGGGTCTTCCTATGGCATAACCTAACACAACCAAGCAAAAAATTCCACTGGCCTACCCCCTTTCGACTCCGGTCAAAGGGGTAGACAAGCAACTTTGACTTTTTTCCAGCGGGGTCGTGGTTTCGCCGAAGCGGGGATCCGGAGCGTCGGAACCCCACCAAAACCTATGTGGTTCCATACCAGATGTATAAAAGTGTGTTGGGTGTCTTGAATGTCCAAGATTCCACTCTGGTGCGTGGCCGGCTTCACCGACATCACTTTCTCCATACCGAGTTCCTGGAGTTACAGCTCGAAACTCCCGTTTCGGCCAAAACGGAGGGAATCTTTGAAAGGGATTGGGTGGATCTTGTTTTGGGGTCTTCCTATGGCATAACCTAACACAACCAAGCAAAAAATTCCACTGGCCTACCCCCTTTCGACTCCGGTCAAAGGGGTAGACAAGCAACTTTGACTTTTTTCAAGCGGGGTCGTGGTTTCGCCGAAGCGGGGATCCGGAGCGTCGGAACCCCACCAAAACCTATGTGGTTCCATACCATATGTATAAAAGTGTGTTGGGTGTCTTGAATGTCCAAGATTCCACTCTGGTGCGTGGCCGGCTTCACCGACATCACTTTCTCCATACCGAGTTCCTGGAGTTATAGCTCGAAACTCCCGTTTTGGCCGAAACGGAGGGAATCTTTGAAAGGGATTGGGTGGATCTTTCTTTGGTGTCTTCCTATGGCATAACCTAACACAACCAAGCAAAAAATTCCCTGGCCTACCCCCTTTCGACTCCGGTCAAAGGGGTAGACAAGCAACTTTGACTTTTTTCCAGCGGGGTCGTGGTTTCGCCGAAGCGGGGATCCGGAGCGTCGGAACCCCACCAAAACCTATGTGGTTCCATACCATATGTATAAAAGTGTGTTGGGTGTCTTGAATGTCCAAGATTCCACTCTGGTGCGTGGCCGGCTTCACCGACATCACTTTCTCCATACCGAGTTCGTGGAGTTATAGCTCGAAACTCCCGTTTCGGCCGAAACGGAGGGAATCTTTGAAAGGGATTGGGTGGATCTTGTTTTGGGGTCTTCCTATGGCATAACCTAACACAACCAAGCAAAAAATTCCACTGGCCTACCCCCTTTCGACTCCGGTCAAAGCGGTAGACAAGCAACTTTGACTTTTTCCAGCGGGGTCGTGGTTTCGCCAAAGCGGGGATCCGGAGCGTCGGAACCCCACCAAAACCTATGTGGTTCCATACCATATGTATAAAAGTGTGTTGGGTGTCTGAATGTCCAAGATTCCACTCTGGTGCGTGGCCGGCTTCACCGACATCACTTTCTCCATACCGAGTTCCTGGAGTTATAGCTCGAAACTCCCGTTTCGGCCGAAACGGAGGGAATCTTTGAAAGGGATTGGGTGGATCTTGTTTTGGGGTATTCCTATGGCATAATCTAACACAACCAAGCAAAAAATTCCACTGGCCTACCCCCTTTCGACTCCGGTCAAAGGGGTAGACAAGCAACTTTGACTTTTTTCCAGCGGGGTCGTGGTTTCGCCGAAGCGGGGATCCGGAGCGTCGGAACCCCACCAAAACCTATGTGGTTCCATACCATATGTATAAAAGTGTGTTGGGTGTCTTGAATGTCCAAGATTCCACTCCGGTGCGTGGCCGGCTTCACCGACATCACTTTCTCCATACCGAGTTCCTGGAGTTATAGCTCGAAACTCCCGTTTCGGCCGAAACGGAGGGAATCTTTGAAAGGGATTGGGTGGATATTTTTTGGTGTCTTCCTATGGTATAACCTAACACAACCAAGCAAAAAATTCCACTGGCCTACCCCCTTTCGACTCCGGTCAAAGGGGTAGACAAGCAACTTTGACTTTTTTCCAGCGGGGTCGTGGTTTCGCCGAAGCGGGGATCCGGAGCGTCGGAACCCCACCAAAACCTATGTGGTTCCATACCATATGTATAAAAGTGTGTTGGGTGTCTTGAATGTCCAAGATTCCACTCCGGTGCGTGGCCGGCTTCACCGACATCACTTTCTCCATACCGAGTTCCTGGAGTTATAGCTCGAAACTCCCGTTTCGGCCGAAACGGAGGGAATATTTGAAAGGGATTGGGTGGATCTTGTTTTGGGGTCTTCCTATGGCATAACCTAACACAACCAAGCAAAAAATTCCACTGGCCTACCCCCTTTCGACTCCGGTCAAAGGGGTAGACAAGCAACTTTGACTTTTTTCCAGCGGGGTCGGGGTTTCGCCGAAGCGGGGATCCGGAGCGTCGGAACCCCACCAAAACCTATGTGGTTCCATACCATATGTATAAAAGTGTGTTGGGTGTCTTGAATGTCCAAGATTCCACTCCGGTGCGTGGCCGGCTTCACCGACATCACTTTCTCCATACCGAGTTCCTGGAGTTATAGCTCGAAACTCCGTTTCGGCCGAAACGGAGGGAATCTTTGAAAGGGATTGGGTGGATCTTGTTTTGGTGTCTTCCTATGGCATAACCTAACACAACCAAGCAAAAAATTCCACTGGCCTACCCCCTTTCGACTCCGGTCAAAGGGGTAGACAAGCAACTTTGACTTTTTTCCAGCGGGGTCGTGGTTTCGCCGAAGCAGAGATCCGGAGCGTCGGAACCCCACCAAAACCTATGTGGTTCCATACCATATGTATAAAAGTGTGTTGGGTGTCTTGAATGTCCAAGATTCCACTCCGGTGCGTGGCCGGCTTCACCGACATCACTCTCTCCATACCGAGTTCCTGGAGTTATAGCTCGAAACTCCCGTTTCGGCCGAAACAGAGGGAATCTTTGAAAGGGATTGGGTGGATCTTGTTTTGGGGTCTTCCTATGGCATAACCTAACACAACCAAGCAAAAAATTCCACTGGCCTACCCCCTTTCGACTCCGGTCAAAGGGGTAGACAAGCAACTTTGACTTTTTTCCAGCGGGGTCGGGGTTTCGCCGAAGCGGGGATCCGGAGCGTCGGAACCCCACCAAAACCTATGTGGTTCCATACCATATGTATAAAAGTGTGTTGGGTGTCTTGAATGTCCAAGATTCCACTCCGGTGCGTGGCCGGCTTCACCGACATCACTTTCTCCATACCGAGTTCCTGGAGTTATATCTCGAAACTCCCGTTTCGGCCGAAACGGAGGGAATCTTTGAAAGGGATTGGGTGGATCTTGTTTTGGGGTCTTCCTATGGCATAACCTAACACAACCAAGCAAAAAATTCCACTGGCCTACCCCCTTTCGACTCCGGTCAAAGGGGTAGACAAGCAACTTTGACTTTTTTCCAGCGGGGTCGGGGTTTCGCCGAAGCGGGTATCCGGTCAAAGTTTACTAATATCTACTTGCCAACAGAAAAGTCGGCGTAGTTAAATACGTAAGAATTAATATATAAAAAAATACATTAATATAAATGAAAAAAACCACTAATGCTACGCCGAGGGCATGGCCCTCGGCACAGGTCCATCTAGCTAATTAGCTAGGGCAACCCGGCCCACACACGACCCTCCCCAATCATCGATCCACCCAGCCCGCGCCGCCACTCTCTCCCCTGCTGCTCCGCCCGACCACCCTCTCCGGCCGCCGTAGCGCCGCGCACCCCGTCGCCGTCCCGCACCCTAGCGACGCCACCCTCTCCGGCCGCCCCTCTCCGTCTCCCTCCCCTCAACCCTGCCCCGTCCCCAGCACCCCGTCCCCGCAGCACGCCGCCTTCCCGACTCGCGCCTCCACAACTCGCGCCTCTCCTCCCCGCCGTCTGCGCCCTCTGCACGGGCCACCACCATCCCACCCGCGCCGGCAACCACGAGCCCGACCTCCTCCCAGAAACTCCGTCCGCCGCCATCCCGCTTGCTTCGGCATCCACGAGTCTGACGTCCTCTCAGCAATCCGGCCGTCACCTCTGCCCAGCAGTTCCGACCGGTGCCACCCCGGATATCCTCCGCGAGCAGCGGCCCGCACCTCCTTCTCCACAGCAGTTGCTCCCGTCTCCGACCTCGACCTCCCGCATCCCTACTCGAGGTGAGCTTGGCAGCAATGCTCAAACTACAGAGCAACCATATATGGTTTTAGTTTGTTAGATGGTTGTCTCAAATAGCTAGCTTGCACTGTTAAAACCTGCTACTGCTCAAATTCCTCCTTGATACCGATGCCTCAATTGCCAGCTGCTTGCGTAGTGTGTAACATTTCTATGTACACCATTTGTTATCTGTAGTCACTTCCTACAAACAAAATTATGGTGTGAATGTAAAGTAATGGAATTTGCTAAATTTGTAATCTACAAAATTATGCTACATGACACCAACTTTGTAGTCGTAGACTAATTTCAAGAATGGATGCTGGATGGAATGTTGTGGACAAGTTGTGTCGGTGTTTTTCATGAATATTTTTGTTTTTTATACATGTGTGCTAATGTTTGTTGTTTGTGCTTTTTAGATGACGTAGCTTCCCGCCCGCCACCACCGTCGGTCCTGCGTGTTGTTGCGGGGCTTCTTCTCGAACTAAGGAGGGCGCCTCAGTGTCCCCTTCCGGAGCGTGTCCCTGACATCCTGCACGATCGATCACGCTTCGAGGGTATAAA
Source organism: Poa pratensis (assembly GCA_947311845.1). Taxonomy (NCBI): domain Eukaryota; kingdom Viridiplantae; phylum Streptophyta; class Magnoliopsida; order Poales; family Poaceae; genus Poa; species Poa pratensis. The sequence continues at coordinate 20,405,185 of CAMZMU010000116.1, read as the reverse complement.
TCTTTCGCCCTCTCTTGTAGTCTTCTGCATAGGTTTATTTTGGTCTAGATCACCAAGTCAGTCGCGTAACCCGAGTCAGATCCCATCCGGAAGGGTTACAAATTTATAAATATGCAGGATTGTCCATCTTTGCATATTTATAAACGTACCTCTTCCGGATTGTCCACGTTTTTGGATAACCCGAGTATGTGTAGACCGAGTCGTGTTCCATGTTCTACCCCTTCCTGAGACGGAATTTTGGCAGCATCTCCCAGTTGTTCTTCGGATGCACACCCTCTCGGCTTGACAAGCTCGAGACGTGTATTCTGAAGAACAGCAGGGAGGTGCTGCCGAAATTCCGTCTCGGGTCGGGGTAGACATGGAACACGACTCGGTCTACACATACTCGGGTGGGATAGGCCCCTACCTATTAGAAGTGTAGCTGAACCCTTGCATGCTGTAAAAGATAAAATTTGGTCGTAATTAATCTGGAGACACTGAATAAATTTATTATTACTTGGTGTATATTATAATTTGTATTGTTGTTTGGCTCCCAATAAAGCAGAGGATGGCTGATAATGAGTGGATGTACAGTGGTCGTATCAGTGCTAATGAAAGAACAGCTGAGTGGGAATGGAAAACCGAATATTTTGTGAAGGACGCAAACCGTGGTTCTAAGTCAGTTCGTCCACTTTGCCCTTGTGCTCGGTGCAAGATGAATCACCGCGAGGGTCCCTTTGGCATGACTAGACACCTTTGGCAGAATGGGTATATGCCTGACTTTGCCATGCTGACCAACTTCCCCGAGCATGACCGTGTTAGAGAGGAGGTGATGCGCCAGCGCATCGATGGCAATGAGGACGATGGCATTGGAAACTTGCTTCATGATCTTCACTATGCACAGCAGGCACATTTGCCACCTCGAGAGGAGGATCCAGAGGAACCGGAGGAAACAAGTGAACCAGAGGAAACGGGTGAACCGGAGGAGCCGGAGGAAACGGGTGAGCCGGAGGAGCCGGAGGAAACGGGTGAGCCGGAGGAGCCGGAGGAAACAAGTGAACCGGAGGAAACGGGTGAACCGGAGGAGCCGGAGGAAACGGGTGAGCCGGAGGAAACTTGTTTACTCGTTCTCAATGCAGGTGATTGAACCATGAGCAAGAGTTCAGCAAAAGCCATGCTAAGTAGGTTAAAGCGGGGCCACGATCCACCAGAAACAAGTGGTCGCCCAAGAAGACCTCCTACTCGCTACATTGCCGATGAAGGAGGAGAAGGAGAAGGAGAAGTAGGAGGACGAGGAGGACAAGGACGAGGAGGAGGAGGACGAGGAGGACGAGGACGAGGAGGACGAGGAGGAGCACCTACACTTGTGGAGGTTGCACCTTCACAGAGTGGTCGACGACGCTGTCAGATTTCGACGCCCTCCCTTAGTGAGGTGCCTATTGCTATATGCCTACTAACTCTTATCATTACTACTATCCTTAAATACCCTCCACTAATTGCCAATACTCCTTAGGTACCCTCCGCAGCTTCCGAGGAAGAGGATGACGAGGAGCTTGAGGAGGAGGAGGTACGCGTTTTTTTCTCCTATTCCACCCACTTCCATTCATTCACTTGCATTTTAATTTGCACTGTAATTTTAATTTGCATTTGCAGCAGCACCAGGAGGACGAGGTGCAGGAGGAGGAGGCACCCTCTTCTAGGCAGCAGGAGAGCGGGTCGGAGAGGCCGAGCAAGTTGTGGGTTCGAGGACCAAATAAGCTCCCAAAGCCACCAAGAACTGAAGCGGAGAAAATCCGCCTTGAGCCGACAGCAACGTAAGTGGATATCTCTCGATCATAGTCCTCCAATATTTTTTAGCGCATATTAATGTTTTGATTCATGTGCAGGAATTTTAAGTTTGTTGATGAGTCGTCGGTCAAACGCGGTATTCCAGGTGGTATTCTTACGTGTTTGCTGAAGGAGTATTGGCCAGGCCTCTACAAGATCAACCCTGACTCTGAGGAAAAGAAATTAGCCACCAAATGGGAGGACTATGAGGTCGTTAAGTCGGCGGGCTTCATGACCGATGAGAACGGTGATAGTTTTGTGCCTAGCTTGGCACAAGTTGTGCACACAAAGTTTTGGGTAAGACTTTCTTTGTCTAGTTCTGTTCATGGTTCATTACCCACCATGCTAACTTATGATTCTCACGATAAATGTTTTATCCATGATTGTAGGAATATTATAGAGTGGAGGAGGACTTTGAGCAGAAGTCAGACGAGGTCTTTGATCTTATGGCAAAGAGCAAGGTACAACAAATGATATATGAAGCTAGAAAAACTTGCATCTCGCACTACTTCGCCGAACAAGGGGAGAGGAAATTGAAGAACAAGATTGTTAGCGAAAATATCCAAGATACATTCGAGGTGGAAAATTACTTGATGGTGAGTAAATTCTCCTTTTATTCTATGTTCATCCTAAATTGCAATATCTCTTCTTGATTTGCGATGTTTTCATTTCTTAGTGTGTTCCAAAGTGGTGCTTTGGAAAGACGGATGCTTGGCAGGCGTTGGTGGATATGTGGACGAGCGATCCAGAGTTCATCGCCAGGAGCAAGCAAAACCAACAAAATCGCGGCCATGGGGGAACACATGTTCAAGGAAACAGGACCTACCAGCGCTTCAAGGACCACAAGGTATATATTTGGCACAACCTCCTTCTATTTCTCGACATGTTCCTTTTGTAACGCATAACATTTGTTTTATGCACAACAGGTGGCAGCTAATGGGGGGGTTGACATTCCTGACCCTCAAGTGTGGCAAGATGCTCACAAGAAGAAGAACCCAAATCCCAACGAGGATCCATACTACGGCTCCACCAGTGAAAACCTTAGCGAGTACTCGAGCAGGTTATTTATTGCCACCATGCGTACTAATTCCTACCATGCTTAATTATTGCTACTATGTTTATTCATTGACATCAATATATAATTTCTGCTTACAAATTGTTGACTAAATGTAGGTTCAAAGAGTTGAATGGGGAGGATTCTCATCCACTTCAGGAGCCGGTCGACGAGAGGGCGGCGATACTCGCAGGGGGCGGCAAGCCACATGGCCGCTTAAAGACGTTCAATGGGGTGGTGCCCTCTACAAGCACTCTCACACGGATCAAAGCTACCACGGGCATGGTGGCTTCTACCATACCTCGTGCACCACGTCGCGATGTAAGCTTTTTCTCATTTTTATCGAAATCTAGACTTTTGATCATGTAGTGTATGTTGATGAGATTCATTATGTCAAACTGCAGCGCCAGTATGAGGATGCCTATGAGGAGGTTTGCCACGAGTATCACCAAAGGATGCATGAATGGCAGGCTGCAGTTGACGCCCGCGAGGAGCACATTCAAGCGGCACATAAGGTTATTTTCTTGCCCATTTCAGCTACTTGCAAACGGTTCATATGTTGTATTTTCCTTGACCACACGTGACATATGACTCATTTGCAGGCGTTGTACATGGCTCAGGTGAACGGTACTCCACCGCCGCCTTATGTTGATCCTCCACCAAAACCGCCGATCGGTGATGCCGACGAAGGCCGAATTCCTCGCACGTCTAGCCACGGGGACTCCGGGGACTCCAGCCACGGGGACTCCGGTTAGTACTTCATGTAACTACTAAGTTACTAGTTACTGGTCACAAAAGAACTACTAAGTTACTAGTTACTATTGTGCTAACATATGTAGGGATCAGCTCATTCACATACGCTCTTTGGCCGTGCTTTCGCCTCGCCCCGCGAGTCGCCCGAGACGACTCCACTTCACCAAGGAGGTCCTAGTCCCGGTCATTCTGTCCATGACTCGCCGATCCTGGTTAGTTCGAAGCAAACCCCTTGCATGCAACCAACACTTACACAATTTACAATGCATGAACCTTGACTTAGACAATTCACCATCCTAATCCTGGTTAGTTCGAAGCAAACCCCTTGCACGCAACCAACACTTACACAATTTACAATGCATGAACTTTGACTTAGACAATTCACCATGCTAAACTTCCATGCCGATCCTGGTTAGTTCGAAGCAAACCCCTTGCATGCAACCAACACTTACAAAATTTACAATGCATGAACTTTGACTTAGACAATTCACCATGCTAAACTTCCATTAGAATTATTCGACATGCTAAACTTCCATTAGAATAATTTGACATGCAATTTGCTCAACTTGCCATGCATGAATTTTGACTTAGACATTTTCCCATGCTAAGCGGGTGTGTCTTCTTCCATTTTGTAGTGACGATGCTCTCGAAGACAAAGTGCCGGTGCTCGAAGGCTGGTTGCCATGTGACTTCTATCTCATGACTATGTGTAATGAACTTTTTAGTGACGATGCTCTCGAAGACAATGTGCAATGAACTTGTACCGATGACTATGTGTAATGAACTTGTACTGATGTGTATGGATGACTACATGTTTATCGAGATTTGATGCTAGCCCATGTGATATGTTTGTGTATATTGTCTATGCCCAATGTTTTTGGATTATTACAATGAATTCATATATATGTATATGCATTTGCTGGAACTTTTAGGCGCAAATAGAAAGCATAACAAAAAACTGTGCACATCAATGCCGAAGGTTTAACCGTCGGCATTGATCTTTTCCTAGCCAGTAAACACCAACGCCGAGGGTAAACCCCTCGGCGTAGCTGCACCAACGCCGAAGGTAAACCCCTCGGCACAGCTTGACCATCCTAAGCCGAAGGTAATCCCCTCGGCGTAGATCCTCCACTGCAGCGCTCCAGCGTGCTCCACGTTGCAACCTACGCCGAGAGTATCCGCATCGGCACTGATAAACTAACGTCGAGCGTTTCCCCTTCGGCGTAGCTCCTCACCGCAGCCCTCCAACGTGCTCCATGTGGCCACCTACGCCGAGAGTATTCCCCTCGGCACCGATCCTGGGCACCGTCATCCCCGTCCCGTTAACTCTCTGCGGCGACAGTTAAACTGCGCCGAGGGGCAAAGTAAACCTTCGGCACAAGTGTCTACGCCGAAGGCCTAAGCAACGCCAAAGGTATTCAGCTGTGCCGAGGACCATCTATGCTGAGGGTTCTATGCCGAGGGTAACCATTGGCATTGGTCTACGCCGAGGGTAAACAGCGCTAAGCCGAGGGGGAAAACCCTCGGCGTTGAATTTCCTTCCCGTAGTGCAGGCCGAAGACCAAAATAATGAGCCATGTTGTAATACTGGTTATGTTTGGCCATTTTCTAGTACTTTCCAATGCAGGCCCATCATGGATAAGCAATCGAAATTGCAGGCACTTGCACAACACAAACAGGATTTGAACATCATAAGAATTTTGAAAATCGATCTCATATTGAGAAACAAGGAACTTTAATATGTGCTGCTACACTGCTAAAAGTACATGTATCAACACACCTTTCTTATTTAATTATTGATTTTTCTATAACCCTACAAGAACTCACAGAAATGTGTTGTAAACCAGTGGCAGAGATTGCTCAGAGTGTCAAACCTGTTCAAAAGAATAAACTTCCTGCCTCTACTGTACCACAATTTTGTGGCGCACCATTGTCCATGCGCCACAGAAAGGTTTTTAGTGGCGCACCAGAAGGGGGTGTGCCACAGAAATGCGTGCGCCACAGAAAAAACAGTAGTGCGCCACAGAATTGCTGTACAGGATTTGGCAATTTACTGCTGCCCGCTGTACAAATACAGGTATATTACAGTATTTATACAGATATAACAGAAACAACAATATATTTTCACAGGTATATGAAACCAAACACATTACTATGTCATCGCATTACTTATATCCCGAGATAACATACATATAGATCGAGTGACAAGTGCGGAATTTTTACACAAATGTTGATACAAAAGTTCATCGTTTCACATGTTACAAATGAAGTGTTCACCGCCTACACTAGGATCGAATAGAGTACATCGGCGATGATGGTGAACAAGAGCAGGAGCACGGCGATCATGGAGCCTTCTTCTTGGGAGCGGCGCCGGGAACGGTTTATACATCTCTTTTGTCGTCCACATCCTGTTGTCACTCTGCAACTCTAGGCGTTCTTCGATGTCCCTCTGATGCAACCCTGGAGAAGGATTGGGATATACTCCCTCCGTCCAAAAATAAGTGTCTCAAGTTTGGCAAAAAGTGGATGTATCTATACATGAAATATGTCTAGATACTTCCACTTTTGAGCAAACTTGAGACACTTATTTTTGGACGGAGGGAGTATATTGGTTAGTAATATAAATAGAGTATGCATGATTTATTCATCTAAGTGGATAAGTCTATAATAAAAGAAAATAAAGAAGCACTTCTTGCGAGTGAGGCAAGGTTTTCTTTTATAATACATCCTACCTCGGCCGCGGTAGTTGAAGGCCCCCCTGCTGTGTTGACATCATCGACGATGATTTCCGATAACTTTATCAAGATGCAATGGAAGTCTTCTCTAAGATCAGCATCGGTGAGCCTATCGTCATGTTTGACCCATTCTCGCATACAAGATGTCATCCTCAATTGCTCTGCATCTCGGACATACCCTTTAAGGAACCGGAGGGCGTACAAGGCATCCTTCTTGCTGCCAGGCTGCTGCTTGAGGCAAGGAAACTCGGTCACATACTTGAACCGGTGCATGTTGTCTTTCATAAAAACTTCGGCCTTATTTTCGAAGGCGTCTCCCTTTTGATAGTAGCCCTCGATAGCATCATCGAGAACACCCTTTATTCTGGTGTAGTCTTTCTTCCTCCTACTACCCGAGTCAAAATAAGTGGCAACGGACCACCTCGGGTTTAGGATGATGAGGACGCAGAACGTGTCCCCGCTCAACACAATTGAAACGGAATGTTGGAAAGGATCAACAATAATGGAAGAAATCGATAAGAAAGCATAAGTTACGACGGCGGCGAGCGGATGTGTGTACTTACTCGGGAAAGAAAGGCAGAAGAAGGTTGTTCTTCCTATTGTTTTCCAGCATGAACCTCTCAAGGTGCTCCGTCGCCCTGGTCCGTGTCCTTGATCCTTCCACCAGCTGGCTGTCACGCATGTAGTAGGGATCCGCTACCGCGATGTGCTTGAGATTATCTCTATAGATCCTCCTCGCCTCATTGAGCGCGTATAGGCGGACCAAGTTATAGTTCAGCCGGTTTTGGTGAAATAGATTGAAGACGTCCTCATACGCTATGAAGAACAGATCTGCGGGGGCTTCACGGACGAAGTCGAACTCATCATCCATTGGCACTTGGACAATGAACACCGGGTAATTTGGATGCTTGTCTTTAAGAAGGAGGCCCTCTAGATGCAGGATAGATTGATGCAAAGTGTGCATGTGTCCGTATGCCATGCAGAGCATCTCCGGAAGCAGTATCGGTTTACCAGCTTCATGAAGTCGGTGCGCTATGCCATCCGGACGGGGTGGTACCAAGTTTTCACGACCCCGGACAATCATAGGAGGCTGGCTCGAAGAGGCGCCTCCCTTTCTCTTCATGTGCTTCTTGTTCTTCACCTCCCCTGGAAGCCCCTCGTGAACCGTATTCCGTAGTGTGCCAGGGTGAAAACGGTAGTCGGTTTGTCTAGAGCTTCATCGCCGGTCGTTGGAGGCGTCTCTTGAGATAAACCCTGGAAGGTCAGGCGCTGCGTGACTGTAGTGGGATGAGCAGGTTGATCGGTGTGAGCACGAAAGGGTGGTTCGTCATCCACAGGAGGCATGTATATGTCTTCTCCGGCGTCAGTGTTTAGGAAGGCGCCGATGTCGACATGCTCATCATCATCGTCGCCGTTGCCATCAACAAGTTGAGGTGCAGAGGCGTTGCCTAATTGGGACGGTTGTGGTTCAGACGCTCTCAACAGTTTTAAGTGGCGGTTGGTGGTGGCGATGACCGCCGGTTCCTTCTGGGCGGTGGCGATGGCTGCAGGCTTCGAGGGCTTTGGGGGACGGATCGGGGTGACCCGGAACTTTGAGGTGGCACTGGTGTTGCGTCTTGGGCCCTCATCAACAAGACCCCCCAAGACGAATCTGGTTCTTCGGCCATGGCGTGACCCAGCCGGGGCACTTTCCAAAGACCATGTGCTCATCGGCTCCTGGAGGTTGAACGGGGGGGTCGATGTCGAAAAACGCAGACAGTACTGTAACTACCTTGACCTTCATATAAGCCTCGTCCATTCTAGCGTGGTCGATTTCGCGGCTCCTTGGTAGTATGAGAATGCCCGCACCAACTTCCTTCAACTCGCCACCGGCCTCTACCTATGCAGGAGTATGCAAGGGGAGTCATGAGTCAAAACAACACATGTTGGGCATCATCATGAGATGGCAGTCATCAAATCAGGCATAGTTATAGAATATGACGCAGACTAACTAATTAGTTACCTTGGTGATGGCATCCAGCTCGGCTAATGTCGAGACCCGGGCGCCGGTGCCGGTGGTCGGACTCTTATTCTCGGGTGCTGGTGCCGTAGGGGGCGTCGGTGCGACCAAAGGGAGCGGCGGCTGCGCCGCGCCGTTGGGCGGCGGCGGGGTCACCAGGTCCGGCGACAGGTTCTGCCGGTTCATGGTGGAGTTGCTGCCTGAGAAGCTGGGCACGTAGACCTCCCACAGTCCAGGCAGCTATCCCCTCCAATAACGCAGGGGGAAGCAGCTGGTCGAGCCTCTCCTTCACTAACTTATCAACCATGGTGGAGTCCACACTAGTACAGAACGACACATCAGAAATGGGCCAAAAAGCCCATCGGCAACGGGGAAAGGGTCCGTGTCCCCGCCTCTGTCACTGATGTGAAGCCTCACAATGGCAACGGTTATTTTGATCGTTTGCAATAAGTTTAGCAACGGACATAATATATAACCATTTCTGATGTGGTTATTAAATATTAAAAAAATAGCCGGCTCGCAGCTGGCTCACAGCAGGAATTAGCCGGCTCACAGACATTCAATTCAGCTGGCTCACAGCTGACTCGCTAGGCAATCCACTCAGGTTGCTGCCATAGTCTAAACTGCACCGCAAAAGACTTATGCAAAAGACTTCTTGCATCCGTATCCATTTGTGTACACTGCAAAACAAGTTATAAGATAAAACATCAGACAAGTCGGAGCAACAACTAAGTATAAGAAGTATGGAAATAGACTAGTTGCAATAAATATAGAAGCTATCTTTATATTAGCTAACAGAACAATTGCAAGAAAGAACATGCTAATAAGAACCTAAAGTACTATCTCTACAAGGTCTCTGTAAGTCAAACTAGGAGTCATGCGTCTGATGTTGGGTGCTTCCGCCTTTTTGATCCAGCTGCTTGCTTGGGTGCTTCCTCCTTTTCAGCTGCTTGCTTGGGTGCTCCTGGTGCTTCTTGGGAGCACCCAAGCAAGCAGCTGAAAAGGAGGAAGCACCCAAGCAAGCAGCTGGATCAAAAAGGCGGAAGCACCCAAGTAAGCAGCTGGATAAAAAAGGCGAAAGCACCCAAACAAGCAGCTGGATCAAAAAGGCGGAAGCACCCAAGCAAGCAGCTGGATCAAAAAGCAAGCTGGGAGGCGGAATCACCCAAGCAGGCAGCTGGATAAGTGCCTACAACACAAATATTAAGGATTTCAACACAAATAATTGTCCAGAGGGCAACAAGAAATATTAATATTCAGTTATTCACTATAGATTACAAGTTTACAAATTAAATTACAAGTACAACTGAATCGATTACAAATTCCATAGACAACTAAGACGAATTTATAAGTACTTAATGTGCCCTGAAGCAATTCCAAATCCAACCGGACAACCAGTATCGGTCTTAAACTAGCTAGCTAAACCGATTAGCTACTACTAGTACAGCAGTACTCAACGAAGTGAGCTAGCTAAATCGATTAGCTACACAGTACTACTCAACGAAGTGTACGTACTCTGCTCGGCCAGCAGTGGAATACTTTTACGGTGGTACCTGGTGGCCGACTTGATTATACAACGCTATTCCTCAGATCAATTTAAGAAACCATATCGTGCATCCTACATCTTGATTAAATACTAAAATTATTCTGGTTGTGTACCTTGTGCTGAAGAAGCCGCAAGTAGAGGGATCTAGCGGTGGCGGGTACCCGAACTGGAGCAGCGCGCGGGCATAGTTGTCGCGGGACCAGGTTGAATCAGGTCCTGCTAGAGGTGATTTGGTCACTGTTTCGCGGGTGTAGTCAATCGCCTTTTGCATCGCCGGTCGGGCTCGCGCCAGATCGGCCGCCATGGCAGCAGTAGCGTGTTCGCCCCGCGCGGATCTGGACGCCGCGCCATCCTGCTCGCGGGAGGCCATCGTCGGACGCCTCGTCCATGCTCGTCGGCGACGTTGAGGGATTGCCGCCGGAGCTAACGGATCTGCTTGCGGACCGTCGCCGGAGCTAATGGATCTGCTTGAGGACCGCCGCCGTAGGAGCTCGTCGATCCGCTCGGGGACAACCGCCTCGTCCACGGAGGTGGCCGGCAACAAGGACGAGATAGGTGCGAGGATGGATGGAGAAGGTGGATCAGGCGCGTGCGGCTCTGCGGGAGAGGAAGGAGAGTGATGGGATAAGATCGGTGGCTAGGGTTTCAGAGTTTTTATACTATACCGATTCAGTTTGCATACGGGTCAGAATTTTAACCGTGTCCGATATCGTGGATTCACATTGCAAACGGTTGAATTAATTTAACCGTTTTCGATGTGTCGCGATTTGCGGGCGCGGGCTCTAATTTTCCGCGCACAGTGTCGTTTTACCGTTGTTTTTTTGCTGCCGTTTCCATAGAGGGGTATCCTTAGTACCGTTCTGTACTAGTGCCACTTTTTCCTTCTCAAGTGACTCCACCTTCTTCCTTAGCTCCACAACCTCGTCTCTATCCTTGGTCATCTTCTTCCTCTCCTTTCTCGTCGCGCCGCCGTCCGAGCTATAGTACTCTGTGAACTTCATGCTCGTACCAAAGCCGTTCACACGGCCAGCTGATCTCGGCAGCACCGACTTGTCCCTTTCCCTGTAAACGTTCATCGCCCTGTTGAAAGTCGTGTTCCACGGTTCCGTCGACCCCTGGGACGATGGGCCGACCTCAGCGTCAGCCTCCAACTCTTGCTCCTGCATACAAAGGTGAACCCACTTAGAAATTTGGCTTTGTTATCTGATTACATCAACGCAATGGACTTTGAGATATATGTGGTAATTAAATTCCCTTACCAGCTTTTTCTCGAATTCCCTCACATCCTCATAATCGGTAATGCATTCCCCAGTCTCCCAGTCGAGATAGTAGCGGGACCGGACAAAATTCCTGGTCTGCTCGTCTAAGAATTTTTCCCATGGGTTTTCTTTTCCAAGACGTGCAATCTCTATATCCTCCTTCTCCCAAATGGGCTTTTTCCCTCGGTAACCGCCGCTTCCCAAATGGTGGTTACCTAAGTTCAGCTCCCGCATGTCCTTCCCCCACTTGGTCCATTTTTCAGCCACCTCAGATTTTAAGGACAACTTGAATTCCTCGAACTCTTCTTCGGTGATGTGCGCCTCTTTTTTACTAATCTCCTCCCAGCTGGCACCGCTCCCAATCTTGTTCTTCACCCGGGTTTTCCAGCTGCTCAAGGCGGTGCTCATCTTCGTGATGGCTAAACTGTCCACCTTTTTGTTTACCGGCAGCGGGAACGTGTATCGTTGCTGAACCCTCTTGAAAAGGTGGTCGACCAAAGCCTCATTAGCTTTGCTTATGATGTCCTTCATGTTGATCGACACGCTTTCCCGAAGGATGCACCCTAGTTGCATGGCGTACCCTGCGGCAAGTTTCTCAGGCGCCACTGGTTGGCCACTTACCGTGACCTCAGTGAACACGTCCGTGGCATTGTCGACCGATTGCGGTGTCCGATCCTTCCTTGGCTTCTTCTTCTTCGGGGCGGCCGGGTTGCTGCCGCCAAGGTCACTATCCGTGTGGTTGCCGCCATCGGAGGTGGTGGTGTCATCCTCACCACCTTCTACGTTGTATTCAGGGTCGTCCTCCCGTCTCTCTTGCTCATCGTCGGGACGCTCGGCGCCACTAGTGGCGGCGGCATCCTCCTCCTCCCAGAACGACTTGTTCTTTTCTCTAGCTTCTTGTTCGACGCTCATGCGCTTAGAAGCGTCGGCCGACATGTTTGCACTGCATTAAAAAGAGGCAAACAGTTAGTACAACAAAAATTAATCACTTAATTAGTACTAAGATACCCCGGCCCATGCATTAGTCGCAATACCCCATATGTCCTTTTTTTTACAAAGTCATGCTAAATTTCACGAAAAAAATCGGCATGACTTTTGCTAAAAAAGGGACATATGGAGTACCCGAATTTGCCGGAACGGAAGTTAATCGACGTTCCGGCAATCTCAAGGGTCTCGGAGTACCTGCAAACATTTCACAAATCATGTAGGCCGGCATCCCCGGCCAACAACATCACACCAACACATCCACATCTCCGGCCGGCATCTCCGGCCGGCAACAAACACAATATCACACATCCACATGTCACATACACGACAAACACAATATCACCACATCCACATCTCACATTTCACCACATCCACGTCTCGATCACACACATACACGGCATCACCACATCCACATCTCACCTGAAAGAATGTGAAGGTTCGTCTTCTAAATTTTCTGCATATGGCAAAATAATGCATTAGTTGGTTTAAAAATGAACTATCAAAATGCTCACGAAACAGTTGGTCGGTTGAGAGATTTACATCTGTTTAGATATAAATTATTTTCATTACCTAGATCCATGAAAAGGTCAAAAAATTATAAATTACTGCATCTTTCTACACCTCTACCTTTTAGATATTAGCAATTGGAATATAGCATTTGAAAATTTTCGTCATATTGTAGTTTGGAGTTGCTGGTCATAGGGCTAACCCTTAAGCGTTTCGAGTTCTATTCACGTACACTCCAAGTATTTTTTTTTCTTGTCAGTGTCTAGCTTCGCTAATAACCTGAGACTGAGAAGCATCATATTTAGCCCATTATTAACTTACTTCATTCACCTCATTGTGATAGGACTCATTCATGTATAAAGCGACTCTTTATTTGATCCATACTAGTAATTTTACATGTGCAGTACATATGTTTTTTGCAACATATCCTAACTCGAATTTACATTTGTATTCTAGATCAGATTATATACCGTACTATGATTCAAAATAGAAATTACTATGACATATGGAGCAATTATGAGTTCTCCATGATCTATGCCGATTAAGAAAATAAAATGCCCATGCACCCTATCGATTTAAGTTTCACCACAGTCTATAAGCATGACTAATAAAATTCATAACTAACTACTCCCTCCGTTCCATTATATTTGGGATAATTCCAGTGTATGAAGATGATTTGTTTTAGTGATTTTGCTACTAGAACATTTGCACAAACACCTTGCATGCATGCATCAATGGTGGAGGCCAGACTAGCTAGGCATCGGTGGAGGAGGAAGCAAGCAGAGGGCGAGGCTAGATGGGCAAGGAGGGAGAGGAGGGAGAGAGGAGGGCACCTTGGGACGGTGGCATGTGCGCCGGGGCCGGGCCGGCGGAAGTGCTCGCGGGGAGGAGGTCGAGCGGCGCTCGGGTAGGGGACGCGCTCGGGCCGAGGAGGGGACACGGGGAAGCTCGGGGAAGAAGGACGCGGCGGTGGTCGGCGGCGGTGGTCGAGCGGGCGGAGCAGAGCGAGGGGGAGGGCGGCCGGAGACGGCGATGGCGTGGTCGCGGCCGTGGAGGAGGAAACAATTGCAGAGGGCAGCGCGCGTGCGGCTGAGGAAGAATGAAGGAGATGCGCTAGAGAGGGCCCACATGTAAGTGGGTCTTCAGCAATTCTGTGGCGCACCCCCATTGCGATGTGCCACAGAATTATGGTATTCTGTGGCGCATCTTCTTCGGCTAAAAACAATTTTTTTTAATTTTTTTGGTTAAATTTTGTGTTTGTCTCACACACAAATTAATACACAAAAAAAGTCTCACACACACAAATTAATACAAATATTTAGTAGACTTGTGCCATATCAAAATATTTAACTTGTGCCATATCAAAATACATAGATATGCTTGTCTCACACACAAAACAAATTATATATAATACACACAAAAAAGTCTTCGATCTTCATCCCGGCCGGTTCCGAGCTAGCATCTCTTCTTTCCCTTCTTGGTTGTTGAATACTTTAGGCCGGGCACCTTGAGATTTCTTCGCGTGAACGGACAACCTTTAGTAGGTAGGGAGGTCTTCCTTCTTTCTCTACTAGTAGTAGGCATGTCGAAGTACTTGTCGAATTCCTCCTCGATCTTCGGATCGCCGTTCTTGTCCAAGTCTTCCTCGTTGGCGTCTCCTTCCATTCCGATGATGCTCCTCTTGCCCCTCCTCACGACAACACGGCTAGGCTTTGACGGGTCGGTAATGAAGAAGCATTGCTCAACTTGGCTAGCGAGTACCCATGGCTCATTTTTCGCGGAGGCGTTCTTCGATTTGGCATCGGGTATACCATGGTGGTGAAATACCGGCCTTCTTTTCGACGTCTTGGCCCATCTCACACGGAACATTGGCACCGACTCTCCACAGTAGTTGAGGTCCCATATCTCCTCGATCCTTCCGAAGTATCTTTGCTTGACAGTAGCCTCGTCATCGCCGTAGGATAGCATAGTTACTCCTGAGTTTTGATATTCGCTATTCCTGTCCTTTTCCTCGGTGCAGAATCTGAAACCGTGATGTCGTACGACTGATAGGTCCTTACGTTGTGCCCGGGGCCCTGTGATAAGGAGAATATGACTTTTTCATCTTCGTAGATGGCTTTTTGCCTGTGCTTCAAGCAGTTGCCTTTTCTTGAACCAACTCGTGAAGCTGGAGTTGTGCTCTCTGGTTACGTCTCCCTTCTTCCTCGGCCGGCCCAGGTCGATGTAATTCTTCTCGATTAAGCTTTTGTGCTCTTTCACCCAAGGTTCGATCAATTGTAAGTGTTGTAGCGCGACCCGGTGAGCCCTGTCAAGTCATCGCGTCGACCACAATGTCGACAGGGAGTGAGCGGTAGCCCTCGCGGTGACCAAATCCATCGAGCCTGCCGAGGTGCGTCCTGGTGGGCAGACCAACATCCTGGTTCTCGGTGCTTAGATAACTCTGACAGAAGGAGATGCACTCGTAGGTTAGAAAGCCCTTGGCCATGCTTGCGTCTGGACGGGCCCTGTTGCGAACGTATCCTTTCATGACACCGTTCTGCCTTTCGAACGGCATCATGTAGTGCAGGAACGTCGGCCCGAGCTGCAGGATGTCATCAACGACATGGAGAAGGAGATGCACGCAGATGTCAAAGAATGCGGGCGGGAAGTAAATCTCGAGCTCGCATAGTATCACCACGATCTCTCCTGTAGCCTGTGGAGCTGCCTCACGCCGATCGACTTCCTGTTGATGACGTCGAAAAAGTTGCAAAGGCCAAACAGCGTATCACGGACGTGCTCGTCCATTATCCCTCGGATCGCAACGGGAAGTATCTGCGTCATCAGCACGTGACAATCGTGAGACTTCATCCCGCTGAACCTCTTCTTCGTTCCGTCCAGATATCTGCTTATCTTCCCCGCGTAACCGTAAGGAAATTTGACTCCTAGGAGGCACCTGTAAAACTGCTCGAGCTCCTCCGGACTCATAGTGAAGCAGGCAGGGGAAGCACCACCGCGTTCTTCTTTACCCTTTTGCGGCGACCTTGAGTCCCTTCCGTCTGGTCATCATCATCATCACTATCGGGGGCCTGAAGATCTTTCTTGATGCCAAGCCATTTCAGATCGTATCTTGCTTTCGTCCCATCCTTGGTCTTTTCCGCATGTTCGAAAGAGTGCCAAGAAGACTCTCGGTAACATTCTTCGTAATGTGCATTACATCGAGGCTATGGGGCGTGTGGAGGACCTTCCAGTACTCCAAGTCGTGGAAAACAGACCTCGCTTTCCATACACCCAGCAGCGGATCTACCCTCGGTCGCTTCTTTCCCGGCGCAGGGCACTCCTCCCAATTTTTCAAAAGCTCGTCGATTTCTGTGCCGCTCCTCGGGCGGTTCTCTTTCGAGCTCGTCTTGACCATCGAACAAATCACCGCGTTTTCTCCACGGGTGCTCCATGCGAAGCCACCTTCGAGCCCCTGGGTACACGGTTTTCGAAGACCCGAGATCCCTTGGTAGCTGGATATGCGGGGTCTCATCCATGCACCTGACACATGCGCAGAATCCGTGGCCCACCTGGGCCGATACATATGAGCATCCAGGATAGTCCTGCACCGTCGTGAGCAACGCGGCTCTCATATCGAAATAATCTTTAGTGTAGGCGTCCCACGTACGGGCTGGCGTCTTCCATAACGTTTCTAACTCCTCTTTCAACAGCCGAGATACAGATGTATGTCGATACCAGGTTGTTTCGGCCCCTGAATGAGAATACTCATGTGTATGTACTTTTGCTTCGTGCACAGCCACGGGGGAAGGTTGTAAGGCCATACAAACACGGGCCAGGTGCTATGTGTGCTACTCTGGTTGCCGAACGGATTGAGTCCATCGGTGCTCATACCCAGCCTGACGTTCCTTGCGTCGCCCCCGAAATCTTCGAAGGCGATGTCCAATGCTTCCCAATTGCTAGCGTCTGAAGGGTGTGTCAGGATGGTGCCCTTCTCCGGATCTTCTTCGGGCTTCTTCCTTTCCGCGTGCCATTGCATGAGCTTTGCTTCCTTAGGGTCCACGAACCACCGCTGCAGACGGGGAGTGATAGGAAAGTACCATACCACTTTTCGAGGATTTTTCTTGTTCCCACTCTTGTACCGTCCGTGGCCGCACACCGGACATGTGGTCATGTCCTTGTAATCGCCCCGATAAATGGCGCAATCATTGATGCAGGCGTGGTATTTGACGTGCGGTAGGTCAAGAGGGCACACGACTTTCTTGGCCTCCTCGATACTACTTGGCAATGTGTTCCCCTGGGAGAATATCGTGCATGAATTTCATGTTCTTGTCGAAGCTCACGTCGGTCCATCTGTTTCCCGCCTTCATCTCCAGAGCATCAAGCGTTACTTGCAAACGCGTATCCTGGGGCCGGCACCCAGGATACAACGGAGTCTTCCCGTCTATCTCCATTTGCGCCAGCTTGGCTTTCTCTCTGGCTGCAGCTCTGGCGTTGCTCGTCTCCTTGAGGAGCAGTTCTTGAACATGAGCGTCCTGCAAGGCCGAAGTTAGCGGGGTCTGCGTGTTCGCGCCACCACCGGCATCTCCTTCGTCATGATGATGATCTTGTCCGCCGGCATCTCCTTCGTCATGATGATGATCTTGTCCGCCGGCATCTTCTTCGTCATGATGATCTTGTCCGCCGGCATCTCCTTCGTCATGATGATGATCTTGTCCGCCGGCATCTCCTTCGTCATGACATGATCTTGTCTGGCTCGTTCCAGCATGAAACCGCGCCTGAGCAGGTGATCCTCCAATTGTCCAGAATCAGGGTCGATCCACCTCACAAGTTTGCATCTTCGACATGGACATCTTATCTGGCTCCTGTTGAACCGAATCATGTCCGCCTTCGCTTCTTCCTTGTATCTTCTGATTCGACCGGAGCTCATCATGATGACCATGGTTGACTATACATAGAGCATAAACGAGAGTATATATGTTAATTAGAACCGCAACATGCACACACAGACACACACATGCATGCAAGGTCGCCGAAAAAATTCGGCATGACCTCTCTTAAAAGTATGACATATGGGTGGTGCAAAAATTTGCCGAAATGGAAATTAATCAACATTTCGGCAAACATCCATGCACCACGCCGGCGCAAGCAACAACAAAAAGTTTCTTCCGGACCCATTCATGCACAACACACAAGCTTCATGTATATAATCATCGTCATGCCATCGTGCAAACTTCACCTACAACATACAAGCATCCACACACCGCCGGCCACGCAAAACATGCATATGCACGTCCATCCAACTTTCCTCACCTAGTAGATTAGTTTCCGAGACGTGATCGCGATGGACGAGAGAGTGTGTCGTGTTGGAGAGAAAATAGTGGAGGAAAAGAGATGTGGGAGAGAGGAGGAGAGTATATATGGGGAGCCTCCCGGCCCTCAACAATTATCTATCAACCAAAATAGGTTTAACTACAAAAAATGGAGAAAAGTGTGAGCAAAATGGGATGGGAGGGAGGAGGAACACGAGCTAGGTGGAGGAGGAAGAAGAAGAGAAAATGGGTAGGGGAAGGGGGCTTTTCCCCTTTTGTACATCTGGGAAAAAAATTCGGTGGCGCATGGGCCCACATGCGCCACAGAATGTCTGCTTTCTGTGGCGCATGCCTCCCCATGCGCCACAGAAAGTGGGAATTCTGTGGCGCATGGGACCACATGCGCCACAGAATTGCCTTTCCACCAATCATTGGTGTGGACCCCACCAGGTTTTCTGTGGCGCATGACCACAGATGCGCCACAGAAATGCATATTTCTGTGGCGCATCTGAACCATGCGCCATAGAAAGGACCCCAAAATTCGAAAACCGATGATTGGTGGTGGGGCCCACCAGCTATCTGTGGCGCATGTGGTCTGGGTGCGCCACAAAATGTCCAGACTTTCTGTGGCGCATCTGTTGGAGTGCGCCACAGAAATATTTTTGTGGCGCATGAGTTTCTTGGTGCGCCACAAAAAGGCTGTCTATAGAAAGGCAGTTTCCTACTAGTGTCTAATAGATGATTATTGTATTGTTATTTTTTATTTTACCTCCAGCTATCTAGATAAGCCCCAGTATCTCCAATACTCATTGGACAGATACATGAATGGAGATTTTTGGCTCTGGAATTGCTTTGTTCCCTTTTTTATTAAACAAATTCCATATTTACAAGTTTTCTAAAATTTGAAAAAAAAATCCTGCATGTTTCAATGATGTATCCAATAAACTTGTACAATCTCAATTTGAAATACTTTATATTCATAGCTAGACGAAAATGACAAATCTGTGGATCTCAATATACACTCTTTCAAATCTCGCAAATACACAAGATTTTGTTTTTTTGTGTAAGTCATAAGACAAAGAATTTTGCATGCGTGTAGGATGCATCATTGGTACACCCTGTATTTTTTTCAGATTTTTTAAAACTTCAATATAGTTTTAATTTTTTCGAAAATAAAGGATTAGGAACCAAAGTGATTTTCCCCAGATACATAGTCTACTTCTGTCGTATTGCCTTACATTCTACAATTTGAATTTAAATCTTTGCTCAAGACAGTATGATTTTCTTTTCAAGGTTTCCACTTCTCATCCTGCAAATTAGTTATCCTACATTCTTGTATGCACTGCATTTCAGATTTGCGAAATGTTTGTTTTGTGTACTTTTTGTTGTATCTGATATGACGAGCAACGCTCTTTACTCCGACTAGCAAACACCAAAACCAGACGATAGAAGTGGAGACAAGTACTGCGGTCTGTGCTGTATATGTAACTAGCTAAATGGTAAATACTGGACAGAAGAAAAATCAAGTCAGATAACTGGTAATGTGGAGCCGATGTCATCAGTGTCTACTTTTGTTCACATTATTGGAGCCGATGTCATGAGTACTGCGGTATACTTGTTACTTTTTTGTAATTCAGAATTTCGTTAACCAATTTCCATCTGATTCAGAGAATATATTTATGTTATTTGTTGTGTTGACATAATAAATGGGAATGAGAGGCACGCTAAAATTAGAGATGGACTTAATTCTAAATTACTGCCAAAACGTTTTATATTAGTGTACATAGGGATTACAAAATTCTCCCGTGGATTATTAAAAATACTAATAGATCAAATATATAAGTTACAAGTCAAATATATAACAATCATTCTTAACATTCCATCGTCCTAATGGAAAAGCGCAACAGGGTGTTGAGGGAAAGCAAGTTCAGATTGCAGCAGTGGCTGGTGGTGAAGTTGGATGTCGAAAAGGCATATGACAAAGTGAATTGGGAGTTCCACAGAGAGGGTTTAGTGATAATTGGATTAGAAATGTAGTTGGTACTATGAGTGTGAAATTGAATGATGTACAGTTCCCATACTTTGGGAGTCATAAAGGTGTAAGACAGAGGTCTTTTTCCCCATTTCTTTTCAACATGGTAATGATTATCCTGTAAAAACTGGTTCACATTGTGCAGGTGAATGGGTGGGAGGAATGAACATTTAGGGCGTGTTTGGTATCCCGGTTGCCGTTTGAAAATCTCCTCCCAACCAATTTCTTGCTGTTTGGTAGCCTATATTTGCTTCTGAGCCATGCCCATCTCGCCCTGAAAACTCCTCTCAGCCATGCCGTGGAGGATCGAGCTTCTCAACTCAGTCGGGCCGATCTCATACGTATATGATCAGCTTGTATCTAGTGGGAA
Organism: Poa pratensis; assembly: GCA_947311845.1. NCBI lineage: Eukaryota > Viridiplantae > Streptophyta > Magnoliopsida > Poales > Poaceae > Poa > Poa pratensis. The sequence goes on along the minus strand of CAMZMU010000116.1, from coordinate 20,384,852 downwards.
TCTCATGCCAAGGTGATACGGGCTACCAAACACACCCTTAATGGAGCATGGAGTGGTTGTGTTGATGAATTGTGATGATACTATAATTTTGTTGAAAGATGATGTGGAATGTGCCATGAATGTTTTGGGGGGAGTGATAAAAACAAAAGATATACTTCAAGAAAATGAAAAATAGGACCAACAAAAATAGGGATGGAAAAGAACCAGATGTGGGTGGGATACTCCTCTTCCCACTTCCGTTTTCATATTTTCAAAGTGTATACACTACAAATATTGGTTGTCGAATAGGAATGCAGAGCTGATGTCACTCAGATAGGGACGTGGATCGTGGGAAATCCACTTCAGCTCATAGGTGCATCTACACCCACTATCCAAAAAACGAGTTTTAAAATATCAAAAAAAAAATTAAACCAAAAATTTGGGTGTACATATGAACATTCTATGTTCGTACAAAAAAATCGGGATGAAAAGACACTTTGTGCGGTCGGTGTAAAAAAGACAAATCCCCGGTGTTCAAAAATGTCTCTGCACGTAACATTTTTTTCTCTTTTTTATACCGGTCACACAAAATGTCTTTTCGATGCGAAACTTTTTTGTACGGATAGACATTTTTCATATGAACCCCCAAAATTTTTGTTTGAAATTTTTTAACATTTTGAAATGCGTTAAAAATACATTTTGCACAACGGGTTCATCTACATCCGTGAGCCAAAACATCATGTCCCGTGGATCTATGTTTTCTTAATTCCGAATGAATACGAGTATCGCTAAATAATAGACTAAATTCTTATAATGAGTCAACTATATAATGATGCAGTGATAAATATAGTGACATAGTACACAACAGCTCAAGTTAAATCACATAAAAATACATTTTACCACTTTGTTAGTTTTTCAGGTTGGGTAATTGGCAAACAGGGCTAGAATTACCAAAATTGGCTAAAATAATTTTATTCGATGGATATTTCCATATTCATATTTTCTTTAAAATTCAATGCCATATTTGTACGGAAACTCATTTTGGCTCCCGAGTTCTTGTGATCTCAGTTTTTTTTTTAAATCAAAAAATATTTAAAAGTTTCAAAAAACTGAAAAAAGTCATGCATGTTCTCAGTGATATATTCTACAAGCTTTCAAATCTTTAATGCAACATACAATACGTTTTGAGCCACACAAAAATAATAAAAGTTGAAACTTTGAAACTCTATATTGTTCACTATATTCAGGTCTGTACATTTGTCATTTCTGTGTAGCTCAAAAGGTAAGGTATTCTGCAATGAGATTTTACACGATTGTAGTATATATAATTTAGAACATACTTGATTTTTTTTCATATTTTGACACTTTTTTAATATATTTTTTGATTTTTTGAAATAACCGAGATCACTGGAGCTCTGTGAAAGAGCATGCTTTGCTCTTAATCCGTTTTGGAGTTAATGACAACACACTCACGGGACTAATTTGTTCCTAAGTTATGGCAGGTATTCAAATGACAGTACGTGAAGTTCGAAGATGGAAGAGAGAGGGGCTCGAAAATCCAACTAGGCAAAAACTTAGGCTGGCGGTAGTACCGCTAGTATGCAGCGGTAGTACCGCTCCTCTTGGAGTTGTAGTGCTGCAGCGTACTGGTACCTAGTCCCGGGCGGTAGTACCGCGGAAAGTACAGCGCCTTTCAGGCAGCGGTACTACTGCTGGAAATACCGCTTGAGTTACCGCCAGCTCGGTTTTCGCCCCTGGTTTCTCGTCGGTACCTTGGCGGTAGCTACCACGTACTACCGCCAGAATGCTATGATTTAATTCAAAGCACGCCAGTGGTATTACCGGAGCAAATCACCGGTAATACCGCTCCTGGCAGCAATGGTAGCACCGCGCGCTACCGCTGCAGCTGGGAGCTGGCACTGCCTCAGTACGCCCGGAAGCTAGGAGCGGTAGTACCGCTGAATCCCAGCTTTAGTACTGCTATGCACGGATTCCGTACATAACGGTTCGATTTTTGGGCCCCCTATATAAAGGGCTCTTCTTCCCCAAAAAGAGGTTGCGGCTTACAATCTCTTCTCCATTAACTGCGAGCTCCCAACTACCAGGTCTCCCACTCCAACCACCCAAACCTCTTGAAACCTTGATGAGTGAAGGAGGAGGTCTAGATCTACAACTCCACCATGGAATTTCAAATCCGCCGATACCCCTTTGTGGTTCTTGTTCCTCCTTGGGTTGCTTGTAACCCTAGGACGCCTTTGTGCGTTTCGGAGCCTCAACTTTTTGCGAAAAGCTTCGGGACATTGTTGGGAGGCTCCAACTCATTGTGGAGTTCCCCGACCTTTGTGTATCGGCTTGGTCAATGAGCCGATCTCTCACGTGTGAAGCTCACGGAGAATATAGTGAGCACATCCATGCTAGAACTACGGAAAACATCTCCGTGTGTCTGCTTTACGGTTATTTATATCCTTTTCTTGTTGCTTCCGCTACGTTTGTATGTTGCTTGTATGACATAGGTTGCTATCATCTAGTGCACGTCTACCTTGTTATACATTGCTAAAGGCTTAATTAAAAAAAGCTAAAATTTGGTAATCGCCTATTACTCTCCCCCCCCCCCCCCCCCCCCCCTCCTCTCTAGTCGATCTTTCACTCGGGAGGACCAAATCTCCACCCACATTTGTATATGTATTTGTAAAACGAATCCGGATATTTACCACATACAATTTTCTTTCGGATTTGAATACGAATGTCGAATAATTTGAATTATCCACTTCTAGTTCCCCTCCCTAAACAAGAAGATATTTCTTCTATATGGAGCTAAAACTCGATGACGTATTTGAGCATGTGCATCTTATTGTCTGTGGGTACATCATTATTGCTTTTTTGCGTGCACCCGTTTTAGCTCGTTTAACCGATCCATTGGAACAACATATCTATGCGCTAAGGAGTGTGATGACAATTTTTACCATCTACAGACGGATATTTTAACATCAATGCTAGCCAGTTTGTCTTGTATGCATTTGTTTCAAAATTCAAATCTCCATTGCATAGGATGTAAATGACCGTATGGGGGATTACCAACATTAACGATTCTCAAAATAAGAGGATCATCATGAAATGTTTTGGTAGGACATCGTTTTGCAAGTGAGTACTTTGCATGAACAACCGTGGAAATTCACAAATTCTGGAAAATCAGACCCTCTCCTTCCCCAAATCATCAAAAGCACGATGGCGAAGGACCCGGCAGGCCGGCAGTTGACGACTCTCCAAATCAGCCCACCCGAACGCTCCCCTCCGGCCACCATGGACGCAACCGAGCTCGTGGCGTCCCGCGACGAGGAGGAGGCGGCTCCCCTAGTCTCGTCCACCGGCGAGGGCTGCCGCGGCGCGGGAGGCGCAGCGTCGGAGACCCGCGACACGCACCTCCTGAGCTCGGCCTTCTTCTTCGTCTTCCTCGCCTACCACGCCGCCCAGAACCTCCAGAGCACCGTGAACACGGTACGCCCCAGCCCATACCCGGAATTTCCCCAGCGCCATGGCGAATTGATTGACCGATTGCTGCCGGCTGCCGTGCTCGCGCGCAGGACGGCAACCTGGGATCGATATCGCTGGGATTGCTGTACACGTCGTTCACGGCGTTCTCGGTGGTGGGCTCGCCGGTGGTGCGGCGGATGGGGTCCAGGCGCGCGCTCGTGCTCGGCACATCCGGCTACCTTCTGTTCATCGCCGCCAACCTCGCCCCGTCCTGGTATGTACAGTACACACGCTACTCACCAAGCTGCTGGCTCCGATTGCTTCTGTAAAATTTCTGTGTCCTCGGTATATTCTGAGTCAGAGTTTCTGTCGATGGCGACGTATCTCTGGAAAATTGAATCTAGCTAACTGAATCTGTCGTACGAATATTCATGTGAGTGATAATGGAAATAGGGGAACATCGAGGAGGCAAATGGATAAATGTACTAACTTGCCAGCTCGAAAAATGTCTCTCTCGTGCTCTATCGTGCAAGCAACGTGAGATGCCCGCCCCGACGCCACGGGGACGCCCACGTTTGGCTCATGGGAGTCTGAGAAGACGTCTGCACCAACCAGGGTCTCAAACTAAAGGGGAACTTATAGTTTTTTCAAAAAATATGTTTAAAGTTGAGGTTTCTTACTCACGAGTTCAATGATCTTGTTATTTTAAAAAAACGAAATCATATTTACAAGTTTCAAAAAAAAATCGGATGTAGCCAATGGTAATGTTGTATCCCATAAATGTGCAAACATGTCAATTTAAAAATACTTTATAATCTGATCTACTCAAAAATAAAAATAAAAAGTGTGATATGAGTATGCATATTTTAAAATTTCTAAATTTTATCATATTGTGTCATTTTTGTGACAAAAGTGTGCATATTTTCAAATCTCTAAATTTTAGCATTTTTGTGTAGCCTATAATATAAATAATTTTGCATTGCAATTTTCCACACTTATAGGATATATCATAGGTTATGTCTAGAATGTTTTTCATAAATTTTTGAAACCTATAATTATGATTTTGATTTTTTTTTAAATGGATGGAGCACTGGATATCGGGAGCCAAAGACACTTTCCTAATCATCAACAACTATAATACTAATATGAAATCTCATTTCATGATGTACAGAGTGATACTGATTTATTATTATCACTGTTCAAAATATCAGCCGTATGCCAATAAATCAGCCGGTTTATCGTTATCGAGGTCAGACAGATAAGATAAGTGAATACCTCCGACATCTATCGGTCTGGTCGATATATCGGTTGTCAGACCGATATATCACCTATATTCACTGATATTCACCAGTAAATCTATGGGACCCAACTGATTTAGCTCCCATTTTTTTATTTTGGTTAACTTTTTGGAGTCTTGATTGCTTCTATTTGTTTAGATGGCTACTTCCAGTACACCTCATGTTGCTTAAGAGGGATACATATTACATGGCTAACGAGTTTGCCATGTTGATTGATCCTGATGATACACATTTTTGAGATTTTTAAAAGCCTTGTCGATAAATAGTCGACCGTTAAAATCGATAAATGGGCTGATAATTAAGTTATTTGTAGATGTTGATAGTATTTTCTATAAACTTAGGCAAATTTTACATTATACAAATGCAATGCGACTTTTTTAACTCATAGTATACATAACAATAAGCCCTGCATATATTAAAAAAATGTTGTTGTAAAGCTTTACACTTGTCATAATACACACAACAATAGGTTCTACACACAACTTTACATTTCCATTTTTGCTCAGCCTGAAATACAGTGAATTTTGTACTCCATGCAATTCATAATAAGTGTTGCAAATTTGAACTATCCGACATATTATGGATATGAGGGAGCATTGAGAGAGTTCTGAGTACGGTGATTTGGAGGACGAGCTCCATGGAGCTCTTTTTTTGAAAAAATCAAAACGACATTTTATGTTTCTAAAAAATGTGAAAAAAATCCTAGATGTAGAACATGATTATGTCTACCATTGTGCAAAATACCAATGTAAAATGTTGTGTATTTTAGCCTATGCAAAAATAACAAAATTCTGGATCTGAGATCTGATTTGAAAAATTTCAGATTTGTCAAGATTTGTCTTTTTTGTGTGGGACGGAATACAAACTATTACATGTTGCCAATTTACAGACTCGTGGAATAGGTCATTGTCAACGCCTAGGATTTTTTTCAGAATTTTTGAAAACTTAAAAATATCGATTTTTTTTTCAAAAAACGGGCTCCATGAAGCTCGTCCTCCAAAAGAACCTTCCGGAGAGTTCTACGTTATCTACATTTAAATGTTTCCAACAGATGGACACCGAGACGCCGAAATGCCCAATAGCCAACAGCCATTTTCGGTCTCTCGGTGTCCAAGTGCAGTTGGATCAGAACAGCCGATTAATCTACTGAGACTGGCAGATCATGAATCCGATTAATCTACCGAGTCCCAGTGCCGGCGGCAGAAGCATTGGACAGTACGAAGCAGGTGCCAACAACCATCCCCGTCAGTCGCGGAAGCTCCAAGCAGGATACAGACACGACGCGCAGGCCAGAGCTGAATTTTAATCAACCACACCATGGATCTCGAGCTAAGCTACGCCATTAAGCTTATTATTTAAGTGAGTTTGCGATGCTCTCGATCCGTATCACTATCGTGAGAGTCGGGCCATTGTAAATCTATGGTGCCAAGTGTGTTAATAATCGACGGATGTACCAAAAAAGCACGGACAAAAAGCTTTTCTAAAATGATCGGCAAAAAAAACTAGAAAAAAGATTCATGGACACGGAAGCTCAGCGAGATAGCCAAGCAGGCAAGTATATTGTTTGTCAGTTGGTGGCAGTTACGGCCGCTGCCATGCGGGTCCCACGTGACGGACGGCCATGTCCCCCGCCCGCTCGCTCGCCGGCTGCCGGCCGGCCGCCTACTGTACAGTCTCGCGGTATAAAGACTTCTAGAATCTTCTCCTGACACGCCAGTCTCACAGTCTCGCATACCCCTCCCTCCCGCCGTCCCGCGCACTTGTTCTAGAAGCCTTTCGCCATGGACGCAAGCCGCGACGAGGAGGCGCCCGCCTCCGCCGCGGAGCCACTCCTCGCCGCGTCCCCGCGGCGGAGCCACGCCGCCGACGTGCACGTCCTCTCCGCCGCGTTCCTATTCGTGTTCTCCGCCTACGGCGCCGCCCAGAACCTACAGAGCACAGTCAACACCGTACGCGCTCGCGCACCTCCTTCCCCTCTCTGATCCCGCTCGCTTCGATCGGCCTTTTCCTGATGGGGATCCTGGTTTGCAGGAGGGCGATTTGGGCACCGTCTCCATGGGGGTCCTCTACACCTCCTTCACGCTCTTCGCGGTCGCGGCGTCGCCCATCGTCAGGTGGCTCGGCGCCAGCCGCGCGCTCGTCGTCGGCACCAGCGGCTACCTGCTCTTCATCCTCGCCAACCTGGTCCCGACATGGTGCGTATTAGTTACAGAGTCCAACAGTCCGGCTCTGACAGTCTGACTCTGACATGCCATGGATGGTGTGGTTAGTGCCGGATTTTGATGCCTGCTTGATCGAATGCCTACCTAGACGTTGATCGATTCTATTCAGTTCATTTCCATGGGCTGCATTCTGCCCCCTGATTCGTACTTGAATCGGAAGCTCGTTAGGCTCTTTTGCCTTGTTAAGATAATGGATTCGAATTACATGTTCATTGAGTTCTTAGGTTTATCAGGATTGAACTTCATTGCTGATTTAGTTAGTAACTCTGATGATCTTAGGCATAACCTTAGCTCTTGCATCTGGTAGAAGCTTTGCAATATGGACCTATCCACTAGGTCGTACACTGCAACAGTCTAGGTTTCAAACAATGCAATGCTCTGTTTAGCTGGGAGTAACAATCTCAGTTAGCCGAAATAGCTAATTCAGTGTAAGCGTGTATGTAGTGTAACTAATGCAAATCTATCCTCAGTCTTCAGTACCAGGAAAGTAATAGTCTATTGTCTTTTGTATGTAATACCATATCGATCATGAATGGCTTTTTACCCTATTAAATGTGCTTCATAATCTGGCAAATATTTCAGTTGAGTAAAATGCCAGGGTTTTTTCTTTAGGTTTAGTAAATTCAACATTCTGCAGTAATTAGATACCTTTGATGTTAACTTGAAGAAAAAATTAACAGGTATACAATGGTACCAGCTTCACTGTACCTGGGTTTTACTGCATCGATCATTTGGGTTGGGCAGGTAATACAGTTACATTCCAGTAAACTATCTTACTGCGTCGATCATTTGGTTTTACTGCCAACCTTTCATATTTCATTTCCGTCCGCAATGCAGGGCACGTATCTTACTTCCGCTGCCCTGAGTCATGCAAGAGACAATAATTTACCCGAGGGTCCAACCTTAGGAAGCTTTAATGGAGAGTTTTGGGGAGTGTTCGCTAGCACTCAGGTACAACTGCACAAGCGCTATTTTCTCCCGAAAGATGCCAGAAGTACTACTTTACATTTGTTCTTCATACCCCAAGTGTAGCTTCTATTGCTTTCTATAGACACAGAACCTGTACAATTATAAGGGTACAATGAGCTCTAACATAGTGACTTGTACTACATTTGAATAATGTAGGTCATTGGAAATTTGATCTCACTTGCTCTCCTGAGAAATGGAAAGGTTAGCATCTTAATTTTCAGTTTGTTAGTGCCTTATTGGAATCTTATGGACTGCCATTTTATTTGCACAACATGTGTAGTCATATTGTTTAATCCTTTCATCTTCTTATCACTTCAGGATGGAGGAGGTGTAACAGGAAAAAATCTGCTGTTTGTTGTATTCCTTGGCTGCATGATTATCGGAATTGTATTGATGTGTTTACTGTCCAAAAGGGATGAGAAGCGTGATAGTGCTTCGACGCACTCTTCATTTGGAGCTATGTTGAAATATATTATTGCCCCTCTCAAGGACCGAAGGATGATTCTTTTGATTCCGCTTATCGCATATTCAGGTTTACAACAGGCATTTGTATGGTAAGTAACAAAATCCTTTAGCATCTATGCGGGTTCAGTTCCTTAGCGTTCTTTTTGTAAGATTATGTTGTGGATTTTGTAGGGCCGTATTCACAAAGAGTATTGTGACACCTGTGCTTGGCATATCTGGAGTTGGTGGCGCGATGGCAATTTATGGTGCATCTGATGTAGTTGTAAGTGAAACTATTAACTTGGTGTCAACACTATCCTGTTAAAGGTCATGCTGAGCTACTGAGCTCTGTGTTTCTATCTTCATTTGCCAACACTCTTGCTGTTGCTATTGCTGTAGGCTAGAGTAGCTGAAGTGTGTAACATTCTAAACTACTGAAAATACCATGCTGTATGTTTAGTTGAGTTTTGAAGTCTCCTTAATATTGCAGTGTTCATTGGTTGCTGGGCGCCTTACCTCTGGGCTTCATTCAGCTACATTTATAGTGTCAGTTGGAGCTATTCTTCAGGCTGTAGTCCTGTTCTGGTTACTTCTTTTTTACAGGTTTGATTTTTGTAACTGTATTTTCTTACCATGCTATTGTCTTGATCATCATTGCTATCGTCTCATTGTTGTCTTGCATGCAGTCCAATGGAGGGAGTACTTGGTGCAGCAGTTCCACTATTTATAGGTGCCTTATGGGGTGTTGGTGACGGAGTCTTGAATACACAGTTAAGCGCATTACTTGGATTGCTGTTTGAGGATGTCAAGGTAATTTGTATTGTTACTTTCTGAGTGTTTCTTGCACAAATATAGCCTAGTTTCTCTATTATACAGATCTTGTTTCATTTGGGTAATTAACTTATATCCCTCCTCCAATGAACAAATAGCAACAGCTGTCTCTTATTCAAGAAGAAGAAAAATAAGCAATATAAAAAGTATACCGTGGATGTTATGCATTGATTTCATTTGCCATCGTATGATTCCTTCTGTTAATGACGGAAATATAGAATTGGACACGCTTTGTTTGCTGATATATATAAAAGTAGTTATCTTAAAAGAATATACTAAAGCTGTCTGGAAAAATGGTAAATGCAGGTGGCAGCTTTTGCACAGTTGAAGGTTTGGCAATCAGGTGCCATTGCAGTCATCTTCTTCTTGAGCCCAAGCATCACACTGCAAGCCATGCTTATCTTGATGGCAACATCCCTCTTCATCTCTTTTGGCTCATTCCTGTTACTTACCCTTGTCGTTGAGAAGCCATCAACCATCAGAGCGTGAGGCAAATCCCATTTCAATACACAGATGATGTCGTTGTCAACACGTATTGTCAGTTAACCTGTACAACTACATTATTGTACAGTATTAGCCAGTGGTAAGAAGCTGAGAAGGAACTTCATCATCATCCATCACGTACAACGCCATGGCGTGTTATTAGCTTCGGCCACTGTTTGCCGAGGCTTGATGTGAAGAGATTGCAGGCAAATTGGGGGAAGTGAGAGTCGCATTTGGTTTCCTGCATTTTTTTTTCTCTCTCCGGTGATTGTCTATGAGTGTGGTGTTACAGTAATCATCTCACTCCATTGTACTTTATAGGATGTAACGTTTCATTCCAAAGATGATGGTATCTTAGTAAATGGTAAAACACCCTCCTGTACAAAGAGGTCCAACTGCCTCTTGTGACTAGTAATGTAGGACTAAAGTTTTAGTCCCACCCACTTGCCATGAATAGGCGTTAAGCCATATGGGCTAAGCCCCCACAAGCAAATTCCAACAATCTCCCACACACACACACAAACACACATCACTTTTGGTCCAAATCACTATTTTTTATATACTAGCATTTTCAGTGGAGACTCTTAAATTGAACTTTGACCAAGAGCAGGAGACTACTCCAAATTGTGTGCTTGGAGTATTATTTTCTGGCCGGTCTTTTAGATCAGGCGAGCTTGTGTGCTTCTGTGGTATTTGTGAGGCGGATGTGTCGACGCCAGATTGGCTTTATGTTCTCCCGTCTCGAGACCTCGTCATGTTGGCGCAGAATGTCTTCCCGGTTGAGTACATTAGAAGTTACATTAGTATAAGTGAGGAGTAAATCCATTCCACCCCGACATGTGGTGTGACTAAGACGACAACGATATTATTTCCATCCATTAGCGAGAAATCAACCAAACTATTCAATAAAAAACAACTTGTAACGTAGACTTTGCTCGTCACCCCTTATCTCCGTCCCTCCGGCCCACGTTGGTGAGGATGGTAATGGTCTTGGTCCGACAACCAAAACCGATAACAAAATAGGGATCTGCACTTTCAAGTCTACCTCGCGAGGCGTATTAAGGCTAGGTCTTTCTCGTTGTGTCCTTTGATTGGGTTGTCGTTGTTTTGTTTTTTCATTTGTTCATGTTATTTGTCTAGGTTCCCTACTTTTGCTTGGGGTAAACTGAACCTCGTATTTCTTCTTCTTCTATAATCAATGAAGCATCCACATGCCTTCGTAAGAAAGAAGATAGTATCTAACTTGGAAAAACAAGTGGCATGCACACACGACATGGAAAAAATACAGCACGCTAAGGCGGTAATTCACTTGCGAGCCCGAAAAAAAATGTCATTTCAGAAATTGTAACACATGTACATGTTCATGTTCTATGTGCACACTCTAAAGGACATTTTGTCTCATGTGGAAATGGGACAAAATGGTACTAAGAAATTGATTTCAGAGTCCTTATTACATTCTCATAGCATATCACATGTATCTTCTACGTGAAACTGATAAGTCAAAAACACGAAAGGGCACATATATTTAAGCATATGCACTATTTACCCTGGGAGCATATGCCTTGGACGCTGAAACGTTTAGTGCAAAAAGTTTTTCAGTTGGACAATAAAAGGTCTTAGGCTGTTATGTGAGCCCAAATCTAATGAATTTCCTCAATATGCAATGGGAACCACATGTCAATGAGATAAAATCCCATATATTCTACTACCCCCTCTCCTTTCCCATCTCGCGCTGGCACCTAGCAGAGCAAAGCTTCCATGTCGCATCGCCTCACCATATGTCATGGCGGTCGCCAAGCTACTCTCCATCCTGCCAGCGGGCGAGAAACCCTCGTGAGCTTCTTGCTAGCGCTGTCTAGGTAATCTGATTCCGATCATCCCCTAGCTCGCAACGCGTTTATAATTAGGAAGCGCGAGCGGTGGATAGCGGGGAATGATAGAAGGAGAGCGCCGTGAGTAGTGGAGGCAAGAATCAGAGTGGTGGTCGCCAGCCCTTACCATGCTCGGGACGCTGGAGGCGGTGGTGGAGCAGCGAACACGGAGCAGAGGCCTGATGTGGTCGAGAGAGGGACAATTGAGGTGGTGGCTACGACAGGTTAGCGACAATGGAGGTTGGTGGCTGCGGGTGGTCAGAACATGAAGGGGTGGTGGCCGAGTCACCGTGGAGTTTGTTCGGTTGTGGCTTCATGCTCTCTTTCGAAACAAGAACTAAATACTTAATATCCTTTTGTAGGCATGGATACTTTCAAGAATTTATTTAATGATCTTATTACCAAGGATTGAGAGAAACTAGCTAAAGATAAAACAGAGAGCTTCAAACCTTAGGCAAAAATATTGAGTGAGTCACTAAATTAACTGTTCCATGTGTCTGTAGAGAAATGATGAAATGCTAAGAAGCTTAACGGGTACCTGACTATCATTATTTCCTTGGATTTTGAAGATTTTTTAAGGATATGATTGCAATACTTGCAAAGGGGATGGACATAAACATATGTGTACCATATTCTTTGGTTGTGTATTTCTCCATGTTATAGGGAGTGACTGCTGATAGGACCCCAAAGACATCACCCCTGCATATGGGATTCGCAGTCAATGGGGCATTCCAGATCTTGGTGCTCATACTTGTCGAATTTCACATGGAGACTTTCGCCTGCATCCCTATGTATCTTTTTTCCTTAATTTTGGGTAGCATGACACTTGTTTTCTTTAGGGCTACGGTGCTCAAGATCTGTTAGTAAGTGACGAAGAATAGAGCTACTTTTGCACCATTTAATCTCTAGCTAAGATATCTACATGTTTCGTTTGCAGTATGTGCATGTTTTTGCCAAGATGGATACTCTATGTAATTTATTTGGTGATATTATTACCTTGGACCTAGATAAATTAATTATAATATAATTTATATTAAACTTGTATACCCATTTTTAGCGTGCTAAGTCGTAACGAGTATTTTTTTTATTCTTATTGGTTAAACACATAGCAGAATTATCAAATGTTTGTTGTAGCATTATTTTTATATATTTGCAACGCATAGAGTTGAACTACGTTTGCATTATGGCAGATTTAAACTATATTTTGTACCATAAATTCATCAATTAATTTCCGATACCTGCATAAACTGTATAGTCTATGAATATTTATGCTCGAGATATACAAAGCATATGGTCTAAAATTATCTTCACATAGGGTTTTAGTGTATTATTTGGCAAGGATATTTGTAGAAACTTCATGATCATAAGCTGAACGATGACATGATATTTACCCATTTCTGTGGTGAAATGTGCATTGCAAGTTACAGTGGGTGTAGTAATGAGTTGACAACGTGTGCATATTGTATCCTTGTTGTGCAAATACAACCCTAATATTAATCATCAACGAATAAAAAGTTAAAGGACTGTGCTAGTAAGGGCACATGCCCTAGATTAAACTTCCGTGGGCACGGATAGAATATGGTAATGAGACATGCATGTATTCATGCAGTCACGTAGATTCCTTTTGATTTTCAAACTTTAAAATATTTTATCTCTTAAACCGTAACTCAAAATTAAGATCCGTTTTCACAGTTGGCTTTATCGTGACGAGATCTTCGAAATTAAATCCCATGTTGATATGTTTTGACAAACTTATTTTTTATCCTAGTTACCAGATTATAGACACTTGGTCACCAGGTATAATGAAGTTGGTTGTCATGCAAAAATCAAAGGACCTTACTATGTAGCGACCGTGCCCCACGGAACGATTCTCATACGGCGCCCGATCGTCTCCTCTCGTGAATCAACCAGCGACGCAACGTGCGTGTACCTAACTGGGCCGTGGCACTTCATCCTTGTTTTTGGCCCATTACCAAACAAAACCAGACCGGTAACACCGAAAAATGAGACTAAGAAAATCGTAACACAGAATAATTCTATCGAACTATCACATCCTAGGGATCAAGTGGCTTGTTACTCCTTACACAATGGATGAAGGCGACGAACAGGACCAAGATCATGACGCCATGCAAGGAACTCAAAAGCAGAAACAACTGAAGATACTAGAAAAATTACCAGTTTCTTCAAACTGAAATTACGCCCACACGCAAAACTTCATAAACTTTTGTACCCACTTCTTCCAAGCAAGATTTAGGCAGATAAAATTCAATAGATGAACAAACCACAATAGACAGCGTAGATAGAGTAGGTATGAAGACACATCCAAGACTAGTATGTCATTCACAGATAGATTAGAAAGTGGTTATTACGACATATGAACTTGGTAGCAAGGTTCATAAGAATTGTCTGCAAACGAACTATATAAATTTGTCTATGGCAACTAAGAACTTGAAAACCTGGTGACTAGGAACTTCAAATCTGGCAACTAGAAACTCGGAACATGGCAACTCCAAACTTGAAACCAGGTGACTAGGAACTTCAAATCTGGCAACTAGAAACTTGGAACTTGGCAACTCCAAACTTGAAACCTGGTGCCTACGAACTTTAAATCTGGCAACTAGAAACTTTGAACATGGCAACCGTGCACTTGGAACCTGTCAACAAGAAACAAAAGACCTGAAAAACCAACTAAACTGAAAACCTGGCACCAAGTTCTTCTCTTCTACACAGCCTCCATCGGTCCATGCAGTACACATAGCTTTGTTTTGATTCATGTCCAAATGAGAACGCCTTGTGGTACCGACTTCTCCTCAAAAGCGACAAATTGGCTGGAACAAAAGATAACTTTTGTTTATGATTTCCTCCATATTAACATGCTTTTGACATTTTTTTAGAAAACACAAAAAGTGGCTAACTAGTGGATAAACATTGCAGATTCAAGATAACTTGGCTATCCCCAACATAAATGTAGTTGAATGTGCAAGAAACCTAACTCAAAGCAACAACAACATTTTTTTCAAAGCAACAAGGTTATTTTCATCTTTACTTTACCGAGTATGTTTGTTATCAGTTCCATGTTTTGAATGCTAACCTGAACAGTGCTAAGTGTGAATAAAATTAAAAAAGCAGGTGGTAAAAAACAAATGGAAGGAGAAGAGAACCAAGCTTTCTCTCAAGTAACAATATACAATGCATTGCACAAGCGAAATCAAAAGTTAGTTGTTGTAAAAAAAATCTAATGATGTATTACAACCCGCTCTACCCCCTTATGTGTTTTGTGAACCAAAATAATAAAAAACAGAAGTTCAAGATGGCATCTGTTACTTTAGTAGATGTAGGTGAATTGAACAAAACATCAACTAGAGATAATTCAGTATTCCAAATACCAGATATATGCAGTTAGCTCAGTTGCCATGATACTTGTATCCAATTGCCATATTATGAACATCAAGCTGGCAACCATAAACGGTGAACCTGGCAATAAACACCAGAAACGTGGCAACTAGACACTAGAAACTTGGCAACTAAACTCTCTAACCTGACAACTAAAATCTGGAACAAGCAAGCAACAAAAAGAACCAAGTGTATTTGTAGATTCAAAACCGTAAACCTTTCACGTATCTTTTACGCTTCCTATCCATCAGCACACAATTTTCTTGTCAGACGTGTCATCTTAAACTCCAAATACCCTGCAAAAAATGAGAAGCAATGTTAGATAACTCTGAACTTACATCTTTTTGAACTTTGTATCAGGTTGGGAAGAACATGGTGTTTTCTATGCAGTGTGATGATGAACTGAAAAAATGGTAAAGCAAGCCATAAACAATGATATTTCAAAACGACAAGCATGGTTTGTAAGGCGGTAAGGCGACCTAAGGCGCTGGGGGGGCGCTCTGACGCTTAGGCGACGCCTAAGCGCCTAAGGCGGGCGCCTTAGAGCCTAAGGCGGGCAAAAACCTAAGGCGCTGGGGGGGGCGCTCTATCGCCTAAGCGTCCAAGGCAGGACGCCTTACAAACAAGGACGACAAGGTACTTAAGTCGGTAACATAACCAAAAAATCATCAATTGCAGACTGTTTATTATAAGTTGCCAAGTTCTTTACAATAAGTTGCCAGGTTGTTTATTACTAGTTGCCACGTTTTCCACACTATGGAAATAGATCATACAACGTGCTTGCAAAGAATGTTGTTGAAGAGCACTACAAGTGTCAATGTTGTAAAATACAAAGGGATGGAATGGTCTGGTGCCACATTCTGAAGAAAAGTACTCTCCTGTAGTTGCCAAATTTATATCATGTAGTTGCCATATTTATACTATGTAATTGCCAGGTTACTGCCATCAGGTTATTAACATGTAGTTGCCGGATGTATCCCATGTAATTGCGAGGTTATTAACATTGTAGTTGCCGGGTTACTAAAATGTAGGTGCCAAGTTATTTTTTCACATATACTAAGGGTACATAACAGTAACTTTAGTATTTTGACGATGGGCACAAAGCAAAAAAAGGAGAAAAGATAAATTGTTGTCATCCAAAACTATTAACACTGATATTGGTAAAAACTTGGTGGCTACTGCTGGTAACCATGCTGACTAGCCGAGTAAAAACATGGTGACTATACTCCCATGGTACAAACATGTGCTCTCATGTAACCAAAAGATTTGTGCCAGGAAACTACACACCAAACTGCGGGTGACTAAGCATGAACAATTTGGTGAGTAACAATTATCAAACAAAAAGGTAAAAAAATTGAGTTAAGAGCGTAGGTGGAGACTACTCATACCTAACTTGGTGACTTGAGAGAAATGGGGAGCACAAGAACACCACAAGGTTTTCTGGTAACTACAAACCAAAATGCGGGTGACTAAGCATGCATAATTTGGTGACTAACAATTATAAAATAAATAGGTAAACAAATTTGAGTAAAGTGCATTGGTGATAACTACACATAACTACCTTGGCGACTTCAGAGAAATGGGGAGCACATGAACACAATGCTCTTGGCATCTAACTAACAACAAGGTTTCCTGGTAACTACTAACAACAAGATAGGAAAACAGGACATACAAATCCCGGTCAGCAGTAACAAAAAACTAGATGACTAAAGCATGAATAATCTTGTTACTTCCAAGTGCTGAGGTGTGGTCAAACAAACAAAAATACCTGGTCGGCAGTAACAAAAAACAAGGTAAGTAAAAAGCATGAATAATCTGGTGACTTCACAAAGCTATATTGACATGACCAAAATAAAATCCTACACAAGTAGTAAATTAAAAGAAATCTAGTTGGCTAAAACAAGAATAATATGGTGACTTGGTAGTTGGTTCATATACTGACAAGAAGTAGGCTCGACACATCATATATGCAGAAACCTTTTTCTGCGTTGGATCTGGAACTCATTGCTAATGGCTCTTTTGCGCCTAGACATCATGAGAAAACACACCTACTTACTCACAGAAAAAGAACCTCAAAAAATTGCAGGATAATGGGGCAATGAAAACGTACAGAATCACAGAGTTATAGGGTGCTCATGCTAGGAATCGCTGGCCTATCCTCTCACCACTCGCTCACAATTGTACAAAGAAATTTTCAAACAGACTACTGTGTATTCTGCTTGAAATCACAACTGCAAAATGGTTCAGAAGAAGACCCCTAAATTCAGTCGAGCTAAACTGACGAACACATACTGATGACAATTACATGTTCGCGCCCCTTTCTACCTGACGAATGCACTAGCGAGACAACAGATTCGACCCAGAAAAATGAAAACGGGATGGAATAACTACATGTTTTGTTGCTCACCGGAGAAACAAGAGGGCCACCGGCCGGAACAACCGCGCGCCCGTACTGCCGTCGCCAGAATAACCTCGCGCCCCGTGATCCTGTCGCCGAAATCACCACGCACTTGTACCACGGTCGCCGAAATCACCGCCCATGCTGCCGTCGTCGTTGTAATCACCTCACGCCCCAGGATGCTGCTCGCCGAAATCACCAAGCGCCCGTGTTGTACTCGCCGAAATCACTGCCTGTGCTGCCGTCGTCAGAATAACCTCGCACCCCGTGATGCTGCTAGCCGGAATCACCACGCGCCAGTGCTGCGGTCGCCGAAATCACGCCCTGTGGTCACCAGCGAACAGAGACAAGCACATGAGGGCGGGCGCATTGAACCACCG
Organism: Poa pratensis; assembly: GCA_947311845.1. Classification (NCBI taxonomy): domain Eukaryota; kingdom Viridiplantae; phylum Streptophyta; class Magnoliopsida; order Poales; family Poaceae; genus Poa; species Poa pratensis. Next base: position 20,367,113 of record CAMZMU010000116.1, on the reverse strand, counting down.
GGAATCACCGCATCCAGCGGACAAAATCAAGCCAAAGCATCTACCCGAAAAACGAACTGCCAAGTGCATACGGGAGAAGAGGAATACGAACTCACCGCGCCGATTCATCGCTCCGCGTTGCCTCGGACGGCGGTGGCGGTGGCGATGGCGAAACCCAAGCTCCAAATCGCCTTCGTGCTTCCAGAGAGAGAGAGGGGAGGGGAAAGCAGAAACGGACTGAGATCCAGTGACTTCATGTACAGAAGTCAGGCTGCGACTTTAGGCATCTCTTTGCCCTCCGATTCTGATCCAATGGACATGATTCATCAAAAATTTGAACACGAAATTTAAACTTCTCAGAAGAAATTGAAAAAATTCCAGCAAGTATTACATGGACCGTTGTGTATTCTGTGATTTTTTTGATTTTTTTGGATAAGTAGTTTGTCAATAAATAGCTTTTCAAATTTTGAGTTTTAAAAGCCATTATATCAGAAACGATGCGTCCAAATAAAACACAAAATTCACAGAATACACAACGGACTACATACAACCTGCTGGAATTTTTTAAATTTTTTCTGAAAAGTTTGAATTTCGAGTTCAATTTTTAGGTGAATCTTGTCCGTTGGATGAGGATCGGATGGCAAAGAGGTGCCTGAAGTCGCAGCGTGACTTCTGTACATGAAGTCACTGGATCTCTATCCAGCAGAAACCACCGAGCAAAAATGGAGAGAGGACGAAAAAAATGAAGAAAAGGACTAGAATGGCCTGGATTTAAGTCTGGACACTGACAAATGGGGCCCGATATCTCCACTACTCCTCACTAACGAAACGGTTGCGGACCAATAACGGGTCCACTTCAATGCGCACCCAATAAGGAATCCATTAGGCCCAGATCACGCGTGTGGCGTTGATTTCTCGTGTATGCACATCTCCGTGCACGCCGGACGGAGAGAGTTCCTAGGGCACGTGCCCCTGATAGATTAACCGAAAATCAAATGGTTGACATGTTCTTAGAACTTCACTCCTTACCGATATAAGACTTTCCTAATGGTAATGTCTTATTTTACATGTTTCGAGTTATCATAATACTCACTCTCTCCACATGTAGATTAGTGTTATGACAAAAAAAATGTAAAAGTTATCGGGTAACTGTGTATTATTTGGGTGGTAACTGTTAACTATGAATATGATAATTACAGTATTATAGCCTGGCAACTGGTGATGAAACAAAATTCGTCAAAACATACTAAGATGAGATCTTGTTTTAAAGTAATCGTCGAGACAAACCCAACGGTGAAAACGGATCTTTAATTGGATTAACGGTTTAAGAGATAATTTATTTTAAATTTTCGGATTAGGAAAGATTCTCTGCATGCATGCATTGGTCCCTCTCCAAGAAAGTCTCCCTATTATAATAACCAAAAATTAAATAGATTCTATCGCTTTCGCGTTTGATATGTACGCACTCAGTGTCATCTACTCTGTCAACCTAAAAGACTCACTGTCGATGATTAAATTGGTTGGTTCCCACATAATATTGGTCACTTGCATGGAATTGTCAATGCGCTTGGTAATCCACTTAGGTGAGAACTGAGTCAATCAGCGTTAGTCTGCCCGCTTGACAAAGCAGCAGGTTCCCCTTCCATCCGGCAAGCCAGATGGCTATCTTGTCCATCAGCGGCTGGAAGTAAACGCGACGAGGCATGGAGTGTTGAGGGGAAGGCCCAGTTACTTGCAGGGGAAGGAGCACACCTCGATCGCCGGCAAAGTCAGAGAGCACATCTTAGATGATATTGTCCTGGCAGCGGCGGATTGGGGAGGCAACAGATTTGCAAAACTTGTGCAAAGACCCGAAATTTGTCCAAAGGCAGAGAGGATGGCCTACAGCGCCATGCTTTCCGACTTGACAAGGTTGATGAATAGCATAATGTTGTCGACATACTCTATTTTTAACAAAATACTTAGAGATGCAATCAAAGAAATAGTCTTGAGGCGGAGTATTAGTTATAGACGTGGTTCCGTAACCGTCTATCTTTGACGAATGCCTATATGATATATTGCTATGAACATCCTGTCATAATTAGTTGCTAGTACAATTCTATCAATTGCATGTAATTTATTTGCCCACCATGTTTTTATCTTTATCGACATGTATCTTCTTCACATTTTTTACAACCTAATTTACTTGTTTTTCGCCTTCACTTGCTCCTTGATCCATTTTTACTTTTATTGTATTTCATCAATTCTATCCACACTAAACGTTTAATTCTTGAAACTAGTGAGATCGGGAGTTTGACAAGCTTCCCGAACATTGGGGACAAGATGGTTTTGTGCTCTGTGTGCAGGTACCATTAACTTAGTTGAGGACACGATATTCCTATTGATTCAATAAGTCTTGGTTCTCTACCGAGGGAAACACTAGCTCATCTATGCATCATCCCTTACACTTGGGGGTTCCCAACAATATTATCATGTATCTCGATTGGGAGGAAATGGTTCAGATGGGGACAATAGTTTCACTCATGTGGCTAATATGAAAATGAAGACAAAAAGTTACTATAAATATAGGGGGGAAATTCTAGTTCTAGTACTAACAAAGTTAAAACTCAGCTTGGTGATGTAGGTACATCTAATCCTAAAGGATGCCTTCAGATTGATTTTGCGGTGTATAGTAAGACTAGAAGGAGCTGATAAAACAAAGATTTAAGCAAATAATCTCATCTAGAACTGTAGAGAGTCGATGAAGGAAGTTTTAACATCTTGTTGTCAAAGCTGTTGTTATGGAAAATTAAAATTATTTTGTAGGAAATCAGTGTGGTTGTGGTGTATAGTAAGACTAGAAGGAGCTGATAAAACTAAAAGATTTAAGCAAATAATCTCATCTAGAACTGTAGAGGGTCGATGAAGGAAGTTTTAACATCTTGTTGTCAAAGATGTTGTTATGGAAAATTAAAATTATTTTGTGGGAATTCAGTGTGGTGACATAGCACACGTGATATAGCACTCCTGAATCATTGTTCCACAAATATTACATCCTAAAGTGTCACAACAATGTGGCACATATTGATGATTACATGGCGCAAGTGTACATAGACTTCAAGATCCACCTCGGTCGAAGGAGTCTCACGTAACTCGGAATTAAGTTCAACTAACTTAACCACGGCTCGAAAGACTAAACTTACTACAATCTAAGCTCATAATCTTATGTAAGACTATACTATAGATGTTCAGATCCTATCCTACAAATAAAAGCGTCTACAACTCGGCTCACGGTCGCTTCCATCAGTTCCATAGTCAGTGAAATATTATAATTCTTCTACTCCTCAAGACATTTCTAGTTCTCTTGTATTAGACATCTTCCTCATCTTGTGGAGCTCCAGCTTTCTCTTCCTCAGCGGTCTTAGTGTCTATGCAGATCTCATCTTTGAGAACAAAGCCGCCTGACTGAAGATATTTTCGTTCGTCTCCTCGCTAGCGTTAATCAATGAGTTTCTTCCAGCATGATTAATTTCATCATCTTATTCAACTATGAAAATCATCAAAGTCCTGGTGATCAGGATCACCCCACATCTTACCAAATATCTGCAATCTTATAGCCCGGCCCATCCCTGGATGCCGCCGAGTGTTCATCCGCCGCTTTGGGGCACACCCGGAGGCACATACGGCGACGAGGTCTAAAGCAGAGTGTCGTGGTTCTCCACGTACTACGAGAATTAGAGGTTGAACAAGCTCACCAGGTGATTGTCCAAACAAAAGGCGTAAAGATAAGGGGTAAGTGGGATCCAAACATGTTCAGGATTGTACTTACCGTCGGAGAGGATTGTACTTGCCGTCGGTCACACCGTCGCCAGCCTGGGGGAAGAGACACGAAGAGCTATGCATCGGATCACAGGGAGGCCCCCTGCGATGTTTCATTTTCTTATGTTTCTTTCTGGACGTGTTAAAGCAGACCGTGGCTTCGTTTTTTTTACAGCCGAACCTGAGAATGCTCCCTATGGAAAAAGTGAGTTTTTTAAGAAGAATGGAAAAATAGAATGAAAGCGGAACTAAGAGGTATGCTTCGTATGAGAAAAAAAAACAAAGCCCATTTAACCGGACCTAAAAACCGGTCCATCACAGCCCACTCCAGTCCTCACTTCCTCAGTCTCTCGCACCTCGGGCCCACCAGGCAGTTTCTTTCAGTAGCACAAATCTGACGGTGCAAACTCACCTCTGCCCCATCCTGACCGTCCACGCTAGGGTGATCAGTCCGCAATCCCACTGCCCAACGCTATATAAGCGCCCCCCTCCTCCCTCCACAAACCCTAGCCGCACCCAGCTCCCATTCCCCTGCTCCCGCCGCCGCCACTTCGCCTCCGCCGCCGAGATGGGTCGCGTGATCCGCGCTCAGCGTAAGGGTGCGGGCTCCATCTTTAAGTCCCACACCCACCACCGCAAGGGGCCGGCCAGGTTCCGCTCGCTCGACTTCGGCGAGCGCAACGGGTACCTCAAGGGCGTCGTCACCGACGTCATCCACGACCCGGGGCGCGGCGCGCCGCTCGCCAAGGTCACCTTCCGCCACCCCTTCAGGTACAAGCACCAGAAGGAGCTCTTCGTCGCCGCCGAGGGCATGTACACCGGCCAGTTCGTCTACTGCGGACGCCGTGCGACGCTCTCCGTCGGCAACGTCCTCCCGCTCCGCTCCGTGCCCGAGGGAGGCGTCATCTGCAACGTCGAGCACCACGTCGGCGACCGTGGCGTCTTCGCCAGGGCCTCCGGGGACTACGCAATCGTCATCAGCCACAACCCGGACAACGGCACGTCAAGGTACTGCATCCATTTTTCACATCTCCCTCTACAACTGTTGCCATGGATAAAATCAGATCTGACGTGGTAGTGCCTGTAACTATTGTATTGTGTGCTGAGATGTGATTCGCGGTACGAAAAGATGATCTTATTGTGTTCTTAGTTAATGGGATCTGTATCCATATATACGTTTACTTGTTCATATAGGCGTGGTTTAGATTTTCTGTGATTGAACACAGATAAGAATGATTGTGCATGTGTATATTAGACGTATTGTATTTCATTCAAGACAATTGTGTATATATGCGTTCTATAGTTGATTCTTGATATGCCATTTAGATGTTATGTTATATATTTTATTATCTTAAACACATGCATAATATGTTTGGAATCCTATTATGCTAGAGCAGAACATATAACATGAGTTGTTTGTATACCTTAGCCAGAAACTACGTGCTCAATTGTTCTGTTAATCCTGCTTTCGGGGTAAAGATCTATAGTGTTTAAATATTTGAGCTAGCAATTATGTTATCAATTATCTTAATTTATATGCTACATGGTATTGGAAAAGATAATTGTGAATGTGTGCATACTTGATTCCATGTTTGATAATGTTGTTTGAATGTCTTGACTTTGATCAATTTCTCAGCTGTATATGTAAGCTTGATAGTATGAAAAGACGAACTAACTCATGTTCTGTTCGTGCAGGATCAAGCTCCCATCAGGTGCTAAGAAGATTGTCCCAAGCAGCTGCCGTGCCATGATTGGTCAGGTTGCTGGTGGAGGCAGGACTGAGAAGCCTATGTTGAAGGCTGGTAATGCGTACCACAAGTACCGTGTGAAGAGGAACTGCTGGCCTAAGGTGCGTGGTGTGGCCATGAACCCTGTTGAGCATCCCCACGGAGGAGGTAACCACCAGCACATTGGTCACGCCTCTACCGTCCGCCGTGATGCACCACCCGGCCAGAAGGTTGGTCTCATCGCTGCCAGGAGGACTGGTCGTCTCAGAGGCCAGGCTGCCGCCTCTGCTGCCAAGGCCGACAAGGCCTCTTAGATTTGTCATCGCTGTTCATCTATGTTTGCAACCGTGCTCGCCTCTAGATTATTGCACCTCATGGACATGTATTCCAGTATGGATGTCGTTTTTGCTCGGTACTTTGGTAACCTGGTGATGTTTGTTATCAGTTTTCGAAGCTGTGGTCTGGATTCTTCATTCCACATAAAGAAGATTATGGTTGGATATATTGTTCTTTTTGTTGCTTCTGTTTGGTACTGCAACTTGTTAGTTTGCTTTGTTATTTCTGACTGCCCTCTTTGTGATAGTTATCAACTACTTAGGCATTAGTGTGTCTGTCTGTGGTGGCACCTCCTGATTGTCAAAGATGAATGGGAATGTTGTTTGGCCTTCATCTGCCTAACCAACAATTTCTTGTACTTGACCTTACACACTGGTAAAACATCGACGAAATACCTAGCAACCACGTATTTGTGTCCAATTCATGTGTCCTTGTATCCTACGCGTGTGTCCTTGTTTTGAGAACAGGTACAAACGATTCTAGTTCATTCGTTAAGGGAAGACGTTTAAATGCTCTAGGTCTGTGCCTGGCCTTGTGAGGGATCTCTCGCCCAATGATTAGACTTCCAGGATCGTCTTAAGTGATAGATGGATGACTCTGATTTGGCGATGAAAGATGGCTTGCCTTCTAGTTCACCTCGTGATTTGCTTCGCTCCTAAAAACACTTTAGGCATTTTTTTTTTGAGTTAACACTGGATGGTAGGTGGTACATTTACAAAGTCCGGTGGATTCATAAACCACACATGGCGTCCTACTCCTAGATGCATGCAACCTTTCGCCAGGTCGTGAGCTTCCCAATTCGCCTCCCTAGCTTCGTGTTTGAACACCGCGTTGGAACTCTCAGAGAGGATGCCCATTTGCCCGTCCGCCGACGCTTCCACGATCTCCTCAGGTGACAGAGGTTGGCTATATTTTGGCATGAACAATGCCCGATTGACATAATACGGTTTGATTACTTAACATGCCCATTTTTTTTTTGGAAGAACTTACAGTACTTTCGTACTGCATATTTTATAGCTTTTCCAAAAATTGAGTTAGTACAAGAAGATTGTACCAACGAGGGTAACAAAAGAAAAAGGCAGAAAGTAAACTATACATCATATGAAGCTATCAACCCAAACTGCAAAATCTGTATAGGCCTTTCTGGTTGCACGAAGTTTCAGCCATTGCATTTCCTCCTTAAAAACAGCACGGCAGTAGTATAAATTTGGTTGCCGTTGCTGGAAGATGTAATCATTTCTCGTTTTCCAAATTGCCCACAGCCCCATCAAGATAATCTCCATGAAGAAAGGCTTTCCAATTTTCTGTCTCCAAGACACTCTAGGTCTATCATAGAACGACTCCGATCAAAGCCAAATCAAACACAGCAGCATCATATCACATTCAGGGACAACAAAGACCCTCGACTAATAGCGAACCAAACCAGAGGACGACTCCGAAGAACACATGAACAACAATTAAAAAACAGAAGAAGAACGTCTATGCCTGACCTTGTGGGTATTGGAACTCTCCGTGCTTGGCTAGCGAGGATGCTCATTTGCCCGTCGACGACGCTTCCACGATCACTTCAGGTGATAAATGTCCGTCTCTATTTTGGCATGAGCGATGACATGAACGATGATTTTCATTACTTATCATCCTCACCCTTCAAGGGACAGTGCTTATAAGACCGACCTTCCAGTTCGCCATGTATAAGCCCGAGAATCGGATCATGTTTGACCATTCAACCTAAACTAGACACATGCCCTAACTCGCCCACAACCCGACCCACGTCGGTCGTGAACGAGATCGACACCTGAGCCCGTCGGGTAACCCGACCCGATTGGCCCCGGGTCTATGCTCTGGATGGCAATGGGTACCTGATACCCGCTAACCCGATGAGTACCCGCATCAAACGGTGATCAACCTGACAACCTCCCTCTCTCCTCCCGTGGCACGCCGCACGCGTCTATCTCTCCTCTTCCTCTCTCGTGCCGTCGTGCGTCGCTGCACCTCCTGCGCCGCCGCACCTCCCTGTGCCACCCGCACCTTCTCCTGCGCCGCCGCCGCTCAATCCCTTCGCCACACCTTCTCCATGGAGGCCCGGCCGCTCTAGGTCGACGAGGGGGGCTCCGGCGACGGCCCCCGACGGCGAGGCTCGTCTGAGCCCTCACCGCTGCCGACGCCCCAGATCCCGCTGCCGTCTATGCATCTTGGCGGGTACCCGCCAGGTCCCACATACCCGGCGGTCGCGGGTCCGGTGGAGTTCTGGACCCGGCGGCAGGTATGGGGACGGGTCGCGGGGGCGGGGAGGAGGGTCGGGTGCCATCCGTATATGTGCCAAACAGCAAATTATTATTAGTCCTGTCGATGATCATTTTTTTTTTCGAGAACGTCAATGATCAACTGAAACTGGCCAGACGTTCTTTTTCTTTGTCACGTTGTACAGTTCCTCTGTAAGCTAGAGAGGATATTATCAGACTCAAGTACTCAACACTCATCTCAAGTCAGCTCCAGCTGCCAAAACCAAACCCCAATCCACCCACTGCGAGCAACACCCCTTTCCCGGCCTTCTCTGTGCTTCTCTCCCACCAACCCGGTACTGGTACTCCCCGTCGCATCGCATGGAAGTCTCAGGTGAGGCCGGAGCCCGCGGCGGTGCCGGAGGAGGAGGCGGAGGCGGCGGACCGGCGCCGTTCCTGCTCAAGACGTACGAGATGGTGGACGACCCGTCGACGGACGCGGTGGTGTCATGGAGCGATGCCTCGGACGCGAGCTTCGTGGTCTGGAACTCGCCGGAGTTCGCCGCGCGGCTGCTGCCCACCTACTTCAAGCACAGCAATTTCTCCAGCTTCATCCGCCAGCTCAACACCTACGTACGTAAACGTGTCCCCTCTTCCTTAATCTTGGTGCGTGCCGAGCGATCTCGGTCAATTTCTCGTAATCTTCAGGCGCCAGATTTGTGCGTATGCGGGGAATTCATTAGGTGAAGTTGACCCGGGTTTTTGTCAAATTTAGTGGACAATTTGCCATCAAATTTTAATCTTGAGGGCTGCAGATGCTGAACTTTCTGCGTTGTTTGATGAATTGCAATTAATTTAGGATTCCGATTTTCTTAGTTGGGCGTTGGTTGCAGTTTGATGCAAAAAAAAAAGGTGGTGTTATCATTTTCATACTTCTGTGTGGTGGTGGGGTGCGTTGAAGGACAGGCCTAGCGCAGTGGCGAAGTACCCCACTTGTGCCAAGAGGTCTGTGTTTGACTCGGCCTCTTCGCATTGCACTTTGCAGGGTAAGGCTTGACTCGTATAATCCTTCCCCTGACCCCACCTAGTGTGGGAGGTTCTACCACTGGTCTCTCCTTTTTTGTGTGGTGGTGGGCTGGGACGCTATGTGAGTCACTGCATTCTTGAAACAAACAGATATGTGCTAACTGGAATTTGTGGTTAGGGCCCAGATTGCATTGACAATTACCCGCCAAAAAAAGATTGCATTGACAATGGTCCTAATTGTGTTCTCAAACTTCTCATGGTTGTTGAGATGAGGTGTTAGATTCATGATCAATCCTCACGTTTTGGGTTGAGCTTGGTTCTACACTTCTACTGGTAGTGAGATTATGTTTCTTGTTTATAATTTGAACCTGTCTGAAATACGGGGCATGAAAAATGTAGATAAAGACGTGGATTTTTTTACCGGTACAGTGAATTTTTATTGAAAAGGGAAAACAGAATGTACAAATCAAGCAGGGGCTTTACAGGGAACTGTACAAGGGGCTACAAACTAGGAAAGAGAGGATAGCTACACTGCCAAAGCATTAGGAAACTGCATTCATGGTTAATGGATCTGAACCAGGAGGCAACATTGGGGGAGATGTTGTCAAAAATCTTAGCATTTCGCTGTTTCCAGATACACCAAGTGGCTACTATAAGGATGTCCATGAAGAAGGGGTTGGCAGAGGTCGTTCTTGCTGAAGCTATTGTGTCGATGAGTAGAGCCCGAGCCCATTTGGACATTGATTTCCAGCAGAGTTGACTGAAACGACTGCTAAAAAAGAGGTGATCGCAGGTTTCCCGGGTGCCAAGAGGACAGAATGAAGTCATAGCCATCAGTGATATTGAAATTTTTCCTTGAGAGGATGTCATAGGTGTTGAGTCTGTCCATGAGTGGATGTTTTATTGTGCAATGGAGTACGTACGTCTGGCATAAAATGTTTTAGCTTCATTATATACCCAAATAAACCTAATATAATGATTCCAAAATGTTTGTTCAGTACTGAAATTTTAACTGTTCATTTTAGTTGTCTAAAGATTGAGTCAAGATTCAACTAATGATGTCAAAGAAAAAGTTCGATTGTTATGCTTTACTTAATTAAAAAGGCATCGTGTTTTTATTGGAATTTTGGATGACTCACCTGTAATCATGTTTCAACATCAGAAATTTGGAGGGTGGACCTCCCTGGTACTGGTAAGTGTACCTGCTGTTTGGTACTACCTCCTTTCCATAATTCTTGTCGTCATTTTAGTTCAAATTATGGAACTAAAACAATGACAAGAATTATGGAACGGAGGGAGTACCAAACAAGGAGTTCTTATAGCCGGATTGATCAATGAGGTCACAAAGTTGTTTGCTTAAAAGTGGAAGAACTATTCCCCATTTTGTCAATGCATTTATACATCAGCTTAGGGATCTAGATAGGATAAGAGTCTGTTCTTCGTGTGCGAAAAAGCCATGGATCTGTTCAATAGTGCCAATCGAGTTCCTGTAGTTTTGCATAGATAGCGAGCTCAGTTACAGTTCAGTATGAGCTGCATTTGATTTAGATTTCTGTTTAATCACTGTTACTCCCTCTGTTCATCATCCAGCCCACCATGCATGCAAGCTTAATCAGAGAGAAAGTTAATGAAAACTGGTCACGCAAACCCCTTCTAAATTAAAATCCTACAACAACTTTACCCTTTCAAAGCTTTAATGTAGGGCTAGAGAGTGAAAACATTGCACTAACCACACTCCTGATCCACTCCATGGATAAATGTTGTGAAACAGAGACTCCCGAGGTTAAGGACGATTTACAGTAGTTTTTTTTTGTTTTGAAAACACGAGTTACAGTAGTTGGTTCGAACTTATTTCTCAATTTATTAGAGGCAACTATGTTTCTTCTGGGTGACCTTTGAGTTCCTGGATGTGGTGTTATTTTGGTTGTTGAAGAACGCTGGCTATCTGAACTATCCTTTTCTGGTCTACTGGACTGACCTACAAAAGTTTGTACCGGAAAATGGTCTTTTCTAACACAAGAAAAATATAGGAAATGAACCCTCATCATCTTTTGCCGACAATATTCTCATTTCTTATCTGAAAAAGGTAGCCGTAATGTGCACTTTAAACCGTTTCATCTTAAGGCATCATCTTCTTTGTCTGCAACTCGTTGTAGCATGCGTTGGTTTAACTCATTGTCAAATATTATTTCGGGGTTTCAGTAACCAGGGAGTAGTTGATTTTGCTGCCTTGCAAGTTGTGATGGAGATTTCTGCTAAATTATGCTTATTGATTAGGTTCCAAAGCATGGAATACTTGTTTATTTTCTTTAAACTGACAGGCCCCTTTTAAAAATGGTCAATGTTGCAGGGATTCCGTAAAGTAGACCCTGAGCGATGGGAATTCGCTAACGAGTACTTTGTCAAGGGGCAGAAGCAGCTGCTGAAGAATATCTACAGGCGAAAGCCAATCCACAGCCACAGCCATCAGCCCGGTGCGCTGCCTGATAATGAGCGTGCATTCTTTGAAGATGAGATTGACCGGCTTGCACGGGAGAAAGCAAACCTCCAGGCTGAAGTATGGAAATTCAAGCAGCAGCAGCAGTCAGGAACATTGTTCCAGATTGAAGATGTTGAGCGACGAGTGCTCGACATGGAGCAGCGGCAGGGTAAGATGATTGCCTTCCTGCAGCAGGCTAGCAAGAACCCTCACTTTGTCAATAAGCTTGTTAAGATGGCAGAGGCATCCCCAATCTTCACAGATGTTTTCCACAAGAAGAGAAGGTTATCTGGCTTAGATCACGCCGCCACCGAGGCCACGGAAACTAGTAGCTTTTGTGAGGACCATAGCACCACCACGTCCAAGCAAGATATGGGCAACCTTTTGAACCAGCACTTCTCCGACAAGCTCAAGTTGGGGCTTTGTCCCGCGATGGCAGAGAGTAATCTCATCAGCCTCAGCACGCAAAGCTCGCACGAAGATAACGGTAGCCCTCATGGCAAGCATCCAAGTATGGGGACAGAATGCCTTCCGCTGGCGCCACAGACGATGGAACTCTCTGATACCGGGACTTCCATCTGCCCCGGCTCCAAGGACTCGTGCTTTACGCCGCCGGCTGCGAACGAGGAAGAGCTCTTCCCGTGCCATCTGAGTCTTACTCTCGCATCATGCTCAATGGATGTCGACAGAGACCAAGTCTCCAATGCAGGTGTGAGCACCACCGCTGACGAGGGAAGCGAAAACCTGCCAGAAGCCAGTGTGGGTGGTAATCAGAAGACATCAGCTGATGCTGGTACGGCAGACGCGATGCCGCTGCGAAGGGATGCCACCGAGTTTGCTCCTGCAGCTCCCCCTGCCGTGGTGAATGACAAGTTCTGGGAACAGTTCCTGACAGAGAGGCCGGGCTGTGAGACAGAAGATGCAGGCTCTGGCCTAAGCAAGGATCCTCCCATGGACAAGGGGCAAGCCGAGGGCAACAGGAAGGATGACAGAGAAGACATGGAACAGGCTCTGAAACTCTGATTTTCCTTCTAGCGCTACCAAATTCGCAGAGGCAGTATACACGTACAGACACCAAATTACCAACTGTTGTAAGATGTTAGGATCAGGAAGCTGCTATCTAATCAGGATAACGTGAATTAGTGGGTATGTGGATTACGCACAACATGGAATGTCTGTACCTATTAAGACGTAATACTCCCTCTATTCGTGAATGTGAGGCTTATAGTTTTCTGCACTAATATTAAGACATGGGTATTTGGCATACGGTGGATTCATTTGTTTCTGAAAAAATTCGGAAGAGATGAGTCCTTAATAGCCACAAACTGAAAACAATCTGTAAAAACCCTCCGTTCGAGATTGGAACTCATTTTTGGATGGGTAAAATCGTTCATAAATCACAATAAACCCCATATCTTGGAATTTTTCTCAAAAAACTATACACCTTACATTCAGTAACGGAGGGAGTACTACGGTAGATGGGATGCCCTTTGGTTGTACACATTACTACACCACGATGGCGCGAAGTATGGTGACACAAAATATTATTAGAATATACACCATCTTGTGCAAAGAAAAAGGGAAAATTGGGAATTTAGAACAGTAGAACCATATATAGCTTTTGAACCGTTTTGGAGTTGCATAAATTGATATATCACAAGGAAAATCAAACAACATGAACCTAAACAATATCTGAACCGAACTCGTAAAAAAAGATACAACAATCCCTCTGGTAGTAGTCTCAAGGCTCAGTTTACACTGTTTCAACTTTTTTTTTGAAATGCCGTGCTTCAACCCTTTAAGCACAGACGTTACACTGAAATTCCGTTTCACTATGTTCTTCACACGTATTGTCCTCCATCCTTACTCGATGGAGGTAACAACGATGACGACCACCCACTCTTCCTTATGGTGGCAACGACAGATCAAAATAAAGCGTCATAACTTTGGAAACGGCAAATAAAATATACTACTAATATATACGTATGGGTGCAATGTAATGCATGGCAAATTTCTATCCTTTGTATTGTTTTTTTGTTTTGTTAGAGCTTGCTTGATCTACGGATTGGACCTCCTTAGTCGGTTATTCGTATGCGTTTTACAAATGTGTTCTTGTACTTCGCCCTTTTTTCTTTCAGTTTGAGAACGTAGTATGGCTGTGAGCATCCTAACTATGGAGAAGCCGGGTGTAATGGTTAAAACTCTTAAATAATAAAATACCCTTTATAAAAAAGAAATCATTTGACAGAAGTGAAATAACAGGGTTAGGGGCAATAACTGAGTTAACACATCATAGAAATCTGCTGGAATTCCAATTAAAATGATGCTTCCACTTCCATGACAACCAAACCCATTGGATATGTAATTTCAATTAGATCTTATGATTCCATCTCGAAATGATGTTACCAAACGGCTTCTTAGATAGCGGATTTTTTTGTCACCAGGTTTCTCAGCCTTTTGATCTCAGCACAGAGAACCGAATTGAGAGTGACACGAAGATACAATCCTAAAGAGACTGCTGCGAGATGACCTCTAGTAGGATACTTTCTCTGCCATTTGATGTTTTAGCGGTACTCACAAAACTACCATCTCCTTTGGCACATGGCACAGGAATAGCTGGCTCACCTACGTACGGTACCGGTCTGATTCCATTTTCTTTGTTGGCTCGGTAGCACGCTAGTCGCGGCGGCCGTACGCGCTAGTATTTCCACGCGTTTATATATAGCTGGGCCATAGTCGCGGCCTCTAGGTCAAGCGGGCCGTCAGAGCAGTGGGCCAACCAATCTAATTGAAGCTTACAACTTTTGCTGTTTTGGGCTCGGCGTGTCGCTTTTCGCCGAGTCCACACCGCATCTGAGTTGGTCGTTCACACTCGAATCATGTGGGCGCAGCAGCAGGATCTTGCTGGCACCGTATTTAGCTGGCTCATTCACCTACGGCTACTGTACGGTACGATACGAGCTCCTGCTCCTGATTGCTTGATGTTCGACTCCACCGCCACCAGTGGCGGCTCCAGGAATTTGCTCCTGGGTATTCATTGCAAAAAAAAAATCCAATATCAATATATACTAGTAGTACTATATTACAGTAAATTTGCATCAAGCTAGCAAGAACAATCAATACGACGGCAATGATCCAATGATCATATATCAGTAGTTCAGTACTGCTGCCATATATGCATAATAGTAACAAAATAACATTACGACAATACTCTTAACATTTAAGAATGATTACAAACCATCAAATAATTTGGTGTAGACCAGTAGAAGTGGAAGATATTTTCTTTGCTTTCAAAGTTCTTTTACACAATGCAAATATGCTAACACCCATCTTCTTCTTCTACGACTAAATCTGAAAATAGTTTCGGCTTACCGGATGCGTTGGGTCGGTTTCTGCTTTTGGCTTCGTTTGGTTCAGGTGTTAATGGATCAGCAATATACCAAAACTGCTCTACCCTCTGAAAAAAATGGTAGTCTAAAATACCAAAATTGCAATCTAGCAAATTAGTAGTTCTAGCAACCTGGTCGTTCTAGCAAACTAGATGTACTAGCAAGTAGCAAGATGGTCGTTCCAAAAACTCCATTAAAATACCAAGATTGCAAGCGATCGGGCACACTAGCAAACTAGTGTCTGAATCGTTCTAATCTGCATGCCATAGAAAGTTAGAACTGACTAGGACGTAGGGCCTTAGGAGTTAGCGGAAGAGAAGAGAACTAAGAGAAGACATGGACAGAATGGAACCTGGTCGCTCGTGGCTCCGCAGGTCGTTGCTTGTGATACTGGCCATGCCGCCGCCGCCGCCGCTAGGTCAGGTTCGGTAACGACCAAGACGGTGAGACAACGAGTGGGGAACGATCGGTTGTGGCATGTGGTGTTGGACTTGCTGAGCCGGTATGCTGTGTGGGCTGTGGGCTTGACGATCGCTGAACAAAGACATATACTCCTAATTTGTTTGGGCCAAATCTTGGGTATTCACATGAATACAGGGGCCTGGCGCCGCCAATGACCGCCACTAGCCAGCCAGCCAGCCAGCGGTACAGTGAGTAATCCTTCCTCGATCGTCAGTTCAAACTACGTACGTACTCCACTGGCAGGGGTTACGCCACGACGCACAGCTGCTTTAGCTCACGGGGATCACGACTCCGATCACACGACGTACGTACCACCATCTTACGGGCAGAGCATGGGTGGCGTGTAGATTAGGCTTTAATTACGCACTGTCATGGCCCATCATCCATCTCTACACTCTTCGGTGTAAGCCGCCGTGCGACGTCCTTCTCACGCATTCACGCCTCTGCATGCAGCCCCGTACGCTATCTTTAATTTGCTCATTCGTATAAGATTCATGTGTTTTGCTAATCCTATAAGATTCAACTGGGCATGCGACTCCAATCCTACAAAACAGTCCCGATATTTACGCACCTGTAATGGCATCCGTTTCGGCCAAGGAAAAAGTCTATTGAAAACCTCGAACGTTTACACAAATCGAACCACCGACAAATGAGAGGTTTGCAGCTGCAAGTGTCACAGGATCTTTAGTACGAATTTCGGAGCAAACAGGTGGTTTCCTCTGAAAATTGAAGAAAAAAATTGTTCCAAAATGGGACCGGATGGAATTTGTTGTACGTGTGGCGGTGCTGGAGTGGAAGCTGGCGGTACTATCACAGGCTTTGAAGCAGTCCACATTGATGGCGCCATTAATTCACTCACATGTCCACACCTAACCCCGCTCGATCGCCACACCTGGCCATGGCAGCTTGCTCGATCGATCGGCCAAGCTTCCTCATCCGAGGCTGCCGTCCGGGCCCCGCGCTCCGCCACGTCGGCACCGAAAGCCTCGCCTCTCCCGTGAACCCAGGGCGTCTATATAGCCGGAGGTTGGCTACGTGCCCCGCCTTGCTCAGGACAGCACTCACCCAGTCGCCGTCGGATGAGCTGAGGTCTGCCTGGCTGGCCGCGCCGCGCCCGGTCGACACGTACGCGTAACGATGTCGTCGCCGCTACGTAACGGAGAGCAGGCGGCGGCGGGGCGGAGGAAGGCCGCGGGGCGCATGGGCGCGCTCCTGCTGCTGCTGCTGCGGGCGGCCGCGCTGTGCTTCAGCCTGGCGGCGGCGGTGTTCGCGGCGACGGACGGCGCCGCGCTGCGGCTGGCGCCGTTCCGGTTCCTGCTGGCGGCGAACGCGATCGTGGCGGTGTACTCGGCGTTCGAGGTCGCCGCGGCGGCGTGGGAGGTGGCCAAGGGCGCCACGCTGCTCCCCGAGGCCATGCAGCTCTGGTTCGACTTCGGCCACGACCAGGTAATTTCTTATGAACCTCCCAGCTACTGTAGATTACATCACATATTCACATGGATGAGTATGAGTTGATTCGTCTTGGAGATGATGCTATCTGGGATCGTGTGTGTCTGCGCGCGTGCGCTGCAGGGTTTCGGGTACATGGCGCTGGCCGCTGCGGCGGCGGCGGCGCGGGAAGCGGCGGCGTGCGGCGGAGGGAACGACATCAGCAGCGCAGCGTGCCTGCAGGCCGACATCGCCGTGGGGCTCGGGTTCGCGGCGTTCGCGTTCCTGGCGCTGGCCGCGCTCGCGACGGGGTTCCGGCTCGTCCGCTTCCTGGCCACCGGGTCCCGGCTCCCGGGCTCCGCGCCGTCGTCGACCTCCCCGTATTGACGTCCGGCGCGCGTACGTGGCCATGGAGCATGAGAGTACGTACGTATACGTAGCAGGCTAGCAGCTATACTTGATGAGTTGATCGAACAGCTAGGCAGCATGAGCAGGGCAGCTGCATGCCGTGGCAGTGGCACTTTGATTTCTCGGTGGTTTTGATCTGTGGGGTGATTATTAGAGTTTGCACTACTACGCTGGCTTAATTAGCTAGTTAATTGATCTGCGTACGTTCTGTAATATACATGAGACGATCAGATGGATGTATGTGTCGATGTGATGTGTGTGCGCGTAAGGTTATTCGGGTAGTAGTGAAAACTGAATCGCAGGCGAGCGAGCGACGGCCGGCGTCGAGTACCTGCGGCGGTGCGCGCGAGCATGGGCTGTCGCCGGTGTGCCTCGTCCAATTTAGCTTCCTATCCGTCCTAGAAAACGTATCGGGGTGCTCGTGCTCCGGGAGACGTACGTGGAGCACTTCTAGATCTACAAACCTTACTCACATGCAGTTACACAATTCCAAAAAAAGAAAAAACTGGAATCAAATTTCAAAATACAAATCTATAAGCAAATAAGAAAAATCTGTCTGCATTTTTGCTCCTCGAGCTACATATTAAGTTTGAATTTACAATTTTTCATGATGGTAATTTATTCGTGTAGTACGATTGTTGTGGTCTTTTTATGTAATTTATTTAAACTTTTGGATAGACCAATTCGCATGGGAGTACTCCACATCTTAGAGTTTAGAACACTCGATATGTTCTCCTGTATCCCATCCATCATTTGATACATGTGCATCCGTTCTGATGTGGGTTGGTCTCGATTTTCACGGATTTGTGCGGAGGGAAAGATGAACACGAAGAACACGGGATGAACTCAAGAACACAGAGAGGGGAAATCAACAACACGAGGGTAACTAGCAAGTAATAACTTAGCAAGATTCAACTGGTAACAAGCCTCGAGGGTAGCCCCCAATTCTCCTCTCCCAACCACACCTTACTCTTAGAATTGTTTGTCCAATCGGTCAATCCAACCAATCCAATCTAGCCACTCAAAGAGGGAAGATTAGCAAGTAATCGCAACTACAAGCGGAGCCTTGGTATCCACGAAGGGATCTTCTCCACAAGGGGAGGTCTTGGTTCATCTCCACAAGGGGAGACCTTGATTCATCTCCATAGGAGGAAAGAAACACTTTGAGAAGAAGGAGCAAGGCTCTACTTTAGTTCCCAAATCATTGTCTAACCCTAGATCTAGATGGGGAGGTCCTATTTATAGTCTGGGCAAAAGAGAACGAATTACAAGGGTCAAAACCTAGATCTGCTCGCAGGCACGTGCAGGACCGGTAGTACCGGACATAAGTGGCCGGTAGTACCGGACGTGCGAATGTTCGGTAGTACCGGAACTAATTCTGGTAGTACCGCTTAGGGTGGCTCCGATTCCAGTACCGTCTGGCGTCTCGGCGGTAGTACCGGCCCCCTGGCCCGGTAGTACCGGCCGGCACTTCTTAAGGCTTTCCAGCTCCTTTTCCCCGCTCTTCTTCTTGGCCATCTTCTTGGTCTTCTCTTAGTCATCTTCTTCACTCCATTGAGGGTCGTCATCAAGGTGGTTCCTGAGTATGCACAAAGTATCCGAATGAAGTAGCAAATTATTCAAAGGAGTGTCGAGATCACACAAAGATAGAAGTGAATTCACCTTATCATGGAGGGTTTTGATTCTATCTCTTGTCATTGGACCACTAGGCGTGTGATGGCTACGTGTTGGTGAACCCCAAGAGGAAGGTTATGATGTAGACAGCAGAAGTTTTCCCTTGAATAATCTACCCAAGGTTATCAATCCAGTAGAACTTGATGATCTATCGGAAGGTTGTTGATGTTGACTCCCCCTGGCGCTAGGGAGCTTGCACCAACGTGGAATCTGCACAGACACAAACCAGAACTTTGCCCAACACGAAACAGAGAGGTTGTCAATCTCTCCGGTCTTGCAGAAACAAAGAGTTAAACGTATGGTGTGGAAAACAGCAGGAAAAACAGCAAGTAACAAGAAACAGATGATTGCAGCAGGTTGTGTAAACAGTATGAGGAAATTGGACCAGGGTCCACAGTTCACTAGTGGTGTCTCTCTCAGAACAGATAACTAGCATGTTGGGTAAACAAATTACAGCTGGGCAATTGACAAATAGAGAGGGCATAACAATGCAATACATGCCAAGATGTCTACTATGAAATCTAGTTGGGCATTACAACAAAGTACATAGACCGTTATTCCAACATCATCTATGCCTAAATAATCCACCTTCAAGGCAGCATCCGCATCCCATTCAGTATTAAGTTGCTAACAACAGATTATTGCATGAAGTAAAGTGTGTAATGTAATCAATACAAGTGCCCTTGGACACTGCACCAATGTTTTATCCCTAGTAGCAACAGCACATCTACCATCTTAGACCTTTCTGTCACTGATCCAGATATCTAGAGACTGAACCCACTATCGAGCATAAATACCCCCTCTTGGAGTCACAAGCATCTACTTGGCCAAAGCATCTACTAGCAACGGAGAGCATGCAAGATCAAGAGCACATAGATAAACAACTTGAATAAACATGGTATCAATATTCATCGGATCCCAGCAAACACAACATCTAGCATTACAATAAGATGATCTTGATCATGTTAGGCAGCTCACAAGATCTAAACATGGAGGCACAAGGTAGAGAGACAACCATCTAGCTACTGCTATGGACCCGTAGTCCAGGGGTGGACTACTCACGCATCACTCCGGAGGCAGGCATGGTGATGTAGAGCCCTCCGGTGATGATCTCCCCTCCGGCAGGGTGCCGGGAAGAGCTTCAGAACTCCTCCGATCTGAGATTGACGATGACGGCCGCGACGGAACTTTTCGTGGAATATGATCGACCGTAATAGGGTTTTCGCGTCGCGGAGAATATATAGGCGAAGAGGCGGCGTCGGTGGCCGAGGGGGGCCACCACGCCATAGGGGGCGCGGGCCCACCCTGGGCCGCGCCCTAGTGTGGCGTGGCCCCCTGGTGGGTCTGCTCCGACTCCCCTTTGGACTCCGTGATCTCCTCGTGATATTATTGACGATGTCTTTTGTTTCGTCCAATTCCGAGAATATTTCCTTAATAGATTTTCTGAAACCAAAAACAGCAGAAAACAGGGAACTGGCACTGTGGCATCTTGTTAATAGGTTAGTCCCAGAAAATGCATAAAAATGATATAAAGTGTAACCAAAACATGTAGCAATTGATATAATAACAGCATGGAACATCAAAAATTATAGATACGTTTGAGACGTATCAAGCATCCCCAAGCTTAGTTCCTGCTCGTCCTCGAGTAGGTAAACGATAAAAACAGATAATTTTTGAAGTGACATGCTACCAACACAATCTTTGATCAAATAACAATGTAATGCACATGATCTGAATGAAGTGATCCAAGCCAATGGTCTATAGTTTGCAAGCAAGTAAATAAAGAGTAAACATAAGTGATCACACAAGTGCAAACTTTCATGAATAACACTATAAAACATTTAGAGATATAATAGTCTAACATAATAGTTAGTTCACAGCAGCAATAATTCTCAACATGAAAGTGTTTGTATCAACACAAAGGAAGATAATAGCTTCAGCTTTTGCTTCAACTTTCAACATGTATATCATATAGATAATGTCAATGCAAAGAATATGATCAACCAAACACAAAGTTATGTAAAAACTGTTATACTGGAGTTGACAATGATGTTTGCTTAAGTAGACAGAAAGAAGTGGGAAAACTGACTCAACATAAAAGTAAAAGAATGGCCCTTCGCAGAGGGAAGCAGGGATTAACATCATGTGCTAGAGCTGTAGTTCCCGAAGGCATATAGAGAGCATAAAATATTGTTTTGTAAGGTAATGGTGTATACAGGTGTCAACAAATCAAATAGCAGGTACTTGTCATCTTCCATGGCTAACTAACTTTTAGAGCGGTTCCGAGAGTTTTTAGGACTGCACTTGTAACAAGCACTTATTGGTGACACTCCTCCCAACCATTTACTTTCCACAAACCATGGCTAACCGAATCCTCGGGTGCCCACCAACATTCACCATGGAGGAGTGTCTTTAATGCAAAATAAAAGGTGGAGAAGCAGATGAAGCTGCCAATCCTTGTAAATTAATTAGCATGGAAGATGACAAATCTCACTACTACGTCCTTATGAGCTTTTCAAGTAGTGACACAAAAAGGATAATTGTTTTGAGTAGTTAGTAGATAGCACATGAAGAAATTTACTTGGAATGGTGAAAACACCACATAATAGGTAGGTATGGTGGACACAGGTGGCATGGATTTGGCTCAAGGTTTTGGATGTACAAGAAGCATTCCCTCTTAGTACAGAGTTTAGGCTAGCAAGTTATTATAAGCAAACATCATTATCAACTGGAATAGCAAGAGTGTACATAAAACACAAGGTTTGACGAACCATAGACTCCCACTGTCTTCCTTGTTAACACATAGCCTTCATCCAAAAATTATCTAGACTACTATGGACTTCCAATTATGCAACAGATTATTATAGCAGAAAATCCTTATAGTAGTTCTTCATTAATAGCCATTACTTACATGATGCACAAGCTTAAACATTAATTACTTGACAGCTCAAAACAATTGGCAAGCATCAAATTACTCAAGACAACGATCTAAAAAGATTCATGTAAGCATTTTATACCACTACCACATGCATAGCATTTTTCTGGTCCAACCAAACACCAATCAACTTATTTGACAACTCTCCAAACAGATATAAGTGAAGCAAGAGAGTACTTTCTTCAAAAGAAACTGAAAGCTCTAACAAGAGATGTATGAAAAACTGAGAGCTAACAGCAACTAGACAGGAATACTCAACAAGTATAAGTGAAGCACAAGAGTATTCTAATGAAAAAGTGGAGCGTGTCTCTCTCCCAAACATGAATGCTAGGATCCAACAAGTATAGCACAGCAAACAAAACAAAACAAACTGAAAACAAAAACACACTGACGCTCCAAGGAAGAGTACACTAGTATGAAGCAATAAAAATATAGCACCATTAGAGATGACCTGATAATTTGTAGATGAAGAAGGGGATGCCTTGGGCATCCCCAAGCTTAGATGCTTGAGTCTTCTTGAAATATGCTGGGGAGGTAAGCCTCCCCAAGCTTAAGCTCTTCACTCTTCTTGATCATGTAATATCATTCTCCTCTATCAACACTTGAAAACTTCCTTCACACCAAAACTTAACAGCTTTTCTCATTAGCAGGTTAGTGCACTAAAAGATAATACTTCAAAGTTCTAGCAAAGACAAAACTCACAAGCCAACTATTTTAAACATTAGCCACTGTTACTAGGCTCAAGTGGGCACTTTTACACGAAAAGAAACCACTTAAAAACTTGTAAAAGAGAGAATGCAAAATAAAAGACAGAATCTGTCAAACCAGAACAGTCTGTAATGACGAATTTTTTCGAGGCACTTACGATGCTCAGATGAAAAACTTTTGAAATAATGAAAGTTGCGTAACATCATCAGGAACATGCACAAAAATTTCAGCATTTTTCGATTTTTTCTGATTTTCTACTGAATTAAACGGTGACGAACAGCAATCTGTCCCAATGCAGTCCCGAAAATAAAACCAACTTTGCATTAGTAACTCTCCTTGGCACAACAAAACAGCAAATAAAAGATACAAAGGAGTTGCTACAGAGGTAAACAAGCATCCTTGACTCAAGAAAACAAAAATAAAACAGCAAATAAAAACATGGGTTATCTCCCAGAAGTGCTTTTCTTTAATGCCTTTGAGCTAGGCATGAAGAGATGCATCAAGTATTGTCAAGACCAGAAAATCCAAAACCATAATTTGTCTTGACACTAGTATCATGTGAGTATTTCATCTTCTTCCTAGGGAAGTGTTCCATACCTTTCTTGAGTGGGAATTGAAATTTTATATTCCCCTCTCTCATATCAATAACAGCACCAACAGTTCTCAGAAAAGGTCTTCCCAAAACAATAGGACAAGAAGGATTGCATTCAATATCCAAAACCACAAAATCAACAGGGACAAGATTGTTATTAACCATTATCAAAACATCATCAACTTTTCCTAAAGGTTTCTTCATAGAAGAATCAGCAAAGTGAACATCCAAATGACATTTTTCCAAAGGTGCAAGCTTGAGAATATCATATAAATTTTTAGGCATAACCGAAATACAAGAACCAAGGTCACACAAAGCATTGCATTCAAACTCACTCAGTTTCATTTTAATAACAGGTTCCCAATTATCATCTAACTTCCTAGGGATAGAAGCTTCAAGTTTTAATTTTTCTTCCCTAGCATGCATGAGAGCTTTGATAATATGTTCAGTAAAAGCCATATTTATTTTACTAGCATTAGGACTCTTAGCTAGCTTTTGCAAGAACATGATGACTTCAGTTATGTTACAATTTTCGAAATTGAAGTTGTTGTCATAAAAACAATGGAGCAATTATCACCAACACCTCTAAAAATTTCAGCACTTTTACTAGGAACAAAAGTAGTGCTATCAGGCAATTTAAAACTTTTTGTAGAGGTAGTAGAGACATTTCCAACACTTATTATCTTTTCACTAACAGTAGGGGGCGCATTAGCATGTGAGGCATCATTTGTTTCATTAGTAAAAATAGTGCAAACTCTAACAACACTATTTTGTTCAGCAATTTCAGCTTCTCTTTCTTCTCTCTCCCATCTTTCATGAAGTTCAGCAAGCATCCTAATGTTATTATCAATTTTAATTTGGATAGCATTGAGTGTTTTACTCTCTCTAATATCACTAGGAATAGCTTTTATTTTCAGCATTTCAACATCATGAGCAAGACTATCAACTTTAGCAGCAAGAGTATCAATTTTTCCTAGCTTTTCCTCAACAGTTTTATTAAAAGTAGTTTGTGTGCTAATAAAATCCTTAAGCATGACTTCAAGATCAGAGGGCACACTTCTATTGTTACTGTAGGAATTACCATAGAATTACCATAAGAGTTGCTACCATTAGCAGGATATGGCCTATAATTGTTGCTACCAAAATTATTCCTATAGCATTGTTGTTGAAGTTGTTATTTTTAATGAAGTTTACATCAACATTTTTCTCATCATGAGCAACCAAAGAAGCAAGAGGAATATTATTTGGATCCACAACACCATGTCCATTCGAAAGCATAGTCATAATAGCATCAACTTTATCACTCAAGGAGGAAATTTCCTCAACAGAATTTACCTTCTTACCAGTTGGAGCCCTTTCAGTGTGCCATTCAGAATAATTTACCATCATATCATCAAGAAGCTTTGTAGCAGCACCCAAAGTGATGGACATAAAGGTCCCTCCAGCAGCCGAGTCCAATAAGTTCCTTGAGAAAAATTTAGTCCTGCATAAAAGGTTTGGATGATCATCCAAGTAGTCAGTCCATGAGTGGGGCAATTTTTAACCAAAGACTTCATTCTTTCCCAAGCTTGGGCAACATGCTCATTATCAAGTTGCCTAAAGTTCATAATACCACTTCTTAAAGAGATAATTTTAGCAGGAGGATAATATTTTCCAATGAAAGCATCTTTGCATTTAGTCCAGGAATCAATACTATTTCTAGGCAAAGATAGCAACCAATCTTTAGCTCTTCCTCTTAAAGAGAAAGGAAACAATTTCAGCTTAATAATATCACTCTCTACCTCCTTATACTTTTGCATATCACAAAGTTCAACAAAGTTGTTTAAGTGGGCAGCAGCATCATCAGTACTAACACCAGAAAATTGCTCTTTCATAACCAGATTTAACAGTGCAGGCTTAATCTCATAAAATTCTGCTTTAGAAGCAGGTGGAGCAATGGGTGTACAGATAAAATCATTGTTGTTTGTGCTAGTAAAGTCACACAACTTAGTATTTTCAGGATTACTCATTTTAGCAAGCCTAAAACAAGCAACAGGGCAACTCGAAATTAAAAACTAGATGCAGGAATTTTTTTTTTGGGTTTTTGATTTTTAACAGCAAGCAAAACAAAAATAAAACAAGACAAAAAACAAAGTAAAGAGATTGGAACTGAGAGACTCCCCTTTCCAATAGCCTCCAAGTCCCCGGCAACGGCGCCAGAAAACAGCTTGATGGCTACGTGTTGGTGAACCCCAAGAGGAAGGTTATGATGTAGACAGCAGAAGTTTTCCCTTGAAAATCTACCCAAGGTTATCAATCCAGTAGGACTTGATGATCTATCGGAAGGTTGTTGATGTTGACTCCCCCTGGCGCTAGGGAGCTTGCACCAACGTGGAATCTGCACAGACACAAACCAGAACTTTGCCCAACACGAAACAGAGAGGTTGTCAATCTCTCCGGTCTTGCAGAAACAAAGAGTTAAACGTATGGTGTGGAAAACAGCAGGAAAAACAGCAAGTAACAGGAAACAGATGATTGCAGCAGGTTGTGTAAACAGTATGAGGAAATTGGACCAGGGTCCACAGTTCACTAGTGGTGTCTCTCTCAGAACAGATAACTAGCATGTTGGGTAAACAAATTACAGCTGGGCAATTGACAAATAGAGAGGGCATAACAATGCAATACATGCCAAGATGTCTACTATGAAATCTAGTTGGGCATTACAACAAAGTACATAGACCGTTATTCCAACACATCTATGCCTAAATAATCCACCTTCAAGGCAGCATCCGCATCCATTCAGTATTAAGTTGCTAACAACAGATTATTGCATGAAGTAAAGTGTGTAATGTAATCAATACAAGTGCCCTTGGACACTGCACCAATGTTTTATCCCTAGTAGCAACAGCACATCTACCATCTTAGACCTTTCTGTCACTGATCCAGATATCTAGAGACTGAACCCACTATCGAGCATAAATACCCCCTCTTGGAGTCACAAGCATCTACTTGGCCAAAGCATCTACTAGCAACGGAGAGCATGCAAGATCAAGAGCACATAGATAAACAACTTGAATAAACATGGTATCAATATTCATCGGATCCCAGCAAACACAACATCTAGCATTACAATAAGATGATCTTGATCATGTTAGGCAGCTCACAAGATCTAAACATGGAGGCACAAGGTAGAGAGACAACCATCTAGCTACTGCTATGGACCCGTAGTCCAGGGGTGGACTACTCACGCATCACTCCGGAGGCAGGCATGGTGATGTAGAGCCCTCCGGTGATGATCTCCCCTCCGGCAGGGTGCCGGGAAGAGCTTCAGAACTCCTCCGATCTGAGATTGACGATGACGGCCGCGACGGAACTTTTCGTGGAATATGATCGACCGTAATAGGGTTTTCGCGTCGCGGAGAATATATAGGCGAAGAGGCGGCGTCGGTGGCCGAGGGGGCCACCACGCCATAGGGGGCGCGGGCCCACCCTGGGCCGCGCCCTAGTGTGGCGTGGCCCCCTGGTGGGTCTGCTCCGACTCCCCTTTGGACTCCGTGATCTCCTCGTGATATTATTGACGATGTCTTTTGTTTCGTCCAATTCCGAGAATATTTCCTTAATAGATTTTCTGAAACCAAAAACAGCAGAAAACAGGGAACTGGCACTGTGGCATCTTGTTAATAGGTTAGTCCCAGAAAATGCATAAAAATGATATGAAGTGTAACCAAAACATGTAGCAATTGATATAATAACAGCATGGAACATAAAAAATTATAGATACGTTTGAGACGTATCAGCGTGTCATGTGTAGGGCGCACTACATCACGTTCTCTACATGGGACATGCATGATCAACATGCACCAATTTAAGAAACCACACATCTTTATTCAGATGTGCGGGTGAGTAATATCGGGTTGGTCTGTAACAAATAAATAAAAATTAAATTAGAAAGGCGATCGAGGGTTTCCTTGCCTCCTGCCGGCGCCGCCGCGGATCGATCTCGTCTCTGTGGCCTTAGTGCCATGGTGGCGCGGTGGATCCCGGTAATTGCCGGCGGGAGGGCTCCGTTCTCACATTTTTTCTTGTGTTTGGTTAGGATTTGTGTCCTACTCAAGGAGATGAGGCGGCGGCTACTCCTTGAAGATGGAATAAGGTCCTCCCCGCCTAGCTTCCGTTCTGGCGGTGCTTCTAGCGTCGTCGGAGGGCGTGTGGAGGTGTGTCTCCGGCGGATCTTGCGGGATTCGGTCGGTGGTTGTGTTTGGTGGATCCGTTTGGATCTGATCTTCGTTCGTCTTCGTTCGTGTGTCTATAAATTGGATCCTTCTGATCTATACTTCTCTTCATCGGCGACGGTTGCTGTTCTGGTGCGCTGGTCCTATGGGAACTTAGCACGACGACTTCCCGACTATCTACTACAACAAGGTTTGCCCGACTCTGGTGCTGGAGGGGTGATGACAGCAGCGCGCCTTCGGCTCGCTCTAGTGCTTGTAGTCATCGCTAGGTGGTATACGGATTTGGATGTAATTTTTGTTACTTCTAGATTTCTTTATACTGCCTTGACAGTTGATGAATAGATTGGAAGTTCCTCGCAAAAAAGAAAAAATATCGGGTTGGTCTTACTTCTTCATGGCCAAGTCTACAAGAAGGCCAACGATTAGAGCTGCTAGAGATTGGCGGTTTAGAAAGAAAAAAAATCTGATCGGTACGTATTTCCTTTCTTCTGGTTTATTTAGGCTGCGTTATGAATTTAATCAAAATCAATTAATGTAAATATTTATAAAAAATGTAGCATAGAACTCAAATGTTCCCGCCCAATGTTGTATCATGATGACATAAATTTGATCCACTTTTGTTCTTCTAGTACTCTCAATAGAATAAATATTCCAGTATCATCCTCTTCCAGTAGCTGTGCTAAAAAACATGAAGAATGGGAATAATGAAAATAAAGTGGTAATAGAAAAACAAATCAAAATAAAACATGGAAAAATATTAAAAATAAAAATAAAACTCTCTCAACATTTACAGGAATCACAATTGTTGGTCAAGCAAAACGATCAACACTCTGTTGTCTTTTTTCCTCAATTTCTCTATTATAAACACTTTGTCTCCACCCAAGACTAGTGACTGGATTGACATCCTAACGACTTGTGCGATGCAAGCAACCACTCCTCTTCTATCACATTCAACCCTGATTTGGGTTATGACTCCTCAAAGAAAATATGTTTAGCAAAATAATTGTCCGAATTTAATTGTGCCCTTAAATTATTTAAATTAATAAGCTAATGCAACCCAACATTTGACGCCCATATTATACAACCTCACATAACGAAATTATCTGCACCCATATAGGACATTAGCGACAAATCAATGAGTTATGTCCTCCTTATTTTGCTGCCTCTTACCAGTAAATCACGGTTCCCACTTTTATTATATTTCAAAACAAATCCAAGGATGCAAATATATTGCTCGCTCCAACCCATATGTATTAAGTTGTGTTCTCCACAACCAGATTACCATTTATCTACCATCTTAATGCTGGCTCGATTGCTCAATATAGCCGTCGTTCACTTATTTGGGTTCTAGTGAACACAAATCCTTATTTTTGTCATGTTTGGTTAGATTTAAGTTTGGCTTTTAGGTTTTGGCTTAATAAATCACGAAAGTATCTAAATAGGTGCTTTTGGCTTCGACTTTTTTTACTTTTAACTACTAGACATTGTTACATGATGGAAAGCCTAAATCACCTATTTAGATACTTTCGTGATTTATAAGCCAAAATCTAAAAGCCAAAAAATAAATCCATCCAAACAGGGCCGCCTAGCAGTCATGCAAGGTCAAACCTACTTGCTAATTTGTTAACGATGAAACTGAATATTCTTATTTCCAGACATTCTAAATGTTTAAGAACCGATATTAATCAGCTTACAATTTTGTTGTACCAAGCAACCCAAATAGTAACCCGATCAAACCGACCTCTGAGAATTAACCGGCCAAACTGATTCGTGAAAAGCCACAACTCTCTATTTTAAAATCCGTGGAAAGCAACTGCCAGGTAGCGTCCAAACCCAAATAAACCAGCCAAGAGAAGCAAAAACTAATCCCACCCAATCAAACCCTCCCCCCTCATCACGGCCGTCCACCGCAGATCAGACGGCCGCGATCCCCACCTCGCCGGGCGCAACTTGCTCCCAGCACACCAAAGAAAACCTTTTTTTTCCCTTTTCTTTCCCCACATATTTCCTCTCCCCTCTCCCCCTCCGCTCCTCTCGTCCGCCGCCGTCACGCCGAATCGCGGAGCTCCCGCCGTCGCCCAACCGCAGAGCTGCCGCCTCCGGCCAATCGCCGAACTTCCGTTCCGCCTCCGTCACCGCAGCCTTCTCCGTTGAAGCTCCCGCGCCGGCCAGCTCCGTTCCGCTCCTCGTCGCCAACTGCCTTCCCATCTCAGTAGGCAGCGAGAAGGTAAGAGACGCGGAAGCCCACCTCCGCCCCCTGGCTCCCCCTCTCTATCCTTGTTTCTGTTCTTCTCTTCTCGCCAGGAAGTAGGTAGCTCGCGGAAGGTAGAACTTCCTGGCAGATCTGTTGTGATTTTCCGTATCTTAAGGTGGATCTGATGCGTATGTGGATCTGGTAGACACGTTGAAATTGTAAACCGTACAATTGGTTGACGTCTCCTTTTGCTCTATATTAGTGCAGTGTTGACGGTCATCTAGTGGAAATTTATCTCTGCTTTTGTGCAGTAGTACCATACGCACGGGCGATCTAGATAATGGAACGGATAGCTAGTTCGATGATAGAAGAAATATTTTTTATCAATGAAACAGTGTGTACAAAAGTTCCATGTTAGCAGATGCTTTAGGTATTACTAATCATGGACCTGATTCCATGTAGAAACATGAGTTTGTTTAGAATAGGACTACAGTCGATTTTTTTAATCCTCCCTGGTCTAAGGAAAAATGGTGCAGCATCATTCTGATATTTTGTCTAGCTCTTTCGAAATGTGCGATTGATGTTCACTGTTCTAACAAGGTTGACTTTCCTCTGTTTAGTTGGTTATGTAGATGTGTCCATGCAGTTCAACTTCTTAGAGAATTCTGTGTTACCACTGGTTGCCTCATTGTAGAAGGATTAGTGCTCTGCTTTAACACTGACTGCGCGTCTCGCTAACTTTACATTGTACAAGATTGTTTGGCTTTACATAAAGGTGGACTTTACTTTGTCTTGTGAAGTTTACATTTGAGAGGAGTTATATCTTGATCATGCATGTTGTTTTCGTAACACAAAGCTATATCTGACTCCCTTATTTTGGTGCTTTACAGTCAACATGTCGTTGGATGTTACTCAAATACTCTTGAGCGCACAATCTGCTGATGGCTCGATTAGGAAGCATGCTGAAGAAAACCTCAAGCAGTTTCAGGAGCAAAATCTCCCAGGTTTCTTGCTCTCCCTTTCAAGCGAGTTGGCCAACAATGAAAAACCTGAGGAGAGCCGCAGGTTGGCTGGTCTGATCCTCAAGAATGCACTGGATGCAAAGGAGCAGCACAGGAAGAATGAACTTTTCCAGAGATGGCTGGCACTTGATGCTGGTGTCAAGGCACAAATTAAAGCATTGCTGCTGCAAACTCTCTCATCTCCTGTTGCAAGTGCCAGATCTACATCTTCTCAAGTCATCGCCAAGATTGCTGGCATTGAGATCCCTCAGAAGCTATGGCCTGAGCTTATAGCATCATTGCTCTCCAACATACATCAGGTCCAGCCCAACGTCAAGCAGGCGACGCTGGAGACACTTGGCTATTTATGTGAGGAAGTTAATCCGGATGCTGTTGACCAAGACCAGGTCAACAAGATACTTACCGCTGTTGTTCAGGGTATGAATGCTTCTGAAGGGAACTCCGAAGTGAGGCTTGCAGCCACACGAGCATTGTACAATGCATTGGGTTTTGCTCAGGTCAACTTCTCCAATGACATGGAGCGTGACTATATTATGAGAGTTGTTTGTGAAGCAACACAGTCACCAGAGGAGAAGATAAGACAGGCTGCCTTTGAGTGTTTGGTGGCTATTTCATCTAGCTATTACGATAAGCTGACCACATACATGCAGGACATATTTAATATTACTGCAAAGGCTGTAAGGGGAGATGAGGAGTCAGTTGCACTTCAGGCAATTGAATTCTGGAGTTCTATATGTGATGAGGAAATCGACATATTGGATGAGTACAGTAGTGAGTTTACAGCTGATTCTGATGTTCCTTGCTACTATTTTATCAAGCAAGCTCTTCCTGCCTTAGTGCCGATGTTGCTGGAAACTCTCCTCAAGCAGGAGGACGACCAAGACTTGGATGAAGGTGCTTGGAATCTTGCAATGGCTGGCGGTACTTGTTTAGGCTTGGTGGCAAGGACTGTTGGGGATGATGTTGTTCCTCTTGTGATGCCTTTTGTCGAGGAGAACATAACGAAACCTGAATGGAGGAATAGAGAGGCTGCAACATATGCTTTCGGATCCATTTTGGAGGGTCCATCAGCTGATAAACTGACTCCTCTAGTTAATGTCGCCTTGAATTTTATGCTGTCTGCGTTGGTAAAAGACCCAAATAACCATGTGAAGGACACAACTGCTTGGACCCTCGGAAGAATATTCGAGTTTCTTCATGGTTCTGCACTTGAAACAGCTCCTGTCATTACAGCTGAGAACTGCCAGCAAATACTTACTGTGCTGCTTCAAAGCATGAAGGATGTCCCAAATGTGGCTGAAAAGGCGTGTGGGGCACTCTATTTTCTTGCTCAAGGCTATGTGGATGCTGGATCAGCGTCGCCATTATCCCCTTTCTTTCAAGATATTGTTCAGGCCCTTCTTGTGACCAGTCACAGAGAGGATGCTGGAGAGTCCAGGCTTCGCACTGCTGCTTATGAGACTCTAAATGAAGTTGTCAGGTGCTCCACTGAGGAGACAGCTCCTATTGTTATGCAGCTGGTACCTGTGATTATGATGGAACTCCACCAGACACTTGAAGCAGGAAAGTTGTCAACTGATGAGAAGGAGAAGCGGAGCGATCTGCAGGGCCTTCTTTGTGGTTGTTTGCAGGTCATTATCCAGAAGTTGGGAGGGATGGAATCAACAAAATTTGCCTTCTTACAATATGCGGATCAGATGATGGATCTGTTTCTGAGAGTTTTTGCTTGTCGAAATGCCACTGTGCATGAGGAGGCTATGCTTGCTATTGGTGCATTGGCATATGCAGCCGGTTCGAACTTCGCCAAGTACATGGCACAGTTCTATCAGTATTTGGAAATGGGACTTCAGAACTTTGAAGAGTATCAGGTATGTGCCATTACGGTGGGTGTTGTAGGTGACCTGTGCAGGGCACTGGAGGACAAAATTTTGCCCTACTGTGACGGCATCATGACCCAGCTACTGAAGGATCTATCCAGCAATCAGTTGCACAGATCTGTAAAACCACCTATATTCTCTTGCTTTGGTGATATTGCATTGGCAATTGGGGAGAACTTTGAGAAGTATTTGATCTATGCCATGCCCATGCTACAAAGTGCAGCAGATTTGTCAGCGCATGCAACTGCAACTGATGATGAAATGCTCGACTACACCAATCAGTTAAGGAATGGCATCTTGGAGGCCTACTCTGGTATTCTTCAAGGATTCAAGAGTTCCCCTAAGACACAATTACTGATGCCGTATGCTCCACACATTCTTCAGTTCCTTGACGCTCTTCATAATGGCAAGGATATGTAAGTTGTCAAGAACACCTCCCATTTCCTTCAACGCTAACTTAATTTACATGATCTGCATTTTCTGCTTTCTGGATGTTCAAATCCATAAACTGGTCATGTGAACACATATATACCAATAACTAGACCTGTTCCTTGTATGGTAGGCAAATGTGTAGCTGTAGCTTAAAAAAATATACAAGATCCAAAGCACCAGAAAATTGACAATTATAGCAAATTAAACCCAATCAATTGTATCCTAAAGAGTTTTGTTAAGTGAGTCATATAGAATGCAAGTTTTTCTTATGATAAGCAATATTTTCTTAAATCCATATTGTCTGTTACAGAACTACAGTTCTAACAATATGTCAGAACCTTGAAAGGAGCTGGATAAATTTGTGGTGATTTAGGCAGTATGTCTGGAGCTAACCCTTGGAAATTTTCTGTGTTGGTGAGCTTTAATATGATCTGCCACTTATTTTGGGGCTTCATTTATTAATGTGCTTCAGATATTAGTTTGGATTTATTGCTATGTATGGCCAAGCTTGGCCTTTTTTAAGTTTCCATGGCATGTATGTCGTTTGCGTTCCAATTAGGGCCAAATGCAGTTAGGATAATATGTCGGTACACCTATATGCCCATTACACTATTGCCAGAATAGAGTCTCTCTCCCCTTAAGCCACTCAGACAACCAATGCCACACCCATACGATGTTCAGCCTCACGTTTAGTAACCACAAGCATCAATAGTGAAGTATTATTGCAATACTGGACCAATATTTCAGTGCAACACGACTCACCGTTTTGCACAATAATTTCTAAGTTTCTCTTGTTTCAGGGATGATTCTGTGATGAAGACTGCAATAGGTGTGCTGGGGGATCTGGCAGACACATTAGGTGTCCATGCTGGTCCTTTGATAAATCAATCCACCTCAAGCAAGCAATTTTTGGATGAGTGCTTATCATCCGATGATCCATTGGTCAAAGAATCAGCTGACTGGGCAAGGATTGCAATCAGCCGCGCGGTTTCGGGTTGACGTGTCATTGGTCTCGAGTCTGCACATGCATCCATCCACGTGTCGAGTCCAGGTCTTCGGTTGCATCATGTCTAGACCTGCTCTTTGGAGAAGTCAACACAATCCTCACAGCAGAGTCGGAGGTCCTCACTAACTCATGCATCACTACATGTGTCAACCCAGCCTTTTTCACTTCTGTGGAAAAGAGGGTTAAGTTGGCCGCCTGCTAACTTTTCTAAAGGAATCCAGAACCTTCATTTCCTATTGGAGGTGAGATGAGCTTCTATTGTCGCCTGCCACGCCGATGGTCCCTCAGTGTCGCCTGCATGCTTTCGGTCTGGGTGCTGTTGCTTTCCCTTGCATTCATTGCATGCATCGAACTTTGGTCATATTGTCAGTCTTTGCAGGGCCTCTGGACCCATTATGCAAAATGGGGCTCACATGCATTGTCACAGGATTATTTTGTAGTGCTCAAGGCGTCCAAGTTCACTATGTTGGACATGTTCCTCCCGAGCTCGTAGTCTATTTGCTTCCTTTTTTTTGTTTCACACTTGCATCGTCTTGCATTCATTCTGGACTGTTTTGTAAGGGTTCCTGTTTGGTCAAGACTGAGACCGCGTGCCGTCGCGTCGGTTTATTTCAAGGTGTTGTCGTAGCAGTGCTCTTTTTTGTTATCTATGCTGCTGTTCCATTTCAGCTTCTTTGAAGCTTGTGCTGGCGGGAAAAAAAAGAATAATTATAGGTCTTGGACTGGTTTTGGTCAGGGCGAGAGCTGTCGAGTTGTGTTTGGTGTTTGCAGGAATTGTATTATTATTATTATGCGTTACTGCGCCACCGACGTGTCACATATCTTTGGCTGTGTATATGAGAATAGAAACATGTTGATGGATGTCTTCAATGATATGGATTTTGCCTTTTTATCCTGCTCTGCCCTGCCATCGATCGTTATTGGGCAATCTGCTAAAGCTGGGTGTTGAGATAGCCGTGGATGTTTGGTGAATTATTATGTTATGTAGTTGTGGATGCTGTTGCTTATACACATTGGTAAAAAACTGATCTCTTCAGCTTTCACTGGCGAAACATTAGAATTTACTCAATAACTAGGATTTACCGGTTTTACACAAATATAGTTGGGAGGTTATTAGTTCGAGCTGCTCATCCTACATGTTTTTTTTACCGTCCCCAAACTCCTTGTCTTGATTGGTTACTGGGACGCGTGTTGAACATAACGTGTAGAGGAAGTGTGTATTGTTTGCCACGCTAAGATTCCCCTATTTGGTCACTTACAGAGACGGCTCCGGAAAGGATCATCTTGATTGGCTGATTGGTTTTTTCTTCATGAACATGCAAGATAGGTGTCTTCTGTATTAAAATAGAAAGAGAGATTTGATACAAAGCTACCGAATTGGCTGCTTGGTTTAATACTTACTCCTTATTCAAGTACAACCAAATCGTACTTTCCTACAATCATATTTTGTCTTTATGATTCCCTGGAAAAGTAAGACTGATTCTTTGACCATGAATATCGAAAAATTCTAGAAGCCTTTTTTTTTGAGGGGTCACCGGGGG
Source organism: Poa pratensis (assembly GCA_947311845.1). Classification (NCBI taxonomy): domain Eukaryota; kingdom Viridiplantae; phylum Streptophyta; class Magnoliopsida; order Poales; family Poaceae; genus Poa; species Poa pratensis. The sequence goes on along the minus strand of CAMZMU010000116.1, from coordinate 20,331,667 downwards.
GTGCAAAGGCACCCACCTGAATCTCATTTTATTGATTTTCTGGGGTTTTCTCTGGCGGAAAAAAAATTGCGGGGGGAGGGGATTACAACCAGAAGTTACACAAGGGGGAGGAAGACACCATCTCACGTAGAGGGTGGGCTAAAACAGAGAGAGACCTCATCAACCTACTCCTAGCTGAGTATGCACCGAGGGGAGGCAGGAGAGCCATTGATCCACGTCGGACCTGTGCTCGAGGGGCAGGCGAGCCCGCCACAAAATTGCGTCGTCGCGGCAGTTCTTGCGAATCAAGGCGATGGAGGGGACGAGGCCATTGAAGGCCACATCGTTTCGATGCTTCCACAGGTGCCAGAAGCACATCAGCCGAAGGGTAGTTGCGGAGCGGGCCAGCGCCGAGGGAGGAAGGGGACATAGCTCAACTTCGTCCAACGAGCCAATGTGGGAGGTTGGGGAGCCGAGGGACGCCCAAAACCTCCGCGCGAACCGACAGGAGAACATGATGTGGTCAGCAGTCTTGGAGCGCTCGCCGCAGATGGGGCAAACGTCGGCGGCCGCATCCAGGACCCCCTTCCGATGAAGGTTTGCCCGGCATTGTATGCGCCGCTGGACAAGCAGCCAAGCGAAGAACTTGACACGGGAGGGGGCACTGTTGCGCCAGACGAAGTCGGCATGGCTGGACATCTCGCCGCCGAAAGTGCAGAGCTTGTAGAGGGCGGCAGTTTTCAGCTTGCCATTCGCCTTGCCGCACAACGGCAGAGTTCTAGAATCCGCGGCGTCGGTGAGCGTCACACCGGACATCAGCGAAGCAAGCACGGCCTTTTGCCGCGCAGCAGTCACGGAGAGGCGGGGCACAAGAATGGCGTCCAGCCCTCCGACCATGGCCTGGAGCACAGTAGCGCACTGGACAAAGAGCATATATCTTTATGACTGCTGCGCGGCAAAAGAGCATATATCTTTATGCATTTGAAAACTATGTGGGAAAGAAGTCATGGACGTGGATGGAATGATTTCTCTTTGCGATGCCTTCTTTATTCTCCCATAAACAAAAAACCACAAACTCTTGCAAGCGAAGAAAACCTTCTACATGGTTCACATGTTTCATGGATCGGGGAGCTCCATGTACTCGGATTCCATATCAAATCATACGGTTAAAGTTAGGTATCGCAAAAAAGATAGAGCCATAGTTCCGCCACTTCCTACCAAATATTCTTGTAATTGTTACTATGACGGAGACATCACATGATATGTTAAGTTCATAGGTGTCACTGTGTTGGCGACGTGTAGACATGAGGGAACCTTCGTTGTTCTAGCGTTTACGGTGCTAGCTACCGACATATATTCTCTTCCAATCCATACTATTTCCACCTCAAAATACGTTGCGTATTAGGTTTTGTTAGGACAAGCCATTAACCAACAATTACACTATATTAATATGAAATATTTGTGATACTAGATTATAGCGATAAATAAGTACTTTGGGACATGAATCTATGAACTCAATAAATTTCACATAACTTACACATCAATAGAGTAACCAATACACAATATATTTTAAGACGGAGGGAGTAATGATCTATTAATTTAGCACAAGAAAACTGGTACCTTTAAATCAGAGCACATTTAGAGCGAACGAATTAGAAATGTGGCTGAGTTTTCGTAAGTCTCAGTCGATCTGGAAAATTGCAACTTTAGTTAGGAGAAATATGCAACTTGCACTATTCACTAAGAAGAAGTTGCACGCATCGAGGGAGATTTAAAAAATACCAATCAATTGAGATAGATATACCTCTTAGAAAGAACGTATCAACTGAGACATACAATTGTGCTTCTTATAAATTCATATATTTATATATCCATTCAAGTTTGTTTCTGTTTTTTTATTCCTACAAAATATGACCTCTCATAGATCCACACTTCTTGGGACTTGTGAATTTGTGATAGAACTCTTAGGTATGAACCATGGAGGTAAACCATATAATTAGGCAAGCTAGGAAGTGAGATATATTTCTTTATGGTGTTTTGTTTGGAAGAAGACACCTATGCATGTATGTTTGTTCTTCCTGTTTCTTTTTCTAACTTTTGTGTTGGTGTGTGCTTGGAGCCTTGGACATGTGCATCCTTGATGATTTGTCATATGTGTTGTTACTGAGGTCCGCTTTAATTATTTGTATCATTTGGAACATCCATGTTTGTAAAAAAAGAAATATTTTCTATGCTCCCAAACATATTGTTAGAAGAGGCAAGAAACTAAAATTTGACATTGCCCCTTCTTCGTGCACAACTATATCTTTCGGTGGTGCATGATTGCCTCGGACTTCTCGCTCTCCCATGCACTGGCGGAGCTCTAGCAAAAATGTTGGGCAGGCCAGCCCAAAGAAGACCACGTTTTTTTTTCTTTGATTGGCCAGTTTTTCATTTTTTTTCTTCTTCGATGTTTTGGGCTGGCCTGGGCGGGCCATGGCCCGGTTCGGCTTCAACTGAGCTCCACCACTGCTCCCATGGATACCATGCATCTTGGAAATGGAATACGCCACTCCTGCCACCTATCAATGGAAACGGTTTTGGACACCCGCCTCAGCCAGACAACATAACGAGAAAGATGTGCTGGCCTATGTAGACCCCACATGCATAACAAACCATGGTGTAAGAACGATAAAAATAAATATTTTCTCTGTTCACAATTATAAGATGTTGTAATTTTTTTTTGCAAGGCTGTTGTAAATATTTCAATGTGGACTATATACATACCAATCTGAGTGAAGATAAAAAACACTAACACGTCTAGGTACCTGTGTTTCAGAAAAAAAGGTAACACATCTTATAATTACACCAAACGCATGTTAATTATTTCATGCATTTTTAGTACACTTGATAAGGTGCATTAACCAGCTTCAGCAACCTTAATAATTGATGGAGAAAAAAGACCTTATTAATTATGCAAACACAAACATACGCTACTCTCGTCAGGAGCAGCACACGATCATCCTTGCCTCGAGCTGCCTCTCCATGTTGAACCTGGCGATGAAGTCTTCAACTCTCCTGTTCAGCTCGTCAGTAGGCAGCTCCGTCGGCTCCTCTTCACGGTTTTCTTCCTCCGTCACCTCTTCAAGCAGCACTTCATCTTCGACATGCATTCTCAAACCATCACCATCATTTTTAACCAGTGAGAAATTTTGCTGCATCTCCTTCACGCCCAAAGCAGTCGATGATGCATCCTCCATTTCGCATTGATCTAGCTGCTGCGTGCTCATGCGCACAGCTGCTACGTTAACTCCCAGCTCTTCTTTGACAATCTCTTCAGCAACATGGTTCTGTTTGATCGATGGCGCGAAAACCGCAAGCTCGCGTACGACGACATCTATGTCGCCATCCTCGTTGCTAGGGGATCGAGCGCCGTTGTGCGAGAGTTTGGACTCCGTGGCGAGGAAGAGGACGATGATGTTGGAGAAGACGAAGAGGCACTTGGGCGTGACGATCGCCGAAGCAGCGGAAGGGAGCGACACGAAGAGGAAGCTCTTGAGGTAGGAAAACCCGTGCGGCACCCAGGTCACCATGGAGAAGAGGACCAGGCCGAGAAGAGCTGCCTTGGAGATGGCCTGGAGCTGGCTTGCGTCCATGGCGGTTTTCGTGGCAGAGGGGGGGTGTTGCGTTGTGCTCTTGGTTTTGCAATTGCCAAGAGAAGAACAAGCATATGCATGAAAAAACACAAGGAACCTGATGAGTGCACGGAATTGGGAGCATGCGGGTGATGGTATATTTATAGCTGGGGAGTAGTGGCCGAAAGTCTGTTTGTTTTTCCCTCTCCGGCTAAGTTATTCCCCGGTTGAAATCACTGGATTCCTTGCCTATCTTCTTTGCCCACCTTTGCGAAAGCAGTGGGATGTGATTGCTTCGTGGTGCTTAGGGAATATGGGCTGAATGCAAGGTGTCTGGAGCACGCGTGCTCACTGAAATTGATTTTTCAATGTCTGTCATATCGTGAGCATTTAGTACTTCCTGGCATCTGACAAATCAGTGAATGAAGGAAAAAGGGGCGTTCAGATAGAGAGTATTTGGCACTCAATCTTGTCAATTAGGCCTCGTTCAGAGATTTTCTTTGTGCAAAAGGGAGGAATCTGTGACTTCATTAGCAAAATCTGTCGGAACGACACGGTCGCATAGACAAATGGCAACATGTGAATTGTGAGAGAAAGAATCTATATTTCCACTACCACTCAGGTCAAAAGGAATTTTCCTTAACCATGAAATTTAGCAGCAAAGGCATATGCCACAATTCTTCTTTGTATCTTGGTGCCATCGTGAGTCTTATACACGCAGGAATCCAGCTTTTGGCCTAGTGGGCATATGTCATATGCACTATTATCACTAGCTTCTCTACCGGTTATGCTCAGTGTTGAAGTATAAATATATTACATTGCCATTTCCATCAGTTTGGACTTATGGTTAAGATGGTTAGTGCATTAGCTAATATGGTATCAAATCCAAGAGGTTTCAAGATGAGCCCTTTTGTGGTACCCCAAATCAACAGCAGCCGTCCATTTTGGCTGATCCAAGGCCCAAAACGTTCCATACCGGTGACAAAACGAGCACCAGTATAAGTTGTACTGGTTGTCAATCTGGGCGTCCCCGTAGCTGGGCTCTGGCCCAATTAGGTCTGGAGATGCTGGCCCAACAAAAAAGTCAACAAATTATTGTTTGATTCGATTAAAAACAAATCCCCCGAAATGCCCTATACTCTCCCGATGCGGTGACGGCGAGCGACGGGCGACGGCGCCCAGCAGCTTCGCCTGCTCCTCACCGGTGCGGCTACGGCGGGGAAGACCCCAGTGCTTACGGCGGCGAGCGTCGATGCGGCTAGATCTCGCCTGGAGCGCGGCACGGATGTTGGCCGGAGGCGCCGCGGAGGAGTCGGCCTCCTCGCCGCTACCGGCGCTGAAACCAACCGGCGCCGGCCCTCCCCCTCCTCGATCCGCCAAATCAGGCGCAGATCAAGAGTTCGTCGGCGACGCCCTCAACTCCTTGGTCCGCACCGTGAAGCTCTTCCCGGGCCCGCTCCGGTACGTCGGTGCCACCGTCAACACGTTGGTCCGACACCGGGAAGCTCTTCGCGGAGCCGCACATCTTCGTCCACCCTGCCATGACCGTGCTCTGGTCGGCTGCCGCGGCGCCGGTGCCCGCTATTCAGAAGGGAAACGAGACGGCAGGAGCCTTCACATCGCGCCGGTGCCGCGGCGTGCTCGACGACGGCGAACGTCACACGTGAGTACCTCGCTTCCTGCTGTCACTGTTACTGCATCACTTCTTGTCAGTCAGTCTAGGTGTTAGGTTCAGACTAGTGGTCTTTAGCTGGAGTTAGTGATTCTTAATAAGAGGCAATGGCATGTTTTGATTTGCTTCTGAATCAATAGAACAGAAAAGCAGCATGATGTACACTGCACCGAAAACCATCATGTTCATGTGGATCTTGTACAGTAGAGTGTAGTATACAACAGAGATTAGATAATTTGATTCCAGTTCATGATTAGATATGTTTTGGTCACTGCCCTTCCATTGCTTCCACAAATCCATGTGCATTCGTTCGTTTGGTAGAAATTAAATAACTTTTTTGATCAACCGGTCCAAATTAATAAGTCTTGCTAAATCACTGATATTCAGCAACTTTGGTTAGGGAACTTTGATGTTGCATTTTTTTTGTTATGTTAGCAGCAAAAATATGGATTAATTTTGACATTGCAAGAAGACACAAGCACTACCATCCATCAAGTTAAGTAACCAAGCTGCAGAAAGCTAAGTTACATATTGTGTGTATATATGAACAAGTGTTAGTATCACGCAACAGTAACTAGCTAGCACAATGTTTGTGTAATGCAAATGAAGTGTAAAACACAAGCTCGAACCACACACTAGATGAGTTGAACACATTGGTAAAAAAACAGCTTTGTAAAAACACTCAATTTCTGAAATAGTGACAAGTCTTTGTAGTGAAGCAAACGGTAGGATGGAAGAAATAATGTAAATCAAATTTAACTTGGATAAAAAGCAAACGGATCCTTCATATTAAAATAATAACCGTTCATCCAAAATACGCAGCCTAAATTGTATATTGTACTTATCATTACATAAAATCCATCGAAGACAATAAATGTTTCAAAAAACTAAATTGTTCGGCTATGATTCGTGGGGACTTTATCAATAATGCGACTCTAAATTGTTTGGCTAGCATCATCCTTCGTGTCATCATCCTTCTTGGTGTCATCCTTCTTGGTGTCATCCTTCTTCGGGCCTTTAGCAAGAGTGTTGCATGGCGACTTGATTAGTGTAACCGCCAGCTTTGGTCGAAATCTGTTGATCATTGCCTGGCAGGTATAAAGGTAATTAATATGGTGGACATAAAGTTAACACTAACTTGTTAGAAAAGTCATATTATTACCTGATCGAACCATTCCGTGAGCTCTTTTCCCGTCCAATGAATCATGTTCTTTATGAGAAAGAGACCGCAAGATGTTCTGAAAACAAATTAAGTGTTACAAGATTATAATGAGCTGAATAATGGCAATCTATTCGTTTGTGCACCTACCCGTCGGTCTGTTGTGGTATGTCTCCAATCACATGCACGGGCCATGAAGCCACATTGTAGTTTCTTTGTGGGTGTTTCCACGCACATACGCCCTCGCCAAACGTGTGTAGTGCAGACGTGATGCTGATCTCCATGCCTCTTAGCTGCAAGTCATCAAAAAAGTAATTATGTGCGATTTAAAAATAATGCAAGGAGCAAAATTTAGTCGCAAATACCAAAAGCTAGTAACTCACCGTGTTAGCCAGATACGTGCGTAGTTCATCAGTTTCCATCCTCCAGTGGTTGATGGAGTTGAGAATTTGTATGCACTGGATAGTGGTATTGACTACCACCAGAAACCAGTGCTCTGGGTTGTCCACACGAATTGGTAAAAAGGTCTGCAAACATTATTTTTTTAACATTTTAAATGATGAAAAATTAAGCATGCATATTATTTTCAAAGGGAAATATAAATTTTACCAAATGTTTGCTCAAGTAGTCTAATCCCTTTATGTTCCCACCAATCCGAAGCCTTACTGGAGCATTAATTTTTCCATCGTTTTCAAGAGCAAATGTATTCAGCGCCTTCTCAATAAAAACCGTCCCATGCTCTCTAATGTCCACAGGGTTGGTCTGCCTATGATGCTCAATAAAAGCATCGATAACCTGAAATTCCAAATAATTTAAATGTTGGTAATATTTTGTAATGTAAATACAAAAAAATGTAGATACATAATTTAAACGTTACCTCATCGCCCAAGTATTTTTGCTGGGGCTGTGCATAGGGATTAGTGAGGCCTTCTAGAAGCCTTTTTGGTATAGGAAAGCCATCAATCTCAACCATGTTGATATGACCCTCGGTTGTGTTGACGTACAATTCTATCTCCTCCTGCTCATTTCGCTCAGCAATTTGTGATGGTGTTAGCATGTCTGGCAGCTCGGTCACTATGGTTTTTCCCATCCTCACTCTTCGCTGGGTACACTGGGAGGCGGTCTCATTTTCATACATGAATGAATCACTTTCTTTGGCCTGGGACTGGGTTTGGACCTTGCCTATTTTGGACTGGACCTTGGCCGAGTTTTCCTTTTTAGAACCGGTATACACATAGTCAGACTTCAGGTTCTTTGCCGGCTTCCTTCCGGAAGGGCCTCTCAAACGCTGACCGATGGTACCAGAGTCGTCATCTCCCTTTGCACCAGAAGGGTCATCTGGATTCTTCCTTTTAAGGCTCCCCTGTGACTTTGCAACCTGTACGTAACAATACATTGAAATTTATCAATAAAGTACAGTACTATTTATATAAATCTGTTGCATACATTGCAATTTAGTCAACGAATCGGTTACCTGGTCGAATTGTTTTTGGAGTTTCGTACTGTCACCATACACATTCATGTTGTCATCCCTAGGCACCCCGAGGTGTATCATGATACGATGCACATCAAGGTACATCGCAGTGATCAAACTGCGGCTGTGGTCGTTCTGAATACGGTTTTCCCCGATCAGCCTTACCAACTCGTTATACTCAAGCTTTGAGTGACCTCTATGCTCTAACATGGTAGTAGACAAATCTTCTATGGCCTCCATATACTACATAGCATGAACGACTGAATGAGATGTAAAGTAAATAAGAACTCTGAGTCTGTGACTACATAATAATTGACGACAGTTACCTGTGGATCATGGTTCTGAGATTGTTTTGGTGGTTGCTTAGAAAATTTGCTATTTTTAACTGAAGGTGGCTTCATATAGTCTTCAACCAGCTGAAACAAAAAAAGATTGATAATAGTATTGTTAATATAATTCGTGAAAGTTTGAGTTAAAGTGGTTATTGCAGTTAGAAGTGTACCGTTCCAGCTCCAAAGTTGTAGATGTCGTCTATTCTATCTATTTTTCTGGCCTTCTCCTCAGTCCAATACTACATCAACGGTATGTTCCGTTCAGTATAATCCAGAGTGGCATCTATCTCGCTGAACCGGAGCTTTTCCCAGTACCATAACTGCAGAATATTGATTGAAGTCAAAATAAATATATAAGATGTGAAAACACTTAATAACATAGCGGTTCAGTTGGATTTACCTGGAGGAGTGGCAGGTTTCCTTCAAGATTGCTTTTGCCCTGTCTGAACTCTACTATGCTAGCTATTAAATGGTCAAGGGTTAGCTTGGCCCAATTAATAGACTTGATCTTTTCTAAACTATCCACCAAACTCAGATACTTAGAGTGCACGTAGGGAGCTGTGGTAGGACACAAAATTTTTCCTATTGCATACAGCACAAAACACTGCATGAACTCATCTAAAGGCAACTCTTTCTGGTTCATTTTTTGTAGCAATGATTTCAAGGATATATTGCTAGTTTTCTTGTCCTTCAGTTCTTCAAATAGCTTACTACTTCTCATGGATGCAAGGGGATGGAACTCCTGCCCTTTCATAGGCAATCCCATGAGATTGTGGACGTCAGCCGTGGTAATCTGTACTGCTTTCCCTTTTAACATAAAGGCTTTCCTGGTGTCATCGTAGCGTTTTGCCGTCCACCGGCACATGTGACGGCGGATGTTAACCGGCTTGATTTGCAGAAGGTGACCGAGGTCGTAGGCTATGATCATTGTTTTACGATCTTTTGACAGGCTGTCAACTAAATTGAAGAAAGCCTGCTGGGAGCAAGCCTGTGTCTGCAAACGGTACACGCAGACAGCAAACTGAAGCCTCGTGTAGGTAAAGTTTGTTACATGCAAACAACTCGTACGTGTGTAGGTCAATACATAAAATTAGGAAACAAACTTCTCCCGTTATTATCTCCTGATTTCCTACCCTGCTTTGACCGCCATTATGTATTCCTTGCGATGTGCTGTTTTTTCGTGTAACCTTCCTTCTACATCTATCAACAAGAGCGTTAGAAACGAATCTGCTCTCCATCCTTCTCCATCTTGCGAGAACGCCAAGACAGCCGAATCCGCCGCCAAACAACTCGTATTCGCTTCTGCATCCAGAGGTAGGTCGGCCGTCTGGATATTCTGTTGGGTTTTTGCAAGTGAATGACCTCGATTTTTCTCCTTCCATCTCTTCTTTTTAGTGAAGGACTTCAATCCCGCCTGATTAACTGGTTGAATCAACATTTTTTCCCGTGAAGGATCTCGAATATGTCATCGAAAAGATCTATCTCGGGTTTTACTCGTCATGCATCGCCTTCGTTAGACGATTGTGATCTGCCGGAGCTACTATGTCATTGTCATGAACCGGCAGCGACAGACATATATTACACAGAAAATTACGAGCGTCTATGCTTTATGAGATGCTCCTCACTGTCGGAGGTGGATTTTTCTTTACTACTTAGATACTATGTTGTGCAATATAATGTAAAAATATTTTCTATTCCGTTATGCTTTCTTAGATGCAAACTGTCGGTAGTATTCGGTTAATTTATGTTGTCTGACGCTCCAAATGTACTGCTGTATTCAGGGTTGCAGTTTGTCAATCCGAGAGGACCTTCTGAATAAGTATGCTGAAGACATGGTGAACTACTGCACAACGGCTTCAAACAATAGTCTAAAAGATGCATTGGATTCGTCCATCAATCTTCTCAATGAGAAAGACCAACAAATTTTACAACTGGAGAACTCATTTCATGATTTATGTTCAGAACTGTCTGCATACAGGGAGAAGGACTCTAATCTAGGAAATACAAATCTAGGAAATATTGTACACTTTTCTGGTTCATGCTATTTTTGTATGTAGCTCGAATATTAATCCCTACTGTATAGATAAAGGAAAAAATTACTGTCTTAATGATCAGTAATCTTTGTCAAATATGAACAATATCAAGTTAGTCTGACTCTGATCGACATGAATCCTTCAGTCCTACTTTTCACATGGAAGTAAACCAGAGAAGAAGAAAAGCTGATTTATAGTCTCGCATCTGTATGTGTCTCTGAGCATTCGGTAAGCAAATTTGATCTTCCGGGACACTACAGCCCCTAGGATTATGTAAACATACTATCACCGAAATGGCACACTGTTTCCCACACCTGATTATCCAAGCAAGACAAAGAAGTGACACACTGTTTCCCACACCTGATTAACCAAGCACAACACAAAAGGTAACACCAGAACATCTGAAACTGTTGACGAGATGCACCAGAATTAAACGAGTGATAAATCAATGAGCAAGAGAACAGGCTGCTACGAGAAGATCATTCAGAAAGGGATGAATAGTCTTGATACAAAGAAATTCATTAATCTTGCTACAAAGAAATTAAAGGCTGAACACTAAAGTAAAAAAACAATATTCTTCAAATTGATCCCTATGTCCTCGCTCTCTGGGGCTGCCAACTATGGTCTGCATCAAGATGCCCACTTGCCAGACGAAAAAGAAATACATCACTTGTAATCTGCGTCATCAATGGGAGTCCATCACTAAATACCTGTTTATAAAGTGAAGGACAAATTAATAATACGCATGGTATATAAGATTTGTTTTTTGATACTAAGATACTTGTTGATCATCCTATGCAACACAGAAATAATTATTATTGGAACAATACCTTAGTCCCTAGACTTGAATCTCTCGTGGAATGGCTTAGGTCTCTTCTTGCATGGAGCACCTTTCGGTATTATCGGTATTGGATCCAGGATTTTGCCATCAAAAGCTTTGGTCGATGATGAAAAATATGCAGGCAAAGGACCAAATGTTCTCAACTCATTTTTCTCGCCGGCCTCATAATTCTCGTCACTGTCGGGGTCGTCACCCTGAACAGTCATAAAAAAATCAACCACTCTTTGTGATTCCTCCGTGCTCATTGAAGCTTTGAATAAAACTGAATTAGACATGTTGCGGAGCTCACGGTACCGATCCATCTGTTCAGACCAAACGTGTCTACTCCCATTCCTCTCAGGTTCGAACCCATCTTTCGACTGCATGGTCCATCTAACGGCAACACAGCAGGTAGGCATGTCTCGCATGCCTAAGAACTTCAGAACACAAAATACGTGTGCGCAATGGATTTCCTCACGCTCCATCTTCCGACAGTGGCAGTTCACAGTAACGAGCAGCGTCTGGTTGAACTCACAGGTAACATCATGCTCCCCAAAATCACTAGATACCGCAAACCTGAACAATGAACCACTTTCCTGTGTACTCTCACGAATATGCCATCCCTCTGATTTCGTGAACTGCTCCTTAACCATCTTGAACATTTCTGGAGTATATATACGGGCAGCAATTTTCAAAAGTGGGTGGTCGGATATTTTGGTGAAAGGTACCGACTGTGAAGCTCTGGCGTCCAACTCGGCTTCATTCCTCCGAAGACGTGACACAAAATACTGATAGTGCTCAAGTAAATCGACAAGTGACATCTTCCTGTCTAGATGGTTATGAAGCCCGAGTTCAAACTTTCACTCCTTTGGTTGCTACTCATTCGCAGGAAGTACCAACCTTTTGTGTATGCCACAGCCCATTTCCCTCTCAGCTCGTACATCCTCCGAAACCATGCGTCGTCTTTCTTGACCTTGTATTGTACCAAATACGCGGCCCATCGCTGCTCAAACTCATCCAGCTCCATCCTCTCATAAATGAAAGTCGTGAAGTCTTTCAGCTTTTGCTTTCGGAGGTGCTTTATCATATTTTGCTCTATGTGCCAGCTGCACAACCGATGAAATGCATCCAGCATTACCACTGAGATTGCCCTAGCCATTGCATGATCCCCATCTGTGATCAGCGACCTAGGATACTTCTGGCGCATCGCTTCGAGAAATGTCTGAAGCAACCATATATATGCGCTCGTGGTCTCATCCGATATGACTGCACACCCAAACACAATTGTGCTGCGATGGTGGTTCACTCCAACGAACGGAACAAATGGAAGATTGTACCGGTTCACACGATAAGTGCTGTCAAATACCACTACACCGCCAAAGGCATCGTAGTCAAAACGTGATTGTTGATCTGCCCAGAAAATGTTTCTTAGATGTCCATCACTGTCAGTGGTATATTTATAGAAAAAGTCTGCATCCCTGTCTTTCTGTGCCGCCATATAATTCAGCATCTCTACCTTCAATCTTCTTCTTCTTGTACTCGGCCACAAAGTTATACAAATCTCGGGGAATAAACCCGACCTTGTCCGGACCACCGGCCTGGTGTTCCATAACGTCCATTATCTTGTGTGTGCGGAGGCCACCAATCCCATACCCAACTACATCAGCCTTCTATCCATCTGTCATCTTACGGTGAGAGTATAAATAAGCAGACTGGCCTTCCTTAGCAAGCGGATGGTTATGCTTAGCGTCAAACTTCTTCACGAACCACTCGCCAGTAGCCGCATTGAGCTCGATCTCGAAACGAGCCAGGCATCCACAACGAGTAAGAGCCTTTGGTGTCCTTTTTGGGTCAGGTCTTTCGAAGTTCGGCAACGAACGGTATCCTTCTTTAAAGCAGGTGTAAAGCCGCCTGAAAATCGTGGCGGTGCCTGGCAAGTATTTCACCTCTTCCTTCCTAACACTGAACCCTTTCACCTTTGCATATTCATTATAAAACTGGAATCCTTCGTCCTCGCTTCTGAAGGTCTTGCTAACCACGCGGAGGTACTCATCCCGCTCCTCCAAGCTGGCGCCTTCACCATCCATGACTCAAAACTGCAACATAAAAAGTGTAGGTCATGTTAATAATCAAATGAATCACTTAAAAATATAAAACAACTCTTTCTGCCTTATTCAAATGAAACAGCTTGGTTCATGAGAACTAAAATTCAAGCTAAGCACAGAGTTAGGACACAGCCAAATGCAAGAGTTAACATAATTAAACAGCCAACATAGTTCACATAACAGATGTTTGTCCATTCTTTCCTACCGACTGTATGCAGTGGGTGTCATGATTCTGCAAGCAAAACATTTAATTCTGTATGCTTCTACTATCCAATCTGAGTCATTTTCCTTTCCTGAACAAACAAAAAGTATATCCTTTTCTGATTACTTAACTACGCAGCAGGCAAATAGAGTGTCTTAAGATTGCTAAATCAAGAAAGTAGAAGCAGCTAGCAAGCTGAAATAAAATGTGCAATTATTCAACAATCATTAGGTCAAGACACAGGTACATAAACATCAATTCGCACCATTGCAGACACTCTTTAACATACAAGGTTCATACTCAATACTTTCGGTACCAGATCATACATATATAATGTTGCAAAACAAAATCAAGGTAGGAATATTCAGTTCGTTTGTGCAGTACGAAGTCAAGCAGATCATACTAGTATAATTAATTACCTATCACTTGTTCGAGCCCTGTGGAAATCAGGCTGAAGGGGCGGCGTCACGAGCTGAGAGGGGTAGGCGGCGGCGGCCTCCTACTGCGGCGGCGTCGAGGAGTTCCTGAGTTGCGTCCTCGTCGGATCGCCTCTGACGGATCGCAGCGAGTTACAAGTGAAGAGAGGAGAGGGGTTCGTGGCGACAGCGTCGAGTGGCGAGAGGGGTTGGAGCGGAAGCGGCGGCGAGTGCAGAGAGGGATCGTCGGCGGCGGCGACTGCGGACAGGGATCGGCGCCGACGGTTTCGCGGCGGCGGCGAGGGTTTCGCGGTGGCGTCGCGCGTACACGAGGGATTGGAGGGGCGGAGACGATACTCTGACTAACGGACCTCCTGGGCCCAATCTTTCTCAGGCTGTGAAAGGTTTTTTTCCACCGAAATTGCACTAACGGGCCATCTGGGCCAAATCTTTCAGAGCCGTCGGATCAAACCATACGGCTGAGATTGGAGTACCAGTAAAAGGTACTGTAAAATTCGCCTTCAAGATCAAGCCCTGCTCACGCAGTACAAAAAATGACTCTGCGATCTGAACCAAACCCAAAATAGTCTAGACGTGAGGGAAAGTGTTGAATATAAATATGTTGGCTAGCCCATTGACTTTTGATTTAGTTGGATAGCGCATCCATTTTATATGGTATCAGAGCCAAAATGTTTTAAGTTCAAGACCATGCTCAGGTAGTATTAAAAAAATAAAAATGATTTTGCGTACTAAAATAGTCTAGACAAAGGGAAGTGTTGAAATTTAATTGCATTCAACCTTTCCATCAATTTGAACTTTTGAGATAATTGACTAGTGCATCAATTCTCTGAACTTGAAATGGTGCAATTTACGGTTAGTTCTCTCCCCCTCCCCCCTCAGAAGATGGAAACCATGTAATATAAGGACGACTAAAGTATCCCAAAAACAATTGAATTGCAATTAAAGTAGAAATGAGTTGTCCAGATGACTAGAGGAAAATTCAAATTAATTATGAAATGCACAAATAGAATAATTGCATGACAACCGACAATGAAGCACCACCTTCCTGGCTGCCAACACGGAATTCACACATGACTCGAGAAGAAAACATTCTTACTCAATTTGAAGGTGACAAATAAATCAACAGGGTACATCACATCCACACAATACCTGCCCACGCATGGCATGAAACTGTTCCTCCATGGCAGTAACGAGTGAGGCCCGAGAAACCGGAGGACGCGCACCTTCCATCGTCCCACCGGGTCACGCCCATGGTACTGCGCATCAAAGCCTCCATACCCCTTATATGCGAAAACATCTTGTGTCCCTCCTCCGACCACAAATCGGGCTCACCTCGCTGGAAAATCTCCTCCTGGAACTGCGTCTCGCCGACCATGCCAAGGAGAAATTGGGGTTGGGGGTTGCGAATTTAGGATTGGGGTTCTTAGCTAGGAGTGGGGAATTGGGATGAGAGGGAAGCCAAATTTTAGAGCATGTTGTTTTTCAAATGAGTCCATATAAAGTAATCGCAAGGTTTCTGCATCAACTGCCTCACGTCCTCCCTAATGGTGCCATATCAGTGTCTTTAATGGCCTTCGTGACAGAATGACTAACGGAGAGGACTTTCCAAACTTGGTGACATGCTTGGTAATTTTTTGAGTTGGTAGACCAAAGTGCACATGTGTACTAACTTGATAGACCACTGATGCATTTAACTCTTTTTTGACACTTAAAACTGTGAGGCAACAGCCCCACAGCACTTTATTACTCAACAAAACTTACAAACAGAAAAGAGGTTGTACAACTACTTAAAGAAATAAAATTACATGAGGCTGCCTATCCAGGCAAACAAAGCAGAGTGATGTTTCTTCTTTATCCTATGCTCAAGCATGGACATATCATGGATGAAATCTCTTCTCCACCCAGCAAAAGAAGGTCTTTGTGCCTCGAAATTTTTCCCATTTCTCTGCTTCCAAATGTGCCAACAAGCGACAATCAGAACCTCCATGAAGAAAGGCTTAGCAAAACACTTGCGGGCATATGAAACAGCAGCCTGTATGTCCAATGTGTTGGGCCATTCAATCTGCAAGTAGTTCCACACCCTCTGACTAAAATTGCACTGAAAAAACAAATGCATTCTGTCTTCGTAGGTTCTCGTGGGGCATAGCACGCAGTGGAACTCCTCAGTTACCTTCCAGTTTCGGCGTTTTAACAAATCCCTTGTATTCAGTCTATCGTTCAGCAATAACCAAGCGAAGAACTTCAGTTTCAACACACATCAGGACTTCCAGATCCATTTGAACGCATCAATTACTGTGATGCTTGCAAAGAGCTGCTGATAGTAAGCTGAAGCAGTATATCTCGGCCCCCACACATATGTCCAACGGTCCTCGTCCTGAGTGAGAGGGTTTTGGACCATCAAGCTCTGAAGCTGCTGGAAATGCTAAGGTTGACAATGGTAAATGGAACAAGCTCGTCATCTGCTGTTGTTGATTATACACCTCACATGCAGAAATTTGCGTATCCAAAGCAAAGGAGTAAATTCTGGGGAATCTGGCTGACAAAGGCCTCGTAGAGCCATCAAACACCCATTTATCCTGCCAAAACATGATTGTATCACCTTTTCCTAGTTGCACTGCCGAAATAAGTCTATATTGCTCCACCTTTTTCATTTAACTCTCCGTAAAAAGGAGATCAAAAGTCCTAGCTACTGGCAGCACCCGGCGTTGCTTCATGATTCATATTTACTTCCCAAGTACAAATAATATTCATAAAATCTATTATATAATTAAAACATAGGACAATTAATGGCTCAGATTAAGCACTTGAAAACAAACGGCTTAGATTTAAAAAATCTATTATTGGAAAGAAAAAAACGCGTCGGGTCTGTTTTGGAAAGAGCGCAAGTTCACGGTGCGCATGCCAGATCGATTACGACAAAGATAAAGAGACTTGACTGCACACGTGAGATCAGTTCAAGTATCATTTATTTTATATTTGCTAGACCATGCAGGAGACATATCTGATACCACGAAAGGTAACGTTGATTGCACGTAAAAAAAAGGCAACGTCGATTGCAAAGACATGGAGATGCACGGGGCGATTTTCTCCGGCCGGCCGGCCGGCGATGGCTTTCCATGTTCGCGCATGAAGCAACAGAAGAAAATTGGCCGGCACGACAGATTGAAGACATGGCGACATATCTATACACATCGAGGATACCCGGTTTGCATCATCAAATTGAAGATCCGACTCATCAAGCTAAAATCTTCAAGTAATATTCTTCTCATCCCTATATGCAGCTCCCTGATACACGGCCCAATGGGGGGGGGGGGGGGGGGGGGGGTCAGAAATCGCTAGATCAATACGGAACATCTGTAAATCAAAGGCACGACATGGAGACGCCGCAGGACAGATCGAATTAAGGCACCTCGACAACTGACGGTTGCATCGGAAAAGCGAGATGACACAACAGGGTGACATGACGCATTCGGCTCTATCGGCTGCACCGACCGCGACAACCTCGACCATGGCTACATCACGCTCAGCTAGCTCGACATCAACATCATACACACGTCTACAACAACTCAAGAGCTCCAGTCGACAGCATCCGCGGCATCCCTTGCGTCCATGACACTCCCGCTGTGACTGCGGGAGGGAAGAGAAGGAACCAAAAGGGGACGGCGATGATGACAAGGTGGAGGAGGCGACGGACGCACAGGACTTCTCCAGTCACAATCGTCCGCTTCACTCCCGCTACGACTGAGGGGGATGTTAGAGTATATGTACGGTTTGGATTGATTAGGGTTAGATCATCTTGTACTCCAAGTCTCCTACCCCCTTGTACTCCTATATAAACCCCCACCAGGGTCCAGATCAATACAACAGAATATTAGGGACAAATATTTTTAACACAGCAAATCCGCTCGGTTGTATCAGCAAATCAATGACACGAACCAGCAGATCAAAGCCGCAAACCAGCTTTGTGGAACGGCTGCAATCTTGAGGTGGTTGTATCAGCAAATCGATGGCACGAAACAAGCACATCAAAGGAACACATCAGCTTTGGGGAACGGCTGCAATCTTGAGGTAAAAGCTGCAATCTTCATCTGTGTTTAATTTTTCCCTCTCAACATGCAATTTTATTGCGAACAACCTGCTATCATGTGAATTATTGATTAGTTAGATCACTTAATTCTAACTAAAATTTATAGATGTATTATCAAGGAGAAACTAAATTCTTGCTTATAGTCAGAGAATACACTGTGACACACTAACATGCATCCTAATTTTAACAAATCTAACCTGCTATTAATCCATTGCAGTTATATACACAATAGAGTTCCAGCAGAGGGGACTCTCTCCATATACTAATATTTCTTAAGGACACGTACAAGTACCCTGAACCATCTCAAATTGACAAAGCGCAGAGATCCGGAACAAGGATGAGCATCTGGACACACTTGCAGCTGTCGAGAACTTCATGATGCATGGGTTGTGCGGAGAAGAAAATCAAAAGTCACCATGCATGATGTACCATGAATGGACCAACACTTCCCAAGAAGGTACAATGTCAATACCGCAATTCACGAGGATGGCTTAAACGAGAGATGACGGTAGGCAGATAAAAAGGGAGGGGTCAAGCTCGACAACGGATTTGCCGTGCCATACAACCAGGATCTGTTGGTCAAATTTCAAGCACACATAAATGTGGAGTGGTGAAACAGGTCCAGGTCAATCAAGTACCTATTTAAGTACATCCATAAAAATGACGACCAAGTGACAGCATTGCTGAAGGAAAGAGACACGACAAATGATCCTGACAAGATCAAGAAATACCTAGAGATGAGGTACATATCAACAACCCATCGAGAAGCTTCCATTCCATCTTGAAACGAGCAGCAAGTCATTTTCCTGACTCGACAGATCTTGAGAGGATAGTAAGAAGGGAAGGATAAATAATTAAAAAGTTCATTCATTGGATGGAGGCAAAATATACATGATCTAGGAAAAGATTTAACCTACGTAGAATTCCCTTCAAAATTTGTATGGAAAAGCAACAAAAGGGGGAGATGCGGAAGAAAAGGGACTATGTGATTGGAAGAATCTACTACCCACATCCGACAAGTGGTGAGGGATACTATCTAAGTATGCTTCTAAACACAGTGAAAGGATGCACATCATTCAGAACATTAGGACCGTTGATGGAGTAATTCACCCAACAGAAAAAATCAGCATGCCAAGCTCTCAGATTTCTTGAAAACGACAATGTAGTGGATTGATTGTGTCAATGAAGCATCAAGTTAGGCATTCTAGAACACAAGTGCGTCAGCTATTCACGACCATATTGCCCCATTGTGAAGTAAGAAGACCAAAGATGTTGTGGGAACCAACGTGGGAGGTACTGTGCGAAGATATTATGCAGTACAAAAGAAGAACTATTCTATACTTTACAACGCTGCAGCTTACAACCACGGAGAAAAAGGTGTATGCTCTCATTGAGATACAGAAACTTATGAGGCAAGTACGAAAGTCGCTAAAGGACTATCCAGACATAGACCTACCAAATGCTGCTGAGCTAGAGGAACTTGGGAGAGACTAATAAATGAAGAGGTCAACTACGACATGGACAAACTAAAGGCTGAGCACCAAATCATACTAAACAATCTTAACAAAGACCAGAGAAAAAAGCAATCATGGAATCAATTGACAAAAGGCTAGAAAAACAAATATTTGTGGAAGGCTATGGTGGCACAGGAAAAACATATTTGTGGAAAGCAGTGGTAAAGAAGACCTCACTTATACTTTGGATGAAGCTCCTATGGACAACAAACATTGCTTCGAGGCGTTAGATAAAGCCTTAGAGATATTCTCAAGATCACAAATGATAACAGCGATGAAAAGCCAGTTGGTTGGATGATGGTGGTACTAGGAGGCCATTTCAGACAAAGCCTACCAGTTATAACAAAGGGGAGGAGAAAGCAGATACATAATGCTTCAATCAAAAGGTCGCACTAATGGAACCACTTTGAAATATTTGAACTAACAAGAAATATGCAGCTGCACTGTATGTCAGATGATGCAATACAAAAACAAAAGGTTGAGTAGATACTACAAATAGGCAGCGGAAAAAACAACAGTAGATGAAGGAGAGGATTGGATTAAAATACCAAAGGACCTACTACTACATAAGGAAAAAAATGCAAAATAATAAATAATCCAAAGCGCATACCCAGACTTGCTGCAAACATATCCTGAGCACGAATTGCTAGAAGAAACAACAATACTATGTCCACGGAATGAAACAGGCAAGGAGATAAACGAGTACATAATGAGCCAGATAGAAGGTCAAGAGGTGACATACCGAAGCCTAACGTGTGCAACCAAAAACAACACCAGAATGGAAAACATGTGTCCCACTGATTTTCTCAACAACTTGAAGTTCACAGGAATCCCAGACCATCAGCTAAAACTGACAGTAGTTTTTTAGCATCAACCAAGCTGCAGGTTTATTCAACCGTACGAGAATGACCATAGTACAACTTCGTAACAAGTACATCGAGGCACAAATAATTACAGGAACTCACGTCGGTGAACATGCCAAAACATGGGGGGGAAATCTAAGCAGGTGATACAGTATTTCAGTTCAGCTTAGCATGTTCCTGCTTGCTTACCATGCTTTACATGTACTTCATGGGCGTGATTCTTTTTCAATAGCTACATACATGTATCATTTATGTTTCTTTTATAGAATATAGTAAATGGAAATATAAACTTTGTCTAGAAACATAAAAGATACGGAGTACATAGTTTATGTGGAGTCCTCATAGACAACAGAGTGAACATGCCAAAATATGGGGAAAACCTCATCTATATTCTATAAACTATCTACAGTAACAAAAATTGGTATACAATGGGCAGAGGATAATGGGATTAGTTACATGAGCCTACACATGCGCCAAAGCTAATATCTCTATTGATACAGACCTCGAGAACCGACAATAGATAACTAACATCTTTCTTAGGAATAGTACAAAAATCCACATCTCACTTATATCGTCTATCTCAATAATGGCTACACATGGAGATTTTATTTCTTCTTTCAAATATCTCAGTCATATATTTTGCCTAGAGATTACACCACATATTATTTATCAGATGGAATAAATTTAGCTTTTGTGGGATAGAGTTAGGATGATTGATTTAGCTGTGCCTCCTACTGCCAAGCTCGACGAGACAAGCGCAATCAGATGAATTGGCTATATTGCCACTGTTTTATTGCCGAATGACACTACTATTCCTGCTGAAATTAGATCCGCTCAGCTCCTGTTACAGCCGGGTTGAAGTAGCTGCCCAATATGCAGGTCCGGCCGGCAGCACAGACGGTACAGACGTTGTTGGCCCGCTATACACTAACGCAGCTGTGACCAGAACTCAAGGGACTCTCCTATATTCCCAAATCACGATCGATCTCATAAATAGTACCAAAATCCACATCTCTCTTATATCGTTTTTCTCAAGCAATGGGATATTACGTATATCAAATCTCTCAATCAAGACAAATGAAATCAGATGAACTGGCTCTATTTTACCTGTTTACTTTCCCATTGACACTACCATCCCCAATGAAATTAGATCCAATCTACAGCCAATGACTAAATTATAGATCATCCTACAATCGAAGTTGGGGAAATCAAAAAATTACAAAAAGAAAATACGGAAGCAACCGTGCAGCATTGCAAGGTGAGACTGGAGCAGCGAGGTATGTTTATGTGTCGCCTTGCCTGTCGAATGCGGGCTGCAGCTGTCACCACTGATCGAGAACGACGCGCGCGGCGAGCCCGAGCATCGAGCGCCGGAGCGCCTTCAGGGCAGACGCGGTGGCGCTCCGCTCGGCTCCTGTGACTCGGCTGCGTGCTCTGCGAGTCAACCAGCCGGCAGTGCGGACGCTCCCGGAATAGATGGCCGAGCTACGGTCCACCGTGCGCCTCCTCAGATGCACGGGAAAGCCAATGGATTGGGACATTGTGATCCGGCTCCTGTGTAGAGTCGACTACCAAGAAAGGGGATTTTTGTTCCTGAATGTCGCGAGAGAGATGTAGAGATGAGTGTGGCCGGTGCGTTGTGTTGACATTTGACAAAGATATTTTACCAGCTGGAATAGGAGCATTTTTTAAATAAAGAATTGAGAAAAAAAAATTGGGCTCAAAGTGGTCGATATCCACCGGTGGAATTGGTCGAATAGATTGAATAGAATTGACCCACTTTATAAGAAAAACTGGTCGAAAAACCATACAAACTGTACAAAATAAAAATTGTTATAATAGAGGTACTATAGACAGCAGGTAGTGTTTTTCTACAAAATAAAAATGTGACGGTAAGATAATGGATATTCTAGCCGCGCAAATGCGCGGGCCACCCAGCTAGTTATAAGTTATTCTAACTTTGAAAACCACCTATTAGTTAGCCTCAAAAGAAGAAAACCACCAATTCATGAACTGGAATTTGGAGGTTCTTTCACTAGATTCTGACAAGCAATTTCAAGGTTTCATCCAAAAGCCCAAATTGGGATTGCACACCATTTCTAATGCAGCTCGTTTTAGAATTGGGCATTCGTTTAAACAGACCCAATTCTTTGCAGACATCTAAACGGAGCCCAATTGTAAGATGTTGGCAAACGCACCAGTCGGTACACGCGGAGAGGGCGCCCTTCTTTCTCCATGAACGCCGACGGCGGCGCCGCCCCGTCCACCGGAGATTCCACGACGGACCCTTCCTCTCCCTACTTCATCGACGCCGCCCACCCGTACGCGGTGGCCGCTGCTTCTGCGCTCACATCTCACCGCTCCAAGTCCAAGTGGTCTCACCTCTCCTCCCTCCCGCTCCCCGACCCCCTTCCCGCCTCCGCCCTCTCCGCCGTCCTCCTCCTCCTCCGCCGCCGGCCCCACGTCGCCCTCAGCTTCCACAGCTTCGCCCTCCGCCGCCTCCTCCCCTCCCGCTCCCCTTCCCCGCTGGTCCTTTCCGCCTCGGCCGCCCACGTCGCCGCCGCCTCGCGCCTCCGACGCGCGGCGATATCCGTCCTCTCCTCCGCCACCTGCCACTACTCCCCCTCTCAGATATTCAGCGCCCTCGTCGCCACCTACCGCCGCTTCGCGTCCGCCCCCTTCGTCTTCGACCTCCTCCTCCTCGCGTACCTCCGCTCCCGCCGCGACCCCCTCGCCGCCACCTCCATCGCCCGCCGCCTCCTTGCCGCCGGCGCCTGCCTCCTCCCCTCCACCGCCGCGGCCCTCTTCCGCTCCCTTCCCTCCGCCGAGTCCGCTCTCGAGATGTACCACCAAATATACACACTCCCGGGTACAAGAACCAGCCGCGCGCTCCAGCCAACCGCCCAGACCTTCAACTCCCTCCTCCTCGCTTTCTACCGCCAAGGCAAGTGTGAAGATTTCGACATCGCGCTGGACGAAATGGACAGGTATTCTTGCAAGCACAATGTGGGCACTTACAACATTCGGATGGCCGCTTACTGTGATGGCAGGGAGATTGATAAGGCGCGCCGATTGTGGGATGAGATGGTTCAGGGAGGGATCCAGCCAGACGTCACCACATACAACACCATGATGGCTGGGTATTGTGGTGCTGGGGAGGTGGGGATGGCAGAGGAGATGTTTAAGGACATGGAGATTTGTGGTATTGAGCCTAGTGTTACGACGTTTGAGTGGTTGGTCAGAGGGCATTGTAGGACAGGTGATGTCGATGCTGCGATGCTCGTTCGTGCAGACCTTAGAAGGAGGGGTTTCGCGATGGCTGCGGAGGTTGTCGAGGAGGTGGTTGATAGATTGTGTCAGAAGAGCAGAGTTGAGGAGGGGTTAGGCATTTTGAGGGCAGAAATGAAAAGTGAAGAGTTCACACCTAGTCGGGGAAGCTACGAGGCGCTGGTAAGGGGGTTTTGTGAAAAAGGGGAAGTGGAGGTGGCTATGAGACTCCAGGCAGAGATGGCTGGGAAGGGATTCAAGGCTGGTGCTGAGGTATACAATGCTTTTCTCCGTGCTTATGAGAAGGCTGAGAACTACGAAATGGTTGAGAGGTTGAGGAAGGAAATGTCGGTTATAGGCATTGAGGATAAAATTGGCCTGGATTGTATGCAGTGATCATGTATTGTTTTCTAGCTATGGTTGTTGCTGTTCAGGGAACTGGTATGTGTCTCATCCAAATCCAGTATGATCTATTTTTGGTACTGAATCAACCAATATGTTTTATCTTTTTGTATTTGGTCTCACTATTGGTATTTAGTATATATGCTGTGATTTGCAAAGCATAGTAACATTTTTAAGAGCAATCTTGTTGCTCCCATATTGTCAATTATGCCCAATCCTGAACATATTGTCATGGGTGGAGATTATATCAGGGGGCTGTGGACCTTGGGACTACAGCCGGCCAGCTGCAGCACCCTAAGGTGAATTGCAACGGCAGTACCTATTAGCGAGTTATAGGGAAGATATCAATTAGGCCCTGTTCTGAACGTAGGAATTATAAGTATAGACTGCTATAATGTAGTTATGGACAGTACTCGATTAGAGATTGCCTTTGCTAGAGTTCTGTTTACAGTCTGTACCCAACCGACTATGTAAGCCAGGCCTTATATCTTTTTAATCAAGCATAAGAAACCAATTTTGTATCTCCGAGATTTATTTTTCTAACCGGTGACCAAAACTCATCCCCAACCAAGCTGACTCCTGAACTGGTACTAGTTTGTTTATTTCCTTTTTTGTTTCACACTTGCATTTGCGTGGCTAGCTTTTCGATAAATATCATTTTTATCTGGCACTCTCTCGAGTATACTTTCTTTGTCATTTGTTAACAATATTAGAAGATATGGATGAGAAATAATATGGGATTCTCAACATTAGAAAATGTCTCCAAGATGTAACCTTTTCCAATATTTTTATATGTACAGATTCCTAAGAAATAACAAAAAAGTAATTTTGAGCTATCGTTCACGAGCGCCAAAGAAAGTATGGGGCAATATGCTCAATTAACACCACTGAAGGAAAACATTAGCGTATATGACGTTTCTTATAGAATTTTAAACAATTAGATATCAAGAACTAAATCTAAATATTGTGACCCATATAACCTTGTTTCCTATTTCTCTACTCTTCTCCTCGCCAGCCGTTTTACAGTTATGTTATTCAACCTACAACATTGTGCAGTGAGGTGCTTACAACGCATGCTCATCTTACTCTAATTCGCGCGCCAACCATCCAATGCAAAGTTGTATTGGTGGAACTGATACATAAATGCTAAAATATTATCTTTTCAATACTCTTGGCGTCACTTATGTTTTGCTGCCCATGCCCATGCTGATTGCATCAGCTTATATTATTTAGAACAATTAAAATTAATTATTACATATTTGACATATCTTGTTGGTTCCTAACCTTTATTTGCCACGCCGCAACAAATATTGCTCCTTCGTACGACACACTCGATCGCACACATGGCATAATAGTGTCAAATCGCTGATTGTTGCTATCTGATGTCATGCATGATTGCATGTTTTATACATGGTTTTCAGATACACATATTATTTTGTTCTTCCCTTTCTACCACTTCGTTATAGCTTGTAGTCATCTTGAACCCCCACCAGAGACAACCAATTCATTAAGCCCGGCTCCTCTTCATTCTACAACTCCTTTCTAATCTCATTTCTACTACTGCCAAACACACATGTTGATACATCTAATTTATGTTTCCCATTTTCTTGTCGGCTGAAGTGATAAACCCACGCTTGTTGAAACATAGGCATGTTACATTCAACTTTTTTAATCAGCGCTACATGCATGCTACTATGTTAGTGGATGAGAATTGCTAGATTTACTCTACCTTTTACTCCCGAGCTCATGTAGGTTGTATTTTAGCTTACCCAACTCCCTAATTGGATAGTTTGTTCAATGGGTGGTGGAGAGCAAAAAAATTCCATTTGACAAGCACCTCATCATGCGAAGTAGACAGTGGCGATAATGGATTTCACCTTCTTACTTCTTCGAGAAATCTCCTACTCGGACGCGCTACTGGACCACTGACGTAACAACGCAAACACGATTAAAACGGATTGTAGTGGTCTTTAACACAGATTGACAGAGTAGCAATTGAATTCCACTTAGAACCGGTTTCTGCATTTATGATGTATTTTCAAGCCACGGTGCGTACGTGAGAGAGATTGCGTAATTTCATTATGAAATTATTACCGCCCAAGCATCTTGAATTTAGATGGATAAATCTTGGCTATTCCTTTTCTATCGTTTTAATAAAAATAGAACAGATGGGGCTTATCTAGGGAGGTCCTACCTATTGATATAATTTTTTTACTATGAACTTACAAATAGAAGAAAGTTTACAAGATGGGACACCAAGCGGCGCTAATTCGAATCCCCCAGGCAAAGAAAGATCAGCCCCCACATTCAAACCTGACTTTTTTCCATTAGCAATAACTTGTTTCAATTGCAGATCATAAGGAATTCAAATAACTACTTCAGATACAATATCAGGAAGCACTGCTTGGGGAACTTCAATATCCACGGGCTTGCTAGCTAAATGGCAATAAGCACATACAATTCGTCCAGTTGCTTCTCGTGGGTTTTCATAACCGTGTTGCGCAAAAACACGATATGCGTTTGAAATGGATGTATCGATAGATGGGGCTGGGGAGGTCCTCCCTATTGATATAACTTTTTTTACTATGAATTTATGAATAGAAGAAAGTTTACAAGATGGGACACCAAATCTATATGAGCCAAGCACTATAATAAATTCAGTCATACACAAATTCTGACGCGACACTCCAGTATTACTAGCCAGTCGTGAAAAAACTGTTACATAGCAAACACGTACATGGCAATTATTGTGCATAACATATAACAATATTTAGGTTTGAACTAATTTGCTCTTCAAACTGGCCCATCTTAGTACCGCAGTCACATAAATCTTGTCCTGCAGCCCCTCAACAAACAGGAAATAAGAAATTCTCCATTTTCTCTTAAACAGCATCACACAAAAGATCACCCAAAGGCCAAGAACGAAGCCAACAACGAAACCAAGGTAAAGGGATATGTCCTCCAATCCATCCCCATTATCTGCACGTGTTGGTGGACTTAACCCATTTCCAGGACAACTGTTAGTCAAGGGGAAACCACATAAACCAATGTTTCCAATGTAAGAAGATGCATCGAAAGTCCCGAGCTGATTTCCAAATGGTATCTTTCCAGAAAGAGTGTTGTATGATAGGTTCATATGGCTTAAAGAGGTAAGAACTGTCATGCTTGAAGGGATTTCACCTGAAAGCTCATTGTTTGACAGGTCAAGAGATTCCAATTGCTTGAGCTCACCCATATCCTCGGGGATTTCACCACTTAAGCTGTTCCATGAAAAGTTCAGACCTCTTAATCCAATGAGAGCACCAATACCTCGGGGAATCACCCCAGTTAGACTGTTGCATGACAAATCAAGAATCACCATGTACATGATTTGACGAGAAAATTCAAGTTGTTGTCCTTTAGTAAGAACTGGTACTTTTTCCACGAAATAAATCAAATCATATACTGAGTTAAACATATGAGGACCTTGGAAATATGTAATGACTCTACCAAGAACATAACTGTATCCAGAAATGCGAGCCATTGCACTCATGTTAAATAATGAGTCCGGCATGGTTCATGAGAAGTCGTTGTGTGCAAGATCTAAAAATTGTAGCTCTTGAATCATTCCAATCTCAACAGGAATTTGGCCAGAAAACATATTGTGCCGCAGACGTAAGAGTGCCAAGTACGGCAATTCTACCCCCATCCACACGGGTAGGTCTCCAGAGAATTTGTTGTATGACAGATCAATGAAAGCAAGGTACATGCTACTTCTTAGAACTGTTGGGAACTCTCCTGAGAGGTTGTTGGTATTTAAATTTACCACACAAAGACTCTGCATGTGTGGGTTAGAATCCTGTTCACAACTTGGAACCTCTCCTGTAAGCTTGTTTCCTGATAAGTCTAGCACAACCAGCTGCGACAATGAGCAGATTGAAGAGGGAATGGTGCCTGATATTGTATTGTTATAAAGAATAAGCGCCTGCAACAAAGGGGCACCAAAATCTGACGTCAATGTCCCCGAGAAAGAGTTTCTAGATAAGTCCATGTATCTAATATTTCTTGGAAATTTTGGCACCGTACCAGTAAATCTGTTATTGGACAATACCATTGTATGTGCTTCCATAAACTCCAAAGTTGCTGGTAGTGTGCCGGCTATGTGATTATCTGACAGATCCACAAAGTATGTCCTTGAAAATGCAACCCAAAACCAATCTGGGATTGCAGTCATGCTTGTGTTTGAAATGTGAAGGAGCTGGAGACTTGTCTGTGATCTAAGCCACGGTGGGAATGCAGGTCCTAGCTGCAAAGATGCTAAGAGAATTGCTTCCAGCTTGAATGGAGGAATCCAATTCGGACTGATCTTTATCTGAAGAAATGTATTGTCCAACCCTAAGAACTTCAAATTTTTAAGCCCTTCTAGATGATGTTCCGTGACTACGCCATTTAGTTTGTTTCCAGCTAGCTCCAGAATGAACAAACCGCTGAGTTCCCATATCCATTGCGGCACAGGTCCTGTAAGGTTATTTCTAGCAAGGACCAAGTAGGTCAGACTGGTAAGCGGGCCTGACCAATTTGGCAAAGCCCCACTTACATTGTTATAAGCCAAATCAATCATTTGCATCTTACTAGAAGGACAGTTCGGTAGCCGGTCCATCAACTCCGTGATATCCCCTGAGGTGTTGCTCTGTTCTAGATCTAGTACTTTCAGGTTTCACAGATTTTTGAAACTCGATGATATCATGGTGGACATGAGATTATTCCCCTGGAGTGAAATTTCTTCTAGAGAGGTCATGTTGCCAATGTCATCTGGAATAGGTCCATGGAATCTACAACCTTCCAAGTTCAGAAAAGTGAGGTTGGTTGAGTTCCAAAACCAGTTTGGAGCAATGGTGGTGTTAAAGTTGTTCCCTGAGATATCGAGCACCTCGAGTGTGGTAAGATTGGACTGACCAAGGAAAGGAACTCTATTTCTTAGGCCAGTGTATTGCAGGAAAAGCTTTCTAAGAGCGGGAAGCATGTTGATTTCATGAACCCAGTCCACAGCAGTGGTAAGGTTCATATGGCTCAAGTCAAGGTGCTTTAGTGACGACAAGTGTGATAGCCACTGAAGATCACCTGAGTGGAGATAGTAAAACTGAGGATCGTTCGAATCCGAAGGCCTGAGATCAAGGTAGGTAAGTTTGGAGAGGTTCCCGATCTGCGGGGGTATTCTTCCATAGAACGAGTTATATGAAAGGTTGAGATATCTAAGGCTTGGCAAAGAACCAATGAACTCCGGTATCTCGGCACTATAGATGTTATTGCAACTCAAGTCTAGATACCTCAGTTGCTGTAAACTGACCAAGGAGTGGCTTATCTCACCTCTATATTTATAGAAACAGTCACCCCGAAGGTTGAGCTTGACGACATGGCCGGTTTTGTAGCTGCATCTGATGCCTTTCCATCTGCAGCAGTCTTCACCTTGCCATGACGAGAAGTTGATGTTGGGGTTCCAGAGGCTCGACTTGATGGAGAGAAGCGCGGCCCTCTCGTACGTGATGCAGCTCCCATTCGATGCTGGCGGTGATGAATGAACTGAGGCTGAGGTCAGTGGTGAAATAGAGAGGAGATGGCACAACAGAGCCACCAGAGTTACTTGGACAAGAAACCTGAGGTCAGCCATTCTGACGGGGGTTTGTATTGTGGGCTTTGGGGTATGAAAGTGCATGCCTATGAACTCCTGTACGTATCTTCTTTTATAGTGATTTGTCCATTTGTACAATAGGAGAAGTTACCCTTGGATGGAAACCTTGTTTCATGGATGTGATTTCTTGCGTCTTACGCACGGAATTCACTTAACTGAGTCCTTGGTCCAAAGGAGAAGTCACCATTGGACGAAAACCTTGCCCTATTTATGTGATTCTTAGGTCTTATGCATGGAATTCGCTTTACTGAGTGGGACATCGGAAGTCTAACACACGGCAAACAAAACCTGACCTGGTAAACAATTGTCTGGAGACTCTGCTTCCTGTTTACCGACAAGGCATGCTATGGTAAGCGACTTTTAGTGTACAACTCATATTCACCTTGCTCAGTTTACTGTGCAAGCAACTTGATTCTGTTGACATTTATGTCTATTTTCATCACTCTTAGATCTCCACAATATGTCCATTCTCTGAAGCAAATTTAATGTCTGGAATGGTGCATTGAATTTAAGAAATTTTGAAAAGATTGGGCGTTAGTGGCTCAAATTCTGATGTACAATAGGACTCCACCGATGCGAGTGCGACATATGACTGTATGACGTTCTATGTACTGTCATGGATGAATGGGACAAATAAAGACTTTCTAGTCTAGTCTTTTCTTCTACTACATGGCATGACCTGTAGGTGTCATGGATAGTTGAAAAAAATATATACAATAACAGTTCTTCAGAGTATTCCCAGACTAGTACAGTGTATATATATCCCACGTAGGCGACTGTGGTACAGATAATTTAAAAGATAGGAAGTACTCCCACTGTTTCAAAATAATTGAAGTTTTAGGTTTGTCTAGTTTGACTAAGTTTATAGAAAAACATACCAATATCTAGAACTTCAATTTGAAACGAAGGGAGTAAGAGTTTAGCATGACTGTGTCACGACCTAGGCTTGGGAGAAGTGAGAACGCAGCAGTGTAGATCTCTTGCGTCTTATGTTATTTCTTTTTTAGGCCTAGACTAGGGAGGGTTTAGTCTGTGATTTCTTGCGTCATGCACGGAATTCACTTCACTCAGTCCTTCATCCGAAGGAGTAACCTTTGCTCCATTGATGTTATTTCTTGTGTCTTGTGCATGGAATTCACTTCATTGAGTCCTTCAGAGGAGAAGTCACCGTTGGATAGAAACCTTGGTCCATAGATGTGGTTTTCTGCGTCATATGCATAGAATTCACTTCACCAAGTCCTTCGTCCGAAGGAGAAGTCAAGTCACCGTTGGACGGAAAGCTTGATCCATTGATGTGATTGTCTTATGTCTTATGCATGGAATAAACTAAAGCTGAGTCCTTTGTCCAAAGGAGAAGTCGCTGTTGGATGGAAAGCTTGCTCCATTGATGTGACTTCTTGTGTCTTATGCATGAAATTCACTTCAGTGAGCGGGACATCAGAAGTCTAACACACGGCAAATAAACCTGACCTGGCAAACAATTGCCTGGAGACTCTGCTTCCTGTTTACCGACAAGCCATGGCATGGTAAGCGACTTAGTGTATAACTCGTATTCACCTTGCTCAGTTTACTGCACAAGCAACTTGATTCTTTTGATATTTCAGTCTATTTTCATCGCTCTTAGATCTCCACAATATATCCTGTCTCTTAAAACTTAAGAAATCTGGAAAAGATTGGGCATTAGCTGCTCAAGTTCTGATGTACAATAGGACTCCACCGATGCGACCTACGAGTGTGACATATGACGGTCTATGCACGGCCTATTGATGAATTGGGACAAATAAAGATAACGGATTTGTCTTTCCTTCCGGGTAGATGGCATGACGTGTCATGTATGGTTGAAAAGAAAAATGGAATAACAGTACTTCAGAGTATTCTCGTCCAGCGATTGATGGTGCTTCAGTGCACATCACATCTATAGGCGATTGTGGTACATATAATTTGGAAAAGATCAGTAGTAGGTGTTTTGGTCTGACTATGTACGAGGAGCTGACGGACGCCATGGCATAGACGAACCTTCGGAACATGATGGGGAGTCAGGATAACTCGACCGTGGTGCATTGCGTAAGGCTATAAGTGTTCTACTACGAATTTATCATAATAATTCGGATACAAACTCAGCGTCACGCCGAGGAGCAGTTCCAGAAGGGAAGGAGTAGGTGGGGAGAAGGATCAGCATACGCTTCTACTATTTGCTTTCCTCTCTGACCGGCACAACGGCCATTTAACAATGTTCTCCTAGCCAATGGCGTTGCGTGCTTCGTCACTGTTCTTGGGCTGCTTCTCTTGAGTGGCGGCCCAATGAGCTCTTGCTTTCCTCTCTTTGGCCCGCTTGTCCTGCTTGGCCTTGCGATGACGTAGTCGTCACTGGAAGCTTGGAGGTTCGGTCGGTGGTTCATCGTGGAAGATCTTCAACTGGCTGACACATGGAAGACATCGTTGAGTCGGGCCTTTGGTAGAAGTAGAAACTTCTGATGTCGAATCAGAGTTTTTCCCCTCTGAATCGAATTCGAACCGACTAGAAATGAACTCAAATCCGAGTTGGAGGTGATCTTCTTCCTTGTTTGGATCCTTTCTTGATGTTGTCCTAACTTCTTTCCACGCCAACCTGTGTTTGCCATCTTTATCCATTGTTAATGAACGTCATCCCTTGTGCATCTCATCTCCACACAACACACTCTTCATTTTTTCAATCCTAACGACGCACAAATACAATGATTTAAAGAGTATAAAGCTTTTACAAATCATATAGTATCATGTTCAGTTAGAATGAACCCATCTTGTAATATTTGTAAACGAGGCTCAGTACTTGTTTCCAGCTTAAACACAATTAATAACGGTCGTTTACTCTTGCATGAACCTTCTTCTCTTCAAAATAAATTGTCATCGGTTTATGATCAGTATAGACTATCCCCTCCTACATCTAAAGGTCTTAAAGGCGGTATCCAAGAAGATAACGATATTTGAAAACAACGACTTGTTCAATCCAACAAGTCAGGATCTTGGGTTTTCACATGAAGACAAGATCCCGAAGTTGAAGAGATATCTAAGCTCCAAAGGTCTTCATATTCGAAGTTGCTTAGCTCAAAATCACATACATAGTGAGCTGAGTGTGCAGTTGTTCAGCTTCCTTGTGGTGGAACTAATCCACCCATGTTCAAGTACTAAACTTATGGGTGCTCGTATTTATCTGAATTTATTCCAGAATTCAGCCGGTGATATTCTTTCAGTGGTAGGTAGCGTGCTCGTCAATAGCGAGATCCCCGTGGTGACTCCGTCAAGTTCAAAATCTTCTGGCGCTTTCTCGCGGAGATGCTAAGCGTGTGTACGTACATATTTGTGAGCGTCCATATACGTGTCATGTTTCTAAAAAAACACGTACATAGTTAAGGTCATCGCCGTGCACATCTCTCTTTCTGCTTAGTGTTATCCCTCCGTGAGGGGAGCTCGTATATGCCGCTTGAAGTGGCACTAGGCTGCCCTGCCGCCTCAAGGGTGCCAAATGGACCGCATTTTTTAGTCCCATTAACAGTGAAGATTTATTTTCATAATTTTTAAAACAATATCAGGGAAAATATCATGTTTCTACTGAATATATAAAATAGTTTGCTAACAAAAAAATATTTCTAACCCATGAACATTTTATGAATCTCGTGAACATTTTTCAAAAATCGGTGAACTTTTTCAGAAACAAGTGAACATATTTTTGAATAACGAATATGTTTTGATATCTGTTTACATATTTTAAAATTATGGATATTTTTATGTTTTGATATCTGTTTACATATTTTAAAATTACGGATATTTTTTAGCAAGATAAACTTTTTTTCGAACACCTAATGAACTTTTTTCCGCACTCATGAACAATTTTTCCAATACATGTTTTTCAAATATATAGATTTTTAAGTCAAGAACTTTTGAAAAATAAACATTTTTCAAAATATTTTTTAGAACAAAAAAGTAAAACAGAAAAAAAGGGAAAAGAAGAAAACAGAAATGAAAAGCGGATAAAAAACGAAATAACACAAAAAGAAAACTCAAAAAGAAAAACGGGCTGGCCCATGGTGGCGACGGGGGGTGTGCCAGCGCGCCACAACGGGCAATTCGGCCTTCGCGTGGCCCGCTGCATAGGCCAACAACTAAGCCATCCCCTAAAAAAACAAAACAACCTAGGAACTGCCTTTCTCTAAAAAAAAGTAGCTGCTGCTCCAATGGAACTTCTCGATGACGACTCGACCCGAGCGGCAAAGCCTGGCCTACAAAACCAACCGCTCCTCTCAGTCTCTCCTCTCCTCTCACTATCTCACAAGCTAGCTACCATGGCCAGGGACCTCGCCGTCGTCCTCCTCGTACTCGCGGCGCTGGCCGCCGTCTCGTCGGCGACCACGCTGACGATCCACAACCTCTGCCCGCACCCGGTGTGGCCGCTCGTCACCCCCAACTCCGGCCTCCCCTCCATCTCCGACAACACCGCGCGCCTCGACACCAACGCGCTGCTCTCCCTCTCGTTCCCGCCCACCTTCTGGTCCGGCCGCGTCGTCATCCGCACCTCCTGCGACGGGACCTCCTCGCCGCCGCGCGGCTGCTGGACGGGCGAGGCGCCGCCGTCCACCGTCGCGCAGATCACGGTCCACGACGGCGGGAACCTGGACCGCGCCGCGTACAGCGTGAGCCTGGTGGACGGCTTCAACGTGCCGATGGTCCTCAGCCCGCAGGCCATCGGCGGCGGGCAGTGCCCGGCGCTCGGCTGCGCCGTGGACCTCAACTGCGACTGCCCGCCGGACCAGCGCGCCGCCGAGGGCGCCGCGTGCCGCGGATCCGCGGCCTACTTCAAGAACCGGTGCCCGCTGACGCGGACGACGCCGACCGACGTGGAGCCCGTGCCGCAGAGCTGCCGCGCGCCCGGGGAGCTCAAGATCGTGCTCTGCCAGACGTCCATGATCCAGCAGAGCGCCGCCCCCGTGGCTGTGGCCGAGGCCGACATGGTCATCCGCACCGTCGTCGCCGACAACTAGAGCCTGTAGTGAGAGTTCTTGATCTGTCCTGCTCACTTTGCCGTACTAGTACGCCATGCACGATCCGTGTATGTGTTAAATTATTAAGTGTCCGGTTTTCACACAAATGTCGCAGTTGAATGTTTGTATTTAGAGCCTCGGTTTCGTCATCGGTAATCATTGTGTACGTGCTACGCCAATTAAGCCATATGCAAGCAAAATAACGCGAGTACTGTTTTTCTTGTAATGTTGCATATATTGTTTTCTCACTCTCTCTCTCCAATTGCCAAGCCTCGGTTGCATGATTGTTTCGTGAATGACAGTCACTCAAAATAGAACATCACCAGCCTGAAATTACAGTGCAATACTCTGCAAGCGTACAATTTTCATTCTCTTACACCAATCTTAATTTGGATTTCTGTAAATACTACTGTACAAAAGTTAGTACTTTGCACAATGAATTAATCATGCTGTTACAGCCAGGACACACGTTTATCTGAACTTTCGAGAATCTCTCTATGGGGGCAGAACTAAATGCTACTAGTACAAGATCGAGTGCACGGATAAGGTATAGATGAGCGGCAAGAATATGACTTTATCAGCTTTTGACATGCAAAATATACCTTGCTTGGTCGCGGACAAATTAAAGTGCTGAGCTAAAGCCAAAGTGTCCCGCGCTAAAAGAAGAGCTAAAGCGAAAGTTGCATTGATGCGCTTTCCATCGCACAAGGCGCCGCATCGATCGATCGTGGTGAGCACCGGGGCCGGGCCATGGAAACTGAGTGTGCATGCTCGAATACGTTTGAATCACGATGGGAATGGGTCGGCCCGGACCTGGCCATGGTCCTGGCCCCCATGGCCTCAAGGCCAAATTGAGGGGCCACGGGTCGACCCATTCCAAAAAAGGTTTTGTCCTCACTGACCCAATGGGTAAATAAGGCGGTCCAAAATCTGGCTTCGAATCTTTTTTTTTCAGACAAGCTACAGCTACGGGAAAACACTCTTTTCACCAATGTAAGATTTAGGGCAAATTTAAAACTTCGACAAGGACTTGTGCAAATTTACAGTAGTAAATGATAAGAAATGATGACACGATCCATCATGCAAATCGTTATAGTAAATGACAGTTTGAAAATATCAGGAGCACATGACAGATTATACATTTCAGAATCATTGGTAACGATGATACTATCAGGCGGAGGTCTAGATTTAAATGGCACTGACGAAACTCAAAACAAGATACTATCTTGAACTGAAGCTTAGGTGGCTTCAGGTTCTGAACTGAAGCTTTATCGAGCAAAACACTGATCATTTCGGTAGCTCTAGGATGGTTGGAAACCTGGATAGCATTGTCGAATACTCTATCTTGTGGAGCTAGCAAACACCAGCACTTGACATGCCAGGATTTAGAAGACTTTGCTTCATCATAAGTCGAAAATTACTATCCATTAATCCCACTTGTTTCATTGTCCTCATCATCTGCATTATTTTACACAGCACTATCAAAATATGGGGCCAAAGGGTTAAATAAAATACAAGTGCAGAACATTTCGTAAAATAACTACGGGCAATTGATCAAAGGAACCTGACAGGGGCATTTCAATTGTTATAGAAAAGCAATGACGAGAAGCGTGACCATGCATGCTTGTTGCTTGGTGATGGTACAGACTACAGAGCAACCTGTAGACAGAGTTACAGCGGGCTGGGGGTGGCAGTGGAGGCTAATACATGGACATTACATAGTTACAGCTGGCTGATACTCTACTACTCCCTCCGTTCCAAATTAGATGACTTCCATTTGTCCACATGGGGATGTATTTAGACATGTTACAAGTATAGATGAATCCGCATGTGGATAAATGGAAGTCATCTAATTTGTAACGGAGGGAGTACATACTACAACAATACTATTAGTACACTACCTCTATTAGGATGCAATTTCAACTATTAGTACAAATATTGTACTTGCTTGCAGCTATTGAGTATGAGATGCACTTGCATACAAGACCTAGATACGATTGACAAGTTACAAATATTGTGAATTCCTACAGTAGCAGAACTAGTGGTACTAAAATAACTACAGATGCAGTTTCATGTCAGCATGTGAGGTTGTGTAACAAGACCTAGATTCGATTGAAAACTTCTTACACAAAAAAGACAAGTAAGGCCATAATACATCGTTAATTGAGTTCTACTGATTATGGGCAGTAGACAAACTCCAACATTCAAGTCCAGATGGTACTATTTAGAGTATATTTAGAAACAGGACAGGTCTGATCATGCAGTTTATGGTGAAGAACCATGTTGAAAAATGACAATACAGAGGAATATGAGATACCTTCCAACTCCAAAATGATGTCATGGACTAAAGCCACGCTGCGCTCGGTATTAGCTACAAAACATGATTAAAATATTTCATTAGTTTGTAAGCTAGAAACAGGACAGGTCTGATCATGCAGTTTGTAAGCTACAAAACAGAAATGCAAAAGTATTTTTTTTTCTAGTGGAATTACCTGTCGCCCTTATCCAGTCTTGTAGGCAAACGAGAGCCTCAACTGTCTTTGGTGTCATTCGACTCCGAAAATCAGATAGAACTCTATTCCCGGTACTGAAGGCCGACTCGGATGCCACTGAAGATGCAGGTGCCACCAAGATATCTCTCGCCATACCACTTAAAGTTGGGTACTCAGCTGAGTTCATCTGCCACCATGCTAGGATGTTGAACTGACCACTTTGACGGATTGGTACTTTTGACAAGTATGAATCTAGTTCAGTGGAATCCAAATTTGTTGATTGAGCACTCAAAGTGACATGTTTATCCCAGTCAGCCATAGGATCTTGATTTGCTTCAACCATGTTATCATCATCTACTTGGGTAGTTGGGTCTGAACCATTGACATTGAGTTGGAGGTATTCATTGAACATCCCTTGAAACACACCTTTTATTTTATTGATCATTGCCTCTGCATCATTCCCAAATTCTGAGCCAAACCGAAACTCAAGGTTATCAACTTGAATTGAGGGTCCAAGATCACTGGAATGCAAAGATTTACCCATGAAAACTTCCAATACTTCTTTAGTTTTCTCTTCATGTACATGACGAGATCACCAAACTCAGTGCCCTCTTCATAATGTTATTGGAAGTGTTGTCAAGTGTCATTGCAAAGAGTTTATCTTCTATGTGCCACTCCCTAATGAAATTCACCATCACGTTGAACATAGCAACTCCTGTGTGTGGAGTCTCCATGGCGGTGAACTTCACTATCCTTTTCTGCGGCTTCCAATCATCATCAATCCAATGGGCAGTAATGCAGATATACCCAACTGTTTGATTGGACGTCCACATGTCCGAAGTCAGCAATATCTTGGACTTGGAGTTTCTGAACATCTTTTGGAGACTGCACCTCTCTTCCTTGAATGCTTTCAGGCAGTCATTCTTTATTGTTTTTCTACAAACTAGCTTGAAGTTTGGATTTAGGCTGGAGACAAATCTCTTGAAGCCATCATATTCTACCAAGGAGAAAGCCAACTCATGCAAGACAATCATCCTCATCAACTCTCTCCGTGCCACTGCCTGGTTAAAGATCCATTGTCCTATTGCAACACCATCAGGGCTCATGATAGAAGCACTCAACTGACCAGCAACTCTAAGAGCTATCTTTCTTTTCTTGCATCTCTTCAAGTGCTTGCGCAGTGAACTTGTACCATGTTTACGCTCATCACAAATCTTTCTTGTACAATGCTTGCATTCAGCACCAACAACTACGTCATCAACACGTAGAGGCTCGTACTCTTTCCACACTTTGGAAAGAAACTTTCTACCCGGTTTAGAGAATGAACCCATGTCAATATCCTCCAATCCTTCCTCTTCATCAGCATGTTCTTCTTCTTCAGTAGCCTCATGGCCCATTGGCCTAAATCCAAACCTGGGTCGACCCGTCTGATCCGTCGGGTCAGACGGAGCCGGCTCCATTGACCCAAATGTAAAACGAGGCTGACCCGCATGGCCCATTGGCCTTGATATCTCGGGTCGGGCCAATGACCCAGCGAGCCAACCCGGACCAATCCCATCGTGACGTTTGAAGAGTGGGCATCTGGACGTGTGTCACCAAAGCTAAAAAATATATAGCTTGTCCAAATTATTTGCATCACCATATATATGGATTGGTCATCTCTTGGAGCTGATTTTTTGGACTTTTGTGATATATAAATCAGACGTGGCTAGCGCTCGGCTAACCGACAGTTAGCGTAAATCTCGGCCGATCTGCTCGGCCAGTCGATAGATCAATAGCGTCGTGTTTTCTTTTCTAGGCCGAAATATCTTTACCTCTTGTAATGTTTCATGGGCCCTTTTAATTAGGCCTTTAAAAAAAATAAAAAAATACAAAAATAAATGAAAAAACTATTAGCTGAATGTGCAATTACAAATACACGCTATAAAAATACATGTGCAATTGCGTGTTGATTCATGTGCAATTACAAATGCAGGAAAAAAATGCAATTACACGTTATAAAAATACATGTGCAATTGCACACAATGGTTCCATGTGCAATTCGGCGCGATGGTTCCATGTGCAATAACAAATGTAAGCAAGGAAAAAAATGCAATTACAAATGCACATAGGAAAAAATGCAATTACAAATGCACATAGGAAAAAAAATGCAATTACATGCCATAGAAATGCATGTGCACTGGCGAATGATATGGATCAATAATTTGCATGTGTAATTACGCGTTAACAAGAATCATGTGTAATTGCACGCTAACGAGAATCATTTGCAATTGCACATTAAAAAAGTTGCATGCGAAATTTTATGTGCAATTACGTATTTTAAAAAGCTCATATGAAATTGCACATATGCTACATATATCATGTGTAATTGCACGTTACTAAGAATCATGTGTAATTGCACGTCAAAAAAGGAAATTAATATGCAGTTGCACACTAAAGCCAATCTATATGCAACTACACGCTATATACATCATGCGTAACTACCAAAAGAATCATGTGTAATTGCATGTTAAAAAATAAAATTCATATGTAATTCACACTAAGCCAATCTATATGCATACATGCTACAAATATCATGTGCAATTGCACAACTAAGCCGTTTCAACTCAAGCTGCGAAAAAACAATCTGTGACAACAACCCAAAACGTAAAATAAGAAAAGCCCAGCCGAACTAGAAAATACCCAACAGAAAAGACAAAACAAAAACGAAAAGAGCAACAAAAAGGAAAAAACAGCAAACGGGCGGAAACTGCCACCCTGCGTTCGCTCAAAATAAAACCCAGCTCCCTGCGTTATTCGCGAAAAATGATGGATCGTATCTAACGAATCGAAGCGTCGACCGACAGGTAACTTAAAATCGGTAACCGAGCATTAGCAAAAGCCATATAAATTAGTTTTATTTTATACACAAAGACATGTTTTAGTGGAGATGCTCTCATGTTGGCAAACGGTGGTCGGATTCGGTTAGAGAGAGAGTAGCGCGGCGCTAGGGCTGGCAGGAAAGCGCGGGATCACGTCCGTCGGCGCCAAGCAATCCAACGTAGCGCCGAAGATAAAAATCGTGTCTTTTTCTAGGGAGATTTTCCCTCGGCCACTGGCATCCACCATCCAAACACAGCTTCAGTTACTTTTGAAGCTAAAAGTCACCGTTGGACTTTGGAGCCATCTCAGCCATTCAAATCAGATCTAACGGATACAAATAGATCTGTTTGATAAACTAAAAATTTAAAGTGCTCAGAAATATTTGAAAAAAATCCAGTAATTCTTATATGTTTAATTATATATTCTGAGAAATTTTTATACAATTCGGTATACGGTTTATGAATAAACCTCGTTTTAAGTTTCACACCAAATTTTGAAGAAAACCGTATTTTCGAATTTCAAAATTCAACAAATTTTTCCCAGAATGTATAATGCAACAGATCAGAACTACTGGAATTTTAAAAAATATTTCTGAACACTTTGTATTTTTAGTTTGGCAAAAAGATCTATTTGTATCCGTTGGATCTGCTTTGGATGGCTGAGATGTCTCCAAAGTCCAACAGGAGAGCTTCAAAGTCACTGAAGCTGTGTCCCCACCATCACTCCTTCAGTCCCCTCCGGCCTCCTCCTCCTCCTCTAGCTCGTCTTCTCCGGTTCCGAATCCAAATCGCTCGCGCAAGAGCTTCACTACAAATACACCCAATAAGATTGGCGAGAGTATTCAGTCAGGGAGGGAGGGAGGGAGAGATGTCGTGGAAGCGCTACAACGACGCCTCGATGCATCCGCCTGCCCACAACCCCCCGCGTCGTCGTTCCAAATCCGGCGTCGACCATGCTCTCCCTCCTTGGGTCCTACTCGACAAGGCTGCATACATCGCCGGCGGATCTTACAACACCACCACGGCAGTTTCCCGCACAAGGGACGACGCCGAGATCCGAGTCACCTTCTCCATCGCCGACCCGCCGCTCGTCTCCCACTTCCGCGTCTCGTGCACCTCCATGTTTGGCATGGAGCCCAGTATCCTCTACGCGGAGGCCAACCTCGTCCTCCTCGACTTGGTGCACGGTAATCCGTCCAACATCACCAACCCCGAGATGCATGATTTCTACGTCTACGACGCAGACGACCATGGCCGGCCGTCGCTGACGCTGCTTCCCCACCCCCCGCCCAATTTGTTCCCCTGGGACAGGTGCTACTACTTCCATGAGCGCCAGGTAGGACTCCTGCGCTACCGCAGCACCAACAGCGGCGATGGTGGGTTTTGCCTCACCCCACACGCTCCCAACCCCTATGATTACATCATCGCTGCACTCTGCACGCGGGATACCTTCCCAATGAGCTTAGGCCTTTATGCCTACGACTCCAAGACCCAAGTTTGGAGCTGCAAACCAGCATCTTTTCCGGACGGCAAACTGCCTGACGCCGTGTATCGGTGTGACAAGGTTATCACCATCGGAGGAGAAGCAGGTACCATGGGCTGGGCCAGTCTCATGCGCGGTATCATCATCTGTGATGTGCTCCAATGCAACAACGGCAAGGATAAGGAGCTTCGCTACATCCCTGTGCCACCTCCCATCAGGCCAGACAACACCCTTGACGACTCTGGAGTTGACGACTCTGGAGCCATGTACAGGGACATCGCCGTCGTAGGAACCCGCATCAAGTACGTCGAGGTGGAGATACACGTCAGGCCCGGTTCAGGCGGCGCCGACGGTTCCTTCACCATCGACGGTTGGACAGCCGTCATGTGGAGCAGGCCGGCCAATTCTGTCAAGGAGAGCAGCTGGCGCAAGGACATGAGGTTCATGCTCATGAAGTTTCTTTTGTTGATGGCAAAAACAACACGGTGCCAGGCTTTGAGTTGCTCCCCAAGCTGCTGGATGACACAGGCAAGCCACAACCAACCCTGGAGAGGATCCATGTTGGCCATCCGAAACTCAGTTTGCGTGTTGGTGACAACACTCTTTACTTGATGGCTAAGGTCAACCGTTGGTACGACAAGGCGTGGGTGATTGCTGTTGATGTGAAGAGCAAGCGGCTGCAAGGAGTGGTTGAGTTTGGTGGAGCACCAAGATGCACGTCATTTATCAATGCCTATAGCCAGAGCCAGATCTCTGAGCATCTCAATGTGCAAGGTAATTACTTTACATTCTGCCACCACATGCATATGTCTGATTCCCGTAATACACAGTTAAATGATGGAACATATATGACTTCAAAATGTTAAGGGGGGTCCCAGAATTTCATGTGCTGCTGTGTAACAAACAAAATTATTCATCAAAGCAATGTCGTGAAACGAGGCAAAATGTTAATGATGACAACACATTACCCAGCTGGAATTACCCTTTTACAACTTGAATTCGTTGATAGATCTCTGTAGGGCATTAGTAGGCTGGATTGTACACCAATGATTTATCAATGGAAGGGCAAGGGATGTGGAGATGCTATTTAGGGCTGTTTGGTTTGGAAAATTCCAAAGGGAAAAACAGAGGTACTGTGAAAACAGGGGAAACTCACATGACTAGCGTTTTGTAGTCGAGGGTCACGGGGGAATGGGGGATAGATAAACGCTGAAGCTAAAAGTTTTAGAAGACATGCTATACTGTTTGGTTTGGGAAATTCCAAAGGGAAAATTAGAGGTAATATTGTAAACAGGGGGAATCACATGGGGTGGTGCTTTATGTTCATGCTAGGTTTGACATATACAGTACCTTTTCTTTCTTCTTTCCGCAAACCCTGAAACCAGAACTTGGAAGACTGAAACCATCAAACGTCTCTTCTATCCGCCTGATGTGGAGGAAATCTTAAATATTAATATTCCTCCAGATCCAAAGATGATTTTGTTGCCTGGGGTCATGAACCAAATGGTATTTTCTCGGTTAAAAGTGCCTACAGACTTGGAATGCAACTGCAAAATAGAGACAAGCAAACTTCTACTAGCTCAAGCGCTGAAGGGGACAGAAGCTTGTGGAATACCATATGGAAAGCAAAGGTTCCACCTAAAATCAAGATTTTCGGTTGGAAACTCGCCTCTTATACCCTTGGGGTCCAAATCCACAGATGTCAAAGAAGATGGAAGTCATGCCCACATGCACCATATGTGGAACGGAACCTGAAACAGCCCATCATGCGGTTGTGAACTGCACAAAAGCAAAAGCTCTTGGACAATGCCTGCGAGATGTCTGGGCCCTTCCCCGGATGAAAACTTTAACTTCACTTGAAATGACTGGACTCTCCAACTTCTGAGCCAATGCAACGAGGATATGAAATCGAAACTTTTATTTCTGTGGTGGAGATCGTGGCATTTGAGAAACAATTCCATTTTTGACGATGAAAAATGCTCTATAAATGATTCAGCTAACTTTGTTCAATCATACCTCTCCTCATTTATGCAGGTTAATGATCCTCAATTGGAACATGGCTACAAAGGCAAAAGACCAATTATCCTGCAAAGGAGATCGTGAAAGAGCTTAATTTCACTCCTCAAGGCTCCTGGTCGAAACCTGATCTGGGTGGCATAAACTTAACGTGGACGCCAGCTTCTTAAAGGACAAGAACAATGGGTCCTGGGGGCTATTCTTAGAGACCATGACGGCGAGGTGATGATGTCGTCCTAGGGTACAATCCCATCCTGTACCTCAGCCGAAATTGCTGAAGCAACCGCT
Organism: Poa pratensis; assembly: GCA_947311845.1. Classification (NCBI taxonomy): domain Eukaryota; kingdom Viridiplantae; phylum Streptophyta; class Magnoliopsida; order Poales; family Poaceae; genus Poa; species Poa pratensis. The sequence continues at coordinate 20,287,884 of CAMZMU010000116.1, read as the reverse complement.
ATTTGGGAAGGAATTAAAGCATCGATTTCGGTGGGAACACATCCTATCATTGTTGAGAGTGACAGTGCTAATGTGGTCAGTGAACTTTTGAGGGAGAAGGGAAGCAGAGCTGATTTTACTTTCATCTCGGATGATATTAGAGAGCTGCTTTTATTCCTACAGGATTTTAGAATTCAAAAATTGAGCCGCTCCTGTAATTTTGTTGCTCACGAATTGGCTAGATTCGGTAGTTTTAGCTGGTGTAATGGTATGCTTCTGAAAGCTGTACCAAACTACCACCCTGCGTGGTGGAGCCGTTACAAATTGATTGTAAGAATGCTAGCAAAAACCACTCTTTGTTTGTTTAATATAAGCCAGAAAATTCAAAAAAAAAATGTTTTCCTTTCAGAAAGGAAAAGTCCAAAATAAATCCTAAACTTATAGATGAAAGATAAATAAAAATTCGAACTTTGAATTCTGAAAAATTGATACTCTAAACTTATCAATGCTGCTGCACATGGAATACTACAGGCCCGGTGGAATAAGGTGCTACTCTCAATGACGTTAAGGGCCCGCATGTCATTCATGCCCTTTCAAAATCTTGTGGACGCTGGCTAGCTCGAGTGCCTCGAGTAAATCGATCCATTACAGGCAGCTAGCTTGTCACGCTAAATTGCCAAAGCTTTTGGGAATCGTAGACAGAAAACAAAAAAATTCCTACCGACGATAACCTTAAACTAGCCAAGATCTATACTATGCAGATATACTAATACGGAGGAGATCAGAATACATACCCTTGTAGATCGGAAGCGGGATTACGTTCCCGCACAAACATTGTCGGTGGAGACGACGCGCCGACCTCAGGGTCATGTAGTGGAAGAAGACAGCTCCCAGCACCAAACAATGATGCTCACGGTTCCACACACGTACGGTGTGGATGACGACCTCCGGGCTACAGATCTAGTAGAGCAGCGGAAGCGGAAGACTTGGACCCAGCAGCACGGCGGTGTGCGTATGGTGGAGAGAACTCTCTCAACCGTGCGTAGTCCCATTTGCGGAGCCACGTCTAAACGGATGAGAGAAAGAGAGATGATGGTGCAATTTCAAAGGCATGTGGTGCATCCCTATATAAAGGAGGAGGAGGGGTGTCACCCGTGGTGGCTAAGCCATGTGGGACTAAACCCCACATGGTGCTGCGCCCCAAGATTATGCGCCGGCTCTAGGTGGGCCCCATGTGGTCCACTTAGGCCGGCCAGCCCTCCCCACCTTTTTTCTTTTGGGGTTTTTCACCTAATGGGTCTCTAAGGCCCATTTAGGAAAACAGCCTTTAAAAATTTGAAATTAATTAAATAAAAATATTTAACCATTAATTACACTAATTAATATTAAATACATTTTATCTAATTTATTCTGACTCCGAAAAACCTTTCTCCGACCCTGAACTCCGTCGGATATCACCCGGAACACTTCCGGTGTTTTTCTCTCTATTTTCTTCTCTATGTCCAATCTAAATAAACCGTCGCCCACCCTTCAGTGTGTTACCCCATGGTTCAGGATCACTCCAGACATGATCGAGACACGTCTCCGATCAATGACTAACAGCGGGATCTGGATACCCATGATAGCCCATGTGCGTCCTCGAATATCTTTTATCGTTTGAACCTTTAGACATCCAGTCTCATCCTCTTGCCTAGCGATACTTAGATTGTCCGAGCGTCGTTCTCTGGTATCACGATTACCGAGCCTGACCTCGTCATCGACAAATCTATCTTTACTCGTATGTGATATTACATCCTCGTGACCTAGTCACATGCTTGCAAGCTCATTTCCGTAATCTCACCGAGTGGGCCCAGAGTATCTATCCTACTATGTGGATTGGCAATTCCCGCTCTTGATCACTCGCTTCTACTGCTACCTTTCGATATCCGAAAGTGTCACCTTTATTGTCACGCTATATAAGACATGCCGTTTGATGCGATCAGCCGCACCTTCCAGAAGTAGAGATTTGATATGATCTCATGGTCGAAAGTATGAACACTACGTTTCTATATTTTGGGTATGTCCATCAAATCATTCACCTAATGATATGACTCCGTTATCAATCGACGTGATTGTCCATGATCAGGAAACCTTGATCATCTGTTACCCAACGAACTAGTTAAATAGAGGATACTAGGTACCTGGTTGTTTATATACCACACGTGTATTAATGTTTCCGCGTAATACAGTTATAGCATGGTGTAAAATATATTATAAACAATTGAGATATGACAAATAAAATCACTTTATTAATTGCCTATAGGGCATATCTCCTTCAGTCTCCCACTTGCACTAGAGTACAATTTAATCTAGTTTACAACTTGGTAAAAGCTTAACACCTAGTTTGACATCATCCCGTATCATATGATAATGGTGAAATATATATGCTTTGTCGATGGAGTGAGACTCAAAATTTCGCATAGCATGAACCTTAAAAGTCTAAGAGATCTATTAAGGGAAACCAGTTATGCTCGGGAAAAACAGCACAGTCCAATCACACTTCCTACTTCCGAAATAGCCATATATTCCTATACCTATGTAGATCATGCGACAGTGCATTCATATGCAATTTCGCAAGCTAACCCTTCTACGATAATGCATTCATATGCAACTTCGCAATCTAACCATTTCTTCAAAACAAAGGACTTCTCCTGTATGAGATTTCTAGCCGTATGGGTCAGTATCATAACTTGCATCATCGTAACCCTTTTACGGCAAGTTGTCTCTTCACTCTCACCATACAAGAAACATATCTTCAGTTCTCTGTAGACACTGAAGGAAATAATTAATATTTGTTCATTGATCCATCCAGGGATCACTATAGAACTGTTCTTTAACAAAGAACTTAGGTCACACCAAGTCGAGTTTTCAGTATGATAGAATCTATGTCTGAGGCATAGAGGATGTCGGACATCCAGTACTTTCAATAACTATCACTGAAACTTAATATTTTATCTAGTCATACAACCAAGAACCTTTTTCTTCGCTTGTTCTATTCTAAAACATTTCAGAATCTTGACCTAGAAAAATATTCCTAACCTAATGTTATTAAGCCCTCTTGATCTATACAAATTACAGATCTAAAGCCTAATACTCTAAACTTCATTCATAGAAAATTTAATCACTTAAATAACCATTCATACTTTACTAGAGGATCTGTATCATTCTCTACATGTCATTACATATAAAGTTTTGAATGACACCTAGCTCCCACTCAAATATGCCTTCCGCATATAAGACATGGGAATTTCCTTTTAGCTCCCACTCAAATATGCCATTCTCATATAAGATCAAGAAAAGCTACTTAGCTCCCACTCACTTCTTTATAAATGTAGGTTTCTTCAATTATTTTGGACGATTCTAAAATCCTTTGATCACATCATCAAAGTGAAGATTCTAGCTCCGATGTGCTTGCTTCGGGCCATGAATGGACAACTGAAGTTTGCATACGTGTCTAGCATCCTCAGGATCAACCAAACCTACTTGTTGTACTGATTACAACTCTTTCTTAATGTTGCCATTAGGGAATTGAACACGGTTTGTTTATGCACCTATCAATTTCTTAATTGAAATAATTGCTAGAACAATCCTAAATAGACTCAGGTATCGCCACTTGAAACAAAATCTCGTTGTGGTCAACTTTTGAATTTGTCAAAACTGTTCATGACAAATCGATCCTTATAGACGGTTGCCTTTCCTTCAGTGTCTATTTTATCATAAAACCCATTTACTCTCAATGGCCTGGATGTCATCAAGAAGATTTACCTAAGTCATTACTTAGTCATTGTACATGGATTTTATCTCGGATTATATATGGCTCATAGCCATTTCTCGTACTTAGGTTCACCATCGCTTCTTTGTAGTTCGTAGGCATTTTTGTGACACCCCTCCCTGGCACATAACACCAGAGAGGCGGTCGTCCCGTGCGCCAGCCCAAGATATCTGGCCGCACATCACGACAGTGCAACATAATGAAAATCATTACACAATCAGGCACATGAAGTGCTACAAATGGTTTACAAGGTCATCAAGACATGACAGAAATATCAAGCCAAGCATGGCTCAGGACAGAGTTTAACTGGTAGCGGAAGACGGCTAAGGCAACATCTTGGAGCGGCTCCACTCCACAGGCATCTGGCTGAGCTACTGATCCTAGCACGCTCTTACTCCATATCCTTGCTAAGGTAGAAGATGGATCCTCGCAAAAGTCTGGCCATTTGAATAGCCAACGTGAGTACAATGACGTACTTGCAAAGAATATATAACCACTTGACACGAACAGTCCAACAATCATGCAACAAGATATACATTGGAATTAAAATCCTACAACATGGCAAGGTGTACTCTAGATACATGACATAAAAGTAGCATGTCACTGACAACCAAACATGTCATAAGCAAGCAACGGGGGTATCACCAGTACAGAGTCCAAGCCAGGTGGGGTTAGATCGTGCACCGGCAATCATACAAAGAGATTACCTGTGACGAGTAAACGAGTGTACCAGTTGGTACCAAATAATAGACAATAGCACCTGTGAAAACTGCTAGGCCCACTGGCCTCATCTTTCCACTCTGAGCATGCACGGTTGATGTTGGCTCAGGCCTAACTCTAGGCTCCCAACGATCACATCGCCATCCCATATCTCGGGTTACCATCGATATCTCAAGGCAACATTCCCTGCATCATCTTATTTGTTCATTTAGTGAAATCGGGTTGTTCATTAATTCTTTCAAACAAACCTTAAGCTTAACCTCAGGACATGACAAAGACACATAGTGTGACCGACACTGAACTATTGTTCCATTTCCCAGGAACTAGGCTAGCTGCTAGGTTGACACACTCTCGAGAGGTTGCAGTTACCACTCATCTAAATGCACCATTAGCCGGTACTTTAGGAAATCTTCCTCAAGACGACCTGATACACTTACATGACTGTTCACGCTACCAAGACACTCCTTGTATAGCTACCGACATAACTCCATGTCTTATGACGAAGTGAATCCGGCACGTCTCCAACCCATGAGCAACGCCTAGCTCCGGAACCTACACAAGACTAGCCCAGACCACAAAGGTAACCGACTAGACTTGCCAAAATGGTAGCATCAAAGGAGGCTCAATAGGTTACGTAGGCCACGTCCCACCCATATGAGCGACAGTGGTAGTGCTTTCGATGTTCAGATTAGTGGCTCCATGGACTGACCCTATCGATGTTTGGAGGGGTGTTTCATTTAATCAAGTTTCATCATAACAAGTCCAAACAGCCGATGTTCCGTTCAACTCAACAATCACAATATCACAATAAGATATCATCAAACAACAAGACATTAGCAACACAATATTACAAGAAATAGTCAAAAAGCGTCAATCGGACGACTGTGGCGGAGCTACCTCCGACCAGCGCCATCTCGTTTGACTACAAAAGAAAATAGCGTCAATCGGACGACTGTGGCGGAGCTACCTCTGACCAGAGCCATCTCGTTTGACTACAAAACAAAATAGCGTCAATTGGACGACTGTGGCGGAGCTACCTCCGACCAGCGCCATCTCGTTTGACTACAAAATAAAATAGCGTCAATCGGACGACTGTGGCGGAGCTACCTCCGACCAGCGCCATCTCGTTTGACAAAAAAAGTAGTGGCATCGTTCCTCCATTCCTTCGATTGTGGCGGTTCCCCCAGTCCATCACCTCGGGAATGGGGAGTGGTACCCCCAGACACACACCACAACTCTACGGAAATTAAATGTCAAAGTCATGATATCTCATGACGCACAGTTCATGAATAACAGGCAAACATATACACATACATGGCATGATGATATGTAATCAAATAAGCAAACAACACTGCAAGACTGGTCATAGCAAGTGGTTAGCTTGCCTCCGAAGATCGACACCATTTGGCTTGGAGGGTCACGAACGTCACGGTTTAGGATCTCGGTTTGCCGGTACCGCGGGATACACCTATGCATGCATACAAGGCTGCTGAGCATACAAGTATTTTACAAAAAAAAGTAAAACTTATACTACTGGATAGAGCTTCTCAAAATATGAATTTACAAATTTGAATCACCTCAAACGGAGTTACGGTTCAAAAGATACGGCCAGGCGACGAATAGCTATTCACTGCCCACTCGGGAAAAAAACAGAATGGGATGCTTCTGAACTGGGCTGGGCTGGTCGCGAATTTCCTGAGAATCCGTTTTCAGTGGGAGAAAACGTAAACATGGAAATACGCTAATCTGTAGACTGTTCATCTCTCTAGCTAGCTTTCTTCTAGCTTCTCACGTACGCGAGGCGCTCGGGGAGCTGCCACCGCCGGCGACAGGCAGCCCGGCGAGGCAGGCCAGTGACTGTGGCGAGGTCCCCCTGGCCTACACCGCGTCCGAGGAGAGCTCCTTGCTGACAGGGCGGCTTCCGCGCATGGCGATGATACGTCTCAAACGTATCTATAATTTTTGATATTTCATGTTGATATTATACCAATTGTTACATGTTTTGCATCCACTTTATATCATTTTTATACATTTTTTGGGACTAACCTATTAACAAGATGCCACAGTGCCAGTTCCTGTTTTCTGCTGTTTTTGTATTCCAGAAAAGCTAGTCTGGAAATATTCTCGGAATTGGACGAAAATTTACGGAGGTTCCTATTTCATCGAGACACACATGGAGTCCAAAGAGGAGACAGAGCCGAGCCACGAGGTGGCCACACAAGGGCTCGGCGCGGCCAAGGGTGGGGCTGCACCCTACCCTTGTGTGAGCCCCTCGGAGGTCTCCAGCCGCCGCCCTTTCGCCTACTTATTCCCCCGATGCAAAAACCCTAGATACCCGAGTCATATTCCACGAAAAGTTCCAGAGGCGCCGCCGTCGTCAACCCTAGCTCGGGAGGGTCCATAACCTCTTCCCGGCACTCTGCCGGAGAGGGGAATCATCACCCGAGGGCTCTATATCACCATGTCAGCCTCCGAAGTGATGCGTGAGTAGTTCATCCTTGGACTACGGGTCCATAGCAGTAGCTAGATGGTTGTCTCTCCACTTTATGCCATCATGTTTAGATCTTGTGAGCTGCCTAACATGATCAAGATCATCTTATTGTAATGCTACATGTTGTGTTTGCTAGGATCCGATGAATATTGAATACTATGATCAAGTTGATTATAAATCTATCATACATGTTATTTATGATCTTGCATGCTTTCCGTTACTAGTAGATGCTTTGGCCGAGTAGATGCTTGTAACTCCAAGAGAGAGTATTTATGCTAGATAGTGGGTTCAGTCTCCAGTAATCTGGGCGAGTGACAGCAACGCCTAAGGTTGTGGATGTTCTGTTGCTACTAGGGGTAACATAACAATGATATTTCCATGGTCATATGTACTTGTTTACTTTACGCACATTGCTTAATGCGATTATCCGTTGCTTGCAACTTAATACCAACGGGGAACACATATGTCAACCTGAAGGTGGATTATTAGTCATCGATGCGGTTGGATAACGGTCTATGTATTTTGTCGTAATGCCCAATTAAATATCATGGTAGTCATCTTGTTATATATATGCATTGTCATGCGCTCAATATTTTATCAATTGCCCAGCTGTAATTTGTTTACCCAACATGTCGTTTATTTTTATGGAGAGACACCACTAGTGAACTGTGGACCCCGATCCATTCTTTTACATTGATAAAACCACCAACTGCAATCATTGTTTTATTTTACTTTCTGCAATCAAACATTGTTTTCCACACCATACGTTTAACCCTTTGTTTTCATCAAGCCGGGGAGATTGACAACCTTCCTGTTTCATTGGGACAAAGTAGTTTGATTGTGTTATGTGCAGGTTCCACGTCAGCGCCGGATTCCCTGGTGTTGCGCCGTGCCATAATCCGCCACTGACAACCTTCTGAAGTGCTACTGCTCCTACTGGTTCGATAACCTTGGTTTCTTACTGAGGGAAACTTGCTGCTACACTGCTTCAGACCTTCCTCTTGGGGTCTCCCAACGAACGTGTGTTGCACGTCATCAAAACAATTTTCTGGCGCCGTTGCCGGGGAGTCAGCTGACTTCTGCAAGGGGAGTCTCACGCTTCAAATCTTTTTACTTTGTTTTGTCTTGCTTAGTTTATTTTATTTTATCTTGTTTGCTTTTAATTATCAAAACACTAAAAAAATAAAATTATGCATCTAGTTTATTTCGGTTTATTATTATGTCTAGTTATTTATTTGCTATCAATGCCTTCTCTCTTTGAAACAAAATCTTATTGGCTAAGTGGGTTCACGGAGGAACAACAAAATTATTATAAGGAATACCACTTGTCTCAAAAAGGGAAATATTTATGGGAACAAATAAGTAGATTGAATTATTTTGCTAAAAAACTTGTGCTCTACTTATGATGAATCCTACTGCTTTAATGAATGTTTTTGCTGTAGGAGGCATAAACACCTCCCTTTCCAATGTGATTATAACGATGATGATACTTTGGCTTCTTATGCTAAAGGAAACTATGACTTTGTTAATCTTGAAAAAATTGAAGAATTTGTTGTTTTTAAGGGTGCTTATGAAATTGCTTGTGTGCTTCAGGGTGATGATGCCCCTTATAAGTCTGATAATTCTGAGATACTTGGTTACTGCCTTGAATATTACAATGATAATCCTTATATCACTAAATTTCTTGAGAAAACTTATTCTCCAGAACAACTTGCTTCTTTTCAGGGACCTATGGAAGAAGAAATTGTTGAAAGTGTGATCTCATTGGATGAAAAGGAGGAGGAGAGTGAAGAACAAAAGGAGGATCTACCTTCTAATGATAGTAACTCTTTAACTCTTACATTATATGATTACCCTCCATGCCTACCTAAGGAGGAAGAATACTATATTGTTGAATGTCATGATTTTATTGAGATATCTCCTTTTGATAAATTTGAAGTAAACACCCTCCTTGACTCAGTAAAAGAGGAAATTGCAGAAAGTAAAAATGTGCTCCCTAATCTTATATATGATAATTCTCTTGATGATGGTCCTATGTTGTTTAATGATATTAATTATACTACTATTGTCAAAAGAGGGTTTAATAACCACACTGTTTTTTAGCTTGATAAAAATCATGTGTTTGTAGATCATGAAAAGCATGATTTATATGATAGTTATATTGTTGAGTTTGTTCATGATGCTACTGAAAGTTATTATGAGAGAGGAAAATATGGTTGTAAAAGTTTTCAAGTTACTAAAACACCTCTCTTTATGTTGAAAGTTTTGAAGTTGCATTTGTTTCGTCTTTCTATGCTAGTTGCTTTATGTTTCAATAATTTATTCTATTACAAGATTCCTTTGCATAGGAAGTGGGTTAGACTTAAATGTGTTTGATGTTTGCCTCTTGATGCTCTCTTTTGTTTTTCAACTCTTATTCTTATGATAGCATCATTAAAATCTGCTAGCCTAGCTAAAAGGCACTAAAGAAAGCTGAAAGGGCATGGCGCCCCCATGTGTGGTTTTGGTTATTAATGACAATCCATATGGACTAATGGTTGCATTGAGTTGTACTTGTAGTGTTTGTCCATAGACCATGCTTGAACTCCATATGTTGGATTTCAGGTTGATGCCATGAATATATTGATATAATGAAGTATTTGGCAACAAGATCATCGAGGTGTACGGATATAGAAGAAGAGTATGTGATGACCAAGTTGTTATTCGAGGAGTTATCCGATGATTGGTCATATGTGAGTTGAGCATATCACAAGTATGTCTTGAAGAAAAGCATTATGTGATCATTCATGGTTATTTTCAAGACATCATCTATTGAAAAGAGAAGAAAAGATACAAGGTTGATCAAGATGTTGTTCAACACACAAAGCTACAGGATGTACCAAGTGGGATCATGTATCTCTTGGTATGGTAAGCAATTGTTCATATAGCTTTGTGAACTAACCCATGATATGTGTGTGGCATTTCTATGTGTGGTTAGGTATCTTTCCATGGGCTGGCATCAAATGAAGATTTCATATAGCCCATGAAGGATGACGTCAAGTGGTGATCGTCATCAAGCTTGAGTTGTGCAAGTTCAAGAGAAGTATCTCGAAGATATCATATACTTGAAGCTTGCCACCCATTTGGAGATAATGGTCAAGTTAAGATGTGCCAATGAGAGGCTCTCCCATAGTGGAGTATGGGGGAGCAATATGTGAGACTTCACCAAGCGAAGCGCAATCAAGAAAGGTGGTCCACTTGAAGAGATCAAGGTCGACATCATATAGATCAAGTGGAGTGCGAAAGGCAAACGTATGATCTTGATAGGGTTTCTATTTTACCGGTCTCTTGGTGCTAGTTGGGAGACCGGGTTATAGGATATACCGTACTATCAAGAGGGGCTCTCATTGAGCTTTAGCGTATCAGTTGGAGAGAGCTCAAACCTTTGCATAATTGCCTTCATCATCTTTCTTGGTTCTTATTTGGCTTATCTCTCTATGGAGTTTTGGAGCTTGTTGTGACCTTCATAACAAGCTCGAGTTCACCGAAAACGGATTTCGTATGAAAAACTTGTTGCATTTTCGGTTTTGGAGTTTCTCCCGGTTCATCTTCTATAGAGAGGTTTCACCTTTTCTACATTTGGTTTTATACTCCCTTGTTGGACTATGATGTTTTCCTTCATCATCTTGTCGTGCTCGTTGTGGTGATTCCAACGAGCCCAAGAACATCGAAAACGGAGTTCGTATGCATAAGTTATTGCGTTTCTCGTCTAGGCGTTCCAGTAATTCCGGAATTCCGGACCAATTCCGAACGGGTCGGAATTTTCCGGACCAATTCCGAACTGAATCCGAACTAGCTTTTTCAGTACTGTACTCAGTCCGGATTCTAGTTGGTTTTCGTCCGGATTATTCCGAGTCAACCGGAATTCCGAACCAAATCCGAACCAATTCTGGATTGCACGAATCTGTACCAAACGGTCAGATTTTTGGGAACTATAAAATGGGGTCTTCTTCCCAACGGTTCCCTAACTTTTGAGCACGGTTTTGACCTCCATTGTTGACCCTTTGAAGCTTTGCTTTTTCTCTATTCCTCCATGATTCTTGCCTCCAATTAGAGGGAAAAGAGAGAGGAGATCTAGATCTATCATTCCACCAATCAATCTCTCCTCTAAGTGAGGGGAAGCTTTTTGATCTAGATCTTGGAGAGATTTGGTGTTCCTCTTTGTTGTTCCTCTCTTCTCCCCCCAATAGTATTAGTTACTTTGGTGGGATTTGAGAGTGAAGGATTTTGAGCACTTCTTGTGTTCTTGCCCATTGCATCGGTTGCATCGGTTTGAGTTCTCCACGGTGATACGTGGAAGTTGAAGTTGAGAACCTTGTTACTCTTGGGTACTTGGGGTGCCCTAGAGCTTGTCCTCCTGGGTACTTGGAGTGCCCTAGACGGTCCTTGTTGATCTCAGAGTTTTGGTGGCTCGCGGGATAGTTGGGAGCCTCCAATTTAGTTGTGGAGTCGTGCCCCAACCTTGTGATTCTTGTGGTTTTGGGAGCCGCGGGAATTTGGTGAGAGCCTCCAATTAAGTTGTGGAGTGTGCCTCATCCTTGTATAGGTTCGGTGACCACCCTCAAGTGTCCCATAGTGGTTCGTGGCACTCCGTATTGGTGGAGGCACGAAGGAGATTACGGTGTGCCATTTGACGGCTATTCGGGGATCACTTTGTGACTCCGCACCGCTCCAACGGAGACTAGCTTCCATTGGAAAGTGAACTTCGGGATAAATCATCGTCTCCAAGTGCCTCGGTATTTCCATACCCGAGCTTCTTACTTATGCAATTTACCTTGTGATAGCCATTGAGCTTGAAGTAATATATCTTGCTATCACATAGTTGTATATCTTGTTTAGCATACGTTGTTGGTGCACATAGGTAAACCTAGCTTGTTTAGGTTTTGTGCTTGATAAATTAAACGCTAGTTTTATTTCGCATTTATTCAATTCTAAACCGTAAAGAATTTTAAATCGCCTATTCACCCCCCCTCTAAGCGACATCTGTGTCCTTTCAGAAGCGCTTTTGGGAGGCAACCCATTATCTTTTGTTTTCAGTTTGAGTCCAGGAATTTGTTTACTTCTGTAGCAACTCCTTTGTATCTTTACCTTTTCGCATTGTTGTGCCAAGAGTAGTCTCTAATGATAAGATGATGCTAAATTTTGATTGCTGCGCAGAAACAGATTTCTGTTGTTTACCGTATTAATTCTCTAAAATCACCAGAATGTGAATTAAATCTGAAATTTTTGTGCGTAATATTTATATATGTGTGCATATTTTGTTAGTTCAAAGTTTTTCGATCTGAGCGTGTAAGTGCCTCGAAAAAATTCGTCTTTGCGGACTGTTCTGTTTTAGACAGATTATGTCTTTTATTTTGCATTCTCTCTTTTACTAGTGTTGAGTGAAATTCTTTTTTGGGTGGAAGAGCTTCACATAACATCAGTGGCAGTAGCTAATGTTTAAAGTAACGGTCATATTGCGTCTTACAGAACATGTGAGTTTTTGATTATGCACTAACCCTCTAATGAGATTTACTTTGAGTTTGGTGTGACGGAAGTTTTCAAGGGTCAAGAGAGAAGAGTGATATAATAGGATCAAGAAGAGTGAAGAGCTTAAGCTTGGGGAGGCTCCCATGGATCTCCCCAGCATATTTCAAGAAGACTCAAGCGTCTAAGCTTGGGGATGCCCAAGGCATCCCCTTCTTCATCGTCAAAATTATCAGGTCATCTCTAGTGAAACTATATTTTTATTCTTTCACATCATATGTGCTGTTCTTGGAGCGTCTGTGTGCTTTTATTTTCAGTATTTATTTTTATTTTGTGATCAACTTGATTGGATCCTAGCATTCTTGATTGGGAGAGAGACACGCTCCGCTTTTTCATGAGAATACTCCTATTCTTCACTTATATTTGTTGAGTATTCATATCTAGCGCTGTTCAGCTTTTAGCTCTTGTTTTCATGTATCTCTTGTCAGAGCTATTAGTTCTTTTAAAGAAAGTACTCTCTTGCTTCACTTATACTTGTTTGGAGAGTTATTGAAATAAATTGATTGGTGTTTGGTTGGAACAGAAAATGTTGCATGTGGTAAATGGTATAATGGAAAAGACTTGCATATTCTTGTAGATCACTAATTTGGATAATTTGATACTTGTCAATTGTTTTGAGTTAACAAGTAGATCATGATTAAACTTTTGCATCATGTAAGTTAAGCCCATTAGTGAAGAACTACCGTAAAGCTTGTTGAAATTTGGTTTGCATGAGTGGTATCTCTAAGGTCTAGATATTTTCTAATAAAAGGGTTTGGTTAACAAGGAAGACGGTGTGAAGTCTTATAATGTTTGCAATATGTTGGTCATATAAAACTTGGTGTACGGTTGATATTCTTGTTTGCTTACATAACCTTGCTAGCCTAAACTCTGTACTGAGAGGGAATGCTTCTCGTGCATCCAAATCCTTGAGCCAAAATCCATGCCATTTGTGTCCACCATAACTACCTATATGTGGTATTTCCTTGCCACTCCAAGTAAATTTTTCATGTGCTACCTTTAAACTATTCAAAACTTTATTACTCCTTTTTGTGTCAATGTTTACTAGCTCATGAGGAAGTAGTGGGTTATTCTTTATTCAACTTGTCAAACAGACTTTACCACCAGACTAGCGGCATATACATCCGCTTATCTATTAATTTTGCAAAAAGAGCTGGCAACGGGGTGCCCAGTCCCAATTAATTACAACTTTAACCGCTTAATTCTCTTCACATTTTGTCAACTGATTACTCAGTGAAACATCTGCATGTGTAAACAAAAGAGAAAGAGGGATGATCTGCCTTGCTGGTAGAAATAACGTCCTTCATGGGAGCCGCTCTTAAAAGTCTGTTTGATAGGGAGAATATTGTTTTCATCCGCTGCCATTCGTTGACAATTAACAAACACCTCTCAAAACTTAATTTTTACTCTCTATATGATTTCAAAAACTAAAAAGCTCTAGCACATGATTTAATCCCTGCTTCCCTCTGCGAAGGGCCTTTCTTTTACTTTTATGTTGAGTCAGTTTTCCTTTCTTTCTATCTTCCACAAGCAAACACTAGTGTCAACTTTGTACAACATTTGTTATATGCTACATATTGGACTTATTATATTGCTTTGTGTTGACAATATCCATGAGATAAATATGTTGAAAGTTGAAGCAAATGCTGAAACTTAAATCTTCCTTTGTGTTGGTTAAATACCTTTTGTTAGAATCTATTGCTTTATGAGTTAACTCTTATGTGAACCTGTGGATGCATTGTCTCCAAAGTACTATTCATGAAAAGTTTAGCTTGTGTGATTCATTGTTTACTCATTATCTATTTGGTAGCAAACTATAGACCATTGACTTGGATCACTTCATTCATTTACATGTGCCTTACAATACTATATGATCAAGATTATGATGGTAGCATGTCACTCAAAAATTATATTGTTTTATCGTTTACCTACTCGAGGACGAGCAGGAACTAAGCTTGGGGATGCTGATACGTCTCAAACGTATCTATAATTTTTGATGTTCCATGTTGATATTATACCAATTGTTACATGTTTTGCATCCACTTTATATCATTTTTATACATTTTTTGGGACTAACCTATTAACAAGATGCCACAGTGCCAGTTCCTGTTTTCTGCTTTTTTGTATTCCAGAAAAGCTAGTCTGGAAATATTCTCGGAATTGGACGAAAATTTACGGAGGTCCCTATTTCATCGAGACACACATGGAGTCCAAAGGGGAGACGGAGGAGCCAGAGGGCCACACAAGGCTCGCGGCCAAGGGTGGGCCGGCCCTACCCTTGTGTGGGCCCCTCGGGGTCTCCAGCCGCCGCCCTTTCGCCTACTTATTCCCCCGATGCAAAAACCCTAATACCCGAGTCATATTCCACGAAAAGTTCCAGAGGCGCCGCCGTCGTCAACCCTAGCTCGGGAGGGTCCAGAACCTCTTCCCGGCACCTGCCGGAGAGGGGAATCATCACCGGAGGGCTCTACATCACCATGCCTGCCTCCGGAGTGATGCGTGAGTAGTTCATCCTTGGACTACGGGTCCATAGCAGTAGCTAGATGGTTGTCTCTCCACTTTGTGCCATCATGTTTAGATCTTGTGAGCTGCCTAACATGATCAAGATCATCTTATTGTAATGCTACATGTTGTGTTTGCTGGGATCCGATGAATATTGAATACTATGATCAAGTTGATTATTAATCTATGATACATGTTATTTATGATCTTGCATGCTTTCCGTTACTAGTAGATGCTTTGGCCAAGTAGATGCTTGTAACTCCAAGAGGAGTATTTATGCTAGATAGTGGGTTCAGTCTCCAGTAATCTGGGCGAGTGACAGCAACGCCTAAGGTTGTGGATGTTGTTGCTACTAGGGGTAACATAACAATGCTATGTCCACGGTCATATGTACTTGTTTACTTTACGCACATTGCTTAATGCGATTATCCGTTGCTTGCAACTTAATACCAACGGGGAACACGGATGTCAACCTGAAGGTGGATTATTAGTCATAGATGCGGTTGGATAACGGTCTATGTATTTTGTCGTAATGCCCAATTAAATATCATGGTAGTCATCTTGTATATATATATGCATTGTCATGCGCTCAATATTTTATCAATTGCCCAGCTGTAATTTGTTTACCCAACATGTCGTTTATCTTTATGGAGAGACACCACTAGTGAACTGTGGACCCCGGTCCATTCTTTTACACTGATAAAACCACCAACTGCAATCATTGTTTCTTTTACTTTCTGCAATTAAACACTGTTTTCCACACCATACGTTTAATCCTTTGTTTTCAGCAAGCCGGGAGATTGACAACCTTCTGTTTCGTTGGGCAAAGTAGTTTTTTGTGTTGTGTGCAGGTTCCACGTCAGCGCTGGATTCCCTGGTGTTGCGCGTGCCATAATCCGCCACTGACAACCTTCTGAAGTGCTACTGCTCCTACTGGTTCGATAACCTTGGTTTCTTACTGAGGGAAACTTGCTGCTGCACTGCTTCATACCTTCCTCTTGGGGTCTCCCAATGAACGTGTGTTGCACGTCATCAAGACAATTTTCTGGCGCCCGCGAGCTGCTTTGCTTCACGGCCATGGTGGACGCGACGACGAACGTGATGACCTCGATGACCACTAGATGTTCTGGTTGCACGGGGAGGTAGAGGAAGGTGGTAGGAGGCTTGGGTACGTTTAAACGAAGAACGGTCCGGCTCGAGCTCGCCACGGTCGGAGACCCGACGGCGCCGGCCTCGGCCAAAACGAAGCAGTGCTTCGCGTTCTTTAGCTAAACATTCACGAAGGTCCAGGAGGGGGAGGAGAGGATGGAATGTGGTGCAGCTAGTGAGGGGCTCGGGCTGCACTTACATAGCCAGCGGGAGGGAGGGTGAGCTAGGCACGGGCAGGAATTCTCCGAAGAACCTCCACGTCAATGACTCCGTCGGTGGAATGGATAAGAGGAGGGGTTGGATAGGATAGGCCGAGCTGGATGCACAGTGGAGCACGAGGCCGCACTGCAGCCGGATATTAGGCAGAGGTTTAGGGCTAAGCAAGGTTTAGGTCACGCCAAAGCGGGCGTACGCGATGTCCGGAGCCCGACACGGGCAACATCGTCGCGTTCCCGGTGACTCGGGGCACCAAACGCAAAACGGAGGTATCTACAGGTTGCTAAGGACAAGGCCTAAGCTACTACACTGGTCACACGCAAAAACTCCACACTTGGTAACATAAAGTTTTTTGAAACTCAAACGCACACAAGGTGTTCGATAAAAAGATTGAGGCCTTGCTCAACTCAGGAAAAATCCCAAACAATTTCCACTGGGTATGTTTGGTGTCTGGAGAGTGTCTAAGGAGTTTGAGCTTATTTGGTGGTGTGGAAAAGGGTTTCGGGAATGTGTAAGCTAAGTCGCGTACCGGCATCGATTTTCGGCTTACAAAGGAAGTAGGTCAAACGTTGCTCGAATGGGTTTGGGTTCAACAGAAGAAGTGTAGGAAATACAAAAATATGCATCTCCCTAAATTATGAGAATTTTCAAAGGTTTCTAGGTGGTCTGAATAAATTTGGGATCAGGACCGATATTTAACCGTTAACCCTAAATTGGAAATATTGCATCGGAGTATACAATATTTTTGTGTGGGTCATCTAGATAAGGGTATGGGAATCCTCTGGTATTTTGGTAGAATTTTTCCAACTACGGAAATAGGATTTTCTTTGGTAGGTGGACCGAAGGGTTTAAAAACGACCGACCGTTTGGGGTTAGGATTTATCGGACAAAATCCAAATGAAGGAATTGTCCGAGGGGCGTAGTGGTTCGCGGGTCACCCGGACAAACATGAAAGAGGAAAATCCCTGACTCAAATCGTCTCAAAACATTTGAAGAACCGTTTATTCAAATTAGAAAAAGTTTTCCGGCGTCCAAAAATAATTTAAAATTCGGTCTAAATTTTCGAGGTGTTACAATTTTCATGTTCCATTAACATGACGTTTCATAACAAGATAGTCGTAGCACATAGTAAGGTAACCATTCTCGTATGCCTACGATTTTAGTACGAGCTTAAAGCATCATGATCATTATTATTAGCTTTCTTTCATCTATGGAGGATGATATCGGAACAGTTTCCGGTATCGGAACAATTTCCATTGCATAACTCTGATGTCTGGAGAGGAAGTTCATTAACTCGTCTTGCTCTACTTTCTTTCCCACTTATACCTTCGGACAAGAAACTATTTCTTTAGTAAGATATATTCCAGCAACAATTTTGCCTTCTTGTCGTGAGACACGTACCCTACTAATTCTTTCGGTACACTACAAAGATTTATCCATTTTAGGTTTGATCGTATCGAAACACTAAAATACCGAAACGACAATCTAGGCTAAAAGCCATGCCATAACTCGTATGGTATTGTCTCCATGGATTTAGATGGTTTCCCTATTATCTTAAGTGGGTGTTTTGTTCCTACTATAGACTCTAATGATCACAAAAATTCGATAAGAGATTTTATTGATCACACACAATCCAATAGCGTGTGATTACGACGTTCTAACACACTATAACATTGTGGTGTTCCATACGGCGTAATTTGTGGAAACTATTCTCACAAGTCTTTCAGTGATATGCCAAACTCATAACTCAAATCTTTGTTTCCTCGACCTGTATCGCAGGAAATTGATTATCTTGTTTAAGTTTAATTTTCTATTTTACTTCTGAACTTATTTGTATTTATCAAATTTTCAGACCAGCATTTCATTAGTGGATACCCATATATCGACTTAAATCTATCATTAGTAAAGTTTTACTAAATAATGATTTCCACTACATGTTGAAATACTTCAATGATCTACACACATCAATTATGCATGATTTTCAATAAGTTACATGCTCGTTTCCAGAAAACGGTGTCTTAGTTATCTTTGCAAGTGTCATAAGATCAAAATCTAATGACTCGGAGATCCATCGGAATGGAGCTTATTTATGCTTATAGCTTTGACATGACTCGTAACGTTAGTGCCACATGAATGTGGTGTCATTACTAAGTTTGTATCCTTTGGCATTTAATGTTATAAATGTGACCACTACCATCTAGATTCACATATGAACATTCTATTCACGATCGGTGTACGATCATTAATATATCGCTCATAAATGTAGGACAACGATTTATCACTAACAGATATGAACGATTGCCTCGCAAGAGGGAGACACCTTATAATGATCATGCTAACAAGCGATCAAAAGGAATATTTGTTCAAATCCAAATTAATCCAAATGGCGGATTTTGCGTGTAAAGTCACACGTCCGTTGGAAACCCCAAGAGGAAGGTATGATGAGTGCAGGAGCAAGTTTTCCCTCAGTATGAAACCGAGGTTATCAATCCAGTAGGAAGTCAACGTTGCTCCGAAGGTGTTGGTGGAGAAATGTAGTGCGGCGCAACACCAGAGATTCCGGTGCCAACGTGGAACCTGTACAACACAATCAAACTAGTTTGCCCAACGAAACAGTGAGGTTGTCAATCTCACCAGCTTGCTGAAAACAAAGGATTATGCGTATAGTGTGGAAAAGGATGTTTGTTTGCAGAGAATGTAAAAGAACAATGATTGCAGTAGGTTGTATTTCAGATGTAAAAGAATGGACCGGAGTCCACAGTTCACTAGTGGTGTCTCTCCATAATAAAATACTAAACATGTTGGGTGAACAAATTACAGTTGGGCAATTGACGAATAGAGAGGGCATAACAATGCACATACATATCATGATGACCACTATGAGATTTATTTGGGCATTACGACAAAGTACACAGACCGCCATCCAACATGCATCTGTGTCTAAATAGTCCACCTTCAGGTTAGCGTCCGCACCCTTCCAGTATTAAGTTGCAAGCAACAGACAATTGCATTAAGTATGGTGCATAATGTAAACAACACTAATATCCTTAGACAAAGTATTGCTGTTTTACCCCTAGTAGCAACAACACATCCACAACCTTAGAACTTTCTGTCACTGTCCCAGATTAAATGGAGGCATGAACCCACTATCTAGCATAAATACTCCCTCTTGGAGTTACAAGCATAAACTTGGCCAAAGCCTACACTAATAACGGAGAGCATGCAAGATCATAAACAACACATATATGATAGATCAATAATCAACTTGACATAGTATTCAATATCCATCGGATCCCAACAAACACAACATGCAGCATTACAATAAGATGATCTTGATCATGATAGGCAGCTCACAAGATCTAAACATGATGGCACAAAAGGAGAAGACAACCATCTAGCTACTGCTATGGACCCGTAGTCCAAGGATGAACTACTCACGCATCACTCCGGAGGCAGGCATGGCGATGTAGAGCCCTCCGGTGATGATTTTCCTCTCTGGCAGGGTGCCGGAGGAAAACTTCTGAACCCCCAAGTTAGGGTTGACGGCGGCGGCAGCGGATGTTTTCTGGAAATATGGCTCGGTGTTTTAGGGTTTTCGCGTCTGGAGGAATAAAAAGGCGAAGGGGTGACGTCGGTGGAGGCGCGGGGCCCGCTCCCCTAGGGTGGCGCGGCAGGGGGCCCACCCGCGCCGCCATAGGGTGAGGGTGCCTGCTGCCCCCCTTCGTCTCCTCTTCGGACTTCTGGAACGTGTCGGGAAAAATAGGCATATGGGATTTTGTTTCGTCCGATTCCGAGAATATTTCCAGAACAGCTTTTCTGAAACCAAAAACAGCAGAAAACAGGAACTGGCACTGTGGCATCTTGTTAATAGGTTAGTTCCAGAAAATGCATAAAAATGCTATGAAGTGTGAATAAAACATGTAGCTATTGGTATAAAACTAGCATGGAACATAAGAAATTATAGATACGTTGGAGACGTATCACGGATGTCGAGAGAGAGTGTCTATAGCCATCACAACATGTTTGCCTGCCATCATCAACACACATTGTCTCCTCATCCTTCCAAGCCACTCAAGCAGAAAATCTTGTTTCACTAAACAGGACCGGCATCAACACTTAATCACTGCATAGAGTACTTGTTAAGGTAAAACATTCATAACATGTATATCATATACCCCATAATCTATGACAAACCATTTGCACCTGACATAATCATGAAGGTCATCCAGTGATCGAGTTGAGCGAGGCGTCTCAATGTCATCAAATATGACCAATGTCATCAAGTATGACCAATGTCATCTGGTATGACCGCCACATGCTCTTTTAATGCGAGTGTTCTCTTCCATCTTAGTTGAGCGAAAAACCTGATTTACGGTGCATGCAGATCATCAATCTCAGCGATCATTCACGATCTGCCAACATGCACCCACATTTCAATCTCAACAACAGAGATCATAGCATACACTGGATTATGATGAAATTATCCGCACAAAACTTGATAATCTGAATTATCTTTTGTCAGCGGAATCTCTGGTTTATCTCCTAGCGGGTTTTGTATCGTCTAGAGCTAAAAGGTTTGAAACAAGGAGTATCCTCAAGCCACGGTATAAAATATGAAGTTTTGGCCCCAACTCTTTTTAAGTTTCTCAAATCGCAGGAATGCGCCTAAGTCTAATAGGGCTATAGAAGAGGTTATTATCTACAAAGGTTTTGCAAAGCATAAAGACTTTTGTTCATAATAAAATATGGGTTCAAATTTTCAAAATAAAACTATTAGAACCCTCATCAAGACGAGTATCCCTCGCATCATCTTAGTGATTACACAGCCCCCATCCATTACACTACCCCCATCGATCAGGCATATAGCATAACTTCAAAGGTAGACATCGTATATCGATCACATCACCGCATGTGACTCGTGCTTAACCTTTCGGTACTTGTGTTCCGAGGCCATGTCTATACATGCTAAGCTCGCCATAACACCCTCTGATGTATTCGCGCGTGCAACGTGGCTTACACCCACTGTATGTGAATGAAGAGACAGGTATACCCGCACTGCGGTGTACCCCGTAACATAGAACTTTATTGGTGGTGCACGCCAGAGGGAGAGCACTATTATCGGAATTTTGGGAGGGATCATCTTATATTACTACCGCCGTGTAACTAATATATAGACATATATATACACAATATAAGATGCACACAATCTACATAACATCTAAAATGAAATGTAATGCGACATGATATGGTCTCCTCTGCGCCGATGGTCCCTTCGCGCCGACAGTTTATAAACAATTTAATAAACCTACCTTGACCATATCACATTGCCCCCTGCAAAATAAAGTTAGATGCTTTCTACTTTATCTTTTACATGTTTTACGTGGCTGCTAGGGTTTTGGCACAAGAACCGTTTCTTACCTACGAATACAACCACAACAGCGATAAGACAATTGTCTCTATTACATCCTTTTCAGGGCCCTCCACTGTAAATGATATATCAACTATTGTAGGAGAGACAGGCACCCGCCAGCCACATATACGCTACAAGTCGCATGTCAAGTGTGGAACCAGTCTCGCGTAAGAGTACGTGTAAAGTCGGTCCGGGCCGCTTCATCGAACAATGCCGCGATATAAACAAGTACACGCTAGATGGTAACAAAAGTAGAATCGATGCCCACATTCAACATGTGTTCTAACCGTACAGATATATCTACGCATAGATCGGCTCTGATACAACTGTTGGGAATCGTAGACAGAAAACAAAAAATTTCCTACCGACGATAACCTTAAAATATCCAAGATCTATACTATGCAGATATACGAATACGGAGGAGATCAGAATACATACCCTTGTAGACTGGAAACGGGATTACGTTCCCGCACAAACGTTGTCGGTGGAGACGACGGCGCCGACCTCAGGGTCGTGTAGTGGAACAAGACAGCTCCCAGCACCAAACAATGATGCCTCGTGGTTCCATACACGTACGGTGTGGATGACGACCTCCGGGCTCTAGATCCAGTAGAGCAGCGGAAGACTCGGACCCAGCAGCACAGCGGTGTGCGTATGGTGGAGAGAACTCTCTCAACTGTGCGTAGTCCTATTTGCGGAGCAACGTCTAAACGGATGAGAGAAGAGAGAGGATGGTGCAATTTCAAATGCATGGGGTGCATCCCTATATAAAGGAGGAGGAGGGTGTCACCCTTGGTGGCTAAGCCATGTGGGACTAAACCCCACATGGTGCTGCGCCCCAAGCTGATGCGCCGGCCCTAGGTGGGCCCCATGTGGCCCACCAAGGCCAGCTAGCCCTCCCCACCTTTTTTCTTTTGGGGTTTTTCCCGTAATGGGCCTTAGAGGCCCATTTAGAAAAACAACCTTTAAAATTTTGAAATTAATTAAATAAAAATATATTTAACCATTAATTACACTAATTAATATTAAATACATTTTTATCTAATTTATTCCGACTCCGCAAAACCTTTCTCTGGCCCTCGAACTCCGTCGGATATCACTAGAAAACTTCCGGAGGTCCCGGAACACTTTCGTGTTTTTCTCTTTATTTTCTTCTCTATGTCCAATCTAAATAAACTGTCACCCACCCTTAAGTGTGTTACCCACGGTTCGGGATCACTCTAGACATGATCGAGACACGTTCTCCGATCAATGACTAACAGCGGGATCTGGATACCCATGATAGCCCCTGTGCGTCCTCGAATGTCTTTTATCGTTTGAACCTTTAGACGTCCAGTCTTATCCTCTTTCCTAGCGATACTTAGATTGTCCGGGCGTCGTTCTCCGGTATCACGATTACCAAGCATGACCTCGTAATCGACAAATCTATCTTTACTCGTCTGTGATATTATATCCCCGTGATCTAGTCACATGCTTGCAAGCTCATTGATATAATCTCACCGAGTGGGTCCAGAGTATCTATCCTGCTATGTGGATTGGCAATTCCCGCTCTCGATCACTCGCTTCTACTACTTCCTTCCGATACACGAAAATGTCACTTTTATTGTCACGCTATATAAGACATGTCGTTTGATGCGATCAGCCGCACCTTCCAGAAGCAGAGATTTGATATGATCTCACGTCGAAGGTATGAACACTATGTTTCTATATTTTAGATATGTCCATTAAATTATTCACCTAATGATATGATTCCGTTGTCAACCGACGTGATTGTCCATAATCAGGAAACCTTGATCATCTGTTGCCCAACGAACTAGTTAAATAGAGGCTACTAGGAACCTGGTTGTTTATATACCACACGTGTATTAATGTTTCCGCGTAATACAGTTATAGCATGGTACAAAATATATTATAAACAATTGAGAGATGACAAATAAAATCACTTTATTAATTGCCTCTAGGGCATATCTCCTTCAAAAGCAATATCAAGCAAGCGCGCACGGATGGATGTTGTTCAATGACATGTACAGCGGCCGCCACCGTAACCCGACCGTTGGAGGAATACGGTGCAGCGTCTACACGTGACCCGCGCGCGTTCGTCGTGATAGCCCGTCGTGGGGGGCGAGGGCGCCCCTGATCCAGGGCCCCTGAGGCCAAGAAGACGGAGGAGGTGATTGGTCGCATCCTAGGCACTGAGGCCGCCGTCTTCGTCGACTCTCGCAGGCGCCGCGGTGCCATCCCCGATCTCCACCCGGACCACCCTGCGTCATCCACCTACTCTAGCCAGATCTTCCCAGCGTACAACTCCATGGATTCAGAGCTGCTACTCCCCATCAGGCCGCTGACACGTTGCAGCTCCGAATCCACCGCTCTCTGTACTGCTCGAACTCATACATGTGGGTGGTGCGAGGAGGCAGGCCACGGAGGTACGCCAATTCAGTGGCACAAAAAGGAGATGGAGCTCGGTGGCGAGATGGTCGGGAGAAAAATCGGAAGAGAGAAACTTCAAGATAGATATGACAAGTGGGACAGTGATGTCAGTGAGGGTAGCAATTTGAGTATTTTTTTTCTCGCGTGGAAAATAAGTACAAGGTTTAAAATAGACTGGATTGACAAGTTCAGAAGTTCAAAAGTGTCAATTTCTAGGATTCAAAATTTAGGGTTAGATTTATCCACAAATTTAAGGTTTGTTTTGGATTTTTTTTTCCTTTTTAGAAAGAGTGGGCTGGCGCTCGTTTTGGCGGGCATCGGCCGCACCTGGGTCTGGGCGCCCGAGGGATTTTTTTGACAACGACTCGGCTAGAGGTGGGCAAGGATGAAGGGAAGACTTATGATCAGTGACTCAGAAAATTTTCTCATGCACTTGAGGGCAGCGTTTTCTCTAATAAGAAGATACTTATCTATGTGATCAACCAAAATACACATCTCACATTGCTGCCGATATTTTTTGATACACACCGGCACTAAACTTATGAGGTTAAGTGCTTTTAGCATACGAGTGAAATATCTACGGTTGGCCTCACAATTTTCTACAATGTGCAAATAGATCTCTTCTCATTTCGTCTTGTCTACAAAATAGATGAGTGAGATATCTGCAAAACTCGGTTAATTAACCCTTCATGAGCATTTCATGGTTGAGAGCTCGATTTCGGGGAATGCACCAAATGATCCACTTGGGATCCGGACCGCTTTCTCTTCTTCTTTTTCCTCCAACTCATTCACATACAACCATCAAAATGATGTGCTCAATCTCATCATCTTTAAATAAATTGTCATTCGAAGATGATGAGTCCTAAAAGAAAAACATAAGGTGATGAACTCATCCATACGTCTTGCAATTCCTAGGTCAACAAATACGATGTGCACCCAACTACAAATGAACAAATCGATTGTTAAATTACCTTGAAATGATTTAGACTTGAAGGGGGTCACTGGCCGAATCAGCGTGGAGAAGATCATCAATCTGATACGCGGGGGGGTGGAGGAGGGAATAGCCGGCAACTGAAGAGGCCTATGCCAGGGGATTCAATGTAGGCGGCGAGGCGACACCGCCTAACTCGACGGAGCGGTCGAATCGATCAAGCCAACCTTACTTCGTCCGAAGACCTCGATTTACCCCGCGTGTTGCGGGCTAGGACGGTGGTGGATGGCCGCGTGGCTCAATAGCAGCCGTGAACGCCATTTCGAGCCAGTCAAGGACTCGAGCTAAAACTTTCTCTGGCCAAGTTATGAGTTTTCGCAAAGTACGCAGAAAATGGAGTTGTAAAAACAAATACGGACCAGCCCGTTTATGAGATCTAGTATGACCGTGTTTTTCATCTCAAACCTTAAAATAGTGGTTATTTTACAAAAATAAAATTATGGATACGCTTATGACACCGGACTCCTATGATTAACTGGCCAGATTGACTCCTGAAAAGCCACGATTTCCCTTTTTTTTTAAATCGTGGAAAGCATCAGTTGCGCTACGTGCGAGCCCAATAAACCAGCGAAGAGAAGCAAAAGAAGAAAAAAATCCCACCCTTTTCCGTCATCACAGCCGTCCGTCACCAAATCAGACGGCCACGATCCCCACCCACGCGCGCAACTTGCTCCCAGCACACCAAACGTACTCTTTTCCTTTTATTTATTTTCTCCACATTATTTGATTTCCTCTCCTGCCCAGCGCCGCCGCCGCCGGTCGCCACCACAACCTCCCCATCGTCGTTGAATCCGCTCAATCGCCGAGCTTCCACCTATCGCCGAACCGCCGACCTACCACCCTGTCCCCCGTCACGCAAGCGTCGCCGGCCAACTCCACCCCGTCCCCTCGTCGCCCGACTACATCCTCTACTCAGCAGGAAGCAAGAAGGTATGACACAGAAGCCCACCTCCGCCATCTCCACACCCCTCGTATGTTCTCCTGTTGTCGTCAGGAAGAAGGAACTTCCAGGCAGATCTATCGTGATTTTCTGTATGTTAAGGTGGATTTGATGCATACGCTGAAATTGGAAACCCTAGATTTGATTGAAAGCTCTCCTACCTCTATTCTGGTGGAGTATTCATGGTCAAGTGGATGATTTTTTTTGCGGTATCTACATATACGCAAGTGATCTAGATAAAATAAGGGGCTAGTTCAATGATAGATGTAAATAGCGTTCTCAAGGAACTGGTGTACTAAAGTTGGGCCTACTCAATGAACTGATACATATGGAGTTATTTGTATATTCCTTGAGCCAAGGGAGTAGTGGTATAGCATATGACCTTGTCAGATATTATCTTGTTAATAGGGTCGCCTTTCCTCTGTGTAGTTGGTTATGTAGATGTGCTCATGCAGTTGAACTTTTACCAAAATATGTATAAGCAATTGTTTCCTCATTGCCGAAAGTCGTTTTACAAAATTCTGAGTAAGCATATCTCATTGGAGCTGATAGATTAATTGTTGCTTAATCTTATTTTTGCTGGTAATTTTTTTTTATATAGTGCTAATTTGCCTCTATTTTTCATCTTCGTAATTATGATGATGCTAAAAACAAATCTATTGTAGTTGATAATTTTTGTTACAGAGAGGTGGTGCAGTTCACATTGAAATGACTAATGCTTTTCTTCTATGCTGACTACGTGTCTCCTGTCTCATTAACTTCAGATTGTATAAGGTTTTTGTGTTATTGTTTGGCTTTACAGAAAAGAAAACTTACTGTGTTTCTGTAATTTACATCGGAGAGGAGTGTTATAACTTTTTGATAGTTGCATGGAGTTTTCATATCATGAAGCTATATCTGACTCCCCTATTTGTGTCTTACAGGGTCAACATGTCGTTGGATGTTACTCAAATACTTTTGAGTGCGCAATCTGCTGATGGCTCGATTAGGAAGCATGCTGAAGAAAGCCTCAAGCAGTTTCAGGAGCAAAATCTCCCAGGTTTCTTGCTCTCCCTCTCAAGTGAGTTGGCCAACAACGAGAAACCTGAGGAGAGCCGCAGATTGGCTGGTTTGATCCTCAAAAATGCACTGGATGCAAAGGAGCAGCACAGGAAAATCGAACTTTTCCAGAGATGGCTGGCACTGGATGCTGGTGTCAAGGCACAAATTAAATCATTGCTGCTGCAAACTCTCTCATCTCCTGTTGCAAGTGCCAGATCTACATCTTCTCAAGTCATCGCCAAGGTTGCTGGCATTGAGATCCCTCAGAAGCAATGGTCCGAGCTTATAGGATCATTGCTTTCAAACATACATCAGGTTCAGCCAAACGTCAAGCAGGCGACGCTCGAGACACTTGGCTATTTGTGTGAGGAAGTTTCTCCGGAAGCTGTTGACCAAGACCAAGTCAACAAGATACTTACGGCTGTTGTTCAGGGTATGAATGCTCTGAAGGGAACTCTGAAGTGAGGCTTGCAGCGACACGAGCATTGTATAATGCATTGGGCTTTGCTCAGGTTAACTTCTCAAATGACATGGAGCGTGATTATATCATGAGAGTTGTCTGTGAAGCAACACAGTCACCAGAGGTGAAGATAAGACAGGCTGCATTTGAGTGTTTGGTGGCTATTTCGTCAACTTATTACGACAAGCTGGCCACATACATGCAGGACATATTTAATATTACTGCAAAGGCTGTGAGGGGAGATGATGAGTCAGTTGCACTTCAGGCCATTGAATTCTGGAGTTCCATATGTGATGAGGAAATCGACATTTTAGACGAGTTCACTAGTGAGTTTACAGCTGATTCTGATGTTCCTTGCTACTATTTTATCAAGCAAGCCCTTCCAGCCTTAGTGCCAATGCTGCTGGAGACTCTCCTCAAACAGGAGGAAGACCAAGACTTGGATGAAGGTGTTTGGAACCTTGCAATGGCTGGGGTACTTGTTTGGGCCTGGTGGCAAGGACTGTTGGGGATGATATTGTTCCTCTTGTGATGCCTTTTGTTGAGGAGAACATAACCAAACCTGAATGGAGGCATAGAGAGGCTGCAACATATGCTTTTGGATCCATTTTGGAGGGTCCATCAGCTGATAAACTGGCCCCTCTAGTTAACGTCGCCTTGAATTTTATGTTGTCTGCGTTGTTAAAGGACCCAAATAATCATGTGAAGGACACAACTGCTTGGACCCTCGGAAGAATATTCGAGTTTCTTCATGGTTCTGCACTTGAAACACCTCCTGTCATTACAGCTGAGAACTGCCAGCAAATACTTACTGTGCTGCTTCAAAGCATGAAGGATGTCCCGAATGTGGCAGAAAAGGCGTGTGGGGCACTCTATTTCCTTGCTCAAGGCTATGTGGATGCTGGATCAACGTCACCGCTATCCCCTTTCTTTCAAGATATTGTTCAGAGCCTTCTTGTGACCAGTCACAGGGAAGATGCTGGAGATTCCAGGCTGCGTACTGCAGCTTATGAGACCCTAAATGAAGTCGTCAGGTGCTCCACGGAGGAGACAGCTCCTATTGTGTTGCAGTTGGTACCTGTGATTATGATGGAACTCCATCAGACACTTGAAGCGGAAAGCTGTCAACTGATGAGAGGGAGAAGAGGAGCGATCTGCAGGGCCTTCTATGTGGCTGCTTGCAGGTCATTATTCAGAAGTTGGGAGGGATGGAGTCAACAAAGTTTTCCTTCTTACAGTATGCGGATCAGATGATGGATCTATTTTTGAGAGTTTTTGCTTGTCGAAATGCGACGGTGCATGAGGAGGCTATGCTTGCTATTGGTGCATTGGCATATGCAGCGGGTTCGAATTTCGCAAAGTACATGGCGCAGTTCTATCAGTATTTGGAAATGGGACTTCAGAACTTTGAAGAGTATCAGGTATGTGCCATTACGGTGGGTGTTGTGGGTGACCTGTGTAGGTCACTGGAGGACAAAATTTTGCCCTACTGTGATGGCATCATGACCCAGCTCCTGAAGGATCTATCCAGCAATCAATTGCACAGATCTGTAAAACCACCTATATTCTCATGCTTTGGTGACATTGCATTGGCAATTGGGGAAAACTTTGAGAAGTATTTGATCTATGCCATGCCCATGCTACAAAGTGCGGCAGATTTGTCGGCCCACACAACTGCAGCTGACGATGAAATGCTCGACTACACCAATCAATTAAGGAATGGCATATTGGAGGCATACTCTGGTATTCTTCAAGGATTCAAGAGTTCCCTGAAGACACAATTACTGATGCCGTATGCTCCACATATTCTTCAGTTCCTTGACGCTCTTCATAATGGCAAAGATATGTAAGTCGTCAAGAATACCTTCTGTTTCCTTCATTGCTCATTTATTTACATGATCTATATTTTCTACTATCTGGATGCTCAAATCTTGAAACTGGTCATGCAAACTCATAGATAATAACATCTAGACAGTATTCCTTGCACTGTAGGCGAATGTCTAGCTGTAGCTTAAAATATACAAGGTCCAAAGTATAGAAAATGTCAATTATGGCAATTTAAATTTAAGCAATGTATCCTAAAGCTTATTGCTGAAAAAAGATAAGTGTTTATGTGCTATAGAAAAACCACCAGTTTCATCATATGCCAGTGAAAGATTCCCAATCCATTCTGTTTCACTCATTTCCGATACTTCATTATTTGCCACTGCTGTTAAATACGTGTCAGCCTTTTCACTTAATTGCCTAATTGGCAATAAGTCATGGACATGGCTTGTCTAGTTTGGTGCTCTCGCACAGCTACCTGTAATTTAAGGCACCCATGGTGGTAGCGGCACCGCATAAGCACACACATGCAGCAGCAAAACTGCTAAACCAGGTAAAATGGTCTATTTACCTATTTTACAGAAACTCACCAACACCCAGGAAGAACGTAAATAATGAAGAGAAGATGAGTCTGATACAATAGTATTTTGCAGTGGCGCATGATAAAACTGGTCGTTTGCCAATGATAAAATAAGCAGTTTTCTCCCAAAATGGGGTATAGCTGACAGGTGTTAAAGCCATATAGTCCGTTATAGACCTGCAGTTCTAAAAAATGTCAGAACCTTAAAAGGAGCTGGATATTTTAAAGGTGATTTAGGAATTACATTTGGTCAAGCTAAGCCTCGCAAAATTTCTGTGTTGGTGACTTCTGATTAAGAACTGCTACGTTCGATTTTAGCATTGTGCTTTCATTTACTAATGGGCGTTAGATACTAATTTTGGATTTCTTGCTGTGCATGGACTAAGCTTGGTGATCTTTTATTCTTGTATGGCATGTATGGTGTTTGCATTCAAATTGTCACTAAGAGGGAAAGGGCCACATCAACTTAGGGTAGTTTTTCTACACACCTAGTCCTACACACACCTTGCACTATTGCCCAAACAGAATCTGTCCCCTTGATCCTCTCAGCCAACCAATACCACATTCACACTGACAGTGAACTGTTATTACAACAATAGCCAACATTGCAGCACAACGTGACTGTTCAGTAAAATAATTTTCTAAAATTATCTCTATTTGTTTCAGGGATGACTCTGTGATGAAGACTGCAATAGGTGTTTTGGGAGATCTGGCAGACACATTGGGTGTCCATGCTGGTCCTTTGATCAGTCAATCGGCCTCAAGCAAGCAATTTTGGACGAGTGCTTGTCATCTGATGATCCTTTGGTCAAAGAATCAGCTGACTGGGCAAGGATTGCAATCAGCCGTGCGGTTTCGGGTTGATGACATGGCATGGGTCTCGAGTGTGCACATGCATCCATCCACGTGTCGTGTCGAGTCCAGGTCTTCAGTTGCATCATGTCTAGACCTGTTCTTTGGGGAAGTCCACCCATCCAAACAGGAGTGTCGAGGGTCCTACCTAGCTCATGCATCAGTACATGTGTCAGCAAGCCTTTCTCATACCTGCGGGGAAGAGGTTAAGTTGGTTGCCGGTTAACGTGGCTAAAGGCGTCTAGAACCTCCAATTTCTTATTGGAGGTGAGGCTGCCGTCTATTGTTGCCTGCCATGCCGATGGTTCCTCGGTGTGGCATGCATGCTTAAAGTCTGGGTTCTATCACTTTCCCTTGTATTCATTGCATGCGTTGAACTTTGGTCGCATGGTCGCTCTCTGCAAGTCCCGATTGCTTATGGGTCCATTTTGCAAAAGGGGGCTCGTGTGCATTGTCACAGGAATATTTTGTTCTGCTCAGGGGTCTAAGGTCACTGTTAGATATGTGTCTCAAGCTGGTAGCTGGTTTCTTTTCTTACTCTTTTCATGCTTGTATTGTCTTGCATTCATTTTTGGACTGTTTTGTAAGGGATCCTTCTGGTCAAAACTTTGACGGCACGCCTTTGTAAATGACCCTGCATGAGTCGGTTTATTTCCAGTGTGACCGTGTGAGCTGTGCTCTTTTTTGGCACCATTGGTCCGTTTGAGTTTCTTTGAAGCTGTGTGCTGGCGGGTTGAAAATGAACACGTACACTTTTGGAGTGGTTTTATTCTGGGGCAGCAGTCTGAGTCGGATTTGTTGTTCGCATGAACTATGTTAAATGTGGATCAGTTGCTGTGTATACGAGAATATGATGATGAATGTGCTCAGTGATATTAGATTTTGCCTTTTTTTTGGCGTTTTGGCTCCCGGGTGCATATGCTCCTGTTATGTTTGTCAAAATTAAAAAATATGAAAACACATTAAAAAAATCTGAAAAAATTGGGCATGAACATATACATGTCTGCAACATTCGTGTAAAATTGCGGAGGCAAATGACAATTTATGTGGTCTGTACAAAAAAGACAAAATAAGTGCTTTGAAACATGCATTTTTAAATCTCATTTCGGCCACGTATTTTGTCTTTTTTGCATATACCACATAAAGTGTCATTTACGTTTGCAATTTTATACGAATATTGCAAACATGTATATGTTCGTGTCCAATTTTTTTCAGATTTTTTGATATATTTTCATATTTTTTAAATTTTGACAAACATAACAGGAGCATTTGCACCCAGGTGCCAAAGTGAATTTCTGTTTTTTCCTTTCTTTTTTTATCCTGCTCTCCCTGGCACGTGCATTAAGTTTTGGGCTATTGGCCAACAACTGGGTGTTGAGACATCTATTGGGCTCTTTCAATAGAGATTGATCACATGTGTCTCACTATCATTAGATTTTGAGCAAGTCAATTATGGGACACTGATTTTATAAGTTTCCATTTGGTCAATTTGCTTTGTGTCACAAGAAGTTTCCATGTCCAGGCATTTTTTTTAAATCTAGCTGTAGTACAGAAAAATGATAGCTTTGGAAGTCAGGTAGAGGTTGTGTAGACTCCGATGTATACAAGGAAACAGCCCGCATATCTAGAGACAGCCATAACCCCACAGTTCATCCTAGCGTTCTCGTCTTTTGCTGCTCGCAAGATTTTACCCATGGCGGTCAAGAGATATGGATAATGGAGACGTCCTGGTATCATGTCGATCGCCACTTTGTCAATGATCACCCTAAGTTCTACGAGGCACGCCCGACAATGCTTGTACTGCCTCATGCATACTTCAGAGTCCTTTAGAGAACATCTAGGACTGGTGTCCTCGGTGGATTTTTTTTAAACGGAGGCAACTTTTTTGCTCCCATTAATACGGAGGAGTTAACAAAGTTCGAGAAACGAAAAGGATGCTAACAAAGGCTGAATACAAACGCGACTACACGTGCCATAAAATAGAGCTCAAATGCTTTCAAATGCTTAGCCCCGTCCATTGCCAAAAGATTCACGTCACTCTTAATATTGATCATAATCATGCTGGTCGTAAAATATTTGTTGCAAAAACGAGGCATTTCTCTCGTTCCAAGTTACCCAAGAGGTGTTGAGTGAGAACATCGCTATCCTACGGTGTCCATTAGGAAAAACAAGCATCGTCCACCACTCCTTGGTCGTGTTGAAGTCCACCCAATAAGAGGGGTGAAGGTTAAGACCAAGCTCTTGCTAAAGTTACTGATCAAGCCGGTTATAACACCGAATTTTGCGGGAATATTGGCGAAATGTTGAATGCTTCACTAACGTCATAAAAGTTGCAGCATCGTCGGCGTAGAGCAAGGTGCGCAATTTGTCCCTCGCCGCACCTCGCTAAGAATGGTCCTCGATGGATTTCTACGATTCAGGTGGTGGGAATGTAGTAGAGTTGGCCTATCACAAAGACATCCCTAAAGGCATTGGTCGATGTACGGAATTTGTTACCTTGCACAGTGGTAGCATGATCTCGGTGAGCATCATAGGGTTGGATTTGGTTTCGACCCAAGTAGTAACAAGTTCAAAGTGGCAAGATTCATGTATCGAGTAGGAGATGGCACATTTGAACCGATCTATAGGATTGAGGTGCTCACACTGACAACAAAACCGTTGATCCACCACACCCAATTATGGGGAGAACTCCAGCTCATGTGCGAGGTACTGGATGATCGATTTGCCAATTCCAAATGCGTTCATTGTCACATCCCAAATTTGTAACAAGTTGTAATAGTCAAAAAAATTGGAACCAACAAAAACTTTTGCTTGTTACCTTGTGTTGATTGTTCCTTGTTGATTGTGTTGCTTGTTTGAATGAATTAAAAATCTTGAACTCAAAAATAAAATTTGGAAACAATCACACAAATTGTCATGTGACATAAAATTACCCAAACCTAGAAATCAATTTCTTTCACACAAAATTCAGAGAAGTGATAATATAATCACTCTCATTTTATTCTTACAACTTTTCCCTCTCAAACAAATATTAAAAAAAACCTATATTTAAAATTCTATTTCTTTCTTTATTTCTTTAGATCATCAAATGTACCAAGATACACTTACACAATAAATACCAAAACAGAACCACAAACCTTGATGAATCTCTATGAATCAAATTATAAAAAGAATTCACAGAAATTTGAATTTGAAATTGGTTTGGGCATTCTGTCGAGCACCTTGTGTGCAGGAACCATAGCTTCTCAAATCCGACTCAAATCCGACCGAAATTCTTCAAATTCGGAGCTCTCTTCTCTCTCTCTCTCACTCCTGCACAGAGGAGGCACACGTGTGCCAGCATTTGGACGTTTCCTGTTGGAGCTAGCTGCTGGCACCGTCTCCCTCTCTCTTCTCTCCCCTCTCGTTCCCGTACCTCTTATGAGCAAGAAAGGAGGAGGCCGTGCAGCAGCCCGTGCGCTCGCCGTCGAGTTATCATGCCTCTCCTCTGCCGACGGATCACAGCCACGCGTGGAAATGCATCCCCTTTGCTCCGAATCGAGCTCGACCAGTAGCTGCACGCCATGGCCATGGACGCCGACGTCATTCTTCGCCACCTCAGCACCCCAGCAAGTACCACTTGACCTGGACGCTCCCCAGCCTCCCCATTACCCCATGGACACCACGACACCACCACCAGAGACCCACGGTGACGCCATCTTTCCATCGAGCACCGTGCGTGCGCAAATGGCCACCTACCACCCCGAGCTCCATTAGCTCGCCTCTCTGCTCTTCCCTCCCCCTAAACCCTAACTGCCACCTCCCCACGCCGTTGCTGCACAGCACCGCCACCAATGGCGTGCTCTCCCACCTCCAGCACCCTTCCTGCACCCCGTCCACGATGAGCCGGAGTTCGGCAAAAAACCCGCCCCGAGCTACCCTTCTCGCCACACCATTTCACTCCCTCTCCCTCACTCCACTCCCTTTCATGCACCACCAGGAGGGCGAGCACGCAGCCGCAGCCCTCGCTGCTTTGGTTGAGCACGGCCAAGTGCTGCGGTAGTCGAAGGTTGACGACAACCATGGCCATGCCGTGCTGCTGCTCTCTTTTTTTCTCTCTGGTTCTCTGCACGCTTGTCACCACCGCACTCACACGCCCCTGTTTCCCCTCTGTATTGCGCACAGGATCATCATCAGGAGCTCGCCGGAGTCTGGACGCGTCCGTGGAAGCAGAGGAGCTCGTTGCCAACACTCCGGCCGTCCTCGACAAGCACAGCTCACCCCACGAACTTCCCCAAGCTCTCCGCCGTCGCCAGCCACCCCAAGTGCTTCCCCGTCCACCCTCGCCATCTCTGGCATGGCGGCGCCACCAAATCGTGGTCGTCGCCGTTGCTTTGAACGTGCACCGTAGATTCTGGATCCGACGGTTGCGCCCTGGTTCACTTAGATAGGACGCTGACGGGCTGGCCTCACCCGTCAGTGTTTTAACCTTTTCCAGCACGGGAGAATTTCTCTGTTGAGTCACTGACGGGTAGGTCCCACCCGTCAAGATTTTCAACATTATCCAGTACAACGAATTAAATCCAAATTTAAACCCTCTGGAAACTCAGTACTGGATCCAACTTTGAAAATCAATATCTCAGGAATTATAAGTCCAAATAAATCGAATCAAAATTCTCTGGATAGCTTATGAAATTGTTTATCCAACCTAATTGGTTTCATCTTGTTTAGATTAATAACAAATGTGTAGAAATTAAACTGCCATAGAAGGTTTAAAACTTGAACTTGTTTGTTTCTGATGCTCTATTAACCTAAATAATATGCAACCAATTTTTTTAACTTAGTATTGTGATAACTTTGCTTCCATAATTTTGATAGAATTAATTAAGCAACAGTAATTGTTTAGCATTAGATTAAAGTTAGCAAACTTTCTGTACTGTAACAATTATAAAAGATTAATGCTTAACCCAAATGAATTAGGACCAATTTTGTTAGATCACATTTAATCAGTGCTAGTTACCCCTAAAAGGATTTAATTTTATGTTCAACAGAACCCAGTCAGTAGCTAAAACTTGATTAATAAGCTTCTGGAATAAAACAATTGTGCAGGAAATTTGGTAATTCAAATTGATTCAAATCCAATTGTTTTGTCTTCTAGATGTCAGTAGCTATCTGTAGAATTTTAGTTTGTATTTTTGTGATCAAAATAAATTAAATAGTGCATTAAAATTTGTGCAGCTAGTTTTTGCCATATTCAAAGCATATATAAATGATGTGTAATTCAATTAAATTGAACCCAATTGTTTTGCCTTGTGTGTTACCGTAGCTCTCTGTAGAAATTGAGATGGTAATGTTGTGATGCTTGGTTGAATAGTATAGTGATTTTTTGTATTTGCTTGTTTTGACGATTAGAGGAGAACATTGCCGGGATTATCGAGGAAGTGGAATTTGTTGAACCAGAAGAACAGGACCAGGGTCACTTTGCTGAGCAAGCCAAGCTACTCTCTGATCATGCACATAAATAGATACATCTATTTTGTATACATGTTGTACTCATGAGCAACTATGGTTTTAAACACCTTTTCAAAATATATGAAACCCTATTTTGCCACCCTATGTAGAAGTATAAGTTAGTTAATATCAAGTTATGGGATGGGAAAAATATTGTTTACTCAAAACTCTTTTGAAAATCCTTGGATGAATTATGGTATGCCGAGATGTCGGTGTTAAAATGAAGAAATGGAGAATGGTGGTGTTTGTGAAAAAAATGCACATTGTGTCCTAGTACTATGACGACAAACCATACCCTGTGCGACCACATTTACCCCCATATGGGACGGGGCTTAGTCATGTAATTTGCTCACTTTAGTATGGGATACCTCAACAACAGAGATGACTCCGTTTCATGAAAGGACTGGTTTGGTGACCCTCCCCTGACCCGGCTCCTCGCACATTGGTGGAGGATAGAAGGCTGTCCCCTATACACCGCCGGGCAAAACTATGAGTCCGCACACTTAGGGTCATCGACGGGTGAACCGGACTAGGTGTCGACGGAAAGTGTCATATGGGCAGGGTCCTGTACTAGCATGAGCAAATGAGAGGCTATGGTCGGTGGCTTAACTTCGCATACACCTTGTATGGTGGAACGTGGCTGACACGATGAGCTACCGGATGGATGTGAGAAAAGCGGCAACCTCTGCAGAGTGTAAAACTATTCGAATAGCCGAGTCCTCGGTAATGGACAGTTGGAAGGCTGTCCTAAGACCATGTGCAAAGTTTTGAGTTTTAAAAAGAAAATGAAGTGGAGGATGTTTTATGCAACTATACCAAAGGATCGCTATGAGGTTGTTGGAGATAGATGACCATGAAGGGCTATGGTCGGAAAAAAATGAGGAGTTTTAGAGAAATAAATAAGATGATGATTTGTTGAGAAAAGTTATAAAATTCTTCTTACATTTTTCAACAATGATGTAGAGATGTTTTCAATAAATAAAAGTCTTATGAACTAAAAGTAAAACTAGTGCATAATCAAGTTGGGGTAGTTTGCGAGTACAATTCAAAGTGTACTCATATTGGTTTCGTCCCTGACTATTGTATTAGCCAGATCTCGAGGAGCATTACGTTGAAGAGGAGTATGGCGCTGACTACGTGAACTAGGGATCTTCATAAGTCAGCTGCCTGTCGGGTTGTTGTTAGGATGTGTTTGGTCGACTACGCCGTAGCTTCCGCTGAATAATCTGGTTTGGCCCATGAAGACAACTATGTAAGACTTGGTCTAAAGAGTGAAACGCACCGGAGGTCACGAAGTTGCGCGAAAAGTAAGTATTGGTCACCAAGTTGGAAAAGCTCAATAATTGGTCACCAAGTTGTGGATTAGTCAATTTTTGGTCATTCCGTCAAGACGGACGTTAAGTTGCTGGTGTGACAGTCGGTTTTTTTTACAAAAACACCTTGAACTTTATATCTTCTAATTGTTAGGTCCTTCTCTATATTTATTTTCGAGCTGCTAACAGCCGTGCACACGCGCTCGCCGGCCGGCCAGCGTTCTACTGAGCGAGCGAGCGAGCTAGCTATCTCAGCTAGCTGCGCGTGGATGCACGCTCGCCGGCCGGCTGGGCGTGCTAGCGAGCGAGCTAGCTAGCTGCGCATGGTGTGCTTGCCGTGCGTGCGTGCTCGCGGGCCGTGTGTGCTTGCCATGCATGCATGGCGTGGGTTCTTGCCGGCAGTGCGGTCCGTTAGCTTGCTGGCGTGTCGTGCGTGCGTGCTCGCCTGCATGCTCACCGGCATGCGTGCGTGCTAGCCGGGCGTGCTAGCCAGCTGTGCCGTACGTGCATGCTCACTCCGTCGACCACGACGGGTTCACCGGATGTCGTGCTCCCCGCTCGCGGCGGCAAGGATGTTGACCCATTCGCGGCGGCGCTGCTGGGGCGACCAAGGCGCCATCCCCGCTCGGCGTCGCGCCAGGTTCGCCGCCCAAGAAGGCGAGCACCATGCGCTGTAGGCCACGCCCAAGAATCCTCCACGGAAGATGCATGCAACCTGTTTGACAAAATGTCTGGGCTTATTTTATCTACAGGGATGAATAAATAGGAAGAAAAGAAATTATAGGGTGCATTTTGTAAAAAACCAAACTGCCACGTCAGCGACTTGACGTCCATCGTGACGGAATGACCAAAGATTGACTAATCCACAACTTGGTGACCAATTATTGAGCTTTTCCAACTTAGTGATCAATCCTTACTTTTCGCGCAACTTCGTGACCTCTGGTGCGTTTCAATCTGGTCTAAATGACCGTATGTGTAAGACTTTAATTCGGTACTGTAATTGATGTAAATTTTGGTATTCAGTTCGGATTATATGCAACGATAGACTGATCACGGGATCGTTGTGTTAAGCATAATCGGGAATTTCGGACAGCTAGTCCAGGGCCCCAAATTCATCCACTTTGATTTAGCTGAAGATGAAAAGTACAGTCTCACTTCGTGTCCTATATGTGATCGCACGGAGCCTTCCTATTTTGTTGAATCGAAGGGCGAGTTGGAAAACGGTTTTTTACTAGGGCATAGGGCGCCCTTGGGAAATCTGGGCCGTCCGTTTCGGGCATCCGACGGCCCAGATTCGTCGTTGATTTGTCCGCGGTCAACGGCGAATCTGGGCCGTCGGATGCCCGAAACGGACGGCCCAGATTTCCCAAGGGCGCCCTATGCCCTTGTAAATATCATTTTCGGCGAATTGTGATGTCTTTGCTTTACCAAAGAGTCTCTTATAAAAGCTGGTGATGTAGAAGATCTAGATCTGCAATGAAATCCAGGCGCCAGTATGGGCTCCGCTCTACGTTGCACCATTCCGGTCCCTAAAGACTCCATTGTGTCATACCGATGGTTTCAAGCTTCCAAGCGTTATGTATCGGGAGGAAGATTTGTCACGCAAAGAATAGATGAACACTATATTTTATCCCGGACGTTGAGGTGGATGTTAAACTCAAGTATGTAAGGAGTTGAATATTATGACTCTAACAATGGTGGGACTTGATCGTACTAAAAATTTTTATCAACCTATTGGAGTGATTTGTCAATGGCTTGAAAGTTTGGAAATAACATCTTTTCTCTATGAGTGGAATCTTTTTGTTGAAGGCTATAATTTATTCAATTCTGGTGTATGCAATGATTGTTTCCAAAAATCCAAAAGAACTATGTAAGGAGATGAACGATGCTATGATCTTCATGCTTTCAATCTTGACATGTTGGCGAAGAGAGCAGGAGGCTAATCAAAATCCAGGATTCTTGTGTGCAAGGGTCATGGCAGCGAAGCACTATCCTCATGGGACCTCCTAAAAAGTCGGACCCAATAGTGGTTTGTCGTTTGCTTGGCAAAGCATTGTGGTGGGTCTACGATCATGTGTGGTCACATTTTTTACCTCAAAGTGGTCGTACCCACCGCCCGAATAGATAAAAAAGAGTTGACCCAGTTCATAAGGGAAACCGGGTCCAAAAATCATACAATCTGTACAAAAGAATGACACAAACGAAGTGACCCGCCGTCCACACGACCCAAGTCGACAAACGCCACAACACACACCACCTGCTCCGGGGCCGCCGCCCCGGCGTAACAACCAGATCGACCTTCGCATTGCCCAAAAGTGATCCAGTCATGGTCGACGAACCCTCTGCCCACGCAGTCTTCATCCAGGTTGCCACCAAAACCACCTGTTCCGGGGCCACCGCCCCGGTGTAGCAACCAGATCGACCTTCGCATTGCCCGAAGACGATCCAGTCGGGTCGACGGACCCTCTGCCCAAGCCGTCTTCATCCAGGTCGCCACCCAAACTGTAATACCCCACAGTTTAGAGAGTCGGAAGGGTAGAATTAAGATTCGTGCATTTGCATAGCATTCATCTGAAAATGCGGGAAATTTTGGCGCGTTAGATAAAACAATGCAAAGTGATCGATATTTCTCTCGACTCGATGAATTAGGAGCTAGATCATCTTGTTGAGTGCTATAAATTTCGACATGACCTTTGTTCAATTCTCCACACTTTAGAAACAATTCACTAAAACCACAAGTTTATAATTCAAACAGGTATAAAGCACAAACAATTCATATTATCTTAAATCATTCAAAACCTTTGTTAGTACTTCTCCAACACAATCATTTGATTTCATTTGATTTCATCTGATTTCAAAAGGAAAATTGAAATAATCTTAAGTTCAAAACAATTCTATTCATTCCTAAATCTTTCTATACACACATATCACAAATATTACAAGATATAAATCACAAGAATTATGAGGACATCATTTCAAATAATAGAGTCATTCTATTTCATCCACATCTCAAATATATACAAATGATTACAAAAGAATTTCTAAAAGAATATATATATAAAAATTACATGGATTCACACTCCAATGTGCAGGAAACATTTGGATACAAATGATACAATTGATCAACACAATCAATTTACAAGATCACAGTACAAATATTCTTACAACATTTGAAAGAATACAAAAACAGTACTAAAAATTCCTAAATTAAAATCTTCATGTCTTCTTCATCTTCTAACCTGCAAAACAAACAACACATACAAGAGGAAATGGGGGTTAATGTTAAAATGTTGCCAACACCATTTGGTGCTGGCATGTTAATATATTGAACCCGGTTTTTAGCCTAACCAAAACTATGGTTCAATTAGGCTAAGTAGTGGAGAATGCTAGTAAACCAAAGGCAATAGTGGGACTGATCAAATCTGGATCATGCTCATTAATCTGAAGGCAACAGGAGGGGCAAAGGCTTTGTACAGCACTGAATAGAAACATCTTAGGCAACCAAGAGCAAAGGCAACAAGTGCTGTTTTGAGCATTTTGATCTCATGATCTTAAAAACAAGGCAACACTTAAATTTGCAAACTCCACAATTAAACCAGGAAACAAATAGACATAAAAGGCACAGTTGGTATCACATTTGCTTATTGATTAGGCAAATGGACCCTAAACCACTAATTAAGCTAGCCATCAGCTTAATTGGCCACACACTTGAGTTTAATCATCTCAAACCGACTATCTTAAGCCTTTCAATTCGCAGCCAAGCATTTCCACACAAATATCTGGATCAGATAGGATCAATGAGTCAAGAATGACTCAGAGTTATCACCATGGGGAGATGAACTGCGCAGCAGCAGCATTGAGCTGATCTCCTAGGTGAAAAGGAGTGCAAAAGTGGTCAAATAAGGCAGCTCAAGGTAGAAGAGGGCCACTGCAAGCAGGTGAATCACCACAGCCAATTATCCTGGTTTCACAAGCACATGAGTGCTCAATTTGTATAAATACATACCCAAGCCGCAGCCACTAGCACACACAAGTCGCAGCCATCACAAACCACACTTTTCACAAGCAGTAGAATATCTAGCAGCACCATTTCCATCTGTTCTTCACCAAGAACAACCACAAATCACAAGCCAATCATGGAGATTACCTAAACTATCCACCACAAGCCATTAAAACTTAGGAGAAGCCAGGCAACAAGGAGGAGAAGGTAGAACCACAAAGTGCAGTCCAGAAGAGACGGTTGAACCTTGGAGCAAGATCAGATTCTTCCGTAGCTTTATCTGCTCTACACCCAAGGTTGTTAAACATATGTGCTAGAGAGTGGTTTAGCAGGTTCTGTAAATGATAGAACCATGCTTGAGTGCTGAATTTAGCATCTGTTCTTAACAGAACCTTGCTCAGCAAGGTGTGGTGCTATAGAAGATGATTTGCAAGCAGAGTACTTCTGTTATGTGCAAGAAATAGGACAGAGGGATTAAAGGGAGTGCAGTTGAGTGTTTTAGCATTTGATTGAGCATCTACAAAAGCAAGGGAATCATTTTCAGTGTAGTATCTATTCTTATTCTGTTTTTATCAAAGCACACAAGCCAGTGAACCAGCAGAGCAGGATTAACTGAGCTATACACATCCTTACACTTGGAAGAAGCACAGGAAAGCATAAAAAAATCATCTCTAAACAAGAAAGCTGCTGTGTAACTCTACAAGGAGGCATCACAGCAAGCAAAACTTGCCTAAATCATTTTTA
This sequence comes from Poa pratensis, assembly GCA_947311845.1. NCBI lineage: Eukaryota > Viridiplantae > Streptophyta > Magnoliopsida > Poales > Poaceae > Poa > Poa pratensis. Next base: position 20,245,376 of record CAMZMU010000116.1, on the reverse strand, counting down.
TAACACTTATTCATCACAGCTAGATCATTCAGTACAAGTTCTAGCTCAGAATTATTTTTCTCAAGAGATTTACATCTTCTGTGAGCAAGAAATGCTCCCAATAATGAATCCAGAGGTAATGGATGGATCTAAACATGCTAGATCTACACCATTCATCTCATTCTTGGTGCACAATAGGTAGGCAGTGCACATAATGGAGTAAAACATCAAGAATCATCATCTGTTCATCAAGAACCTAAGCAACAGAGGCATACATGTTTATTCCTAAGTCCAAAGGCATTTATATCAAGTAGAGGAACTAGGAGAAGAAGAATAGAGGGGGAAAGATGAGTTTACCATGCGTCCATGGCCGTAGATCCACGGCGGCGAGGCAGTGCCCACGCAACCGTTGGAGGGGGCTCATGGAGGTCGTGGACCAGCACCACCGCACCCTGGCGGCACAGAGGTCGAGCTCTGCGCCCAGCCACGGTGAGCACGCCGGAGAAGGAGCCACGGTTGCTCGGCGAGCACGGGAACCCTAACCTTGGGGTTGGGTTGCGTGCAACCGCGAGAGGAGGCGAGGCACAAATCGCCTGGATAGAAGAGAACAGCGGAGCGTTTTGCCCCAGACGGTAACGGCGGAGATGGCCGGAGCTGGCCGGAGCGAGGCGGCGACGGTGAGGGCGACTCGGTCGCCAGGAGAAGTTGAGCACGGGCTCGTGCTCGAGAGAAGTGAGAGAGTGTGTGTGTGGATCGGTTCGGTCCAACCGTACCAGGTTCACCTTTGACCAGTTAAGCCAGGGGCTTAATTGTAAAATTTGGAATTTACAAAATCTTCCAAACTTCAAAACTTGCTATAAATTCAAACAAAATCCTATAAATAATTTAAAAATATCTACAAACATCAGCAGAAAATAAGTAATCCAAATAAAATATCTACTTGATTTATTGAAAACTATTTCTTATAGCAAAAATTCAAAAGATCCTTAAGTGAATTATTCTTTGGAATAATTTCTTAAAATTATTTTCTCAAGAAAAATAATATGGGAAAATAAATACTAAGTTCAAAATAATATTTGAACTATACCAAGACTATCTTGTTACTCATCCTAAATCAAAAATATTCAAACTTAAATGAATTTTTACACCAAATTCAAATACAGAAAAATCAACTAAAAATATGCAACATACTCTACAAAATATGAGGAATTTTTATGTAAGTTTTATTTGAAGTTTTGAAAAACATTTTGTGGATGAAAAATTCAAGGATCCTTAAGTGGAAATGACTTGAAATTCTTTTTCAAAAACTATTTTCTTAAAAGAAAATAATATGGGAAAATAAAGTCTTGAAGTTTAATTATATTGAACTATTTAAATTCAATCACTTTAAATTTATTCCTCATGAAAATTGTTGTCAAATTCTTTAAATAATTAAAAACTCTAAAGCACTTGAAAAGTCTTAAGTCCGCAACTTGGGTATTTTGGGGTGGCGATGCATATCATGATTATGCATAATAGCATGCTGCTAGATTTTTCAGTAGTCCTTACCAGGATTACTTTGCTATTTTCAGAACTCGGGGTCTTACCGCAAACCCTAGAACCCCGAAGGGCCTGAACTGTCACTTCTACCACAGGCAAGTTCATTCTTGCATGTCCGTTGAAATATTTTTTCAAAGTATTTATAAAAGTAATATATTTTATCATCTGCATAAAAAGAAAAATCTATTTTCGAATGATGTGAATTGCTATATATACTATTGTTGGCTGGCAATGGAACCACGGTATGATGTTGTGGTGGAGGTTCCATTGTACGGGAAAGTATATACCTAGGATTAATTACCAATGTCACAGTGATCCTAGCACCGTATTGAAGCGTTTACCATGAGATCTGCTATGGACGGTAAAAGTCAGAAGTATCTTCTCTCGTTCACATATCCTCGGCAGGCTATTACCTGGTTGTGTCCGTTGCGGCGGCCAACAGCGTGGAAGCGCGTGACCGTCCCACCTGACGGGGTGATTGGAATAGAAGCTCGGGAGGGGTGTCGGGATAGCGGTCTTTGTTACCGGCCGCGCCACAAATGGGCGGATATGTGTTGTGCAGAGAGGGCGGTGATTGGCTTTGGACTCACACCTGGCCCCATACCATGGAAGTATGGACGAGTTTGGCCGCTCGGAAAGGCAACAAGACTGGGTTTCTCTCATGGGTAAAGTTACGCAGCTCTGCAGAGTCAACAATAAGAAACTGTGACTGTCACATCCGTGTTCCCGGAAGGAACTACAGACCACAGCGGGAAAGGCATCCCAAGTGATGACTATGAACCCGTGGAGACTGTGAGCATAGTTTTCTGAAATAAAACCTGACCTTTTGAAGAAATCTTTTCCAAAACTTGCCTTATGTCAATGACCGTTGGTCATGGCAGTAGATAGTGCATAAAACACCTTATCGCCTATAATTTGAACTTGCTGAGTAACGCTCGTGTTGCTCACCCTTTTCCCCGTTAACCCCTGCTTAGATTTTGGAGCCATCAACGGAGTTGCCAGTTAGCCATCACGACGTCAAGGAAGTATCCAACAAGGAGTCAAGTTTACTGATGGAGCTTGAAGGAGTCAACTGCTACTTCACCGACAGAAGGATGACGACCACCTTGCCCAGATGTATATAACGACAACACTGCCGATGGAGGAGACAACATCATTTTGGAAGGAGTACATCTTGGATAAAGATATTCCAGATGGATTAGAGTAGGGCTGTGACAACAGCAGTAGTGGAATAGGAATTAGAGATAGAGCCGATATCCAGCTTAGTGATACAATTTGATCTTTTCTGTATTTCATTTGCAAGAGACTTGCTTCAATATAAAAGGGGGGTCTCAAGATTTTGTATTGAATAGTGTTGTAATCCTATAGTGTTACCTTGGACCGGCTATGTTTCTGTTGTACTACTCTGAGGGATGTAATATTTGCGGAGAGGTCCTTCCGTGCGTGTTACATCAACGACTTGTACACTACAACATGCAGTGGTGTGCTGGGTCACCGCAGATGGTATCAGAGCAAAATGACCTTAGGATTAAAACCCTTTTAGGAGACTTGTAGGTTGGTAAGACTATAGGAAGTTATCTTATCTAAACCATATCTTTCTACAACTATGATGGTTATTCACTTGAGAATACTACTGTTATACTTGTATAGATCTTCTTACTCGACTAGAGTAAATCTTCTTGACTATTCTTTTATAGGTACTTGTCTATCTTATTTGTTTTTCAACTTGGTGGGACAAGTTGAAGCTATTTTCTACCAATTAGTATCCCAAATAGATTACATCCAAGTCAGTGTTACCTATGAGGTATCATTAATAACACCATCCTATATGTGAAGACATATGATGAAGTAGAACCCTATCGTAAGTGTGTGAAGGATGAAGTCGGGAGGTGTTTGATGATGGTGAAGAATCATCTACAATCAACTAGGGAAAGTATGCCAATACTCTAAAGTTTTATTTCTAAGGAGATTAATCTTAGTATAGTATAGAGTCGTAAAGGAAATAGGAGATGCCATATGCAATGAAGGAAGCTACAATACTACTTATGGTATACAATCAGCAAGTACATGAAGGATCCAGAGATGTCAAGAGATGTTTGTTCAAGCCAAATGGAGGATTCAATCTACATGGAGTTTAGTTCCCTACGTAACCAAACCATACCACAACTACTCTTTGAGTACTTTGTCTTAGTATTATTCCATTGCAAATTGGCAATTGGGGTAACTACTGAGTCAAAAAGTTGTTAGAATAGGATCATAAGGTGATATAACCTATCTTGTAGTGTATAACATCTGAGCCTGGGTACTTTTGAGATGTTTTTACTCAAAGTACTACTTACTTTATGGGCTTATGTTGCATGTTTGCTATATAACTACATTCGGATTTATTGGATCTTATTGGATTTTTGATTGACTAGGTTGGTACATGAAGGTAGGATTTGATGTATAATGGCATGATTGTCACATTAAGTTCTTTTCTTAATGTTACTGATCTAGAGGTAGATAGTATTCGTGTGAGGAAGAGACGAGTTACTAACAAGATGAGGCGTTAAAGAAAGTTCATGAAGAGAATGAAGTCGAGAAGACAGAAGTCAATGAAGCCATTGATGGTGATGGACCACATTCTATACCATATTTAGTTCTTGGAGATATATTTCACAAATCCATGGAAGGGAGGAGGAACGAAGTAAGTTCAGTAAAGATTATCACCACCAGTTGGACAAAGATCTATCAAGATGGATGCCAGAAAAATCACTTGAGGAGATATGTCCAAGAAGGAAAGTTATGAAGTTTTTGCATATTAAGGCATGAAGTTTATCCATGGAAGTCCAAGATCAAGAAGGAAGAAGGAAAATATGGAGGATACATATGAGGTTGTCATAACTTGGTGGAAGAAGTTATTGTTGGAGCAATAAAGAGGATTGCTACAGAACTTAGGAGTCTAAGAGTATTATAAGGATGAAGACAAAGGCGTATGAAGACTGGAAGAACATGGATATTTCTAGTTCTAATGGAATAAGGGAAAAGTTGATCGTCTATTGAGAGGCATTACTAGAGATGGAAGCGGTGAAATTAACTGCCTAATAAGAGTTCGTGATTAGAACTTGGATATATATATATATATAAGGAAAAATTTGTGTTGGATACACAAACAGATTACAAGAAGAAGTGGACGAGAAAGTCATCCAACAAATAATGATAAGTCAGAAAGGAATGACAGAAGTAAAGTACTTGGATGAAAACACGTGGAGATTTCAGAGATGACATATCAACCATGTCAAGAAGTACAATTACATAGTCCAATGTTCAAGAGAGCATCATAACCATGGGAAAAGAATCCAATTTTGTCATGGATTGACGACAAGTCTAGAAGGTGGACCAATTTGGATGAAGGCACCTCACCACATATGATGTCGATGTACCAAACTCAGATTTTATATCTAGAGCAATTGTGGAGAAAGATGTATTACCAAGAGAATTGACATCCTAGAGCTGACCACTCGGATGTTGGAAGACGCAATCAAGGCGAGTTGCATGGTCAAACAAGTCACAACTGTTTGGAATTAGTCTGAAGTATCAGAAAGGAAGGAAATAATATGTCAGCTGAATTCTACATTGATGACCAACATCCTATTCAAGTTTGAAGTTAAGATAGCATCTAATGCACAAATTTAGGTGTGCAATTCTTTTCTTAAGACCACCGGATAAGCCAACTGGAATTCTAGCCATAGTAGGAATCCAATTTATCGGAGGATTACTTTGGTTGTTCACAATATGGTGGATATACCACGTATTCTTCAAGAAACTGTTGGATATATAGGAATAGTTAATATCTATTTATCGGAGAACGATACTGGGTATTCACAACATGGTGGATATACCACGTGTTCTTTGTGAGACCATGAGGTAGAAACAGTGCAAGTTCAAGCATAAAGAAGAGTTACGAAGCTTGACTGAATGGAGCCAACAGAATTAAACTCAACAGACAGAGGGTCAGAACGGAGGAAGACTTAGAAATTCCAAGGGGGAGAGTGAACAAGTGTATGGAATAGTACTTGGCAGAAGATGACGCGAAACTCAAAAGGAAGACTTTGACTGAGACAAGACTGAATTAGTTATTAATGCTTTAAAAGTTCTTCAAGAAAGACGAGCATTGTTGAAAATCCTTGATAAATTATGAAGCCAAGGAAGAAGATAAGAGTCGAAGAATGAAAATTTTAAGGGATTTAGTGGTCATAGAAGCTATGACTAAATGATCTAAAGTAGAGTGAACAAAAGAGACCAGAGTTCATGGATGGGGAAGTCTAGATACCTATTCGTTGAATCTGATTGAGACCAGGATCCGAGGGGATTAATGCCAGAAGGTTTGTACCTCTGATTACAATTGATTGAAGAGAAGATAGAGTAATCAAAGTTGGATAGACAAAGGTGTCTACTACATTCGAAGGAAGCAAATTACAAAGAGCAAATTATGTTCTATAAGACATGTTAAGAATAGTTACCTCATATTCTCAAGCAAAAGGAGATGAGCTTTACCACCAGAAGTGAGGTCTTCTTAAGCTCATGATTATAAGGAAGGGTACCACCTGAAGATCATATAAGGATGTAGAAAGGATCTTCGACAGAATGGTATAAAGCCAGAGTAATGCAAGGATGTCTGAAATGGATAATCCAAGAGACATGAAAAGGTAGTAAAATCATTGGAATCCAGTGGAGAAGCGACGAAAGTCGACAAATGGATAGTATGGATCCATGGAGGATGGACATAAGGATTTTTGACAAGGGATCACCTAAATCTACGTCCACGTCAGAAAGGAATTTGAGAGAATCAATATCTGCAGAAGTTCTTTCTACCTTACTCTACGCGAGAGAATCGAAACTTCGGGACGAAGTTTAGTTTAAGGGGGAGAGGATGTAATACCCCACAGTTTAGAGAGTCGGAAGGGTAGAATTAAGATTCGTGCATTTGCATAGCATTCATCTGAAAATGCGGGAAATTTTGGCACGTTAGATAAAACAATGCAAACTGATCGATATTTCTCTCGACTTGATGAATTAGGAGCTAGATCATCTTGTTGAGTGCTATAAATTTCGACATGACCTTTGTTCAATTCTCCACACTTTAGAAACAATTCACTAAAACCACAAGTTTATAATTCAAACAGGTATAAAGCACAAACAATTCATATTATCTTAAATCATTCAAAACCTTTGTTAGTACTTCTCCAACACAATCATTTGATTTCATCTGATTTCAAAAGGAAAATTGAAATAATCTTAAGTTCAAAACAATTCTATTCATTCCTAAATCTTTCTATACACACATATCACAAATATTACAAGATATAAATCACAAGAATTGTGAGGACATCATTTCAAATAATAGAGTCGTTCTATTACATCCACATCTCAAATACATATACAAATGATTACAAAAGAATTTCTAAAAGAATATATATATAAGAATTACATGGATTCACACTCCAATGTGCAGGAAACATTTGGATACAAATGATACAATTGATCAACACAATCAATTTACAAGATCACAGTACAAATATTCTTACAACATTTGAAAGAATACAAAAACAGTACTAAAAATTCCTAAATTAAAATCTTCATGTCTTCTTCATCTTCTAACCTGCAAAACAAACAACACATACAAGAGGAAATGGGGGTTAATGTTAAAATGTTGCCAACACCATTTGGTGCTGGCATGTTAATATATTGAACCTGGTTTTTAGCCTAACCAAAACTATGGTTCAATTAGGCTAAGTAGTGGAGAATGCTAGTAAACCAAAGGCAACAGTGGGACTGATCAAATCTGGATCATGCTCATTAATCTGAAGGCAACAGGAGGGGCAAAGGCTTTGTACAGCACTGAATAGAAACATCTTAGGCAACCAAGAGCAAAGGCAACAAGTGCTGTTTTGAGAATTTTGATCTCATGATCTTAAAAACAAGGCAACACTTAAATTTGCAAACTCCATAATTAAACCAGGAAACAAATAGACATAAAAGGCACAGTTGGTATCACATTTGCCTATTGATTAGGCAAATGGACCCTAAACCACTTATTAAGCTAGCCATCAGCTTAATTGGCCACACACTTGAGTTTAATCATCTCAAACCGACTATCTTAAGCCTTTCAATTCTCAGCCAAGCATTTCCACACAAATATCTGGATCAGATAGGATCAATGAGTCAAGAATGACTCAGAGTTATCACCATGGGGAGATGAACTGCGCAGCAGCAGCATTGAGCTGATATCCTAGGTGAAAAGGAGTGCAAAAGTGGTCAAATAAGGCAGCTCGAGGTAGAAGAGGGCCGCTGCAAGAAGGTGAATCACCACAGCCAATTATCCTGGTGTCACAAGCACAGGAGTGCTCAAATTTGTATAAATACATACCCAAGCCGCAGCCACTAGCACACACAAGTCACAGCCATCACAAACCACACTTTTCACAAGCAGCAGAATATCTAGCAGCACCATTTCCATCTGTTCTTCACCAAGAACAACCACAAATCACAAGCCAATCATGGAGATTACCTAAACTATCCACCACAAGCCATTAAAACTTAGGAGAAGCCAGGCAACAAGGAGGAGAAGGTAGAACCACAAGGTGCAGTCCAGAAGAGACGGTTGAACCTTGGAGCAAGATCAGATTCTTCCATAGCTTTATCTGCTCTACACCCAAGGTTGTTAAACATATGTGCTAGAGAGTGATTTAGCAGGTTCTGTAAATGACAGAACCATGCTTGAGTGCTGAATTTAGCATCTGTTCTTAACAGAACCTTGCTCAGCAAGGTGTGGTGCTATAGAAGATGATTTGCAAGCAGAGTACTTCTGTTATGTTCAAGAAATAGGACAGAGAGATGAAAGAGAGTGCAGTTGAGTGTTTTAGCATTTGATTGAGCATCTACAAAAGCAAGGGAATCATTTTCAGTGTAGTATCAGTTCTTATTATGTTTTTATCAAAGCACACAAGCCAGTGAACCAGCAGACCTAGATTAACTGAGCTATACACATCCTTACACTTGGAAGAAGCACAGGAAAGCATAAAAAATCATCTCTAAACAAGAAAGCTGCTGTGTAACTCTACAAGGAGGCATCACAGCAAGCAAAACTTGCCTAAATCATTTTTATAACACTTATTCATCACAGCTAGATCATTCAGTAAAAGTTCTAGCTCAGAATTATTTTTCTAAAGAGATTTACATCTCCTGTGAGCAAGAAATGCTCCCAATAATGAATCCAGAGGTAATGGATGGATCTAAACATGCTAGATCTACACCATTCATCTCATTCTTGGTGCACAATAGGTAGACAGTGCACATAATGGAGTAAAACATCAAGAATCATCGTCTGTTCATCAAGAACCTAAGCAATAGAGGCATACATGTTTATTCCTAAGTCCAAAGGCATTTATATCAAGTAGAGGAACTAGGAGAAGAAGAATAGAGGGGGAAAGATGAGTTTACCATGCGTACATGGCCGTAGATCCACGGCGGTGAGGCAGTGCCCACGCAACCGTTGGAGGGGGCTCATGGAGGTCGTGGACCAGCACCACCGCACCCTGGCGGCACAGAGGTCGAGCTCTGCGCCCAGCCACGGTGAGCACGCCGGAGAAGGAGCCACGGTTGCTCGGCGAGCACTGGAACCCTAACCTTAGGGTTGGGTTGCGTGCGACCGCGAGAGGAGGCGAGGCACGAATCGCCTGGACAGAAGAGAAGAGCGGAGAGAGGGAGCGTTTTGCCCCAGACGGTAACGACGGAGATGGCCGTAGCTGGCCGGAGTGAGGCGGCGACGGTGAGGGCGACTCGGTCGCCAGGAGAGGTTGAGCACGGGCTCGTGCTCAAGAGAAGTGAGAGAGAGTGTGTGTGGATCGGTTCGGTCCAACCGAACCAGGTTCACCTTTAACCAGTTAAGCCAGGGGCTTAATTGTAAAATTTGGAATTTACAAAATCTTCCAAACTTCAAAACTTGCTATAAATTCAAATAAAATCCTATAAATAATTTAAAAATATCTACAAACATCAGCAGAAAATAAGTAATCCAAATAAAATATCTACTTGATTTATTGAAAAATATTTCTTATAGCAAAAATTCAAAAGATCCTTAAGTGGATTATTCTTTGGAATAATTTTTTAAAATTATTTTCTCAAGAAAAATAATATGGGAAAATAAATACTAAGTTCAAAATAATATTTGAACTATACCAAGACTATCTTGTTACTCATCCTAAATCAAAAATATTCAAACTTAAATGAATTTTTACACCAAATTCAAATACACAAAAATCAACTAAAAATATGCAACATACTCTACAAAATATGAGGAATTTTTATGAAAGTTTTATTTGAAGTTTTGAAAAACATTTTGTGGATGAAAAATTCAAGGATCCTTAAGTGGAAATGACATGAAATTCTTTTTCAAAAACTATTTTCTTGAAAGAAAATAATATGGGAAAATAAAGTCTTGAAGTTCAATTATATTGAACTATTTAAATTCTATCACTTTAGATTTATTCCTCATGAAAATTATTGTCAAATTCTTTAAATAATTAAAAACTCTAAAGCACTTGAAAAGTCTTAAGTCCGCAACTTGGGTATTTTGGGGTGGCGATGCATATCATGATTATGCATAATAGCATGCTGCTAGATTTTTCAGTAGTCCTTACCAGGATTACTTTGCTATTTTCAGAACTCGGGGTCTTACAGCAAACCCTAGAACCTCGAAGGGCCTGAACTGTCACTTCTACCACATGCAAGTTCATTCTTGCATGTCTGTTGAAATATTTTTATCAAAGTATTTATAAAAAAATATATTTTATCATCTGCATAAAAAAGAAAAATCTATTTTCGAATGATGTGAATTACTATATATACTATTGTTGGCTGGCAATGGAACCACGGTATGATGTTGTGGTGGAGGTTCCATTGTACGGGAAAGTATATACCTAGGATTAATTACCAATGTCACAGTGATCCTAGCGCCGTATTGAAGCGTTTACCATGAGATCTGCTATGGACGGTAAAAGTCAGCCGTATCTTCTCTCGTTCACATATCCTCGGCAGGCTATTACCTGGTTGTGTCCGTTGCGGCGGCCAACAGCGTGGAAGCGCGTGACCTTCCCACCTGATGGGATGATTGTAATAGAAGCTCGGGAGGGGTGGCGGGATAGCGGTCTTTGTTACCGGCCGCGCCACAAATGGGCGGATATGTGTTGCGCGGAGAGGGCGGTGATTGGCTTTGGACTCACACCTGGCCCCATACCATGGAAATATGGACGAGTTTGGCCGCTCGGAAAGGCAACAAGGCTGGGTTTCTCTCATGGGTAAAGTTACGCAGCTCTACAGAGTCAACAACGAGAAACTGTGACTGTCACATCCGTGTTCCCGGAAGGAACTACAGACCGCAGCGGGAAAGGCATCCCAAGTGATGACTATGAACCCGTGGAGACTGTGAGCATAGTTTTTGAAATAAAACCTGACCTTATGAAGAAATCTTTTCCAAAACTTGCATTATGTCAATGACCGTTGGTCATGGCAGTAGATAGTGCATAAAACACCTTATCGCCTATAATTTGAACTTGCTGAGTAACGCTCGTGTTGCTGACCCTTTTCCCTGTTGACCCCTGCTTAGATTTTGGAGCCATCAACGGAGTTGCCAGTTAGCCATCACGACGTCAAGGAAGTATCCAACAAGGAGTCAAGTCTACTGATGGAGCTTGAAGGAGTCAACTGCTACTTCATCGACAGAAGGATGACGACCACCTTGCCCAGGTGTATATAACGACAACACTGCCGATGGAGGAGACAGCATCATTTTGGAAGGAGTACATCTTGGATAAAGATATTCCAGATGGATTAGAGTAGGGCTGTGACAACAGCAGTAGTGGAATAGGAATTAGAGATAGAGTTGATATCCAGCTTAGTGATACGATTTGGATCTTTTATGTATTTCATTTGCAAGAGACTTGCTTCAATATAAAAGGAGGGTCTCAAGATTTTGTATTGAATAGTGTTGTAATCCTATAGTGTTACCTTGGACCGGCTATGTTTCTGTTGTACTACTCTGAGGGATGTAATATTTGCGGAGAGGTCCTTCCGTGCGTGTTACATCAACGACTTGTACACTACAACATGCAGTGGTCGCCGCCCCAGCAGCAACCGTTACCGTCGCCGCCCCAGCAGTAACCGTTGTCGTCGCCGCGCCTCCTCGAAATCGAACCTCCCAACCAGCCTTTTGGCAGCTGGGCCCGCCGCCGCCGCGGCGGGGGCCGGCGGCAGCGGCGGCGTGTAGGGCCGGTGCTGGGCGGGTTTCTGGCGGCGGCGCGGGTTGCACCGGTGTCACCCTAGGGTGCGACACGGGGAGCAGGTCTATCTCGGGAGAGTTGTGTGGTCACATTTAGAGGGTTGGTTTTGGGGCGAAGATAAATAGTTGGGATGATCATTGGATCCTGAGCAAACCAACAAGGTATTTACTTCAAGGGGTCAATTACTTTAAAAATATTGTGCAAGATCTTATTGACCCAATTACAGGAAGATGGATGGATCCATTATCCGTGACAATTTTCTGTACATTTATATGGAAAGAATTATGCGTAATCCTGGAGATTTATAGCTTGGCACAAAACTAAATATTTTAGTTCCTATGTCTGCTTTGCCCACTATGTCGGGTGGGAACATCAATTTGGGGCGTGGACGAGATGAGAAGATGGGCATGCCACGTCGTGTGTGAATCCTCTTTGGGAGGTGGTTTGGGACCTCAAGTCCCAAGCAAGGTGAAGATGTTCCTTTGAAAACTTTTGCATGGTACTATTCCAGGAATGGATGTTGTGGCTTTTAGACATATCTGAGTTCGTGTTTGCAAGTCTGGCCCGAAGGATACCAAACACCTGATGTTCACCTGTGAACTTGCACATGATGTATTTAAAGCTCTTGGTTTGTTTGATTCAATCGAACATGTTCTTAATATTGATAGATCAGGGTCTATGGTGTTGGAGGAAACCCTTCGTTTTCGGAAAAAGGAAGTCGCTAGTTTTTGGGAAGTTTGGAGTTTTATTAATCTATTTCAATTGGTGCATGGTATATATGGCCAGAGAGGTGATCGCTGGTGAAGGGTGAACACGTTCGGCCTTCTTGATTCAAGCTCTCATGACAAATTATGGTGCGTCTACTCCAGGTACTCCGCCTGCAACGAGTCCTCCTCCTCGAAGGCAGAACGGATGTGGACTAGTGGAAAAACATCTTGGAAATGTTTAGGGAGCAATTCATAGTAATTAGTCAAAGAATAATTACAATCAAGTGGAACAAAAGAGTGCTCGTGGTACATTACAAGACTAACACAATGACTTGAAAGTTTGGATGAAATTACTAGCAAGCACGTATGGAACAAGCTTTTAAGCATGTGAGTCCAAATATCTAGAGCTAATTCGCGTAATTTTAAGTTGAATAATTCAAGATTACCAATGAGACGGGAAAATAAGATCCCACTGGGACCCAAGCTCCCTATTAGCAAAACAGATAATTAAAAAATGAACACAAACCAAACATAGAAAAGAAACTACAGAATGATGTCTAGAAAACAAAAATCTGGCCAAAAAATGTAGGTGTTCGTTAAAGTATTTCAATAAGCTATTATTAGTAAGAAAAACTTTATAAACTGTTAGTGGAACATAGACTATGCTAACTAAAAGGTTAAAACCAGATACACATACACACTCAACTAGAAACATCCGGAAAGGAATGAACATCGAGTAAAGAAGAAAAGACGAGAGAGGGAGACAAACAAAACAAACAAAGAAAAAGAGACAGTACGTAACACGAACATGCAGGACCCCTGTAGCTCCGTCGCAATAGCTATCTTTTTTGTAAGTATTAAATCGTGGTAAATCGAACAATGCGTCAGGGTGGGTAATATATATTCTAGCAGAACTAATTCGATGGGAGCTTTCGAAAATCATTTTGTTCTGCTCGTTTACAGGTAAAAGTCTAAGATCTGATGATCTAAACAGCTTTCAAATCTCAGTCACTGCCGACATGCTTTTCACTCATGATTTTAGCTTTAGGCCTTCCGGCTTTACCATAGTACTACGACGGGTCTAGGTGACTAGGCTTAAAGATTTTTTTTTTTTGATTTTCTAGGCTTAAAGATTTTGATTGATGCTCTCGCAGCTTTGCATCATATCTCAGTGCCGACATGAGGACAGACAGTGTACCAGCAGCCACGTGTCCTGAATCGAGTACTCGGTTGTATTACTTCCACGGTAGCCAAAATTTAAAAGTTGGCAAGAGCCAGGAAGCAGACATTCGGCAAGCACGAAGAGTAGTGGCCGGCAGAGATTCCAGTAAACAAAAGCTACCCCTGCCCTCTGCACTAGGCCGTGTCGTCGGCCTCCGGTATCCTATGCGTGCCCGTGCCTCTCCTGCTCCGTTCTCTCATCTACAGTATAGATTGAGAGGTACAATAGCCAATAATCAGCAGTATTATTTCATCGGCAGAGTGGATAGATTGTACTGTACAAAGTATACTTTTTATAAAACAATACAAAATATTTGCCATATTCATTGATTAAGGAGGAGGTTTTAAAGTCTTACAAGCCTAGTCTTGCCCAAAACCGCCACGGCTATAAAACTAGAAAAATTACTCTCGCGGTATAATATTACTAAGGGCTTTCGCCCCAGCAAGGCACCACATGGCCGCCTCATCACTTATCTTCGAGCATGGTTACAGTTTGAAACGTCTTTCGTACGAGCGCGCCTCGCTCGCGTGTGACGCGTGGAGTGGGTCCTACCCATGTGCACATCTTCCTCCTCCTTCTTTTCTCCCTCCCGTACCCATCTTTATCGACAGGCCGAGATGGCGCCGGCGACTCCGCTACGAAGCCGCAATGGAGAAGGTGGCCGTCGAGGCTAGACATTATCGATGTGGGTAGGGTAGGGTTCGCCGATGACGAGCTTCGGTGTGGTGGGGGCTTAGAGGGATGGTCGGGCGCGCGGCAGCGGAGGCCGTGCTTGGAGGAGGGCGGGGCTGTGAGGCGGTCGCGGTAGCACCGCCGTGCGAGGGGCGGAGGCAGGCGGTTAGGCCGCCAGTGGCGGTGAGCTACCGCGACCGCCGTGCGAGGGGCGGAGGCAGGCGGTTAGGCCGCCAGTGGCGATGAGCTTGTCTTCCTCCTACCGTCGCCCACGTGCCCTGATCGAAAACCGCGCGAGCTAGTTCTCCCAAGAGACAAGCATGACGAGGGCGGGCCAAACCATTTCACGTGATTGTTTTGTTTGTTTCAATGTATTGATGTGTAGTAATCTCTCTGAAAAAAACATACTCCTACAAGGATCTAGTAGTACTCCTAATTGGTAAGCGTGATAACATTTTTTATTAAAATGGGAGCGTGCTGTTTTACATGCACCAAATCCTGTGGAAATTTTACAATTTTAGTTCTACAAGCATGCGTGAACATTTAGAAATATTATTTCTAAGAACTGTGGCATGCATGGCAGCATGGCCCTGCCTGCGCGACTGCGCGTAGCTGCAGTGCGATGCAGCCTTGCAGGCACGAGGCGTGCCTCCTGCACTGGGCCACGCTACACGAGCACAGTTTTACTGCCATCAGGTCCATGCGACTGTTGAGCCTCCTTCGATGCCAAAAGATTTGGTAGGTAGCGCTCAATGTTTCAAAATATCCCGGTAGGAATTTTGGAGTATTTAAATCCTTGGAATGTTTTTACGATAGTTATTTGATTTGTAGGATTGGAATCCATATAAATTATGTGCTTTGCCCTAGATTTCATCGGAAATCTAACATTTACATCCTCTCAAACATTTTTTTTATTTTTTTAATCTTTCGCTTTCCCGGTGATGGAATCAAACAATCCGAGTATGCTTGGAATGGACATGACATTACAATCCTGCTTTTTTTTAGAATACTGTGAATCAATGAGCCCTTAAGGGTTTGTATCCTTAGATATTTTTCCTTCCAAACCGTCTAATTTGCAGGATTTGAGTATTTCACCTCAACTTGAATATCTTGTTTTGTGTGATGTATGTGGTGTCAAACACGTGACAAAACTCCATGAATCTCAAGAATTCTAGATGACTTAGCACCTTAATCATCCGTTTCTATTTCTCTACTTTAAGAATAATGTGCATTATAAGGCCATCCCAAGCAATTGGTAACCACCTACATTTTGGATTACTTGGTCAGCATGTGCCAATGAACTTAACTTATTTGTTGCTTATTAATGACATTACTTTTTTTTTACCTTAATGACTTAATTCTTCTCTATTGACTGGTAGGCAGCTAAGACACTACATGGTTCTTGGTGTGACTTGATCAAGAAACACGTTTTCGCTTGATATTTTGTGCATATTTGCTTGTGAAGTTCACAAAGTTTGTCAATAAACTCCCGAATCATGGTAACTACAAAATGGGGTGAGTATATGCTGGTGTCCTTGCAAAAAAACTTATTAATTGCCAGGAAAACCGAAGCTCGGCTCGTTTCGAACGGGGCACATATGATTTTCGTTCTTTGAAAAATTCAGCTTTCGGTGCCCTCCACCTAACTAGCAACAGTGACAAAAAAAACAGTGACAGGTTTAAGTTTTTAACCACTTAAGTACGTCTGACAGTCTAGGTAGCAATCATAGACGTCGGCCACAATCCCGAACCTTCGTGCCAAAGCCCTAATAATTAGCTACTCGTAACCTTTGCTTTCCTGGCTATAAATACCCTCCCACCCTGAGCCTTAAACCTCAACCCAGACCAACACCAGCCTCTCACTCGATCTCTTTCCACTCCCAACACCATCACAGCTAGCAAGCCATGGCGTTCTCCAAGCCCCTTGCCGTCTTTCTGCTGGCGGTGGCGGCGACGGCGATGTGCGCGGCGGGGCAGCAGGACTGCAGCGGGCACAAGGTGACGGTGCAGAACATCTGCGGGCACGACCTGAACCTGGGCATCGCTCCGGTGGCCGACAGCAAGCTCCTCTTCAGCAACGGGATGCTGCTCCGCCACGGGACGCACCAGTCGTTCGACGTGTGCGCGTGGACGGGGAGCGTGTCGGCGCAGGGCGCGCCGGTGGTCAAGTTCCACCTGGGCCACGAAGGCGGGGCGTACTACGAGGTGACCACCGACCAGGCGAGCGCCGCCATCCACGTCTCCGTCACGCCACACGGCAACCCGCTGCAGGGCCACTGCCCCACCGCCGGTTGCAACGAGGACAAGTGCTTCGAGCACTCCGTCCCCGGCGGCAACTGCCACGGCGTCTCCGAGATGAAGGTCGTCTACTACCAGAAGCACTAGGTCGTCAACCGCGACGAGCTAGCGCCGGCGTACGGCTAGCTGCTCTGCTCGCTAGTGTTTAGGAATAAGTTCTCTTGCAGCTCGATCGTTGATAGCGTCTCAGCTGCGAGTTAATCATCGTACTAGTACCGTTGTGTCCTGTTGTGTCGTACGTCTTGTGTCAGATCGAGTCCATGCGTGTTAGCTTGCTCACATGCATGTGTACGTCGTACGCAGTGTTGTACCCTTTTTTTTTTGAGTGTTGTGCCCTAGTTTGGTGTTTGGTTTGTGCGTTAAGAAAAGTTAATCCAAGTTAAAGTTTGGCCGGCCTCATTGCGCTTTTTCTGCGAGCTGCTTTTAGTTTACCCTCGATCCACCGTAAAAGATTTAGATCGTGCTGCAATCCACGGCAGCTAGATGCTACTGTAGAAGCAGAGCATCAGTGCGTGGCTCGGAGCTGCTTTTTACCCATGGATTAAGCCAGGAATAAAGGGTGGAGTTACTTTGTTCTTCTCTCTTTCCTCTCTCTCGAAGTCTCCTCCGTCCCACCTTTTGAGAGTCGTCTACCGACGGCCGGGCCGATCTGCCGTCTGCCTCGCCGGAGTAGCCGGCCGGGGATGGACTAAGAGAGGCGCCGGATGTAGGGTTGTACATAGTAGCTTCAATAAAGTTAGATCTAGTTTGTTTAGGCTGTATGCCTGTCTTTGGCGCTATACCGTGTCTTGGAGTAGAGTGCTGGTTCCCATCGGCCGGATCTGGCGCGTGCTGGCCTTGTTCGCCGGTGTGCAGCTCCTGTGGCGGAAGCTGTCGCAAGCGGTGGCGCTGAGACGAGAGATCTCCGAAAATAAGGCCGTCTTCCCTGTCTTTTCGAGCTTGTCTGGCCTGCCGTTCGGGCGCGGCGAGGCCCAGAGGTGGTGGTGCATCTCATCCAGCTTTCCATGGTGGAAAGTGGTCTTGAGAGGTGCTACTGCAAGCTCTTCTTCGAATAAGCCCATTACTGGCTGCCTGGTTCGAGCCGAGGTGGATTTGCTGCTTCCTGTTGCTGGCCATCGTGGAGATGGCACATGTGGACGGTGATGGAACTCACTTTGTGCTAGAGTTGGGGAGCAGGGAATCGGCGTTGCTTCCGCGGCAATCTTTGCGAGTTCGCTATCAGCAGCTTTTCGTCCACTGCCTGAGGCAGGTTGGCTGCTGAATCTCATGGCCGATAGGCGGCCACTCCCACCCTGGTTGACAGCAGTTGCTGGTCCTAGGGATTATTTCAACCTCCAGGCCGTTGTGCCAAGTTGGAGGCCCTCTTGCTCCGATGCGGTGTGCTCCCACTGTAGTGCCCCAAGTGGCCATGTCCCCGGTGGTGCTGCAGCTGATCGCGATCGGATGCATGCGAAGATCGGCGGAGAAGGAGCTGGAAGAAGGCCCGGACTTGATTGCTTTCTTTATCTTTGTTCCAGGGTTCTTGGTGCAAAAATTGAGGACTTGGTTGTCTTTTATTTTTCTTTTATGGTCTTGTATGTAATATGTACTCCACCGACAGCGGATTAATGCAGAGCTTCGGGGTCCTTCGCGACCCCTTGTTCCAGTTCAAAAAAAAAACATGGATTGTGGAATCTCCAAACGTAAGGAATAACATATACGAAACGACATAATGCTGGCAAGCCTAGTCGGTTCTACTACTCGGCTCATAAAACCGAACACCTAGCTTTAAAAGATGCACTGCTCTGCTCCTGGATGAACTTTGAGTTTGCTAAAACATATTTAAAAATCGCTAATTAATTTTAAAAATCAAATACCGAGTTTTAAAAATCTCGTGGATCGGGCAAACGGTTTAGGATATAAAACACTTTTGTTGTTCAAAATCAATTTATAGTGAGCTTTCTCTATATGCTTGTCGCTTTATTGTACCAATAATGCTATATTTATGGACAAAACTCTCGCTTTATTGTACCAATAATGCTATATTTACGGACAAAACTCTTAGAGCATCTCCACCGCTCCCAATAGAGCGTTCCGTTAAGTGTCCCGGACAAGTTTTAATGGGAGCGCCGGCACAGATTGTCGCCCTGTTGGGAGCCGCTACACCCACCCGCGCTCCCAATTGGTTTTTTCATATGTTTTTTGAAACATGAATACAAACGAACTGACAATTTTTCATTGAAGAGTACATTTAAATTTTTTAAGGGAAATTTAACAAACTTATTTTTTTAACTGCAACCTAGATGCAGCCCTATATCTAGCGGCACTTCCGTCTTCGGTGTGGGGAACTTGAATGTTGCTGCCTCCCCCCCCCCCCCCCCCCACATTGGTCCCTATAGTCGGAGGTGGCCTTGATGAACGTAGATGCATCTCAAGGAACTTTTGCATGCCTCTGGGTCGCCGTCCTTGCCGAAGTGTGGTGGGGTTTTATCTAGCGGTGGAAGAGGGAAGCCTCGATGGCCGTCTGCATACCCTCCCACTCTGAATCTGGCCAGTCGTCATCGTCGTCCTCATCCTGCGCCGCATCCTCTGGTGTCGGTGCTGGTGCTGGGGCAGGTTCTTGTGCCGGAGCCGGTTCCTGGGCCGGTGCCGCTGCTACAAGAGGCTCGCCATCGAACATTTCGTCGTCTGACGTGAACCACTCCCTAGGTGGCAATGACATGCCGAAAAGGGAGGAAGAAGCTATCGCAACACCTTGTACTCAGCGTCCACCACGGCGTACCACAAAGATGTAGTCGAGGCACGCCTGCCCGCTGAGCTGCAGCGCCACCGGCATCTTGACGATGCTCGTCACCAACCCGTCCGGTAGGTGACAGCTGTCTGGCACCGGGATGTTGTGGCGGAGGTGGTGCCGTGCCTCCTCCACCGTCAGAGCTAGAAGCGTACGGGAGAGAGGTGGCCTCCCGGGTGCGTACGACGGCAGATCGTATGACAGAGGTGGTGGCGCTCAGACGAGGTGGCCTCCTCGGGGCAACGCGCGAGGAAGCACTACTCCTCGCGCAACATCTCGCGGCCCCCCACCTCGCCCATCTACCGCTCCTCGTGGAGAAGGCAACATTGCTCTAGACGCTCGCGGCGTTGCTCCCTTCTCAGGCCGCGGTCACGGCAAGCCGCACGGTCCACGGACAGTGCCGTGCGGCGAGCCAGCTTCTCGTCGCTCATCGGTCTTCGAGTCATCTTGCGGCGGCCAGGCATGGTGGAGAGGTGATACAGCTCAAACGTATCTATAATTTTTGATGTTCCATGCATGTTTTATATCAATTGCTACATGTTTTATATACACTTTATATCATTTTTATACATTTTCTGGGACTAACCTATTAACAAGATGCCACAGTGCCAGTTCCTGTTTTCTGCTGTTTTTATATTCTAGAAAAGCTAGTCAGGAAATATTCTCAGAATTGGACGAAACTTCACGGAGGGACCTATTTTATCAGAACACACCTGAAGGTCCAAAGGAGCAACGAAGAGGAGCCAGGAGGGCCCCACACGCACCTAGGGCGCGGGTCCCCCCTGGCGCGCCCTAGGATGGTGTGGGCCCCTCGGGGGTTTCTAGTCGCCGCCCTTTCGCCTACTTATTCCCCCCGACGCGAAAACCCTAAAAGGATCGATGATTTCTCCAGAAGAGTTCCGTAGCTCCGCCGCCACCAAAAACCATAATTCGGGGGACAGAAGTCTCTGTTTCGGCACCCTGCCGGGACGGGGAATTGCCCCTGGAGCCATCTCCATCGACGCCACCACCATCTTCATCGCCGGCGCTGCCTCCCATGATGAGGAGGGAGTAGTTCTTCATCGGGGCTGAGGGCTCTACCGGTAGCTATGTGGTTTATCTCTCTCTCCCATGGTGTGATCTTTATGTGATCATGAGCTTTGTAATCTAGTTGAATCCATAGATTTTACTCTTCATTATCTTATATGCTACTCAAGTGGTTTTATTAATGTAATCTCCGGAGTCAACTTTGTCCCACGGTGCGAAGTTGACAGTGTGCGCCCCGTGTGTGGCTCTTAGGCTAAAGATAACAGGAATACTTATCATGAGTTATTATTTGCGTTGGATGTCTCTATGAAATTGCGGTGTTTGTCTAGTACTATTTAGGGCGCTCAAGTTGACAGTGTGGGCTTCCCTAGATGTGGAATGCGATTTTAAGGTGTGCTGTTATAGCCCTACGCAGTGGATTGGTGTTCGTTATCCAACGAGAGAATAATTCATAGTAGCATAGTGAAGAGGAAATATCTATGTATTCAATTATATTATTATTGTTGAGAGTGTCCACTTGTGAAAGTATGATCCCTAGGCCTTGTTTCCAAGCATTGAAACACCGTTTACAATCAGTTCTGCTACATGTTTGCTTGCTGCCATTTTTATTTCAGATTGCAATCATCCATATTACTTGTATTTTAATATCTCTTCGCCGAACTAGTGCACCTATACACCTGACAAGTGTATT
The DNA here is from genome assembly GCA_947311845.1 of Poa pratensis. NCBI lineage: Eukaryota > Viridiplantae > Streptophyta > Magnoliopsida > Poales > Poaceae > Poa > Poa pratensis. The sequence goes on along the minus strand of CAMZMU010000116.1, from coordinate 20,224,153 downwards.
GGGTGTGTTGGGGACACAAGAGACTTCTTGTATCTTAATTGCAGGGTTGCTTGAGAGGGATGTCTTTGACCTCTACCTCCCTGAGTTCGATAAACCTTGGGTGATTCACTTAAGGGAAACTGGCTGCTGTTCTACAAACCTCTGCACTTGGAGGCCCAACACTGTCTACAAGAATAGAAGCGTGCGTAGACATCAAGCTATTTTATGGCGCCGTTGCCGGGGAGGTAAGGTAAAAGGTACTCACATCCTCCAGCTACTTAGCTATTTTCTAGCACTGTTGCTGACGTGTGAGTGCTCGAAGGTATTTCCTTTAGATTCTGCAATTATATCTTTTTGTTTCTTATTTTTATTTTACTAGTTAGGCTTAATGGAAAACAACAAAAAAATTAGAGAGCTCTATGAAATTTATCTTGAGTTAGGACATGATGCTTTTGAAGAGAAAATTAAAAAAACTATGGAAAATTATTTGCGTGATGGTAGCAATGTTATATCTATGAATTCTTTGAACACCATTATTGCTAATGCTATGCAAAGCTCTAAGCTTGGGGAGGTTGAGGTTTTTGAAAATCCTTTTGCTACAAATGATTATAATGACTGTGATATTTTCAGTCCACCTACTATTGAGGATATAGTTTATGTTGATTATGATATGCCTCCTATATATGATGTTTACAATGATGAATATGATATTTTTAGTCCATCTACTATTGAGGATAAATTCATTATGATTATTCTATGCCTCCAATTTATGATGATTACAATGATGGATGTGATACTTTTACTCCCACTATTACTAATGAAACTGTTTATGCTTATGTGGAGAGTAATGATACTTTTATGCATGTGGATCATGATAAGAATGCTTTATGTGATAGCTATATTGTTGAGTTTATTCATGATGCCACTGAAAATTATTTTGAGAGAGGAAAGTATGGTTATAGAAATCTTCATGTTACTAAATTTTTCTCTTTATGATGAAGGTTTTGAGCTTTCTCTTGATTTGCTTTTATTTGCTGGGTACTTTAAGACCTACTGGTCCTTATGAGAGAGGGAGACATGGTTCATATATCACAATAATATTAAGTCTCCTCTCTTTATGTTGAAATTTTGAAGTTGCACTTGTTTTGCCTTCCTATGCTAGTCACTTTGTGCTTTATTGATTTATTTTCTTACAAGATTCCTTTGCATAGGAAGTGGGTTAGACTTAAATGTGTTTGATATTTGCTTCTTGATGCTCTTTCATATTCACTCTTATACATATGAGAGCATCATCAAAATTATCATGCCTAGCTAAAAGGCTTTAAAGAAAAGCGCTTGTGGGAGACAACCCATTTTTTTATTTCTGCAATTTGAGTCAAGGTGTGTTTACTTCTGTATCAATGCCTTTGTATCTTTATTTTCTTGCATTGTTGTGCCAAGTAAGGCCTCTAATAGGAAGATGATGCTAGATTTGGATTTCTGCGCAGGAACAGATTTCTGCTGTTCACCGTTTTGCTTCTGTAAAATCACAGAAAAATTATTTAAATCTGAAAATTTTGTGCGTGATCTATGAATGTCTGAATCTTTCATTAGTTCAAAGTTTTTCGATCTGAGCGTCGTAAGTGCCTCGAAAAAATTCGTCTTTGCGGACTGTTCTGTTTTAGACAGATTATGCCTTTTTATTTTGCATTCTCTCTTTTACTAGTGTTGAGTGAAATTCTTTTTTGGGTGGAAGAGCTTCACATAACATCAGTGGCAGTAGCTAATGTTTAAAGTAACAAGTCATATTGCGTCTTTATAGAACATGTGAATTTTTGATTATGCACTAACCCTCTAATGAGATTTACTTTGAGTTTGGTGTGACGGAAGTTTTCAAGGGTCAAGAGAGAAGGATGATATAATAGGATAGAAGAGTGAAGAGCTTAAGCTTGGGGAGGCTCCCATGGATCTCCCCAGCATATTTCAAGAAGACTCAAGCGTCTAAGCTTGGGGATGCCCAAGGCATCCCCTTCTTCATCGGCAAAATTATCAGGTCATCTCTAGTGAAACTATATTTTAATTCTTTCACATCATATGTGCTTTTCTTGGAGCGTCTGTGTGCTTTTATTTTCAGTATTGTACTTTTATTTTCAATAAAGCTTGACTGGACCCTAGCATTCTTGATTGGGAGAGAGACACGCTCCGCTTTTTCATGAGAATACTCCTATTCTTCACTTATATTTGTTGAGTATTCATATCTAGCGCTGTTCAGCTTTTAGCTCTTGTTTTCATGTATCTCTTGTCAGAGCTATTAGCTTTCTTTTAGAAAGTACTCTCTTGCTTCACTTATATTGTTTGGAGAGTTGTTGAAATAAATTGATTGGTGTTTGGTTGGTTCAGAAAATGTTGCATGTGGTAATTGGTATAAGGAAAAACTTGCATAATCTTGTAGATCACTAATTTGGATAACTTGATGCTTGTCAATTGTTTTGAGTTAACAAGTAGATCATGATTAAATTTGTGCATCACATGAGTTAAGCCTATTAGTGAAGAACTACCGTAAAGCTTGTTGAAAATTTGGTTTGCATCGGTGGTATCTCTAAGGTCTAGATATTTTCTAATAACAGGGTTTGGTTAACAAGGAAGACGGTATGAAGTCTTATAACGTTTGCAATATGTTTGTCATATAAAACTTGGTGTACGGGTTGATATTCTTGTTTGCTTACATAAACCTTGCTAGCCTAAACTCTGTACTGAGAGGGAATGCTTCTCGTGCATCCAAATCCTTGAGCCAAAATCCATGCCATTTGTGTCCACCATAACTACCTATATGTGGTATTTCCTTGCCACTCCAAGTAAATTTTTCATGTGCTACCTTTAAATTATTCAAAATGTTATTATTCCCTTTTTGTGTCAATGTTTACTAGCTCATGAGGAATTAGTGTGGTTATTCTTTATTCTATTTGTCAAATGGACTTTTACACCTGGACTAGCGGCATATACATCCGCTTATCCTCTAATTTTGCAAAAAGAGCTGGCAACGGGGTGCCCAGTCCCAATTAATTACAACTTTAACCATTAATTCTCTTCACACTTTTGCCCTGATTCATCAGTAAGCAATGACAAACAGTGAAATACCTGCATGTGTGTAAACCAAAGAGAAAGAGGGATGATCTGCCTTGCTGGTAGAAATAACGTCCTTCATGGGAGCCGCTCTTAAAAGTCCGTTTGACAGGTAGAATACTGTTCTCACCCGCTACCATTCGTTGACAATTAACAAACACCTCTCAAAAATAGATACTCCTCCATGGTATGTGATTGATGGAAGGCACCCGAGGATTCGGTTAGCCATGGCTTGTGTTAGCAAGGTTGGGAGGAGTATCAAATATTTTATGCAATCTCTATATGCTTTCAAAAACCTAAAAGCTCTAGCACATGACTTAATCCCTGCTTCCCTCTGCGAAGGGCCTTTCTTTTACTTTTATGTTGAGTCAGTTTTCCTATTCTTTCTGTCTTCCACAAGCAAACACTAGTGTCAACTTTGTTACAACATGCGTTATATGCTACGTATTGGACTTGTTATACTACTTTGTGTTGACGATATCCATGAGATAAATATGTTGAAAGTTGAAGCAAATGCTGAAACTTAATTCTTCCTTTGTGTTGATTAAATACCTTTTATTAGAGACTATTGCTTTATGAGTTAACACTTATGCAAAACTGTTTGATGCTTGTCTCGAAAGTACTATTCATGAAAACGTTTAGCTTGTGTGATTCATTGTTTACTCATTATCTATTTGGTAGCAAATTATAGACCATTGACTTGGATCACTTCATTCATTTACATGTGCCTTACAATATTATTGATCAAGATTATGATGGTAGCATGTCACCTCAAAAATTATTTTGTTTTTATCGTTTACCTACTCGAGGACGAGTAGGAACTAAGCTTGGGGATGCTGATACGTCTCAAACGTATCTATAATTTTTGATGTTCCATGCTTTTTATATCAATTGCTACATGTTTTATATACACTTTATATCATTTTTATATTTTCTGGGACTAACCTATTAACAAGATGCCACAGTGCCAGTTCCTGTTTTCTGCTGTTTTTGTATTCCAGAAAAGCTAGTCTGGAAATATTCTCGGAATTGGACGAAACTTCACGGAGGGACCTATTTTATCAGAACACACCTGAAGGTCCAAAGGAGCAACGAAGAGGAGCCAGGAGGGCCCCACACGCACCTAGGGCGCGGGCCCCCCTGGCGCCCCTAGGGTGGTGTGGGCCCCTCGGGGGTCTCCAGCCGCCGCCCTTTCGCCTACTTATTCCCCCCGACGCGAAAACCCTAAAAGGATCGACGATTTCTCCAGAAGAGTTCCGTAGCTCCGCCGCCACCAAAAACCCTAATTCGGGGGACAGAAGTCTCTGTTTCGGCACCCTGCCGGGACGGGGAATTGCCCCGGAGCCATCTCCATCGACGCCACCACCATCTTCATCGCCGCGCTGCCTCCCATGATGAGGAGGGAGTAGTTCTTCATCGGGGCTGAGGGCTCTACCGGTAGCTATGTGGTTTATCTCTCTCTCCCATGGTGTGATCTTTATGTGATCATGAGCTTTGTAATCTAGTTGAATCCATAGATTTACTCTTCATTATCTTATATGCTACTCAAGTGGTTTTATTAATGTAATCTCCGGAGTCACCTTTGTCCCACGGTGCGAAGTTGACAGTGTGCGCCCCGTGTGTGGCTCTTAGGCTAAAGATAACAGGAATACTTATCATGAGTTATTATTTGCGTTGGATGTCTCTATGAAATTGCGGTGTTTGTCTAGTACTATTTAGGGCGCTCAAGTTGACAGTGTGGGGTTCCCTAGATGTGGAATGCGACTTTAAGGTGTGCTGTTATAGCCCTACGCAGTGGTTGGTGTTCGTTATCCAACGAGAGAATAATTCATAGTAGCATAGTGAAGAGGAAATATCTATGTATTCAATTATATTATTATTGTTGAGAGTGTCCACTTGTGAAAGTATGATCCCTAGGCCTTGTTTCCAAGAATTGAAACACCGTTTACAATCAGTTCTGCTACATGTTTGCTTGCTGCCATTTTTATTTCAGATTGCAATCATCCATATTACTTGTATTTTAATATCTCTTCGCCGAACTAGTGCACCTATACACCTGACAAGTGTATTGGGTGTGTTGGGGACACAAGAGACTTCTTGTATCTTAATTGCAGGGTTGCTTGAGAGGGATGTCTTTGACCTCTACCTCCCTGAGTTCGATAAACCTTGGGTGATTCACTTAAGGGAAACTGGCTGCTGTTCTACAAACCTCTGCACTTGGAGGCCCAACACTGTCTACAAGAATAGAAGCGTGCGTAGACATCAAGCTATTTTATGGCGCCGTTGCCGGGGAGGTAAGGTAAAAGGTACTCACATCCTCCAGCTACTTAGCTATTTTCTAGCACTGTTGCTGACGTGTGAGTGCTCGAAGGTATTTCCTTTAGATTCTGCAATTATATCTTTTTGTTTCTTATTTTTATTTTACTAGTTAGGCTTAATGGAAAACAACAAAAAAATTAGAGAGCTCTATGAAATTTATCTTGAGTTAGGACATGATGCTTTTGAAGAGAAAATTAAAAAAACTATGGAAAATTATTTGCGTGATGGTAGCAATGTTATATCTATGAATTCTTTGAACACCATTATTGCTAATGCTATGCAAAGCTCTAAGCTTGGGGAGGTTGAGGTTTTTGAAAATCCTTTTGCTACAAATGATTATAATGACTGTGATATTTTCAGTCCACCTACTATTGAGGATATAGTTTATGTTGATTATGATATGCCTCCTATATATTTGCTACAAAAAATTGTTGAATGTGATATAGGGGAGAGGATATAGGAGAGCTGCTGGAGATGACCAAAATTTAGGGGAGGAATCTTTTTAAGGGGAGTCCCCTAAATGCATACATAGGGAGAAGAAATAGGGAACTGCTGGACTTGCTCTAACCCTCGCCGCTCCGCCTATAAATATCGTACAATCCCTGATCCTTAAACCTCAACCCTAAACCAGCATCAACCCTTCACTTCTACAAAGCTCCAACACCAGCAGCTAAGCCAGCCAGCCATGGCGTTCTCCAAGCCCCTAGTCGCTCTCCTGCTCATGCTGGCGGCGACGGCGATGTGCGCCGCCGGCCAGGGTCACGGTCTGGGTCAGGGTGTGGCTCCTCCTAGCTGCAACGGCCACAAGGTGACGGTGCAGAACCTCTGCGACCACGACCTGAGGCTGGACATCGAGCCGCTGGCCAACAGCTTCCCCCTCTTCCACAACGGCTACCTCCTCCCGCGCGGCACCCACCGGGAGTTCGCCGTGTGCGCGTGGACGGGGCGCGTGAAGCTCTACGGCGCGAACACGGTGGAGTTCCACTTCGGGCACGAAGGCGGGGCGTGGTACCAGCTCACCTCCGGCCCCGGGCAGCAGTCCAGCTCGACCATCCCCGTCTCCTGCACCCCGCACGGCCACCCGCTGCAGGGCCACTGCCCCACCGCCGGCTGCATCAGGGCCAGGTGCTTCGAGCACTCCGTCCCCGGCGGCAACTGCCACGGCGTCTCCGAGATGAAGATCGTCTACTGCAGCACCTAGATCTCTGAAGATCCGGCCCCGAGCTTAGCCAAGCTTGCTAGCTGCTAGCCTGCTTCAGCTCCAGTGTTTAATAAGTTTGCAGCTCGGTCTGATCGTTAGTCCTTGCTGCCAGATTTTAGTTAATCGTGTGCTTGAACTCTGCCAGTAATGTCGCGTCGTGTTTTAGGTTTGCAGTTTAATAAAAGAAATTGTACTGGGGTAGTTCCAGCGGTCGATGCAAGACTGTATCAGTCGTTGTTGGTTGGTGTGTTTGTGTAATCTAATTTGGAATTGTGGCCGTTCGTCCCTTTATGCACTCATATGACTTGTTCTTCAGCACATCAAACATTCATACTCCGCCGTTCCAAAACATAAGACACGGTATTTTTATGCCGATGTTCGATTCTCGATTTTGACCATTAATAAATACTAAATTATATATGATTTTAAAATGTGTAAATTGTAAACGTTGGATTTGTCTTGTTGTACAACGTTGACGCCTTATATTTATACTTTGGGGAACTGATGGAATACTACATTCTCTAACAAAACATTCCTGCACGCACGCCTCCTGCTAAAAAGGAAAACATCATGCGTGCATGGGCGCACATGCTTTCGTGATGGAGGCCACGCTAGCTGCAGCACAGTTTAAAATACGGATTGGAGTTAGCAAGGCACTAAACGGAACCAGGAATAGTTTGCTAGTGAAGATTAATGGTGACAAATTGACAAAATGAGAGCATGGTCCTCCAAGCTTGTCGTCGTCTTTTTACCGGGAAGCAAGCGGCCAGGGTAGGTAGGGCAGAGATGGATTCCATTTCGGCACGCCCATCACCTTCACAGTCATCGTCCTTATCCCAGCAGCAATGCATCGATCGGGGGAAAAAGCAGCGGCGGCCGCTGAGAAAGACGTGGCAGAGACACGAGGCGCCCATCGATTTGCGAGAGTGCACGCGTGTACAGTACACCTGCAGCCTCCAGACAACGTTCCTCACTCTGATCAGCAGAGCACTGATTCCTCCGGTCCGTTTTACTACCTCCGTACCAATATATAATAAAATTTTAAATTTCCGATGTATCTAAATGCGTATTAGTGTCTATAGTTATTCATTTTTATCCATATGCAGCCCGTATATGAGATATTTATAACATCTTACATTTTAACACAGCTGGAGTATAAATTACAGGAACGACCTAGTATTACTATCGTATTTGTGCATGAAATATGTTGCAAAAATCTCAGATTAATCTGATTTTTAACAACTGATCTGACGGGCATGGCCAACTCGAGTCAGTGATGATGTAGTATTAGCCGTCTATGTGTCATCATTTGACATATACATTTCAATTGTTTTTAGAATTTCACCAAAGTTGGGTCAAAAATTACAAGAAGTGATGAAAACTTTTAAACGGCTGGTTCAAATTGTTTCAGACCTTTTCAGACTAGTTAGTTCATGTTATTTCAATGGTCATTGGGATCGAGCGATGACAGTGCATGTGCGCCGTAGTCCCTCTCGCATTGTCGTTGGAGTTTTTTGCCAGCCGCAGCGGCGATGAGGCCGCGGCGGTCTTGTTTCATCGAGGCCGCCCAGTGGCTTGCAGTGGGGAGATGGTCCTGATGCGGGACGTTTTCTGACCGCAATCTGCTCGTTGCAACGTCATCTCTAATGGCGCCACATGAGTTTGGCGATGGGGTGGCAACCCATAGTTTGGCGATGTGGTCATGTAGATGATGTGATGGTTGGATCTCCAGCTCTATGTGTTGTGGTCGATAACGATATGGGACATCTTCTTCTTTGACTACGGAGTTTCGAGATCGAAGGCAGTATGGACACCCCTCCGTTTCGAGATTGGCTTCGATTCGACGCAGCAGATGGTACTCACGCTGGCTTTGGACGAGCTGTCACATCATGCATGGCCAACGGTGGCGATGTGGTGTCTCATAGGAAGGCGTTAAGTTATGCCTCATCCTAATAGATGTTATGCACGACGTCCTTTCTGCGGTGTCAAGTCATGTATTTTGATGATCGATCGAATGTGGTGCGACGGTGGCTAGAGGTGTGGTTGTATGAGATGTCATCGGCTTCTTGTTTATGATTGAGCGGCATCTGGTCAACGATGTCTTGTTGGTTGGGCAGGTGATGATGGTAGAAGCGTCCATAACGAGTTTGCACACTTTGGTGGAAACATTTTTTACATTGTTGACACGCGCTTGCTTCGTGTCCTTGCTGAATGTGGTGGCTCCAAACTCAACTTTGGGGATGAAAACCCTAGCTCAAGCTTAGGTTGGGTCATCATCATCATCGACACACGTGCAGGTTTCTTTCTTAAAGATTTTGTTTAAAAGTCGTGTATTTTTTTTTCTCTTCAACCATAAACTTAGTGGTAATCTGGTAAAGATATAGCCGCGAGGTATGTATGTTTGGGTTTGTTTACTTTTTATCTTTATGAACTTGGCAATAAAATGGGCATTCGTTTACCCTTAAAAAAACATATTTTTTGAGAAGTTTGAAAGTGTCACCAAATAATTTTAGCAGAAGCTCACAAAAGTAACAAAACTTTCAAACAGTTGTTTCAAACTTTTTGTCAGGTGATGACACGATATGCAATGCTATATCATGACTAACTCGTGGATCCTGCTTGTTAGATCTGCTGTTAAGCTATGTCACTATGTGCAACCTATTACATCAATAATTGATGGTCTATGTAAACGATGGAAAATAAGGAGCTTTGTGCAACGACTACGGCGATTATTCCCTCTTTATCTCGCGGTCACTGTGGGTCAGTACTCAAGAGTAGGCCCCTACTTTTTTTTGAACGGTAACAAGGCTATTAATTAAACAACAAGTCACTGGTTACAATTTCAGAGATATAAGGAGGGGCAAGGCCCTCCCAAAAGGAGTCAGGAGACTCACAACTCACGCCATACTTGGCCAGCACATGTGCTGCAGAGTAAGCCCCTACTGAAAATGGAAGAGAAACACTTTTGCTCATGTTAGGTCAAGGTCTGGAGCCGTGTGATTTTGGTTCGTGGCGTGACCAGAAAGCCCTACAAGCTCTAGAACTTTTATATCCTTGTACGTACTATGGAGTAAGTTATTAGTACTTGTGATTCAATCACGTGGCATTTATTTTTCATTTTGTGATATGTAGGCGTTACCTCATGATTAGGAGGGCGTTTACCCTTTACCGTGTAGACCATAGGCAACATTAGATCTAAACAAGGAAAAATAAGCGCGAAAAGGTAACACAATAATTGCATTGAATTACTTGTTTCAAGAACTTCTTTCGTTCATATCGAACTTTAAAAGATAAAAAAATAGTTAAAAGGCACCAAGTGGGTGGCTTTAGATTAATAAAGCCTATTTTCCTGTGATGTTCCCTGCCTTTCTATTTTCAGTGTCTGTTTTTTCTTCCTCTCTATTATGTACCTGAACTTTGTTTTCTCCCCTCCTAGATCTTTCTCAAAATAAAAATAAAAATAAAGCCACATCGACCGGGGACGGAGGGACACACATAGTACGTTGAGAATATCCTTATATTTTCGAGAGTATGCTATTGCATACCATATTTTATAGGAGAAGAGCAACGAAATTTGTAAGGAAACCAATCCAAATTGCGAACAATCGAGTCAGTTTTAAATCTCGATAACACACTCAAATCCCACTATTGCACCATGATTCATTCACTCCACCAGTTGCTTACTCCCAAAGATGGAACTCGTCCGATGTGTTCGATTAGCTACACTTTGTCACGTTAATCTCGCAGATTTCAGAAAACTCTTGTGTTCATATTTCCATGGCATCCAAGCGGTCGGGATCATCAGGGTGTCAAACTTTCTTCTATCAGACTATTGCACACACAGTGAGAAAATCAGATTGAGTCTTGTAGAACCAACATGGAAAATATAAATGGTAGGTCACGGAATTTAATTTTGAAAAAATGCACAATTATATATTAGACGTACTGTACTTCGGTTGCAGCACATGAAAACACTTGATTTTTTCTAAGCGATTATGTGTGTGTGCCATGGTTGTAAATGAAACAAAGCAGAATCTGTATCAAGTTGGACTAACCAAAATTCTCACTTCAAAATTGCATCCAAAGTATACCATGGGACAACATTTTTTGAAAATATGTAGGCAATCTTTCAAGTTAAAGATGGTCTTGCAATTTGAGCAGATTTTCGGACTACAAAGCTTGCAATTCGGTGACATGCGTACCCCTTAAAGTTGAAGGGGGCGTACTACTTCCGATGTGTCATCTTTTAAAGCACCAAATATTCAAAACTACATCATGCAAGCTCTCAGCGACGACATAATGATCACTCTTTTTTTGAGGGAGAGACGGAGAGCATGACGGTATGAGCCGTGGCCATGTACGGGAGCCCCTATGCCTCACTCTTAGCGAGTGCAAGCGCTAGGCTCGCCCGCGTGGTTCGCCACCGCTCCATATGTGGGACGACTTTGGTTCGACCCCATGAATAGGTATTATTTATTTCTTATTTATCTTTTCTTTCTATTTTTATCATTTTTTATTTACTAACTATTTTCATGGATAATGCGTGATTTTTTAGTTCCAACTTTTGTAAATTTGAACCAGTTTAAAAATGAACAATTTCAAATCTAAACATTCTATAAAAAGCGGAACTATTTTAAAAATACACACTTTTGAAATCTGAACATTTTCAATAATGTAAACCATTTTCAAAAATGGATATTTTTTAAATCTGAATCATTTTCATAAATGAACATTTTTTAATCTGAACCATTTTTAAAAATGATCATTTTTCAAATCCGAACCATTTTCAAAATGAACATTTGTCAAATATGAACCATTTTCAAAAATGACAATTTTCAGAATCTGGACCATTTTCAAAATGATTATTTTGAAATATGTTGTTTTATCTGATTTTATTTCAAATATGAACCATTTTAAAATGATTTTTAATCTGAACCATGTTTCAAATGAACATTTTTCTAAATCGAAACCATTTTATGAAATGATCATTTATGGAAATCTAAACCATTTTAAAAAATGTGTAACATTTTTAAAGTATAAAACTTTTTAAAAATGATCATTTTTAAAAAATCCGAATCATTTTCAAATATGAACATTTTTAAAATTGAACACTATTCAAATTTGGATATTTTGATAGAATAAACATTTCAAAATTTGAAACATATTTTGAAGCATAACATTTAAACAATATAAAAACTAAAAAGAAAGGAAAGAACGTAAAAAAACGAAGTACGAAAAAGAAACAAAATTGGGAAAAAGGAAAACCGGATAAAAAGAAAAATGAGGAACGAATGGGCCGGCCCATACGTCTCGACCTCTGCGGGCGAGCTGGTAGAAGCTCTCGCAAAGAGCGAGACAGAGCGCTGGCGCCGGGTGTCCCTAAGAAAAGGGCACCCTTCGGGAAGCGCACTCGGTGCACGTCAGGACGCCACGTGGTGGCCCGGCGGATCATGGCAGTAGCGAAATCAAACACGGCAGCGTACGCGCGCGTACGTCTCCTTCCCGTAGCAAAATTATTTGTTGGCTGCACGCGTACGTCTCCTTCGACCACGCGTACTGCTGCTGCCTGAAGCCCCCACGCGTACATCTCCTGGCCGTGTACAGTGTACAAACTCAAGCATTTTTTTTACTTTTGATCGGTGTACAATCTGAACCATAGTACGCGCTGTTGCTGTTGCTGTATGTAAACCATGTTGCTACTGGATGTATGTACATTATGCTACGGGATGTACGGACGCGCTGCTAGTTGTACACGATTCTACTGGATGTACGCACATGTTGCTACTGAATGTACGTACATTATGCTACTGGATGTACGGACGCGCTGCTACTAGTTGTACACGATTCTACTGGATGTACGCACGCGCTGCTACTGGATGTACAGACCGCTACTAGATGTACGCTCACGTTGCTACTAGTTGTACACGATGCTACTGGATGTACTACACTCGCGCTGCTACTGGATGTACACTCACGCTGCTACTAGTTGTACACGATGCTACTGGTTGTACACCTGTGTGCTACTGAATGTACACGATGCAACTGGATGTACAATCACGTCTTGCTATTGCATGTACACTCACACTGCTACTAGATGTACACGCTGCTACAGGATGTACAAAGTACACAGAACTGGTTGTACAAAGTACGAGATTTTTTTTTTCCTCAAAACCTATCAACATGGGATCTACTTTTGAATATCTCGACGCGAGAATTTCAAATATGCAAACCGTTCATAATTTGGATAAACGGTTCAAAAGATATTTCATTTTAAAAAAACGGATATCGAAATAAATGCGGTCCAAATCTGGCGCGGGGAGAAGAAAGAGAAAACCCAGCAAAATTCTTTCAAGCTGCCACTTGTCACGCATGCAACACACCCACGGGACCGCGTCAAACGAGAAGCCAACACTTATCAAGAGGGGTTCCCTTCGCGAAGGGAACCTTTAATTAGTGATTTCGGCTGGCGCCTCGCGGCATGTACTGGTATAGTTGACTGGAGAAATTGGGCCGGATGGGCCTCTGTGGCTCTGGATTCTTGCAAGTCGATCAAGTGTTTTTCCTCTTAAAAAAATAAGTCATTTTTTTCTAACGAAGAGAGTATCTTATACTCAAGTAAAAAAAAAAGAGTATCTTATATCCTATACTAACTATATATAATAGCGCGACGAGACGCTGGCCTCTCAGCCCCTCCGCTACTGTAGATCTACAGTGTTTGTCACACTGTAGCGTGCTACAGTAGCTACAGTACCGCATCCGCGGCGTCGGCTCCCGATCCGACGGTCACCACAGACGTTCCCGTGACCATTTTACAAAAACAACCTGTGTTATCTCGAAATTGCGCCCGCAGTCCAACAAATACGAAAGGAAGGACCTCTTTGCAAATTTGGAAACCACGAGGACCTTCGCGTAAATCCGTCATCACTTCTCCCCCTCCCCTCCTTTTCTCTCTCGCGAACGCCGCGTCGCCGGCGGCCGCCGCTGCGCTTCCTCGCCGTTCCACTGCACCCCGGCAAGATCGACGACTACGGCGAGCTGCGCCGTCGTCGCCGCCGCCTCCTCGCCATGCGCCGCTTCCCGGGAGGCCACCAGCTCGCAGAAATCGCCGCCGCCGTACACGTCCATCTCCGCCGCGTCCCGCACATACCGCCGCCGCTACGCGCCTCCCCAGGCAAATCCGAGACCACGGGCGGCTCCGCCGTCTTCTCCTCTCCCTCCTCGCTGGAGATCAGTTGCTAGGACGGCGCGAGGTCGCCGGGATCGTCGCCGCCGTCGTCGGGCACGTCCGCCGCGTCCGCGTGTCGCCGGGAAAGCTCCGCCGACCTATACGAGGCGGCGCCGCCACCTCCGGACTCCCCGCGTCCTCGCGCATCCGGCGAGTCCCTGCGCGTGTCCTGGAACGCGCTCCAGCGCCGCGGCCGCCGCCGCCAGATCCGCGGCAGAAACGTCGCCGCCATTGCTGACGCCAGCATGACGTCAGCAATGGGTCCGGCATGTCAGTTTATTTTCCTTTTCGTAATTTTTTTTAAAAACAAAGGAACTCTGACAGGTGGGTCCCACTGGCAGAATTTTAACAATTACAGAAAAATACTAAAAAAAATGTAAAATTCATAACTTTAAATCTGTAATTCATAAAAAAAATATATCAAAATTTGCAGGAAAACAAAATCTTTACAACTACTGTATTTCCATATATGATTAAACAATTTAAAAGAATTTTAACAATTGCAAAAAATTTTTTTGTAAAATTCATACCTTCAAATCTGTAATTCAGGAAAAAAAATATATCAAAATTTACAGAAAATTAGAATCTTTACAACTAATATATTTCCATAGATTATTAAACAATTTAAAAAAAGTTTAGTTAGACTAATTAATACACCATTTTTATATTAATTATGGTACTACTACAATAACTACCTAACAATTTTTAATTATTACATCATATAAAAAAAATTCTCGAACTTAACCAAATTCTCGCACCTACCTCACAAAATTTCCCAAAAAAAAAATGTTCACACCTTACAATTTAAGATAATTAAATAACAACGAACACTTCAAAAATACGGTACACAATTTGCAATAAAAAAAATTTGTTTACATTTTACACTTAAAGAACATTTATATTTTAAATTAATCATACAAAAATCAAATACTACGAAATACGCTCAAAGTTCAAATTTGGATATTCCACAATTTTTAATACCTTCCCAATTTCTTTACCCTTCCCGTAAATAATGAACAACAATAAACAGCAAAATAATTCAAAATACGAATAACTTCCAATTTTTTTTCTACCATACCAACTTCAAAAATATAAAATTATTTTCAAACTTTGGCTGTTCTAAGACTAAACAACTTTTGAACTTCCACGTTTTAAAACTTATTTTTAATTAAAGTAAAAAAAAAGAACTTCCTCACGATAATTTCCACAGAGGCGTGGCGTGTCGCCATGAAACAAATCTCCAAATCAACTCGGCAGATATTTCCTCTTTTCCGTTTCCTCACGTTTTCTAAAAAAAAAACTCAATTATAAATATTCCAAACGCAAAAAAAAAAAATATATATATATATAATTAAAATACCACAAATATGCATAAAAATGTAACCTTCTTAATTCTAACAAAATATAATATGTATAACTATAACAATTTCATCTATGTTTCCCACAAAACTTTACCGAGTTTATTTAAATTCCCGTCTAATAAAAAAATGTCCACGAATCAAAATTTACAAAAAAATGCATAGATTTGTTAAAAGTATACCTTCCAATCCACAAATCAACAAAACATAAACATTACAAATTAAAATTTGAACATTTCACAAAAATAAAATGCCTCTCAAATTACCCAGAATAATACAAATACCACATAACAAAATCAAACTTAGCAAATTTTCGAAGTTCTCACAGCTGCAAAAGCATTCCATCCTTAAAAAAAAAAAGAGATAGAACATGATTTGTCCAACAAAAATTCCGAATTTCACGAATTTTAGAACTGTCTTCACAAAAATTAGACCAAAATTGTTGCAACGTCAAATTCAGATATTTCAAACTTCTAAACGTCTTCGACAACTTTTGAACTAATCTCAGGATATCCACACACTTCAAAAATGTGAACATTTTCTAGAATTAAGTTCTACCACTATAACGCTACAAACAAATTTGAATATTAAAACATCTCAACTGTCATTCAAATCTAACAGCTTTCCTTCCGTGAAAAATAACTAAAATCTAAAAAAACGTTCACAACCGACAAATTTTGGCAATTCCGATAATTTTCAAACACAAATTCTCTTCGCATTCGAATGATTCTCAAATATACGCAAATTTTGAAGATTGCTCAAATCTGAAAATTACAATTAGATAAAATTCGGTTGGATTTTGTACTAATTTTATTAAAATTAGAGTAATGAAATATTATAAATATTTATTTGAACTCCATAATTAGGGAGGTTGCAATATGTTAGGTAATATATGTGAGAATTTTTTTTATTATTTTTTTTAGCAAATTGGAATTTTCAAACTGGAACTTTCAAATGTGTTGCATGTATTCTTTGTAAGGATTTTTTGATATATTTTATTTTAGTTGCAAAAGTTTAGCAGATTGGAAAATATGAGTGCGCTAATATGTCTTAGAGTTTTCTAAAATTATTTGAAGCATGTTTTACTATAATTGTTTTTTGTTTTTTGTACTCAATTCATTTATATTTGTTTAGAAAATAATTTTTTTTGTTTCAATTATATTTTTTTGGAAAAGATAAACAATATTTCACTACTCTAATTTTAAGAAAATTAGTACAAAATCCAACCGAAATTTATCTAATTGTAATTTTCAAATTTGAACAATCTTCAAAATCCAGCCATTTTTTAAACGCAATCATTTTCCAATTTTAATGATTTTCGAACTTAGACAACTTTGCAACATCGCCATTTTCAAATTCAAATTCAAAAACACGCACGCGGCAATTGCCGCGCTCAGATGCCTAGTATCTATAATAGCGGGAGGATTTGACGCCCTCCCGTCGCTCCGGGCTACTGTACAGCTACAGTACTCTACATGATCCGGGAACTGTAGCACTTTCTTTTATTTTTTATCCTATATATATATAATAGCGGGAGGATTTGACGCCCTCCCGTCGCTCCGGGCTACTGTACAGCTACAGTACTCTACATGATCCGGGAACTGTAGCACTTTCTTTTATTTTTCAAAAAATTTCTTCCCACTTTTTAAAAAAAATTCCGAAAAAATAAATACATGAAATATATTCGCTTCAACGAGTAGGTTCCATTCCCATGCACGGTTTTGAGATTCGTCGACTCTAACTTTTCAATTTTGTATCCAGATTCGCACTGACATTCGACGAACTTTGTCAAAATTTTTGTAGAAAAATCCCCGCGTTTTCCAAAAAAAACATACACGAAATATATTCGCGTCGACGAGTAGGTTCCACCCACGTTAACGGTGTCGACTCTAACTCCACAATTTTTGGATCCAGATTCGCACAGACATTCCACGAATTTTGTCAAATTTTTCGCAGAAAAATCCCCACGTTTTCCAAAAATTATATATACGAAATATACGCCCTCCCGTCGCTCCGGGCTACTGTACAGCTACAATACTCTACATGATCCGGGAACTGTAGCACTTTCTTTTATTTTTCAAAAAATTTCTTCCCACTTTTTAAAAAAAAATTCCGAAAAAATAAATACATGAAATATATTCGCTTCAACGAGTAGGTTCCATTCACATGCACGGTTTTGAGATTTGTCGACTCTAACTTTTCAATTTTGTATCCAGATTCGCACTGACATTCGACGAACTTTATCAAATTTTTTGTAGAAAAATCCCCGTGTTTTCCAAAAAATACATACACGAAATATATTCGCGTCGACGAGTAGGTTCCACCCACGTTAACGGTGTCGACTCTAACTCCACAATTTTTGGATCCAGATTCGCACAGACATTCCACGAATTTTGTCAAATTTTTCGCAGAAAAATCCCCACGTTTTCCAAAAATTATATATACGAAATATACGCCCTCCCGTCGCTCCGGGCTACTGTACAGCTACAGTACTCTACATGATCCGGGAACTGTAGCACTTTCTTTTATTTTTCAAAAAATTTCTTCCCACTTTTTAAAAAAAAATTCCGAAAAAATAAATACATGAAATATATTCGCTTCAACGAGTAGGTTCCATTCACACGCACGGTTTTGAGATTTGTCGACTCTAACTTTTCAATTTTGTATCCAGATTCGCACTGACATTCGACGAACTTTATCAAATTTTTTGTAGAAAAATCCCCGTGTTTTCCAAAAAATACATACACGAAATATATTCGCGTCGACGAGTAGGTTCCACCCACGTTAACGGTGTCGACTCTAACTCCACAATTTTTGGATCCAGATTCGCACAGACATTCCACGAATTTTGTCAAATTTTTCGCAGAAAAATCCCCATGTTTTCCAAAAATTATATATACGAAATATACGCGCGTCGACGAGTAGGTTCCACCACCGTTAACGGTTTCGAGTTCGGTCGACTCTAACACCACAATTTTTGGATCAAAATTCGCACAAACATTCCACGAATTTTGTCAAATTTTTTGCAGAAAAAACCCCACGATTTACAAAAATTATATACACGAAATATATGCGCGTCGACGAGTAGATTCCATTCCCCGTGATCGGTTTGGAGTTCGGTCTACTCTAACTCCTCAATTTTTTATCCAAATTCGCACAAACAATCCACGAATTTTGTCAAAAAAATTGCAGAAAAAACCCCGCGTTTTCCAAAAATTATATATACGAAATATATGCGCGTCGACGAGTAGATTCCATTCCCCGTGATCGGTTTCGAGTTTGGTCGACTCTAACTCCTCAATTTTGAATCCAAATTCACACAACCATTTCACGAATTTCATCAAATTTGAATTTTCTTCGACATTTATTATGTCATTACAACAAAACATTTCATACATAAATTTTCTCTTAAAGAACGCGGCGTGTCGCCGCGCCGAATTCAACTAGTACCGTCAAGGACCTCTTCTCTCTCGTCTTTCTCATGCCTCCACCTCATCAAATATCCTCTAGTAGTTGGCAATTCTTACAAACGGTTATTGAATGGCGCGCGTCTCCTCGGTCGCGGTTGCGGCGCCGTCGCCAGCCACACAGCCGTCTTCCACAAGACCACAACCACCTATTGCACCATCGAAGCTCGTGCTAGTCGTGCCTCGGCTCAAAAATATCCAGCACCGGTGACGCCTCCGCTGTGTTTTGTTGATCCTAGGCTCCTAGCAACGGCTTTAACACGAGCACAACGGACTGGGGATGACTGGTCCTGCATGCCCACCAGTTATTCGGCGAAATGCTCAAGACAGAATGTCGAAAGGCAGTGATCCTCATTGGTGACTCTATTTGTTTGAATCGTGGAACCTTGGAAAGGTAAACATGCATTGATGAGAAATCTCCTTCCCAAAGACATGCAGCATTAGCTTTGAGAAAAGGGTTTAGGAGTTAATACCATTAAGCCCGCATGCAATGCACGCTCAAATTCACAGCCTTGGGGTTGCATCTCCCTCGATAAATACTTGCCATTCTGTTGCCTTCGCAGTTCAGTCCCTTGCAGCAGCACGAGTTCAGCACCACATGCAGTAAGCTCCATCATCTTCTTAGAAGCTCCTCTGCTTGTATGTAGTTTGAAACTTCTTGTGCCTTTATTTTTATGTGCTTCTACGCATGCCTGCAAACTGCAATGATATCTCTTCCATTTAGTTTTTGTGTTGTTGGCAGTTTCTAGGTAAGGATTAGTCACTACTAGCCGTCAACCCGTGCAATTGCACGGGCTAGTATTGGTTTTACAGAAAAATATACACTGATTACATAACAGTCCAATGATATTTTTAACAGTGAATCCTTTTGCTGTCAGGTTACATGCGAAGTAGAGGGTTATGTTTTGAGAGAAGATTGTATAATCAGGTAATAGGTTCCTATAATTAATGTGACAATTATTTACATGTCCAAATAACACGAAAATATTTTAGCTATATTTAATTCCATATCGAGGACATATTACTTACTAATCATCACCATGGAATTTGATGATCAACTAAAGAAAAGATTTATAAGATTAAAGGGGAGAGTATTTATTGCACCTTATTCTCTCGATCATATCACTTCAACATCGACATTGACCTTGGACCCATGTGTTGGAACAATCCAACCCCTTTGTGTTACCGAGGAGGAAATGATAAATTTACCTGATTACTGGGCCAATTGATCTATCCATGAGAAGTAAACACCAACTATATGAATATCAAGATAATCTTTAGTATAATTGGTTAAAGAATGATAATATGGGTGAACTGAACAAAATACTCTAATTTATTTTCCTCTGGAGATGGACACTATTTATTATAGAGTAAACATTAAATAGACTTGTTCGAACATTACTTCAACCTCTTCAGTTTGGTTAAACAATATGACTGAGCAGGTCGATATTAACAATGAAGCTTGTAAATATGGTATTATGAACTGAACTCCAAATAGTTTACGACAATACAGTAGAATAATTTGTACGTCGTGCAGTAAAGTGAACTGAGTTATAACAGTAATACCTTGCTTTGCACCCATGTCCACGCATGTCTCAGTAATACTACTGCTAAAGAACAGCACAAACCATTGTTGGCTGTTTCCGTTGACTCTGAAAAATTTTCAGTGAGCAAACGTAAAATTTAGCAGACCACATATTCATAGGAGTTAATAACTGCAAAAAAGGAAAATATTTGAAAGTTTTCTTAGAGAAAAACAATATTGTTCACACTGCATCTCTCTTATCATCTTTGAGAACACAAATTTGAGTTGGAGACATCACGCCGGATATAATAAAGCACGTTTTCAAATCTGCAATGAGATGTTGTGATGGAATTTCCCTACATGTCTGACCTCTTAGGATATTGCATTGTTTGATCATAGAGATGAGGACATTTAAATATAGCCTTCAAATCAAAACATGTTATAGTCTGTGAGTTAGAGCTACATCCGCTCTATTTTAATGACTTTATTTTAAAGGAGCTATAATGACACTACCAACTTATGTTCTTGATTCTGTATGGTAGCATCTAGTGGAAGCATAGAACATAGCTGACCCATGAAACCTTTATAGCTGAGAGTATATTATGACCTCTACAAATATCAGTGCCGTCCAGAAATTTCTTGGTGCTAATGTTGTAGCTGCCGTTTCTGCTCTTGCAGTGCATGTGGATATAATGGGCACCGAACAGGTCAACAGGAGGTGCACTATCCTTGCTTTACACTAATGATTAGTTCTTGTCTAGCCAATTTGATAAGTTGAGCAAATCGTTCTATTTAATCGATAAAAGAGATGACACCTACTTCTGATTGCAGACCAAATAAAAATGTAAGAAACTGAGCATTGTGGTTATGAGTAGAGCAAAGTTTAACAGATTATGCCCCACAACCTGCAGAAAACTGCAAAACTTGAAGCCGAAATAATATGCCCGTGCACCAGAGACAACTAAAGCAAAGAATGATAACACGTGTGTAGTTAGCCTGAAGTTTGTAATCCACATATATACATGAGAAAGACGGAAGCCGACCTTTTTCCTGAAGCATTTGAACCGATCAAGATATAGCTAATACTGATCCCATCAAATCCTTTGCAACCTAAAGACTGCAAATAAATAAAAGTCAGGCATTGGCATTGTCTGAATTATCATCTAAACCATTGTTTATTGAACACAGAACATGAGTACCTTTTAATTAAGACACTTAGCAAATTTAGATCGATTTTGAAATTTCGATTTACCCAGAGGAAATTTAAAGCATGTTCGTCTTGTAGAGAGTTGATGAAGTAACAAAAGGAACAGAATATAGATGCATACTTATAGTAGAAATAGTCAGGGTGCGCTGCACAGACCATCGTACACATTTGCCACCCACCATCATTTGCTCTCCAGTTTGTATCGACTCTTGTCGAGATGACGAATGCTGCAGCTGCACACCAACTCCCTTGAGCAGCTCTGCTTGGACGTCTCATATCAAGCCTCGCGGCTGGTACTGCGTGCCTCACAGGTGTAGGTAAATGGGAGCAAAATCTGATGGAAGGTCGAGGCCTAGGTGGCGCAATAATGAGGGAGAAGAGAATGTCGGCCGTAGTTGGCCCAAAGTGCACCAAATTCGACACACAGAAATTGCAAGAAAAAATTGTAATTACTATGATTTGTGTGCTGGTAAGCTTGGCACAGAAAGTGCTGCGGTTTACTGATGAATGATCTTTCATAATTGCAAATCAACTGTACATACCTCATGCATTCAAAAATAATACTGCATGCGTTTTTTATTTAATTGATGTGCAAAGGACGAAGAGTTTAACTAAACATATAATAAATCCTATAATGTTCCTAGTAACTCATCAGATGACTAATTTACAGGAAGTGGATCAGTTTCAGTACTTTCTCCTCAAACCAAGAAGCATATGCTACCAAGACCAGAAGATCACCAGTGTATGGTCTTTAGTATACGTATGTAATACTTGTATTGTCTTTACTATGTAATACTCCCTCCGTTCGTAAAAGGATGTCTTAGATATATCTAAGACATCCTTTTCCGAACGGAGGGAGTACATGGTAATTGTGGACTATACCATAAAGTAAGTATTATTAAGCATCAACTATATCTCCTGTCCATGATTCCCCACAATTTGTATCAGGAACAAACTTTTAGTTGACGTAATAACTCAAGATTACTCTAGCTAAATTTATAGCATGTAATGCACTCGCAAAAAATCTAGCTTGATAAAGTTGTGAACGTAAGATCAATGTTTTGGATAGGTTATTGCAGTCGCAGAAAACAAATGCTTGTGTACAATTTTGTGAATCACGGAGAGGCACTTGCCTGCTGAGTGGGTGCAGGAGTGAAGGAGGTTGTGCCCAGCAGTCCGCCGTAGTTCGTTCAATCAGAAGCCTCATGCATGGACGCCGGCGAGGCCACCCGATCTAATTCAAATTGCTTTTACCTACAGCCAACCGACCTACATCAAACAGCTCCTGCGCTGCATTGTTTTCTCCAGATAGACTGAATCAATGCTGGCAGAAATCACGTATAAAAAGCAACATAGATGAACTTCAGATTTCAGTACATACGCCATGCTCTTAAAGTTGACGAAAGGTAGGTGATTCTTGGTGTTCGCTGCCGGCCGGCCGGACGTCCTACTGTTGTGATCAGTTGATCATGCTGACCTGTTCGTGAATATAACATGTGATAGATCATCAGTCAGTTCCAGATCGCTAAATTGTTTCATTGATCTCAGTGCACCGAGAGAAAATAGAAAGATTCAACATAGCTCAGAAGTAACAGAGCCTTCATCTTGCCTTTTTTATCCACGGACATACACCTCGATGACACATGAGTGACTTCGAGACAGGGAAACCATGGGGAGGATGCACACGCAGCGGCTAAATTTCCAGAGGTCGAGAGGACGGCAGCGTTGACAGGGATCGGAGAGCAGCTCGGGAAGACGCCGGCGGCACGGCTAGGGCTGCCTAAGAACGGAAAAGGATGAGCGCTCGGGGATAGATTGGTGGCGATTCGGAAGGAGATTGCGGTCAGAGTATCAGACGAATCACGGTTGTTTATTTTTAATCCAATGGTAAATAGTAGTGTAAACGTGAGGATTAACGTGGTGCCTTCTACGGTGCCTCCAATTAGTAAATATAAGATTGTGATGTTCAGTACTTTACTTTGCTGCCCTTCTTGTGAAACAGAGGGAAGATAACTAATTTGTCCAGTCTTCAAATAGTTAGATCAGCCTTAGTAGTCTTGGGATCAGTGGCGGAGCCAGGAATTGAACTGAGCCGGGTCGAACAAATAAGGTCTAAAAAAAATTTAGGCAAAAAAGCAAGTGTATTCAACACAAAAAAGGTTCAAACAGATTCAATTTCATATTTCATCAAGCACAAGTACAAACTGACTATAAAGAACAATAAAACTACATAAAGAATAGTGCTACATTTTGATAAGAAGATAGTACCATTAAGTTAAATCCATGTTGTCAAGACAAAAGTGTCAAGAAGATGACCTCTACGGTCATTGTAAGAATGGAAACGTAGCATAATCTTCTTGTCATCAATTTTTGCAAATTTCTCTTTCTCAACATAGCAAATCATCAAATTATTGAGCCAATCATCCCCTATCCTGTTTCGAAGATCTGTCTTTATAATATTTATGGCCGAGAAAACTCTCTCAACTTGTGCTGTTGCCACAGGCCTGATGGATGGGCAGATTTCAAAATGTGATGTTTTGTTTCATCAATCAATCTGCAAGAAGGAACAAGAAGGTTCTCTGAATGTCTATGTGTTTCTGAAGTCCAAAGAACGATCAGAAATAATAAGTTGCAGATATAATAATGACCAGCTTATGAAACTGTCCTCTGGGCATACCATGTAATTACAGTATGCAAAGTTCCAGATGAATACCTTATCTTTGCTTCGGCTGAGTTTCCCCAGAGAAGAAATACTAATCAGTGAACTGCTCCCATCCTTTCTTGGCATGCGAGTTGGCTTGGTGTTCCCTCACTGGTCAGAGAAAAAACAATATAAACAAACACTATATAGCAAGATGTAACTCCCAAACAGGTTGATTTTACCGCAACTTACTAGTACATCACTAAAAGAGTGTGAATTTGAATGGTAAGACTAGATGTTTAACAGATCAATGACTAGAGAGGGACTGAACAGGGCACTAGACAACTTAAGTCCGCATTCATCATTAAGGGCATGGGAAAAAACCGATATTTTTTTAAATAGTTTACCATGCCCACTCATAACACAAACAGATGTTGCAAATTTGACAAGATACCCTTTCTCCAAAGAAAACTGCTAGACCTACAATGCTAAACAGAAAAGGATCCACAATTTTTGACCGACCTAGAGTAAGCTAATAGCATAAAATGGAAAACCAGAATACAGTGAAGTACAACTAAAAAGAACAAGAAATAAACATAGTTTATGTAATCAAGATTCAAGTGCACAGAGTAGTGGCGGGGGCAGGAAGCGCGCAGATGTGTGGCGGGGGCGACCGGGCGAGCTCGAGGGCGAGGTCCTGGTGCGCGGGGATTCACGGCGGGCAGGCGAGCTCGGAGCAGGGCGAGCTCGGAGCGGTGCGCGGGGATTCGCGGCGACCTGGCGAGCTCGGAGCAGGGATAAGGCGCAGCTGCGCCGGGGCAGGGACTGGCGGCGGGGATTCGCGGCGGGCAGGGCGTGGCGGTGGCCGGAGGGGCGGGGCGTTGGCCGGCGGGGGCTGGCCGGGCGGGGAGTTGCGGCGCGGGAGAGATGGGGATTAGGGTAGGGGCGAACAGGGCAAGGTCGGGCTCGGGCGGGTCGGGGATGCTCTGCTCGGTCGCTGTTTCTCGCCTGTTAATTTTTTCGCACGAGCTGAGCCGGGTCGGTCGACCACCCTCGACCCCCTACTGGCGCCGCCACTGGACACAAGGCCCATAAACATTGATCACAGAGAAGCGGGAGTTGTCTAGCTTGAAGGAGAAGGACACGGAGATTGAGAAGTCATCAATGGAGTGGGACACAAGGTCAAACAAATTTGCATTCCAGGCGGTGAGGATCCCGCGCGAAGCTCCATTGGAGGGTTTGAAAACGAAAGAGCGGAGAGTGGGGGAGGAAGGAGGAGGCGAAGAAAGGGGAGAGATCAGATCACCAAGTTTTGTTTCCTGCAAGCAAATGATCGAAGGAGAAAGCATTTCAAGAACTGCGCGAACATGGTCACGCTTACGGCGATCTCCTAGCCCACGCACGTTCTAGCAAATTTGAAATATATTTTCATCAATTACTGAAATTTTAGAGTCCTAATAACGGGCGCGGCAACGCGCGTCTAAATGATCTAGTAAAAACTTAAGGCCACGCTACAGGAACAAATCATCAACACACAACGGACGAAACATGCTAACGCAAGAAATGGACATTGGGCGTGGCAAAACCCGCCATATTCTTCTAGTTTAATCAACATGGAAAAGAAAGGAACACCGAAGTAGGAAATACAGGTTCAGAACATGATAAGCCGACCGGCTAAATAGAAGTTAACAGGAGCGGATCTTAGTGTATGTCAGGGGGCCACCGCCCCCCCCCCCCCCCCCCCCCCCCCCCCCCCCCCACATGATTTACACATGCAGAAAGGATTTTTTTTTGATAGAGCTTATAATTGTGTTGTTTTGTGTGATTTGCCCCCTCAAAGGTCGGCGGACAAGAGCCCCGCATGGGCCAGAAGGGAACCGGAGTTGTTTACTTCTGAAGCCCAAATGCTACGCTATTCAGCAGGCCCCCACCAATCAGCGAGCAGACACAGCATATGATGAGTTTCTTCCCCAGGTAGTTTTGGTCCCTCGCCCTGAAGGCGATCCAGAGCACCCTCAAAACCTGGCCGAAGCCGACGATGAAGGTAGCAACTACAGCAGTGTAGAAGGCGACCTTCCTACCGCTTGACTTCCAAGATGAAATCTGCGAAAGTTCTTCTTTCGTCCCAGACACAATCGCGCTTACTTCGGTTGACACTGTCATCAACACCACCTGCATGTAAGATAGGACAGTTAGACCATGTAAATGCTAATCAATGGTGTTCTCTGGACATAAACTTAAAACGCAGAAAGGAGTGAGGCTTGAGCATTCAGAAATACTGAGCAGTTGGAGACGTCCGGGGGTTTGAGATACTGAGCAGAGCACTAATTACTCAAGTTCAGACATGAGGACATGCTACTGCTGAAAATCAACAGGGACTTCCGTATTCTAATTGCTGAAGTCAATTGGTACTAATCAAGAATTTGTAATGCAATGCCATTCAGAAAGAGAACAGGTTATTCTTCAGTACCAAATTGATCAAGCACTGTTAATTGAATAATAATCAGGAATATCCAATCCAGTGAAACCCTCAAGGTCGTTGTACTCGAGGCCGGAGATGGCGTACCCTGACTCCTGGCGGTAATTATGAATTCCTGGCAAGCGGTAATCACGTAAATACCCATCTGTCCTAGATGTCTGATGCTGCCTCACGAACGGCAGTGTTTCAACCCATGGGTAACGCTAGGATGCTCCAGGTTAGTCCTGTCGTGTTTCAATACATGCATTTCATGTGTTCTACAAACAATCTTGAGACTAACTATTTAGTGTACTAGGTAAATTTGGTGCGGCGCACGCCGCACCTGTTGGGTTTAAAAAAATGGTGAAATTCGTTGAAATTTGTTGTGTGGAGTATGTCAAAATACTTAATGAATTGAAATTTTAAAATTATATTTTCATATTAATATTTAATTTAAGTCTATAGTAGTGGGAATACACATTTGTTGAATTGAATTACGTAATTAGGGTAAATTAATTTAGGTTGTATCCAAATAATTATTAAATTGAAATGTTGAATTTAAGCTTGTAATTAGAGGGAATGTATCATATGAGTATTTAATAAATTTAACTTCATATAAGTGGAGGGAGTGCATTTGTTTTTTCCTTGACGTATTTATCAAATTGGAATATTTAAACATGTTTTTTTCCTATAAATAGTTAGCATTTTGTGTATTGAATAAAAAAGTTAGGTAGGTGTTAATGCTTTGTTTCTTTTTGTTTTAGCTGTATAATATATCTTGCAAAGAGAATTGGCATTTTTTATTTTTTGTTGTAATTTTTCAATTCAAAATATTAAAATTTGTTGAAATCTGTCGTTTGGAGTAGCTTAAAAATTTCAGCAATTCTAAATGTTTAAATATATATAGGTTTATGTTTGTAGTTTACCATATTTAATTAAGCTTCATAATCAGTGGACATACATTGTGTATTTTTTTAAATAGAACTCCATTTAATAGGTTTTCTTTAAATATTTGCTAAATTGAAATGTCCAAAAATGTTTGTATTTTAATGTAAGAAATTATCATGTATTTTTTTGGACGTTTTGATAATTTTGTCACATTTTTCTGATGGATAGGTTTTAAATTTTTGATTTGGCAATTTCATTTTTTTTTTGGGAATTGTGTAAGCAAAGTGAGCCAATATGTCAGGGATTCAGCAATTTCTTAAATTCATGTGGAAAAGTGTTTGTATTTTGTTGTAAGTAGTTAGCATGTATTTTTCTAGACATTTTGATATTTTTGTCGCATTTTTCTGATGGATAGATTTTGAATTATTGATTTTGCATTTTTTTTTCTCTGGAAATTATGTAAACAAAGTAGGGTCCACATGTCATGGATTCAGCATTTTCTTAATTTTCTGTGGAAAAGGGTAAGTCGCTGACTAACCGGGCCCATTGACACAGCAGGGTGATGTTAACAGCGGAAATGACGGGCACGGCGAGCTCGCCGGTATTGAACCACCGACATCTGGGACGCGGATTTGGCCATGTGGGATGCGGTTGGATGCGGGGCACCCGGAAGTGGTTGAGCTGCTTTCAAATTTTCTTAAATTTTGAGATTTCTTGGAAATGTAAATTGTGCACAACGTTTATTTTGTTTGTTGCAACTTTTGTACATGATCAGTTTCTAAATTTGTAAAAAAATTGTTTGTTTCGTTGTCCTAAATAAACATGGTCAAAATTTGTCAAACATGCATGTATTTGATATAAATAGACAGATTACATTTTTATGCACATTTTGGTATGTTAATTATATTTTTCTGATTTTAAATGAATTGGTTATGAATTTTTAAAGTTTGAACAAAAATCTGGAATTTTAGAAAAAAATTAAATGCTGTCAACCGGGCCCACTGTCAGGGATTTAATAATTATCGAAATCTTTTTTAAAAAATACTAAAAGACTGACAGGTGGGGCCCTTGATGACGTTGTGTGCTGACGTCATCAATGGCGACTGAAGCCATGTTGACCACGGCCTCGTCGGTGGAGAGCGGGCGGGGCAGCGCGCGAGCACGCGTTCGACGCGGGAGGACGCGGGTGACCGTAAAGTGGCGGCGCCGTTGGGTTTTGGTCGCCGGAGGAGGTTCGGCGGTGCTCTCGCGCGGCGGCGCATGGTGCGGCCGGAGACGGAGAAGATTCGGTCGATGCGCTGTATTTCAACCCTCCCGGCTTGCGCTGCTCGTCGAGGATGGAGTGAAGGACGGCGTGAACCCGGCGGTGGTCTTCGATGTGAGCGGGGAAGTGCGAGGCGGTGGCGGTGAGCGTCGGCGGCGGCGTTCTCCGGGCGCGCGGGAGAGGAGGAGGAATGCGATTGTGGGGTAATTTTGCAAGATAGTCCCTGGGATTTCACAAAATTACGCATAGGTCCTTGCGAGCACTGTTATGTGGGGTAATTTCGCAAGGAAGTCCTTGGGCTTACGGAAAATTACAAATAGTTCCTCGCGAGCACTATTACACTGTAACGGGGCACAGTAAAACAGTGCGCCCGTGCGCTGGCTTGCTGCGGAGGCGAGAAATCGCTCCGCCTTAATATAGTTAGGTAATTACTCATGGGAGCTTGGAAATCGAGAATCACATCACCTATACAATCAACGCCTGATTTAATCATTTTTTACAAGCACACTAGATTTAAGTGTAAATGTGTCATGGTCTTTCTGTTCAATTTTAAACCTTCTCCATTACTTTTGTGTGTGATCAGAGCATTCAGAAATACTGAGCAGTTGGAGACGGCCGGGGGTTTGAGATACTGAGCAGAGCACTAATTACTCTAATTCCGAAGATGCAAAGGAGGTTGGAGATTATAGGGCCATAAGCTTTTCTATAAACTTTTCTCGAAGGTGAGGATGTCATCAACGGGAAGACTATGCATTCAGTGGGACAGAGAAAAGTACATGCAATTGTTACATACTTAGGGCATCTCTAACCGATCCCCTAAAATCGGTTAGAGGAGTAAAAATACGCAGCGGCGGCACCTAACCGATCCAGAAAACGGTTAGAGGAGAAAAAATTTACTCATCGGAGGAGTAAAAGTGGCTCCCGACTCCTAAATATACTCCTCCGAAACCAATTCCGAGAAAACCTCCAGCCTCCCGACCCGCCGCACCTATTCCCGCCGGCGTCGCCGCCGGCGACCCCCATACCCCGCCGCCCCACCCCGGTCCCTCCGCCGCCCTCCGGCCCACCTCTCCCTCGCTCGCGCCTCTCGCCGTCGCCGGAATCGACGGGGCGAGCTCGTTTTTTCCCCAAAAAGTCCCCGCCTCCCGACCTCCTCTTCCCGCCCGCCGCCGTTCTTTCCCGCCCGCCTCCCCGCCGGCGCCGATGTCGCCGACTCCGCCCGAGATCGACGCGTAGCTCTCCGGCGCACCTTCTCTGACCATCCCGGCGCCGGAGACGCCCCGACGCCGCCGCAATCGGAAAAAGGTTGGGGGCCAAAAACGTGGTCCGGCCGGCCGGCACGGCCGTCAAGGCCTCCGGTAAGGCCGGCGGCAAGCGCGTGGAGGCTCCCGAGGTGGCGCCGCGTCCTCCCGTTGCTCCTGTGGCCGGCCGGCGGCAGAGCAAGCCGACTCCGGCCAAGGTGGCGCTCGCGGAGGCGGCGGCTAAGAAGAAGAGGAAGAAGGCCGAGGCGGCGCTTCCGAAGGCTGCAGCTGCCTCTTCGACGCGCAAGGCCTCGACGGCGAACCCTCCCTGAGCCCGGCCACCGCGGGCGGCCGTCGTCAACGTCGACGAGCCCGAGGTGTTCGATGGATCGTCGGCAAGAAATGGGGCAAAAAAAAGTTTACTCCTCTAAATTTAGGGGATCGGTTCGGCGCCGACCATCTTTAGAGGAGTACTTTTACTCCTCTAAAGTTTACTCCTCCGTTTACTCATCTAACCGATTGGGGATCGGTTAGAGATGCCCTTAGAGGATGAAGGAAGGATGAGAAGAGCTATATACTGACCATCACGGTTTCTGTTGCCTGCTCCGTCGGCATGAGTTTCCTCCGCCGGCATGGTCACAGTGATTTCAGGAAGAGGCGAGGACGACGCCGACTTGTAGTGAGAGGTAGTCCGTGACGGAAGCGACCTGGACGTGCGCGGCGCCTTTGGAAGAAGCCGAACAGCGAGGGGAAAGGCATTGGAGAACTGGAGCAGTGCCCGCGCGGAGCAGAGGGGGCCGGCAGCCGTGGACAGTCGCGACAAAAAGTTCCAATCCCGGTGCAATTATCCCGATCTGTGACTACGGAAGTAATTACATGGTCTGCCTAAGCTTGGAACGGATCATGGGGAGGTCAGTACTCACGGCCGCAGAGGCAATGTAATTTTTTTTGAAATAAATGGGTGAGCTACTAGGCAATAGCGACATTACCACTTTGTTGCTCACCCGAGCGATCTTCCTCAAATTCACCCGAGCGATCATGAGCCAGTGTAATTGAATGTGCGATTGGAACAAAGCTAATTCTCAAAAAGAAAAAAACAACTTGGTGTGGCCACGTTTTGATCTTTTTCATGTTGGTGATGAAAAATTTCAAAGTGAGTAGTAGATTTGGTTAAACTAGAAGAAATAAGGAAGATTTCAAATTCATCCATTTACAGTGTTGAATTGCCAGTATCGTGCTTGTGACCGAATTTACTGCATGGAAGTAACCTCTATATAAGCGCAGGAGCACTTGATCATTCACCGATCGTCACACAGCGACACACATGCGTACTTGATCATTCACCGATCGTCATCTAGCTAGTTAGACCAGGGGCGGAGCTGGAACATAAGGTTCCATGATGCATCATCACTTAAATCATATCACCTGATGCACATTTTTCTGCTTAACCTGATGCATTAGCCTTATAAATTACATAAATAACACTAAAAAAATTCTTCTACCCTGATGCATGTGCATCAGGGTGCACCTACACAGCTCCGCCCCTGAGTTAGACTCCAGCGAACAAAAAGAGAAAGGGCGTTGGTCGGCTGATTTAGGGCTCATTTGGCTGTCGGGGAGAAAAAAAAATCAAGGAAACTAAATCACGAGGGGGGAATTTCCATGTACATATGGGATCCCTCCGCCACGCGACAGAACACCCCAGGTCATTTGGACAGCACATGGAAGGAAAGGAAATGATAGAAGATATAAAAAAAATAGAGAGAGAGTATACCTTAGTTAACCACGAGAAACAACCCCTCGCGTCGCTCCCGGGGGCGACCTGCACCGCGCCGCCAGAAGAACCCACCGCCCGCCTCTCCTGCCGCCGAACATGGCCTGGGGCGGGGGTTGCCGCAGGTGGCCTGCCCGGAACTGCTGGGGCGGAGAGGGGCGGACATCAACGAGCAGCGACCAGAGCGGCGCCCCCTGGTCGGGGTGGAGGTGGAGGTCCTTCCCGGCGGCGCCATGGTCGGCGGCGGAGATGGGGCTGGCCTATAGGTCAATGAAACCCTAGATTTCGATCAGGGTGTCACCCGTGGCGCCCCCAATTCGTCCTCGCAGTGGCCGGATCCGGGAGAGGGTCGACCCTGCTTTGCTGCTGCCTTCCGAAGCAGCAAATCTTGCAGGTTACCGGCGGGTGGAGTGGGGGCTGCCTGCTCGGTTTGAATAAAGGTGGCGTTCTGTGGATTCCTCTCACGCCAAGACGAAGATCTGCTTGATGCCCGTCTTCATTGATTTGGCCGGAATGTCGAGTTCCGGAAGGCTCCGCCGGCGAACTCCATTGGGCAACTCAAGCCTGGAGATTGACGGATCGGGTGGGATTCGGTCGCGCGCAACCATGTTTTCTTCTGGCCGTTGTGGAAGAAACCAAATATGGTGCTCCTTGGAAGGTGGTTCAGACTTTCAGCCATCGACACGTATATCATGTACCAGAAAATGATAAAGAAACTCAACAAGGAGAAGAAATTAACAAAGATGCTTATCAGGAAGACCTATGTTCATCAGCTCGTATTGTTAATGTTGTTGAAGATGAGGAGGAAGAAGTGGATGTAGGCGACCTTGGGGCTGATCGGAACGATGAAGTGGAACGTATTGAAAAACGAATTGGTCCTCAATTACAGCGTGAACTTGATGCTGCCAACCAAGAAGTTCAGAACAACGACGACGAAGATGTGGAACAGTTGCAGGGGAATACAAGAGGTGATGCGACTTCAATATCGGATGTTGAGAGCGATCTTGATTAGTTACATTTTCTTATCAATTATTTTTATTTAAGGAGAACTTGTACTTAATTATGCACAATATGTTTTTCAACTTAGCTTTATTTTCAGTTTGGTACTTACAACCGTGAGGTTCATAACAATCAATCACTTCCATTGTGAAATCTGATATATTGTGTCCACAAAATTTATTTCTTTGCTAATTCATAACTTCACCAATTCTTTGATAATAGAATTGATCAAAAAAGATGACAAGAAAAATTACACACTTCAATAGGAACACAACTTCGTTGATTGCTCCTACAAGTCCGACCAATACTTCCTCCATCTCCTTATGATCAATGGCTAAATTTTTGCTCTTGTTAGGATGCTTCTCTTCCTCCTCAATCTTGGAGATCGCGTCATCAGTATTCTCATCCGAGCAACTAGTGGACCGACATCTAGTACATTCCGGCTAATAAGTATATCAATGTAGTCTTCCTCCCATGACCAAAATTCACAACCTTTCTGCATAACAGAATAGCAAACATTGAGTTCCATACAGTACCGAATTATACTATAGGATCAAAATTGCACTCTTTGTCCATTTCACACTTGAAAAAAATCCATCTTGGATGTTTGTTCGTCTTCAAGATCCATCGCTGGACCAGCCGGCCGTAGTTGTCACAATTGATGATTGGTAGAGGCTGGCCGGCGAGCTGCTGTGCGAGGAGTGACCGCGGACGAGCAATGATCGAGGAAGTTCTTGCTGTCCGATCAACGGCAACACGACGACTAGGAAGAAGACATACCCAGAGGCGGCGTGAACCCGTCGATCGGCGTGACTATGGAGGTTGGGTCACCGATCATTCCTCGAAAACGCTATGGCGATTGCCTTATATTCGGTAAGGGACCTAAGGCTAAAACGGATGTGACATAGATGACCTAATGCTGGTGAAAACAAGTTTTTTTCTCCTCTCACCGGATATTACAGATCTGATTGAGGTCACCAAAGGCTCATTCAATTTCTCAAACTCAATAACATTAATAATACGCAAACATAGCTATATAGCAGAAAGGTTCATAATTCGAATAACCCTAAGTTCATATTTTGAACAAAATAACCCTAAGTTCATAATTCGATGAAAATAAAAAGGCTGATACATGATTGTTCAAACAATTAGATAGAAAGGCACATCAGATTTACATAGAAAACCTATGCATCTAATGGCCCTACAGGAAGACCCTACTAGCCTCGCTTAGCCATCTCAACCTCGAGGAGCTCCCTCTCTAGCAGTTGGGCTTTCTTGGCCTTCTCGACCTTCTTGTCGAGGCGCTGCTTCTCCAGCATCATAGCTTCGTTGCACAGGAGAAAAGCATCCTTCCGCGCCAGCTGGACTTCCATCTCGAGGGCTATAACCTTCATATGAAGTTTGAGGTTGTTGGCCACCTACTCCTTCAGATGGTCGGACATCTTCGTCACGATGTCTGAGGCCTTCTCGACCTGCTCTCTAGCATCCACCGTCTCGTCCATGTACTGCTTAGTTTTCTTCAAGGCCACAACTAGTTGATCTCTTAACTCATCAACAGTCGTCCTGAGGCCGGCGATCACCGACAACTCCGACGGCGTGAGCTCCTCATCCGCTGCACTGTCCCTGCGCAAATATTCCAAAGATGATGTTAATAACCTATGTGAACGGATGTAAAAAACAGATGCAACCATGAGGAAATAACAACCGGATCTGTACACAAATTAGACCACATCTACCTCATGCTAGCAAAGCGCTTGAGCGGTGAAACCATGGATGGAGAAGCCGCGACGAGTACAAGTATTTGGATGAGTGGCGTCGGCGAGAAGGCTCGAGGATGAAGTACATAGGGGAGGGGGTGTGCACCTCTATTTATGCTGCCTGTGGAACTGATGAGGCGGGTGCGGAAGTCATGGCAACCCTACGTATCCCACGTACTCGTTTCCCCATGCCACCACAATTGCACGTTTCCTCTTCCTCCAAAAAAAAACCATTGCACGTTTCCCACTTATTCGCTTCCCCACTCGTTATCGTTTTAATAAGTAATTTAGATTGCATGAAAAGATAACTTGAAAATAAATACGTGGATACAAATCGACCCATCGTGCACATTAAAATCCACAAGTACCAATACATATAATAAATCATTTGCTCACTTAAATCCAAATAGCAGCATCACAACTGAAACTTGAAAAAGCCAAATACATAGTTATTTTAGCTTATTATCTTCATTGCTTGAAGAACTACTCCACATCCAGATGACAATGTAGGATGCAAAGAGGAAAACCCCTTCATTTCCATGGTAGAGCTTGAAGACCATTGTGTCTCCAATTCTTAAAATGTCTTCCTTTTCCATAAACTCCTTCCACCAATTAACAAGAATGCGACCATCATCAGAAGCGGTACGGACACACGGCGGTAATATTACCAAAGTCGTACATGCCATCATGGACCATACGGCGAGGAAGTTTCTGTTGCAAAAAAACATATGACATTTCTTATCAAAATTTCATATAGATGCTAGCACAGAAGTGTTAGATGCAAAACATCGATATGTAGTGCTTACCAGTTCTCTCTTCACACAGTTTGTCCAGTTCAAGGTGTGCAGCAGAAGCGTGCATTCACCATCATCATAGTCGCCAGCATCATGGTGATCTACGTAATCCTCCAGATTCTTAACATGTTCAATCACTAACTCCATCATCCTCCAGTTAATAATGGTTCTCGAAGTTTTAACAAAAGAGTCGATTATCATACGTTTCTCCATTGGCAGTTTATAGTATGCTGGTACATGTATAAATAATTACATTACAATTTGTACCTAGTTGAAGTAAAATAATTCAATTACATTACAATTCTTGCCAGACAAGAAGTGAGCCTATCTCACTTGGCTAGTGGAGTGGTTGTACAACCCAGTCACCCAGGTTCAAGTCCTCACGGGCGCGAATTTGGGTTCTTATTATTTAAAAAACTCATTGTGGGGGCTTCCCCCACCGCTTTCCTTTCAAAAAAAAAAAAATCTTGCCAGACTTTGCAATGAAAAAAGTTTTGTCATCTACGTTTGTAACCCTAACTTTGTACTTGAATCCCTCTTCAGTAGTAAGTTTAGCCCTGAAATCTGTGTTCTGGGTTGTGGCTACGCCAAACTTCTCAAGAAAATGAGCTCTTATGTAGCAGGGGACATACTATAAGAAGTAAACGAAATGAAACCCATGAGTACACTAACATGTAGCCAGTAAAATATGATTGTAAAAGACATCCAGATCATAGAAATACCTATAAATGTAATTAATTGCATGCATGTACATAAATACGTAAGATCAACAAATGGGTTGGATCACTACTACAAATATAATGACGGATTAGTAGATTACCGTCTTTTCACCACAACCGACGTCAAGGGTCACAACGAAAAAGGATTTCTTCATATTCTTGCCAACGCACAAGCCCTTATTGTCAGAGCACGTACCACACTATGAACTCATAAGAAAAATAACACTACTCAAGGTACGACGTTTGATAATACTGAAATGAGATTGGTGTACAGATATAAAGTAAATAATCTGTTACCCGTTTGCTCGTAGCCATCGATGACCTCGTCGCACCGCATTCATCCTGCCAAGGGTTTTACTTAAGTTGAGATATTGTTTTTTCAACTTGTCACCTAGATCTTATGGAACTTTGGAATGCGTATGAATACGGCATGTAGATTTGTTCGACTATGTGCCGTAAAAATTATGTTTGCACATCTTAGATTCATGAGAATTTTCTTCAAATCTTATAACCTTTTGATCACGGACTGAATATCGTGATTGCCGCTTTCAGAAGTTTTGTTGATCACATTCAGAAATAGTAGCAGTATGCCGCTTTTAGTAGTTATGTTCACCACAACCAGAAATATAAGACTTGAACCCACTTTCAAAAGTTTTGTTAACAACTTTCAGAAGTTTTCTCTACCACTTTCAGAAGGTTTGTTTACCATTTCCAGAAACCTTTAAAATCATAGTAGTCATTGTTTGCCCGCCTAACTATGTGCCGTACGTTTTTTTTACACCTTAGATTCATGAGAGCTGCCTTCAAATCTTCCAATTTTTTACTTTCTTCTTTTCTTAGGGAATGATGAACTATCCGATTACGAGAAGGTTCGGCAACATGCTATGGCAGATAATCTTGCACGTATGACCGCAGTGCTGCAGCAGAAAGCTGGCAATGATGGTCAGAGCATCCAAGAATTCACATCCATAGCACGTGCATTCGTGCATGGGGGTGCACAAGCAGAAACGAAGACACATAGAAAAGACGCAGCACAGCAAGACGAGATAGCTACTGACTTAGAATATAAACATATCCTTTCGAGAAGGCAGCTGAAGAAGAGGACCGTGCATTAGATGAAGAGGAGCGCAATCATGCAAACAAGGTCATATGAAACTACATATATTATTTCATGTACACATTACAATGTTGATTGCATACTAATGTCTTCGGCTGTTTTTAGGAGGTAGTAGATGGTTCTACAGAACCACGAAACAAGAAGAAGCGTTCGAGTAATGTACTTCCCACGACCAGAATAACAAGATAAAAACAATCCAAGAGTCCCAACCGATGGAAGAGACACCCCTAAATGGGGAGAACATTGCGGCAGAGAACTCGCCAACACAAAATTTAACCTCCAAAGACAGCAACTCACCTGATGATAATGCACTTGTTAACTTCGACATGCAGCGTATGCTCATCATTTCTTATTTTTCTTAACATACTTTATTGTTTCTTTTTTGCATCTGATTGTACATAATGTTACAACGTGCGTTGTGAATTTATTTCAGAGGATCCAACAATCTCTATGAGGGGAAGCTGAAAGCGAGGTAAACGCACACCAACAATGAGGCATGGCCTAGAAACGTACACAAAAAAGCATGGAGGCAATAAGATGCGGATTAACTTCACCGAAGGTGCGCAAAGACCCATAGATCATGTGCAAGCAACTAAATTTAGTTCCCAGTTCGGTGTTCACGTCCGCAACAAGATGCTTCTTGCAACACACTGGAAGGAGTATGAGAAGGGGGAAGAACTTGAAAATGTGATTCCAGATGCTTTGGTAACGGTGGCGGTGAGTCGGCACAGTTATGATATTCATCACCTAATGTTTACATGCAGTTCAGCCATACCGTGCTAATATAACATTGGATTCATAATTTCTGTAGGAAAAATCTAAAGATATAAACGCTGACACCCATTGAGCGCACCACAGCGATCTGAGCTTTCTGGCCGTCTGATCCCTCCCGCTCCCTGCCTCTGCACCGTCCGATCCTGGCCGGCTAATCCAGTCGGCATGAACAGGGATTCGCAAAGTCGCTCCGCGTACCAAATTTCGTGCACCCACTCTCGCTGACGCCCTCCCCCGACGCCACCTGGAGCCACTGGGCCCACCCGTCAGCCTCACGATGCGTGTTCATTTACCGAAATAGGTATTCCGCCCAAATCTCCCGTGCGTGTGCGGGTGCTGCGTATTTTCTACAGTATGTCGGGGCACGCTCGGTATTTCGTACGGGCGTCGGGTACGTTGCACTGTTCGGCTGCAAGAGGAACCTTCATGGCACCTTCACTGTGACCTAGCTCGCGTCTCGCCATTGGTACGTTTAGTCGTAACCGACCTATTTGGTTTCCGCGTCCACTGTGCACTATGCTGGGGTGAGGGGGTATATAGTTTGGGTTTTGGATCGGATGGGTACTGCAGCTCTCATTTCCCCCCTTTTCTTCTCCCTCGCAGGTTTTGCTCCGCCGTTTTGTCCTCGAGTTCTACCGTGTTTGGAATCTGTTTGCTGTTTATCTCGCCACATTTGTTCCCGGTGAAATCAGATGGGGTTTTCTTACCATGCGTTGCTTTCTCTTTTTTGGTCGTTTTTCGTTCGTGTCGTTCATCCTGCGGTAGATCCGTGTGTTTTATTGTTTGTTGCTTGTGCGGTTTGTTCTTTTTTTTGTGGGTTTCTTTCCTCTATTTCATGTTCTTTGCTTTGATTTTTTTTCATGTTGTTCACCGTGTGGTAGATCCGTGTTTTTTTTGTTGTTTGCTGCTTATGCGGTTTGTTCTTCTTTGTTTTGTTGGTTTCTTACCCCTATTTCCTGTTCTTTGCTCTGTTTTTTTGCAGGTACTGTTACGGGTTGCGCTGCGGGATGTGCCGGGTCCGGTTGTTCTTCACGTATAAATGAGCCGTCCTGTTCATGGGCTTATTTATTGGTATGTTTTATTCATTGGTTGTCTGGTTCGTGTTTTCGTATTTATATGCCTTTCCTTCTTTCTTTCTATGTCTTTTTTTCGCAGATAGACCTCTTGCTATTTTCGTTTAATATAATCGTTGTTTGGTTTCTTCGGTGGAGTCCGTGATTGTTTTCTGACTTGTGTTGTCTTATTTTTGTGCAGGTTGTTTCCTTACTCGGGAATATCTTATGCGTGGTGGTTTTTGTTTCCCTTTTGGCTTTTTGTTTTTGTTATTTCGTTCTTTTTCATGTTTATAGGTCGGTTCCGTTGAGGGTAGTTTCTGCTTTGTTGCTGTGTTTGTTTGTATTCCTTTGTTGTTTATCTTGCTGGTTGTGTGCTTGATTTATACTCGGCCGGCTAATTCAGCCGATGTGGCC
This sequence comes from Poa pratensis, assembly GCA_947311845.1. Taxonomy (NCBI): domain Eukaryota; kingdom Viridiplantae; phylum Streptophyta; class Magnoliopsida; order Poales; family Poaceae; genus Poa; species Poa pratensis. The sequence goes on along the minus strand of CAMZMU010000116.1, from coordinate 20,184,875 downwards.
GTCTCCACTCTGACCACCCAAAGCGCGCAGTCGGCAAAGTAGGTGACGCCGAAGGGACGCGTCGACAACTATTGGGATAACCGCTTCGAAGAGCAAGACATGTACTCATCGACTCCACTGGCTGAGGCCGACTAATCCACCCGATGCGACCGACTAATCCACCAGATGCGGCCGACTCCCCTGGCTGCGGCCGACTCCACTGGCTGTGGCCGACTAATCCACCCGATGCGGCTGACTCCACTCGATACGGCCGACTTCAGGTTTTGTCCTTAAGATGTTGGCACGGTGGGTCTTGGTGCCACCTCGAGGACGCCGGCATGGATAGCTATTGACGACATTATTGATCGTAGGTTGTCGGCTTTTTATATATTTGTTTATGTTGGGTTGACTCCACTCGATACGGCCGACTCCAGGTTTTGTCCTTAAGATGTTGGCATGGTGGGACTTGGTGCCGCCTCGAGGACGCCGGCATTGACGACATTATTGAGTGTAGGTTGTCGGCTTTTTATATATTTGTTTATGTTGGGTTTTTCTTTGTTCTTAGGTTGTCGGCTTACTCGTCCATTGTTCTTCTGGTTATTCTTCACCTGTAGATGAAGCATATTTATTGTATGGTTTATTTTTTTGGTTGTACGGTTCGTGGTTTAGTATTTATATGATTCTCTGTTCTTCTTTCCACAATTTTTTTTCCAGATCAGTCTCTTGCTATTTTCCTGTCATTTTGGTGTTGACTTATTCTGTTTGGTTGGTGCGGCCGGGTTCCCGTTTGGCCTTGTCGGCTAATGATTTTTTTTCCGGTCAAGGTTGGTTCCGTTTAGTGTAGTTTGTGCTTTCTTGCTGTGTTTATTTGTTTTTTCCTTTGTTGTTTATTTTGTTGGTTGTGTGCAATATCCTGCCAACTCGTACAGTCGGCCAGGTGGAGTCGGACAGGTGGAGTCGGCCAGGTGCAAGCGACCAGGTGGAGTCAGCCCCAGGGAGTTGGTGCGTACAGAGACACATGCGAAAGCAAAGTAAACTCAATATACACATCATTTGACAACATTCTCTAACCAAAAATATTTTACCTCAAAACTAATTCCCCTCCAATGTATACTACGGAGTTACTACCAATAAGGGACAATCCAAAATCCAGCAGAAACAAAACGACAACCTTAAGGATGCATGCCCCAATGATACGACGACCTACAAAAAATAGGTGAAAAACACCACAACAACGTGAGTCAAAAAACAGAAAGTAGTAACACCCACGAGGCGAAAGACAGAAGGAACAGTGTTCGTAGCCGTCGGCTTATTGGTTCATATTTTTAGTACGATGTGTTCATATTTGTGATTTTTTATTATGTGCCGTATACGGAAGCCAACGGCGGGAGTGTTCTGAATTTGGACAGGCATACCATGTTGACCTGCAAAAGAGTACACGTCTGTTTTGTTGATGTCCGGATTTGGTTGAGTTTTGTTTTGTTTAGTTGACTGCTACTTTTGCCGTGCCCACGTCTGCTCCTTCTTATTGGGTCCTTTCTTTCCTTCATTTGCATTTCCGGACCAGGGCTTTGCATTTTCTTTCCATTACTTTATTGTCTTTAATTTTATTAGATGCAAATATTTCATCTCCGTCGCTTCTCAGCTTCCGGTTTTGCCTGAGAGAGCGAATTTATTACTACACACCCAGTCGTCAAGGAGGAGTCGGCTCACACCCAGTCGGCAAGGAGGAGTCGGCCAGGTGTAGTCGGCAAGGATGAGTCGGCCATGTGCAGTCGGCTAGGGGGTGACCCATGAGGACAAAAAGATAGAACCAACACCTGGCCTCACCCTTTATGATGTTTTTGTGTAGATAAGAGGAAAACAGCAAACAGTACGGAGTAGTACCATATTTCGGTTACAGTGCACAAAATGTCAGGAAGATTGCGAGGTTTGAAGGGAAAAATCACACATCACAGCTGAAGTGTTTTGTTGAAACAGAAAGTGAAAAATTGTCGCCTCACGATTTGAGCAATTTTGCCTTAACGTGTGGGTTGTCAGCCCCTTCGCACATCGGCTGTTTGTAGGGCATCAGCAAGAGTGGGTGCACGAAGTTGGTACGGTTACGACTTTGCGAATCCCTGTTTATTCCTGCTCGATTAGCCGACATGGACCTGGAGGCCCAACGTGCAGTCGGCAACGTGCAGTCGGCAACTACTTCACTTTCCGACTGGGTTCCTGTCCAGTTGAGTCCATCGTTTCTTTACAAGTTTACTTCATCCGTGTGTACGTGAATGTGGTCCTATAGCGGAATAAGAAGAACAAGCGGAGCTAAACACATCAAGAAACTACGAGCGAGTGCCAAGAAAGAGGACATAAAATCGAGCTACTATTTGTTTTGTCCGTTGTTGGTTTGTGCTTGATCATCAAACTTGATAGGGATAGTGTGTTCACCCTTCAAAGCCTCGACTCGGCTTGACCTCGAAGTGTGGGTCGACACCGTGAAGTCGATATCGTTTAGTCGGCGTCGTGGACTCGACAGCCTGGAGTCGACATTGCCCGAGCTACCATAGTCGAGAACGTTATTGGGAATTATTTACCGCAACGACCAATGTATGCCTTTTAAGATTTTATTAATATTGTCGAGGCAAAACTGTGCCGTAATATTTAATAGATATTTGTGAAAGAATCGGAATGAGTACGTGGTTCCAGTGTTATCTATGTAGTTTGTAAACTTATTTCCGTGTAATTCTCATAGTGTGTGTTGTCTGTACTTTGTGCTAGCCTCCAAGGATCCTTCCCTCGGTCCCTTTTCCGTGACGGGATGGGTGCATGTGTGTACGGAGTACTTAAGACCATTATGTATATCGGGCCGACTTCACCGAACTATGTATGGGCACATGAATAAAGTAAAACGATTTTTACACAGACGACAATGTTATTATTTAAGGCTTTTTTTACCCTATATTAAATTTGGGGTTACGGAGGTTGGTACGTTTATCGATTTGTTGAGTCTATCTAAAAACATGAGGCATCGTTGTATCTATATTAGAATTTCCTGAAGCTTAATGGGTGGTACAAAGATTAATTGAGAGATTATCAGCGCTATTGACTCCACCCGATCCGGCCGACTGATCCACCCTATGCAGCCGACTCCACGCGATGCGGCAGACTAATCTACCCGATGTGGCCGACTAATCTACCCGACGTGGTGTGTTGTGTGCTCGCCCGAGTGAAGTGACGTTCGCAAAGGGAAGCCTCCCCGTAGTGGTGCCCGTCTTTGGTTTACTCGGTGCTTGCTGTCTCCACACTGAGTTTCTCATTTGTCAAGATGCCTTCTCTGCAAGACCGGTACATACCACGTCGGTCCATACATAAATGTACTGATATTACTCACCAGATGATGTCCACTCCATACTATCCGAAAAAATTGCAGCCCGTAGTGTGGCTACGTATAGACAAAACTTTGCGAAACAGCTGGACCGAGAATCCAGCTTAAAACAGGTGCATAGTACGTCGGGGGGATCCCGTGTGGAATGTGACTTAGTAAGTTGCTATCTGCGCCACGGATGATTACAAACAACATCTTAATATAGTTCAAAATAATCAGATCAAGACATATAATACCCATTGAGTGCACGTATAGCATGTATGAATCATAGGCTATCCCATTCTACATCAGTCAGATAGCATTTCATAAGTTGGTAGTGTTCTAATTATTGGTCAAGCAGTTGACAAAAGCAAAACCAATGCCATTAGGTAAATGTAAGGACCCGAACTTTGCATGAACTTACAATAGATGAAGTCGGAGGGGATTGCTGGAGATTATCAAGCCGGCTTCTGTAAAGTGTGTACCAGACGGAGTAATAAATTTGCTCTCTCGAAGGGTTTCTGGACCCGTCTGACCATTTGTTTAATGCTCTGTCCTCTGTACTTGGCGTGTGTGAGGTCGTGGTATCATGATGATGTTCGTTCCTTCCCGAGGCAGGGTGGCGATGGTCTGTGTATAATCTTTTCAGTCAGATGAGTGGATCTTTCAGCCACACGTTTGGGATAGGGATTTTAAGACAGGTAAATAATACTCCATTTGTTCGTAGAAGGCGTCATCAAGAGTACGTTGGTGCTTGCATGTTACTCCCTCCATGCGCCGTGTCGTCAGAACATGTCGTGCTATCTCGGATCATGGGTCTATGTACATATTCACGGACATATTGTCCATTCACTTATTGATTTGAGCATATGAAGACGGGGAAGGCCATGTTCCCAAACACATGATACAAATGCTGATTCTTAGCAGATGAATCAGCAAATGGGCATATGGGTTGACTGAATGCAATTTGACTTATGAATCCCTAAAATCTATGAAAGGCCAGATTGTGGTTGACTTTTTTGTTGAGTATCGGATTGACTTGGATCAAGAAGCCGAGTTAATCATTGTGTCTGTACCGTGGAAGATTTATTTTGATGACTCAGTTTGCAGCAGCGGACAAGGAGTCGACAGGATGGGTGCATGCGTGTATTTAATGGCTTCCGACTAACAAATCCCGTGAAGTCGGCCGCGTGGAGTTGGCCGCGTGGAGTCAAAGTAGAGTCGTGACTCCGTGCTCTATATCCAGGTCAGTTCCATTATCTCGGCTAGACATTATGTCATCTGTTCCTATCTGTCATTCGTAATTCCTTTATATGATTGTGCTTTTTTTTCATCGGTCGTCTGAAGGAGCAGGAGAACAAAACGCTCGAGGTGATTCAGTGAGGAAGGCGTTGACCCACATGTGTAAATGATGGATAGTCCGTACGGCTTTTGGGGCGGTACTACTAATGATGTAGGTTAAGGTACGTATTTGTTAGTTCGGTGGTGAGTCAGCCACATGTAGATTGGACATAGAAAAGACGGCCTTAGTTGAAGTAACATGGTTCATGCCTTACATAACGAGTTAACACATGTATTGTCCCCTCGACAGTGGACGAGTTCCTTACATAGTAGTGATCTGAACAAAATATATCATGATCGACGTCTTTGGTTAATTTAGACTAGATACCTCGACTGTGCCGTAGCCGATTCCCGATCAGAGTCAGGTAAGCCAGAGGGATTAGAGTTGGGGGGAAGGTGGATCCTGTCCTCCTCGATTTCTTTCATCAGGATCGACATAGCTTTGTACAGTGCGTCTCTCCTGTTGCTTGCCCGTATTAGACAGTTCAGAGGGAAGGACGTCGATTCGTCAGTAGTTTGGCATGCACGTGTGATAGCTTGATTAGTTCATAAGGAAGGTTGTTAGAAAAAGACAGATAGGATCGTTAAATCCAATGAATAGTTACCAAGGTAGGGATATGTGCTTTGGTGTATCATATGTTTTAGGTGCTGAAGACGTCCAAGTTGCTCTAATAGGTTACTGTGACGGTTCATCTCATGTTCTTCCACTTGCTTCATTAGATCGTCGTGGTATTTCTTCACAGCTATGTAATTCGTTGTCAATGTCTCCTTCTTAACAGGCAAGATCTGACAAGCTTCATCTATCTTGCTGCATTTGGTGTTGTGGGCCTTCTTTAGGTCATTTATTTTGTTGTGCAATTCATCACGAGGAACATATGTTGTCGCTGCCTATCGCAGTCCAGCGATGACATAATTTCGTTCCTTAGCTCTTTCTTTCTCCTTGGTTAGTTGGTCCTGTAGTTGGCCTAAGAACTTTTGTTTGTCGGCTAGGGTCTTCGTCGTGATCATCTTTTCTTGCTCCATTTTTTTCAGTTCGCGCTTTTATATAACAAAATAACATATAATTAGAAGAAAAAAACTGTGTTTGGAGAAGTTGTGTGTTTCTGGCCTGATGACGTACCTGAATTTTTCAAACTTTTTTGCCTGTTCATTGCTTTCTTGGAGCTCGGTTTGTAGGTTGATGCAGTAGTTCTTTTCTTTGGTCATGTCCTTCTCTACTTGCGTTCTTTCCATCTCGGCCTTGGTCAGTGTTTCCTATAGGGTTATATCATTAGAGGATACGGTATGCATACGGAGTTTTAGTCGATGGTAAGAAGTTTGTGGATTACCTTGTGTAGTTGTTTTAGTCTTGCTGATAAAGCAGATTGTTGTTTCAACCATTCTTTTTGTTTGTCTTTGCGAGTCTTCACGCTTTGTGTTTGTGCTACCGGGAAGGCGAGACGGATTGTCGAGGTGTGCCCTCGGCAAGTCCCATGGTTGCTATACCTAGGGTTGATTGTGTGGTAGAGAACGCGTAGTATCGGTGGAATCGACGGCTGACAAACTGGATTTACCCAGGTCAGGGCCCTCGAGCGAGGTAAAACCCCTACTTCCTGCTTGTCTGTATTTATGGTATGAATATGAGGGTTACAAGGGTTCGACGAGTTGCTGGTCTCGTCGCGGTTTTGGTGGCTATGGATTGCTTGCCCTGGTCGATCACCCTCCCAGCCTTTATATAAGAGGCTGGGTCTCGGGAAACATAACCGACCAAGGTTTCATGTATGAAAAGCCCTAACCGACTATCACTTGATCTAACTTGGAAAGCACTCTTCGTCTTGGGCCTTCCTTCGTGGGCTTCAATTAATCCTTGGACTCCTTTGATCGTCACGTGCACCAGGTACCCTTACGCCGGGGTACCCGCAGAGTATAACCTCGTCATTAGCCCCCCGAGTACTTGCTTGACTCGAAGAATCGAGCATGTGCTCTCTTCATCGTGCACGTCATAGTCTTCTGATCTTGTTCTTCTGACCCGATGTAGTTCTTCAAGAACCAATTTGTTTCGATTGTACATGTATGCTAAACGAGGGATATTGACATAGTAGGCCTGATTCACTCGAATATCGAGCTCAGTTAACTGCTTATTTGAGCAAAACCTTACTAGTCTTCAGTCAGACTCGAGTCCCCGGACTCGAGCCTGGAACGCAGTCGAAAGATTTTGCCTAGGGATATTGACATAGTAGGCCTGATTCACTCGAAAATCGAGCTCAGTTAACCGCACATTTGGGCGAAACCATACTAGCCTTCAGTCAGACTCGAGTCCCCGGACTCGAAGCTGGAACACTTTTGAAACTTTTGCCTAGGGATATTGACATAGTAGGCCTGATTCACTCGAAAATCGAGCTCAGTTAACCGCATATTTGGGTGAAACCATACTAGCCTTCAATCAGGTTCGAGTCCCCGGACTCGAAGCTGGAACATACTGGACAGACTCAACTCAGGCCGTTGTAGGTCTTACTGATTCGTTCTGCAGTTTAACTTTTGATACCTAACGCATCCGTCAGGATTTTCATCATGTCTGTTGACATGGAAAAATTCAAGGGAAAACACTGTTGGAGCGTCCCTCGGCCCAGCTCGATTACTCAGCGGGTCTTACCTTTGCATTTGCGTATGCAGCATCCGAAACATCCGCAATTGGCGCAGTCCGGAAATTTATGAAGTATGATTCTTTGATTTGTGAAGTACTTTATACATTTAATCGAGTCTGTAGTCGAGTGAGTTTCTTACCTTCTTTTGAGGATCTATGGGAGCGCGACAGCGCTCCCACGGGAGTAGCCCCCCGAGATTGTGGTTTTTTGTCTTGCAATAGAGGACAATCTCAAATCATCCTTCTATACTGCTTTTTGTTAATCGAAATATTTTGTCTTTGAAATCTATGGGAGCGTGTCAGCGCTTCCAAGGGAGTAGCCCCCGAGATTATGCTTTATTTCGTTTGAAGTAGAGGATAATATCAATAATTTTGCTCCTTTTTAATCATCTTCAGTCGAAGAATTTTTGAATACGCTCCCACGGGAGTTATATGACTTAGTCGAAGGAACGGTCGAGTGACCAATTTTGCTTTTAAGAAGGATTTGTCACACCCGAACTAAATAAGGCAATCGAGTGACCAATATTCGTTGGACATATTCGAATGTATTTTTGAACAGATATTTCAAATGACATCAGGGATGACGTTTATTTCGACTGTAGTTCCTGACACGCGTGGCGTGCGTTATGCTGCGATGGATGGGACGTAACACATAGGTGGGCCCATTTGTGCAGAGCTGACCAAAGACGGTGCCGTTTGGACTTGATTTGACCAGACGGGCCACTTTTTCCAGAGGCGTGATGATGGCTCCTCTTTTTGCGTGCGTAGTGGGCGGAGTGGCCGGCGACGGTTGCCCTCCGCGTTTGCCACATGTATGGTCAGATTGCATGCGTAACGCACGATTTGGATCTGAATGGTTGTGATTGCTTTTGACTTGTGGTAAATAGGGGAACGGCGCTGGCATTTGTTTTTTACCTGCCATTTGCTCTGCGCGCCGCCCCTGTTCCATCGTCTTCCTTGCGCTCTGCCTCCATTGCTCCTGTGCTAAAGCTTTGTGCGCTCCCCCACCTGTCCGCTGACAATGAAGAGAGTGGCTGGCAACAAACGCTCTGCCTCGACTGCTGCCGCCGCGCCCGGTGTGGCGGCGATGAAGGGGAAGAAGACTGCGGCTGGCGCATCTGCGGCCATTGTCGACCTCAAGAAGACCAATGGCGATTGGATGAAATCCACTCTGAAGGAGGCGCAGCTGGACAAGCTGCGCGAGGACGAGTTGCTGCCACCCTCTGACCAGCTCTTCGTCCGCGCACCCTCGCCCAAGGAGGTACTTCTCGAGCCTCGTGCTAACGAGCGTGTCTGCTTTGCAGAGTTTCTGCCTAGGGGTTTCTCGCTCCCCCTTCATGATTTTGTGCGAGGTTTGCTTTTTGCCTACGGGGTGCAGATCCATGATCTCACCCCGAAGGGTATTATGCACATTGCGTGTTTCATCACGCTGTGCGAGTGTTTTTTCGGAGTTGCTCCGAGTTGGGCATTATGGAAGTCCATCTTCATGGTCCGGCCCAACAACCGAGGCGGTCGAACCTATCCAGTCGGAGGCCTACAGATCCAAGTACGCAGCGACACCCGATACTTCGCCCTGAAGCCAGTCGACTCGGCGCAGGGGTGGAGGAAGAGGTGGTTCTATGTGCGTGTCGACCAGGATGGATTACCAGCATTTTCGACTGCTGGTATAGCCGCTAGGACGAAGGCCTGGGACCATGAGATGTCAACTGAAGAAACGGCGGAAGCAGCGCCTTTGCTGGAGACGATTGGTGGACTGCTCAACAGCATCACGGGTGTGCATCTTATTGCCACTTTTGTGAAGATGCGGGTGTGGCCGCTCCGCGCTCGTGCCCACCCAATGTGGGAGTATGAAGGTCCCCTCGACTCCACTCGGATGAGCAAGGAGGAGCTGTCTAGGAGTGAACTGGTTTCACATGTGCGGCACATCACCAGTACCAAACAAAGTGACCCCTGCAACGTGGATTGCCCTGTCACTCCTTATGGGGCTGAAAAGCCTTTGCCCGAGGTTAGTGAATCTATCGATTGTATGATCTCCTTCTGTTATTTTGCTATGCATCTTTGTGATATTCGAATGTTGTTTTCTGTGTGCAGGGCCACTCTGCCACCTCAACCCTTCCTCCTCTTCCAGAAGATGGCCCAACTCCTGAAACAGAGGTGACAGTAGAAGCGAAGGGAGGAGATGAATCGCCTCTACCTTCGGCTACCGCTTCACCCTCAGAAGAGGCCGAAGAGGAAGGGGTAGAGGAAGCACAGGGCAAGGAGCCTGCCGCGACTGAGGATGTTAGCGAGGTTCCTGCTCGCAAGCGTCGTCGGGCAGCTCAAGTTATGTCTTCTTCCACGAGCTCACCCGTGAAGGAATCGGATGTGAAGGATGACGGAAACTCAGGTTCGTCTCCTACGACCACAGCTGCTTTCTTGGACGTGAGTCCTTTGAGCTCGGCTCCCCCTCCTCCTCAGTCGTGTGGGCAGCTACCTTTTGGAGGCCCGAATTTTGACGAGCTCGACACTGATGATGAAGAAGAGCACAGGTTTTGTCGGGGGAATACTTTCTGGATTAACCCGCGGCCCAGTGCGATTTAACTTACTCGCACGGACAAAGGCCCACTTGGGAGCAAGCCCAATATTGAACCGCCATAAGGGGAAAGTTCTAGAAGACACATCCCAGAGGACGTGAAGACCAAGTAGTCTCCGAGTAGGCCTCTGTGGACGTATTCCTTATGGAGAAGTTTCCTTTTGTAACCTAGCGAGCCTCTGTTTATATAAAGAGGACTCGCAGGACTTAGAGTGGGTCAAGCTATGATGCCCTAAACCCTAGCTCATACGGCGAGTACCAGATCGGATCGCCTCCATTGTAACACCTCGATTATCATATCAATACCAATCTAGGGTAGGCAGGAAGTAGGTCTTTTACCTCACATTGAGGGGGCCAAACCTGGGTAAATCTGTGTTGATCTTTGTTCCTGCGATCCCAAGCTCGGAGATGCTTGACTCGCGTAATCCCACACCTACGAAGTCATCTATGACACCTGACGTGACAAACCCACGACAGGTTTGCTCCTTTTTGTACTAAAATTTTTGTGAGTTGAGTACTGTTTCTTATGTTGTATGTCGTTTGATCACTCACAGTTCTGAGACTGCGCGACCTCCAACCCCTCCAACTGCGAGAACTCTGACTCCAGATCGGCCGGAAGCTTCTCCCGCTGCTGCTGAGGTGGTGCAAACAGTAGCTACGGCCACTTCCATTGAAGCCGCCAAGATTGCGAGTACGTCGACTCCGCAAATTGGGACTTCTGCTGCCAAGCCTGCGCCTTGGGTTGAACACGTAAGTGTCTTTTGTCGAGTCTTCCTTCTGGGACTATTTGTGTATAGCTTATGTTTGTTTCATGTGCGTGCAGCCCTTCTACCTCAACCTGGTGGAATCAGGTAAAGCATTTGTCTAGGTTGAACAGGAGAGGGATAATCTGCGCATTGTTATGGAGCAGCTCACCCGTAAGTGTGTTGGGTTTCTGTATGTCTTTGCTCTGTCGACTGTGAATGACATCTGGCTATCCATCTCAGATGACAAGGCGTCAGCTGAGTCCCGGGTTAAAGAGCTAGAAGATGCACTCGCCAAGGAGCGCGCGGAGTCGAAGAAGGCCTTGGATGACGCCAAGAACTCCGCTGCGCTGCGTGAAAAAGATTTTGCTGAGCGTTTGGCTAGCCTCACCCGAGACGTAGGCGGTAAGTTTGAATTTGCCACTTTTGTCCCCTTCTTTTGGCACTGAACGTTGCGTAAAAGTTTGTGTTCTGTCTGATTTTTGCAGGAGCTGTTGGCGCACCGCTGGGTGTAGACCAGTCGAGTGGCGATATGTCCCTTGACCGCTCTATAGGCGATTTGGACGTCGTCTCCACCCAAGCCAAGGATGCACTCGCCAAGTCTACGAGCACCCTTGGCGCCGTGTTCAAGGACGTGTTCCCGTCTAGCCAACCTCCTTCGACTTTGGATGGCTTCGCCGACGTCCTGGGCCCAGGGACTTCAACTATGACGAACTTTGCTCGCGCTTTGACGGTACGCGGCTCAGAGAGCACCCTCAAACTCCTTTTAGGTCATGGGATAGAGGGTGACTTCAAAGCCGCTCTGTCTGACTTTCCTCGCAAGCCAGGCGGGAAGCTGGTGTCCCTTAAGCATGTGAACGAGCCAGCCGCAAAGTTGGCTGAAACATTTATGGCTACCATGGAACGCCGGGCAGCAGAGGTCGCCGCCCGTGCGAGTAGGGCTAGGTCGGAGTCGATGTCTGAGAAGTAGGGCAGCCGCACCTTTTTATGCTTTGTAATTAAACTTATGATCATGCGAGTGTGCATGTGCTTTTGCTACCTTTGTATGAATATAATTTCCTCATTATGATCATGCTTGCAAAGCTGTATGTTGTTGCTCGTCTGAGCGTTGTGACTAGTTTCTCATGAAACTTTTTATGATACTTGGAACAGAAACGGCCAGCCGCCACTTCATCCAGTTCGTCGTGGCATCGTGCCCCTACTCGATCTCGAGCTCAGGTGGCAAACGATGCCGCAGTAATACGTTATATGAAGGCTCGACACATAAAACAGGAGCAAGAGCTGGCAAGTGTCCGAAGCGAGCTGGATAGGATGAGGGCAAGGCCTGCTTTACCTACCCAACGGGAGGAGTATGTGCTTGGCGAGATGGAGATCGTGAACAGACAACTCGAGCGTAAGCATGACTGCTGATCTTGTGAGTTCACAGCCTGTTCCTTTTTGTTCACCCAACTTGTGTTGTTGCAGTTTTTGTTCAAGATTTCCAGGCGGAGCAGGCTCGCGTGGATGAGCAGTTGAATAATGCGACTGACGAACCTATGACTGGCCGCCAGCACTTTCGATTGGACAAGCACCGAGCACGCATACTCGCTACTCTGCAGGATCGGGTGTTGCGGAGCGCTATGCTGCTTGAATTGTGCAGATCGGCATTTAGTCGAATCAACCAGACGCTTTTCCCGACTGGGCCACAACCTCAAGGAATTCATGCTTTGCTCGGGCTTTTTCGGAGTGCAGGTCCCATTCGGGACTTTATCACCCAGAAGCTTGTGGATGGGGCCAACGCCACAATGGCATATCTCCGAAGCCAACGCCCGAATTTGCAACTTCGTCCACCCGTGCCTGGATCGTCTTTGTCCCAATCTGATTTGGACGATACAGTCGAACATGCGAGGACGTTGGTTGAGTGCTATCATGCTCAACTTATGGGGCCTGTTCTCCCAGTCAAAGGCGAACCAGAAGATTAGGGTATTTATGTATAGGGAGCAGCCCCCGAGTGTAAATTTGCCACTTGCACGTAGTGCTTATTTGTTTATATGTATGTATGCAGCCCCCGAGTGTATCGAGTGGGGTTTATGAGATAACTTATCATGGAACATGAATTACACAGCCCCGAGTCTATCGAGTGAGATTTTTGAGTTTTTCTCTTTAACCCAGCCCTCGAGTATATCGAGTGGGGTTTTTTATTTTTATGCTTGACCCAGCCCCCGAGTATATCGAGTGGGGTTTTTGATTTTTTGCTTGACCCAGCCCCCGAGTATATCGAGTGGGGTTTGGGTTTTATGCTCGAGCCCCCGAGTGTTTGAGTGGGGTAAACAATAAAAGGCATATATGAGAAATATGGAGGAACATGTATCTTTATTCGAAATATGTGTTCGACCAGCAAGCCGCCTCATTAAAAACCTTCCAGTCCCCTTAGGTACCCTGGTAAGGGAAAAGAGTGCGTCTGAAACCTGCTGGTTCTTCCGACATTATGCGCTATTACATATCTATGCATAGAACTGACGCAGATGCGCCCCTCTATGTACTAGTGTGACTTGACGACATGTTGACCGTCTCTGAAGGTTCAGTCGGGTGCCCCTTGTGCTTCATCGCGTCGTTGATGGCCTTGAGCCCTCTGTCGATTGCCATCTTCTTGCTTTCTGGTAGAGGTGTACGGTCATTGGAGACCTCAAGCTCGGCGAGTGATTGCTCCATCCCGTACATCTCTGAGATTTTGCTGAAGTCACGGTCACATGAATCTGACCTTTGAAAGTTCCCGTTGATCGTGATGACTCCTTTTGGTCCTGGCATTTTGAGCTTGAGGTAGGCGTAGTGTGGGACGGCCATGAATCGAGCGAAAGTGGGGCGCCCGAGTATTGCATGGTATTGTGACTTCCAATCGACCACTTCGAACTCAATCGACTCGGTTCTGAAGTGAGTAGGATCTCCAAACGTAACATCGAGTTGTATGGTGCCTTCTGGGAGCACTGCTTTGCCTGGGACGATACCGTGGAAGGTACTTGTGGACTTTGGCAGATTTTCGACTGATTTGTTCATTCTGCGTAGCGTATCTGCAAAGATTATGTTGAGGCCGCTACCCCGTCCATGAAGACCTTGGTCATGGCGTAGCCTCCGATTTGGGCGTCGAGTACCAAGGCTGTGCCCTGGTCGATATACTGCGGGTGGATGGTCCTCTCGATTGAAGACAATCGGAGTTTCTGATCCTTTCAAAAAATCTGTGATAGCTGGGGGTGCCATGACCGCCATATTGACGTGTCGAGTGTGTAACTTTTGCTCTCTATTGGAGGGACGTCCTCGCTGGATCATGTTCATCTGCCCGCGAGTTACGGGATATTTTTGTTCATCTCCTTGCTGCATCTGGTGCACGGCTGCTGCCATTTGTGTTCCCGTAACGGGTTGTGCTGGCACCATGTACACTGGTGTCGGTTGCGCTGGTGTTGGTGCAGGATACACCTGAGTAGGCTGTGTTTGCGGTGGTATGGAATATACCTGTGCTTGTTGTACTTGTTGCGGCGCTGGATATGCCTGAACAGGCTGTGCTTGTGATGCAGTCGATGGAGTCTGCACTAGTTGAGGAGGTGCACGTCCATCTTTTGCAGTCGCAGTATATGTTCAATCGCAAGTTGATCGAATTCCCTGCAATTTCTCAGCGAGTGGTTAGAGCGAAGCTTACCATCGTCCCCTTTATAAAGATGGAATCTGCAATAATCATCCATCCTTTCTTCGATTGAGCGCTCAGGATCTTTGTCTGCTCGCCTGCGCCACTCTGGCCTTCTGTAGCTATCGCGGTCGTCGCGTCTGTGGTCTCGACTGTCACGTCGATCGTCTGTGCGATGGTCTCGATTACCTCGGCGGTCGTCCGTACGATGATCTCGATTATCACGATGATCGTCGGGTCGTCTGTCAGTTTGGTCGCGGCTGTCCCTTGCTGGACAAAGCCTGCTGCGATGAAGTTTGGATGGTCATCGTCGTGATAACGATGCTTGCGTTTGCGCCTTCGATCATCTCTGTAGCTATCTCTGCGGTCTCGACTGCCACCCTCGTGATTTTCATGTGAGGGTACGGGTCGAGTGCCTCGTACGGAGTCTTCTCCATCTGCCCACTTTGTTGCGAGTACCATGAGTGCCGCCATTGTCTTTGGATCTTCTCGACCAAGTGTTTCTTTGAAGTCTTCTCTCCAGAGTCCGTTTTTGAAGGCGTCGATTGCCCTATCTTCTGATACGTTGCCTACTGAGTTACGGATGGTGGTCCACCGCCGTATGTACGATCTCAGAGATTCATCTGACTTTTGCTTGCAGGTCCGGAGCTCCTCGAAAGTTTTGGGGCGCTCACATAGAGGCTCGAAGTATTTGATGAAATCACCTTTGAAGTGCTCCCACGAATCGTAGTATGATTCGGGTAGCGATTTGAGCCAATCGCGAGCTGTTCCTTCCATCATGAGTTGTATGTATTGCATAGCTGTGGTACCGCGCTGACATCCAACAGCCAGCCTGTAATCTTCTAGCCAGCCTGATGGCTCTGTTTGCAGTTGAACTTTGGCGTGGTAGCTAGCGAAAACTTCTTGGGCATACGAGCCTCCCGGATCCGTCGAGTGAAGCATAGCGCTCCACATGGCCCGATTTCTGCTTCCGAGTCTGAGCTGCTGCTGTATGACCTCCTCGAGTGGCTCCTGCTGGATCGATGATGACGTGAGCTTTTTCGACTGCTCCTTCCCCGAGGACTTCGACTGCGACGGTCCCGATCTGTATCTCTCCTTGGAGTTGCTTGTGGATGCTGTATGGCTTTGCTGCTATTGCCAGTTGTTTGTACAGTTGGAGGTGCTGATCCCTCTTTGGGTCTCCTGCAGGAGGTTCGATTGTTCTGAGATAGGTGCCTAGCGTCATCAGCGCCCCGGCTGGCTCAGTAGGTATGGGGACTCCTTCCGCGTCGACTGCCATAAAGGCTGGGTTTAGGTTTCGAGTGACCGCTGCACGATCTGCGTCTCCGAGGTTTATGAATCGTGACCTATTCGCGGGGTCGTTTCTGCCTGTTGAACTCATAGACAATGCTCTTCGCCGAGCACTCGATATGCTGGCTTGCTTTTTGCGTTCTTCGAGTACTGCTCGGTAGTTCTTCAACCGTATCGATTCTTGCCACTGGAAGTATTGTAAGGTCAATACCTCTTCCGGAGTTGCGTTTGCTGGTAGCATTGTGCAGCTTTCGATTACTTTGCTCACTTTTTCCGCCATCTCTGCGGTGATGGTCAGCGTGGTTGTTCCGTCAGGCATGGTGACTGTGCAAGGGTATTCTGTAGGTCGACGGCATGTTGCAGCTGCTGACGTTTCTGCTGTACTCGCGGTGTATACCTGATACGGTACCACCCGATCTTCTACCCATGTGTTGCTAATGCGCATTATGGATTCGGCGTCGTCATCCAGGCTCATGTTGGAGTTGCTTTGCTTGCTGGGGTTTCTTCGCAATCGAGTAGATCTTCGAGTGCTTTGTCCAGGCTGTCTGCGTCGCAGGTGAATATCTCGTGGCTGGCACGGATTTCTGGGCCGTTGAGATCGGCGAGGTATATGTTGTCTATGTTCTCCTCGTTCCCCGCGACGTCGTTGCAGTCGACGACGTTGTCGAGTGACTCGATTGAGTTGTTTGGGCGGTACGCAGATTCGATCTCGCTTCTTCCAAATCTTTTTGCCACCTCGTCACGGAACTCTTGCGAGTTCATGGATGTTGCAGAGTCACTTGGCGATTGGATCGGGACGATCTGTGATGATCGCGCCAAGATGGATGGTGTTGCAGTCGAAGCGTTGTCGAGTGTCTCTGGTCGAGTCTCATGTCGAGTGGATCTAACAGGTCCTGCACACCATCTTTATCGACAAAGAAGTTAAATTCTCCAACTGTAATATCCAAACCTGATTCGAGTCCGGCAAAGGCTTGTTGAGCTTCCATCGAGTGCGGCATGAGCCTCCTTGGAGATTTTGGCGAGTGATCGCTTTTTGAATTGATGCTGGTCGATCTTGCCGGCGAGTTGCCGTTTGCAGGTGGTGGTGATTTGCTTTTTGATGATGTAGTAGGCGAGTTACCTTGTGCAGATGCGATCGGCGGGTGGCCGCTTGATGATGAAACCGGCGAAACCGTGAGCCCAATACTACCTTTTCCCACAGACGGCGCCAATTGTCGAGGTGTGCCCTCGGCAATCCCATGGTTGCTATACCTAGGGTTGATTGTGTGGTAGAGAACGCGTAGTATCGGTGGAATCGACGGCTGACAAGCTGGATTTACCCAGGTTCAGGGCCCTCGAGTGAGGTAAAACCCCTACTTCCTGCTTGTCTGTATTTATGGTATGAATATGAGGGTTACAAGGGTTCGGCGAGTTGCTGATCTCGTGAGGTTTTGGTGGCTATGGATTGCTTGCCCTGATCGATCACCCTCCCAGCCTTTATATAGGAGGCTGGGTCTCGGGAAACATAACCGACCAAGGTTTCATGTATGGAAAGCCCTAACCGACTATCACTTGATCTAACTTGGAAAGCACTCTTCGTCTTGGGCCTTCCTTCGTGGGCTTCAATTAATCCTTGGGCTCCTTTGATCATCACGTGCACCAGGTACCCTTACGTCGGGGTACCCGCAGAGTATAACCTCGTCACGGACGTACAAATTTTCAAGTTCTCGGCGTCATGAATGGCAGGATCTGCATCAACGTTCTCTCCAAGGTTATTGACAGGATTAACGACGCCCGTTGTTGTGTCCGTCAAGTTTGTCTACTCAGCTCCGGGCGTTTTCGTCGAACACCATGATTCATTGAATGGTGAATTGAAAAAGTCAGTCGTCGTGGAACTGCACGAGGGTAAGGTAAATGTTATGACGGTATGTAATCCCATTTTGATAAAGATAGACATTACTCCTCATACATAGGAATATCATGAAAGAGGATCCTCATAGAAATACGACATATGACTTGGTGTTGGCACACTTAGTGTGTTGAAGTCATCGAGCACGTCCCATGGACTCATACATGCTGGAGTGAAGTTGTTTAGCTCTGAAAATTGTTCCGTTGGCTCATGTATCGTATGATCTGTTGCTGAGAAACCTGACGTGGTCGTGGCAGGTGTCTCCTTCCATGAATTTCCAGTATACACTTGCTTTTGACGATTCGGCGATTCGTAGAACAATGTCTCTGGCAGAAAGTAGATTGGTCTCTTTCCATTAGCCCGGGAAAGGGGAGACTGTCTGTGGTCGAAATCTTCATTCGCCGGCTCCATTCCAAACATCTGTCCGTTACCGTTGTTTGTCAAGCCGGACACTGTGTTGGCTTCGGGTTCAGATCCTGACGTTGTGTCGTAAAAAACCTGCTAACAAGAATAATTTTGACAGATAGAAGACCTTGAGTCGTACGACACTGCTGATTATAGGCAACCACATCGGTAATTTACCTGCAACGGTTGGTGATTTTGCGTGAAATTGTACAACATATGACCTTCCATATCTCGACGATGCACCCACTTGGCTTCCGGTATTTCCTTTTATGCTGAAGATTCGGTTTCAGAGTGTGAGCGAGGGTTTGATTTAGTGCCGGATCAGGAAAAGTTTCTTTACCTTGTATCGGCGTCTCAGCTTGGTCTGCGGTGGCAGAACGTCGGCTTCGATGCAGGGCTTTAGGGTGGCTTTCTCAACTTTCGATTCCTTCACTTCCAACGCTTGTGTTTCTTTCTTTTGCTTGCATCTATAGGGTTTTCCTTTGGATCCGTGGGGTTGGTGTGAGGAAGATGATGTCGGAGGGGATAGGGGTGAAAATGGTGCTACTATTTGAGTTGTCTGCCTTAGCATGTGTGGGAGTGTTTGGTAAGCCGGTAGCGCTTTGTTTAATGTTGTGGACCATGTACTCCATTTGTGAGTGGTCATCGTTTTATGATGATTTTGGTTCTTTCTCGAGGTATTTTTGGCGAGGTCTACATATAATCCTATCAGTCAGACGAGTGAAACTTGCTGTCACGCGGTAGGGTCAGCAATTTAAATACAGGGGAAAACATATCCACTTAATCGAGGAGTGGTAGTGTTACGGAATATTGTGATGGTTATTTTGCCCTTTTGTTCATATGAAATTAGTGCAACGTGGACCAGACAAGTCTTTTGTTACGGTGGACAATGTGTCATAAGTGAAATTTACTAAAAGCCACGGCAAGGCAGGTATAGACTGTACAGTGATCACCTATTGCTACATGGGTGACGAATGAAAATATCCGAAACAAATAAAGCTATTGAGTGCCACGTCCCTGAGCCCATTGAGCTGCCTTTGTCCCATTGGGTTTCACGCGTCGGTGTGAAGACGCCGTGGCTCCCCAATTGCGTTTAAACTATACACGATAACTAACGCGTAGCCTACCTACGCTGCATTTATCGGGGACGAGAAGCGAATCGACGACGGAGTCCTTGGGTTCGCGGTTTCAGAGGGACCATACCGCCTGTAGAATGCATAATGTAGACGGGTTGAAAGTAGGCTCGGTTGATGAACGTATGTTTTTGGCCGCCAATTACTCATACCATTGTTAGCCATCCTCGGAAATTGAACACGTGGACAGGCAGTGCCGCATGTCCGGCCGGGGATGCATCTTCCATGGAGATTGACTTTGCAATGCAGACTTTACTAGCCTGTTCGAGTATCTGGAAGTTACAGAAGCCCGTTGAGCTACCTTTGTCCCATTTGGGTTTCATGCTCCGGTGTGAAAACGGCGCAGCTCCCCGATTGCGTTTGAACTATGCACGATAACTGACGCGCAGCCAACCTACGTTGCATTTATCGGGGATGAGAAGCAAATCGACGACGGAGCCCTGGGTTCGCTGTTTTAAAGGGACTATACCGCTTGTAGGCTGCACAGTGTAGACGGGTTGGAGGTCGACTCGGTTGATGAACGTGTGTTTTTGGCCGCCATTTACTCATACCGTGGTTGGTAGTCCCTGGAAATTGAGCGCGTGGACCGGCAATGTGGCATGTTCGGCTGGCGATGCATCTTTCATGGAGACTGACTTCGCACCGCAGGCTTTACTAGCCTGTTCGAGTATCTGGAAGTTACAGAAGACCGTTGAGCTGCCTTTGTCCCATTGGGTTTCACGTTTCAGTGTGAAGACGGCGCGGCTCCCCGATTGCGTTTAAACTGTACATGATAACTGGCGCGCAGCCTGCCTACGCTGCATTTATTGGGGATGAGAAACGAATCGACGACGGAGTCCTGGGTTCGCTGTTTTAAAGGGACCATCGCTGCAAGCCAATCAACAGCACGTCGTTCTACAGACTACCCTTCGGTTGCCTAATCCATTGTTGCCAACCTCGGTTGCCTGTCGCCATGGTCAGACAGAAGATCACGATCTGCAAGAAGATTACAGCGGCAAGATACGCCGAGCTGAAAACAGAGATGCGTAGAAAGACCAGTGTCGAGGAGATGCCTATAGCAATATCGGACGATGAGGAGAGTGAACTGTCGGATACAGCCGACAGCGCGGCCGCCAAGCTCCGCGCTGCGCTCGCGCTGGATTCCCCGACCGCCCGAGCCATGGCGCATAAAGAGAAGTTCGCCAGGCACTTGGTGGAGTACGTGGAGGAGGAGCAGGATCTCCTCGAGCGCCGGGCGGAAAAGCAAGGCGCGACGAAGAGATTTAGGTCGTTTGACAGCGCTAAGAGAAAGGAAAAGGAGGTACTTGCTAAGGTACCGCCGGAAGTGATCGTCGTCTCCGATGAAGATGAATAAGACAACGAGTTGCGTTGGGTCGTAACTTCTCAATGTATCCTATATGGCCATTCCATTTTCATACCACAGCGTGCTGCGACTATTGTAGGGTCAATGTGGACGAACGGTTTATCCATTTCGTGGCAATTCCAATATATGTACTTGCTTTATTCTATTTGTCTCTCGTCATAAATTTATATGAGTGCCCGACCTACCTAGATGATCCATTTTAATCTCAGTAGACATACTCATAGCAGACGATGCTCTAGCCCCGATCTACGTTAACGAACTTTCTCTATAATCGCGGCTCTGTCACCGATACTTCGTATTGTGACGTGTAGACGTTACACTCGATAGCTGCCATACGTTAATTGCGTCTGCATGTTACCTTATGGCATGTAGGCTGCGTCGCCATAAACGGCACCGTCTGTTAGACCTGACGACGGCCTGACCATCCCTTCTTAGGCTTAGATCGAAGGGTTCAGGTGGTGTCGCCTCTTGTTTTCTGTTGCTATACACTGACGAAACCTGTCCACGGGCGCGGCGTGCCGCCGCGCCAAGGCCTACTAGTTACACATATTGGTCAGTCTATAATTCCTACATCTACACACCCTTTACACCTCAATAATATTCTTCACGTTCCCTCCGTTACTCGTAATCTTTTGTTGGTAAAAAAATTACTCATGATAATAATGTCTTCTTTGAATTTTACCCTTGGTATTTTCTTGTTAAGGACCGGGATACGAGGGAGGTTCTTCTTAGAGAGGGATGTCGTGAAGGTCTCTACAATCTTGATGTGTCATCCGTGAAGCAAGTTTTCAGCAGTGTCAAGGTGTCACGTGATCAGTGGCACTCACGTCTAGGTCATCCAGCCACTCCAATCGTTCAGCATATTTTACATCGTCATGAGCTTCCATCAATTTCCGTTAATAAAGTTGTAGTTTGTGATGCCTGTCAGCAAGGCAAGAGTCATCAGTTACCTTTCTCTTTGTCCACTCGTGTCACAACTGCACCTCTTGAGATTATATATTCTGATGTATGGGGTCGTGCCCAAACTTCTGTTTGTGGACACCAGTATTATGTCAGTTTTATTGATGATTATAGTCGTTTTACATGGCTTTACCTTCTTAAGCATAAATCTGATGTGTTCCAAATTTTCCTTCAGTTTCAAAACCATGTAAAATTATACATGTTCAAAGTGATTGGGGTGGCGAGTATCGTCGGCTGAACAATTTTTTTTTTCTGACATTGGTATTTCACATCGTGTATCATGTCCTCATACTCATCAACAAAATGGTACTGCTGAACGTAAACACCATCATACTCTCGAGACCGGTCTAACCCTACTAACGCATGCTTATGTTCCCTTCCGTTTTTGGAGTGATGCCTTTTCTACCGCTTGCTTTCTCATTAATCGACTTCCTAGTCGTGTCATTAATATGCAACACCTATTGAGCGTCTTCTAGGTGAAACACCCGACTACACTTTTTTCAAAGTGTTTGGTTGTGCCTGTTGGCCCCATTTACGGCCCTACAATAATCGTAAACTTGAGTTTCGCTCTAAACAATGTGTTTTCTTGGGTTATAGCTCTCTTCACAAAGGATACAAATGTCTACACATTCCTACCAATGGAGTCTACATCTCTCGTGATGTGGTGTTCGACGAGACGGTTTTTCCCTTCTCTCAACTATCATCCACAACACCGTCATCATCCACTCCACCGCTATTACATTCTGACCAATTTGTTGATGCCGCATATACTCCGTTGCTTTTGACTAACCATGGTGCAGGGCCTGGACGCGGAGCTCGTCTTGAATTACTAGACGCTGAACCATCATTGTCTCACGCTGATTCTTCAGCTATGCAGCCTGACGATCACGTCGATCGTACAGCCGCAGCACACGTCGATCATGTGCATGGCATGCCAGCCAGCCATGATAGGCCGCATGACGGCCCAGCTTCTCCGACGTGCGTCGGCCCATCTTCGTCTGGGTAAGTCTCACCAGTGGCCTCCTCGCTCGGGATTACATCTTCATCGATAGATGCGTCTTCCCCGCTCGTACCGTCTCCTGAATTAGATCCTGCACCGATTCATGTACAAGATCGACCAGGTGTTACCACCAAACTTCAACGAGGCATTCGTCAGCCTCTAAAACGAACAAACGGAACTATTGCATGGAGTGCAACCCGTACTGGTTCTGATCCTGATCTTCTGCATACTAAACCCAGAGATTACCGAGCAGCTCTTTCTTCACCACATTGGCGTACCGCAATGGAAACTGAATTTGCTGCACTTCAGCACAACAAGACATGGCGTCTCGTTCCTCCTCGTTCTGGTATAAATATAATTGATTGCAAATGGGTCTTCAAAATTAAAAAGAAGGCTGATGGATCTATTGAACGATACAAAGAATGTCTTGTTGCCAAAGGGTTCAAACAATGGTATGGTCTTGACTACGAGGATACTTTCAGTCCTGTTGTCAAACCCACTACTATTCGATTATTGTTGTCTATGGCAATTACCAAGGGATGGCATCTTCGTCAGTTGGATATACAGAATGCCTTTCTCCATGGAGTTCTTGAGGAGGAGGTTTTTATGCGACAACCTCCTGGTTTTGAGGATCCTTGCTATACTGTTTTTTTATGTCATCTTGACAAAGCTCTCTATGGGTTGAAACAATCTCCTCGTGCCTAGCATGTTCGACTGAGCTTTGTTCTTACTGATCTTGGATTCACTGAGTCTACAGGTGATACTTCCTGGTTCATCTTGCATCGTCAGGATGTCACACTTTACCTGCTTGTCTATGTGGATGATATTATTGTGGTGACTTCATCTCCTACGGCTGTCGATCGCCTTGTTCATCAGTTGAGTGCCTCATTTGCTCTTAAGGATCTTGGTCCTCTCCACTACTTTCTTGGTATTGAGGTACACACAGGGTCGTGGTCTTCTTATGAGCCAACGCAAGTACGCATTTGAGTTGTTACAGCATGCTAGAATGCTTAAATGTGCTCCGGTATCTACACCAATGTCATCTTCGGACAAGCTCTCCGCTACTGATGGTACTCTCCTGTCCACTGATATTCCACTCGCTATCGCAGTATTGTTGGGGGTCTCCAGTATCTTACCATGACACGTCTAGATTTATCGTTTGCGGTGAATAAGGTGTGTCAATACGTCCATGCCCCTCGGTGTACTCATTGGTCCGCAGTCAAACGCATTCTGCGTTATGTCCAGGGAACGCCGTCTCATGGTTTATTACTTCAGCCGTCTACCACTCTATCTGATCTTTTGTCTGCTTTTTCGGATGCGGATTGGGCTGGCAGTCCAGATGACAGGCGTTCGACCGGGGTTTTTGCAGTCTTCTATGGTGGTAATCTAGTTGCTTGGAGTGCTAGAAAGCAGGCTATAGTTTCTCGCTCCAGTACAGAGTCCGAGTACAAGGCACTAGCTAATGCCACTGCAGAACTCATATGGATACAATCCCTTCTTGCTGAACTTGGAGTTTCTCAGGATTGTCCACCTATACTATGGTGTGACAATATTGGAGCAACATTTTTCTTCCAATCCAGTTTTTCATGCTCGTACAAAACATATTGAGATTAATTTCCACTTTGTTCGTGAACGAGTGGCTCAGAAGTTAATCCAAATACGGTTCATCTCCTCCAAGGATCAGTTAGCTGATATATTCACCAAGCCCCTTCCGCTGCCATTGTTCACTGCTTGTAAGAGCAATCTCAACTTGCATGGCCCTGTTGAGATTGAGGGACGGTGATAGAGATATAGATGTATATGTATACATACGATATGGTCATGTATAAACCTACCGTATGTCCCCCTGTACTGTACCCTGTAACTACACTATATAATACAAAGAGGCCGGCCCTATTGGGTGCTGTGTGCACTACCCCTACCATATACTCCCTCCGTTTGGAAAAAGATATCACAAAAATGATCTATCTATAGTTCATTTTTGTGACATCCTTTTTCGAACGGAGGGAGTACGTTTTTAGTATGCACTAATGCACTCTCATGTTCAATTCGTGGTAATCAAAAATGAGCAGCAGGAGCTGCTGTGATGCCGTCCACGGCGGTGATTGAGACATACTTGGGGTCTCGGTGATTTGAGTCGGTTCTCGATGTTAGGCGGCGAAGCACGACGAGGCCGCGACGAGCTGAGACGGGTTTGTATTCGGAAAGGAAGGTCCTAACAGCCATGCGTGACAAGAAGCTCGAGAGGTGCTTGTGGCAGAAGGACGAGGCGATGGACTAGGGCGAGGGTTTTTTCTTTTTTTGGGTCGGCGCACAAGTAGGCGAGGATGCACGGAGACGCTTGGGTCACGTGATGGTCGAAAGGCGAGGTGAGAAGCGCGCCGGAGGAGGTTGCAGTGGCGGCTCAACGGACGAGGGTGCGGTCGTCAGAGCGCGCAATGATCTCGCGTAGAAGATCGGCCGGCAGCTTCCATGCAATTAGAGTCTCGGGCGCTATCATCTTTTCTCGTCGGCTTTTCCTTGAAAGCGCCATGTCTGCGGCGTTACTAGGCTTGATATGCAGAGAGATCGAGCCTCTGGTCTGCCTGTTGTTACCAGGAAAACGATCGATCAGAATCCAAAGTTTCCTGGTCATCCAATTAGCTAGCTAGTTTGCTCTACGTACGTGTAGAGAGTCGTGTACCAGTCGGATAAGACCTCCAAGCGTGGTTGTATATATACCTATGTAGTTTGTGATCCGATCGACCGCCGCCTTGCTACACCCTACTCGCACGACCATCTTCCTCCTTGACCACCGCCGCCTCCTCCACAGTCCCACCGCGACCTAACAGATCGCGCAGGACCACATGGATATGGTGAACGCGGACTCGCTAGTGGACATCCTCGGCCGCCTCCCGCCGCGCAGCCTCGCCAGCTCCCGCTGCGTCTGCAGGGCGTGGCGCGCCACCGTCGACGACCACCACCCGCTGCCTCACGCGAACCAGCTCCCGCTCTCGCTGGACGGAGTCATCTTCGAGACGACAGACCCGAGACCCCCGACGCTCTTCTCCCGTCGCTCCACCGCGCGCGACATCGCCATCGGCTTCGAGTACCTCGACGACAGTCCAGGCGAGAAGGAGTGGTACTGGCCCATGTACGACTGCTGGCTGCAACGGCCTGCTCCTGCTCTACGGCCACGTCGTCAACCCCGCCGGCCGCCACGCGCCAGTGGGCGCGCCTGCCCGAGGTGCCGTGCTCGTGCAATGGGAGGTATCTGGCTTATGATCCCACCATGTCGCCGCATTACGAGGTGCTTTTGATCCCTGAGATTCCAAGCCTGCTTCCGGCGGGACACATTTCAGAACATACGTAAAGTGCGTAAAGTGCGCCTTGCCAGTAGGCAGAGTAGTACAAGGATTTTAAAGCCTCTTCCATATCGGCAACCGTTATAGCCGCATTCCCTTCCCGGACAAGTGACCTCTCCTTCCAGCTCCCGGTCTCTGACGAGAACGCATGGATGATATACGTCGACGGTGGCCATTCCATCGTAGAGGACGAGAAGGCGCACTTTACATACGTAAATGGCTTTATTTTGAGGTATATGATATCGCTGTGTAAACGAGTCGCGTGGTCATATGGAGTGGGAGTTGAGGAATGAAATCAATCTTCAGTCCATAAGCACATACGTACTATCAAAATGTACATGGTGATGATGGATCATGGATCCTACAACCGCATTTCCAGAAGGAGTGGTTGTCAATAAATGACATCAACCTTAAACTCGTTGAAGACAACAAGGAAGCATTACCAAATGATGATTTTGAATGGGACTCTAAGGATGGAAATATTGTTGCCACCGCGGACTTGCCTCGAGACAGCGACGGTTACGCTCCGTATTTTCAGTGTCTTGGATTCCATCCTTATAAAGAGATAGGAAAAATGCCCGTGCGTTGCAACGACCCAACGAATGTAGACATTGATACAAATTAATTGGCTTTTAGTTTGCAAAAAATAAATCAAGAAGAACGGTAACAATAGACCATTGTAATCCAGACTAAAAGGCAGTTCAATCTTTTTCCTCAAATCTTCTACTCCCTCCGTTCACAAAAGGATGTCTCAATCTTTTCTAAATTTGTATGTATGTAGACATATTTTAGTGTGTAGATATATCCAAATTTAGATAAAGTTGAGACATCCTTTTATGAACGGAGTGAGTAAAAGGTTGTTCCATGGAAGCAGTCAAAACGATTGCACGCTGTTAGCCCTAAGAACTTTTTGTTATCCGGACTAAACACTTTGAATTATCTTACCAAAAAAGAGAAAACATAATACAGAAATAATTTGGAGGAAAATACATTGGCTGGTATTTCATAAAGTAACGATAACAAACTCAAGTCTGATGCACTGTAAAATAAAATAAATACTCAACTCTACTTTATATGTGCATTGCAGATATAACCATCAATGAAACATCGAAGGTACAAAAAATATGAGAAAATAATAAGAGGTGCTACTGCTATCTGAAATACATCGGGTGATCTGATGTAGTAAAAACCACTCAATTATGGCTAACAATTTTTAAAAAAAACATCCAAGTGCGGCTATCCCGTCAGCTCCTCCCCACGTCTGCTGTGTAATGTCGCCCTCAACGTCTGGATTTGTCGATGTATCAGTTTCGCCAGAGCTTGCGCAATCGATGTCATACTCTTTTCAGCTACCAATTACAGATCTGGTTAATTACTATTATTGGTAACTAACACGACCAGATTTTGTTGTGCAGCATGTATCAGGTAGATAGCTGGATGGCCAGGTTTCAGAGCATAGTCACACATCAGTACTCTGAAGAAAACATTGAACATTCCCTCGAAAAAAAAAAAGAAAACATTGAACAAATCGAGCTACTCTGCAGCCAACAAAATTAGAAAAATAACGAAAAATGCAAGATCGTTGCTGCATGCGTGGAGATATGATGGTTATCTTGAATCTGAACGGAGAACGGGACATCATACAGTTCATAACTTTCCCCCTCCCCTGGCTCCTCTCTCCCTACTCTCTCCTGCTCCAACAAATTCTCCAATCATGGTCTAAATAATTCTCCAAAGCCACATGCCTCGAGCTCCCCTTGCCCGCGCCCACCTCCATCTTCACCGACCTGAACAGCGAGAGAGTGAAGCGTCTGGAATGAGTATAAACCTAGCAGATTGCCCGGCTGCTGCAACAACCCTTGCACGAATGCACGCCACACCTCGGCTATTTCCTAGGTAGGGGATAGGAGGTTCAGAGTTGGACGATATAGATCGAATCGGGAAAAGAGGGAGTGAGGAACTCACCCGCGGCAGCGGCCAGAGCCTGAGGCGAGGGAGACGACGGCGGATTGTCTCTCTGTTCGAGTAATTGGATACCAGTCCTATACAGTACTTATGTGCGTGCGTGGAGTGCCGCTGCTCTTGGACATGCGACTGACACTGCTACTCCTCTTCTTCTCCGGAGCAGTCTGCGTCGGATGGATTTAGGGGAGCTCGAGAAAGGAGAACGGCCGAAGGCCTCGCCGACGGAGGCGCCGACTCCTCCACACGAGCCCGCACCGAGCACGAGATGGAGAAGACCCTCGCCGAGCTCCGCGTCCTATTCGCCCACCTCCCGCCCGCCGCCGCGCGCTCCCTCCTCGCGATCGGCCTCTCCTCCCGCAAGAACCTCTGCGTCCACCTGCAGGCCTCTGCCTCCGCCGCCCGCGACTCTGTCGAGACCGCCTGCCGCCGCCTCACCGCGTCTTGGGTCCGCGAGAAGGCCGCCTCTCACCCGGAATCCACCCCGCTCTGGTACTTCGAGTCCTTCGAACGCGCCGCCGTCGCCGGCGCGCCAAACCGAGCACCCACGGCCGCACGCATTGGTCCTGTGAAACAATAGCATACCATTTTGATAGCTCGAAGGTCACATACTTAGGTAGGATGCCGCACTCGTGTACTGAGATAGAAGTTTCTTTTGCATATACCCCATGTTGGATTGAGGGCTTACCTGGAAGCACTTGATGCTAATATCTGTCACGGGTAATTTGTCTACAGCTGAACTCAAGTTGATCATTTTAATTTTAATTTATTGATCATCAACATGTGCGCTTTCACGGGCTACCAATTTTGCAGCATAGGATAATATCGAAACTTTAGAGGCATTTTTATGTGTGTATTTTTCACAAACTGGAATGCCACATGTAAATAATCATCCTTAAATCGTAGGTTTGTGTTGTCTATAATCCTTCATGTAGTTAATGATGAGTTAGTGATGAAATTGTTTGTATTTGCAATAGTATTTAGTTTTAAATTGTGTCATTGTTGATCAACTTTTGATTGTCCAACAACATTTTGCTATGTGTTTTATACTATGCATTGTACAGTCGCATATATATACGTCAGCCGCAAGGAGAATTTCACTAGCAAAATATTAAATACTACTTAGGTCCATGCCCAACAAGCATCTTTTTCAAATACAAGACGTGTCAGCGTGACCACGAGATCGTTCGCGGCGTGCGTCGTGCGGAGTTCACGCCGCCTCGCTAACGTCATAATAAGCAAGCAAATCAGAAAGGATGACCTCCTAATATTCAACCAGATTCATAATTTACAAACCTACCTACCAACAAATTCTAACAAATTTTGTTGTATGTTCTATTTTGCATGTTGCGGTTTTTGGAGGATATTTGGCTACAGAATATACCCCGAGTCATCAAGTTCCGCATAATGGATAATATCACAGCAGTAGACAGATCAAACATTGGCTTATGTTGGGAATATATGAGACTTACTTAAACCAGAAAAAAAAACTCGTAAAGCCTTTAGGAGAAACTATTTCTCTTCTCTTTCCTGCCCATTGATAAGTAGATCATCTATTTATTGCTTGCCCAATTGGAAGATTTATTTAAGATGGTTACCCTGCATTTCACTTTTCAATGAAGAAGGATAACTGGGGTTGATTCCTGGTGGTGACCAAGGTTGCCAAGGAATCCGCGGTGAAAAAACTCCACCCCCTTGAAAGCCTGAACAAGAAATCCCTATTAGATACCTCTTGACCCCTTTTTGTAGTACTGTGACGTTCTTTCTCCGATATTGTAATTTATTTAACAGTTGTATTGAATGGTGATTTAAGTTCTAATGATAGAAAATTTGAACTTATTGGTAAATCAACCCATACTAATCTACGGTTCCACATGTGTAAAGTATAAGCTCCTTGCTTCTCTTTGAGCATACTAGATGACCCGTTGCGCAACTGCGCAACATCCAGAAGCAAGACCGTATTGTTCTCTTCATCATTCCATTGAAATTAAGACGTTTTTGGTTGGTAATTGACGCTAATTTTCAGTTCAGTATGGCCATATGATCTTCAACATGTGTTTAGTATTGTTGTTTTTATCGATTAGATAATAGAATGGGAAGAAATAACTTAAGCAACTATTTTCTCAACACTCATTAAGCTTGGTTACATATGGATTCTAACTTGGAAATGTTGAAACTGTTTGCATGAAACATCAATTAAATATGCATTTTAAACTCATGAAAGGACACAACAGAAATACATTAGTAAGTAGTAAATTACTTGCTATAATACAGAGGAGCATGTATGCTGGGTAATGCAGCATTGTCACAGTGCTAATAACACACTTATTTTCTAAGTTTGGTCCACACAGATAGTTCATAGAAACATGAACTAACAGTGTGACAGTATGGACCTAAAGACCAAATCACAACAATCATTGCCCTAGTCTTCCTCATCGGAGAGGAAGATAACCTATTTTCCGGAGTAGACGGCGTGATGATAATCGTCGGTGACTTGAATGGAGACCTGACTACAAAAGGTAAGATTACAAAATAGATCTAAATAGGCAGGGCATATCTGGATAGGATCTTTTCTAGCAATGCGGACTTACCCCTAAATCTCGTATTGCATTAAAAAGTACCATTTTCCTATTCTCCCCACTTGGATGTCTATTTTGTATTTCGTACTACCTGATTATATGACACACCTTTCCACGGAGAGAGAAGAAACCAACCACACAGGTTGTTCCAGCCATCCAGGCCACCAGAGCTCACAGAAGTTGATGAATATGCCATGAATGCCCTTGTTATCATGTTATCGCTAATGTCGTGCCAATGTGGCCCTGCCTTTCCGAAAACCTCGGCAGACATATATCCTAAAATAAACATATCATGGAGAAGGAAAAAAACCACAAAGTTTGAGATCAACCTCTCCCCTTGCGCTATTGGCGTAAATGCCGTAAGCGAGACTGCATTTTAGCCATAGATTTTAAACGTGACAAAAATGGTATATGACGATTGACTCGACCATTTCTTTACGTGGTGTGTTAGCGATTAAGAAACTCAGTTTTTGGCGAGCGCACACGGGTTACAAAACAGCAAAAGCAGAAAGTTTCTCTAACCAAAGAGATTATAAAAGAAAGAAACTGATTGTCTTCATTTTGCTTATTTGTTACAACAAAATTACTGAACTTATTTTCAGGCGCAAATGTCGGGTGAGAGAAATTATTTTAGCCATAAGTTTTTTTGTTTGGATGTACGTCTTTGTTCTCCGCGTTTCAGTTTTACGATTCTCATGTCACTCATCGATGCCCTTCAGAACTATTGGGGTTGGCCATTACGGTTTCATCGCTTACTCTCGTTGTGCCGACAATCGGGATTCTTTCACTGACATCCTTATTTAAGTCGTATTGTCCTTCGTCCATGTACATCATTTCTCTGCAAGATAATGATTAATAACGCAATACTAAAACGCCATGCAATGCAATGAAATTTTATAATACCGCATTACTTCATTAGCTCTCAAATCTTCTTCTTGTTGGATCTCTATGATCTTCTTCTTGTATGTAGGGAGAAAGAGATGTATGTAGTTTCCATATTTACGCAGTCTTTGAGAAAAATAAATGGCCAATGTTGTTACACTCTGAAACTAAACACTCATACACAGTAATTCGTGCTCAGTCTTAGTCCAGAACAGAATATAGATCTTCATAGAAAATAAACTGACCAACATTATGACACTCTGAAACTAACTACGCATACACAATAATCATCCCCTTAGATGCTGCAATAAACTGAACGGAAACAACCCGTGCTCTGGTATTGAGCTTTCAGATCAGCCCCGCCAGCTCACGTCCCTTCATCTGCTTCAGCTCCCCATCCTAGATGCAATTTCTGAGTGTGTTGTTGCCAGCGAACACGCTGGGCTGACCGATGAGCTCCGCCACCTCCTGCTCCAGGTCCCTGCCTTTAAATGAAAAAAGCTGGCTTTATGATTGTAAAAAAAGACCTACTGTATCATGCATTCAGGTGCAGAAAACACACTTGCATGTAAGCACAGTTTGATCGACTTTGGGTGATCTCAAAACAAAAGATGAAACAACAAGACTCCCAGATTTCTCCAGGTTTTATAATCTTATACAAAACCGTAGTGATGGACAGGGAGCAATTTCAAATGCCTGACTGAGATGATAGCACAACACTCCAAGATTTCGGCTGGTTCCCATAAGAATATCAGTTAAATATGCTTGCTCTTCTTTCTACCTTACTACACACAACACAAAATGAGCATCGACTCCAATAAAACAACTTTCCACTTCCTTTGTGCCTTGAATGTTCTCAGTTCAAAATTTTCATCTTTGGACTGGTGGTAGCATGACAGACTCGCTGTAAATTGACAATGTGCATCACCACAACACACCTACGCTACACAACGACACAGTGGATTTCAGTTGACATGTGCATCACATACACATTGTATATACATTTTCCCTTAGCTAATCAAGATGACTTGAAAACACTCAGTTTCAGTTCAGCTGGAGATTGTTATACTTGTAGTTGTAGGAAATGAAGTGTCATAAACCTAGTGTACTTGTCATGTTTTCTTAGATAATCAAGATGGTGCAATATGATCACATCTTGAAATATGGTAATTGATTAACTTGAGACGAAATCTACTCCAATCTGATTTTAAAGTAAATAAGCTTGTATATTTTGATTTTGAAGTAACTAAGCTTTTATATTTCGAGAAGACCAGAGTCTACTGAATGTTCCTGTACTTCATGTGGAGTATGAGTTTAACTGAGACAATCCAAGCCTCTGAACCCTTTTGCAGATCCATCTTCAGGTTTCTCTATAAAAAGGAAACATTAGTATCATGACATGCAATACTCCTTATCATCTTCAGGTTTCTGTACAAACAGGAAAACATTAGATACACATAGACTTAATCAGGATTTCAGCTATTTATACAGTTGACAAGAATTATGTATTTTGCTGCTTTGACAAAATAGGAGGTAACATCCGGAGCTAGCTTGCATGTAGCAAATGTATATCATTGCATTAGTACAATAAACATCTACTGCAAAATAAAATGCATTTATTTAGCAATTCATCTAGCAGGAGTAGCAAGTTTAACTTCACAAATAAATCCACTTTGTTCCATGTGTATGATTCTAGTTCTATTCCATTGCATCAGTAGAATAAGATATAATCCAAGCTAAATACTCCAAGTGATTCTGGAGTACCATGCTTACACACACATTTTCTGTGCTAAATACTCCAACTCTAAGCACAGTAATACTCAGAAGTCTATGTTTTGTTCTAAAATTGAAACTGAGTCTAGACCAAGTTACCCATGAAACACGATCTGCACCATAGTGGAATTAAGAATGAAACAAGCATAATAAATAATACTATTGTGTCGCTAAGGAAAAGAACATGGATCTTGCATTCTAGCCTACATGTGTATAGTAAAACACCTCCAAATAATTTGATGATAAGAGAAAAGGAGGACATGAATAGTACCTACAATTCAAAAGGGTGAAAAATGTTAGTAACTTCATAAGCAAGAAATTCCTCTTTACGACTGATCGCCTAATCAAAGGTAGTGCACAGATGGATTAAGCATTTTTGGTACCAGATAGCAGTAATGTAAGCAACCACATGAGCGACAGTTTACGAAAGAATCATCACACTTCTTGCAGGCAGTATTGTTCTTCAAATTAGCAGCTTGGAAAGTTTAGCTATTTTCACATAGTTGACTTTCACATTTGACAGGCCTAGCTAACTCAGTATTTCGGTAAGAAAACCATAAAATACATGCAACCAGTCTGAGAAGATGAGCATACAGAATAACTGAAACTTAATGAAACACGAGGACACTTCAATTTGGAAATGTTAGTGTTAAGGATGGCACCAAAGATGGGTTTTTCTAATCAAATATCATGCCCAATTTCAGGATGCAAAGGGAAACATTTATTCTAATATATATATGTATTCTCACTAACATCTACACCTCATATATCTTCCTAGTATATACACGAGGACAGAGAAACCTAAATAAAGTCTGTCATGTACCTAGAACAGAGCATTCTGCATAGATGAATTATTAAGATCGTCGTCGCTGCTGCAGAAGGTGCTGATCGTGTGCATTAAAATTTAGAACATAGCGAAAAACACCAACTTATTCTTGCAAATGGTTTGAGCAACTAACTTCCTATTTTTTTGGATAGCACGGACACTTCAATTTGGAAATGTTGGTGTTAAGGATATTTCACAGAAGAAACATAAAATAAATTTTGGCAAAAACACTTGAAAGACATCAAACATCACAAATGAGAATTTGTATAACAGAAAACTTGACAGACATCAAACTCTATGGAAGGCCTGAAGAAATGAACCTGACCAGAACCGGCGCCTTGCAGCCATGAGAGCAAGGAGGAGCCCTGGCAGGCCCCTTGCATTGGGCAGCAGGTGGACCAACCATGCCACACCGGCATCAGGGCATAATAATGAGGGAGTTTACGGGGAAAGCAGCGGATCATACGCACAGACCATAGAAGGAATGGCACTGGCAACATTAAGAGAGGACAGCAGCAGGTAAATTTTCTGGTTAGAAGACAAAGAGCATGCTAAGCCGAAACACATAATCCATCGCCCAAGCTAAAATAACAATACTAAATCGATAAGAGGTAACTATCAGACATCAAGCAACAGTCGAAATATAATCATGAACACATGTGAAAACAGCAAAAAGGAAACAAAGTAAAGCAAGGAACACCATCCAAAAGTCAGCAAGAATCTATAGGGAATCCAAAATAACAAAGCTCTATCTATATAATATTTCTGCCAAGTCGAAACATCCAAGAAACCAACACTTCAGCCCAGAGAAAGCACAACCATCAAACAGAAGCAAGCAAGAGGAATGAAGCAACATCCAATTTCAGCCATGTTGCCAGGGGAGCTGAGTTATAATGCTAAAGCTATCTAAGTATCAAGCAATCAGTGTTAACTAAGGAAGAGCAACAAGGATTTCTTGTCTAAAATTTTGGATAGATTTTGATTGCCATGCCAGGCAACTACTTCTATTAGATTGAGTGATAAGTAGATTTTCTCTTAAGTTAAAGCTAATGCTCATTATATACTACAATGAGCCAAGAGAGGCAATATTTTCAACAATTTCTTAAATGCTGCCATGAACTAAAGAAACATGCAAGAAGAGACAATTAAGTACCGATTCCAGGTAAATGGAAGATGATGGCGATAGTAAAACAGAACACACGTAACTATTGAACATCTAGTTTGATTTAGAAAGGTTGTATTTTGCTACCAAAAGGAAATCATCTCTCTACAACGGCCATGACCTACCTGCATCGACATAAGACTTTTGCCCACCTCGCTCACACTCTTAATGGGGCTGAAGCTAGGTTGTACAATAGGCTAGTACTGATACGTCTCCAACGTATCCATAATTTCTGCTGTTCCATTCTTATATTATACCATTTGCTACATGTTTTATATACACTTCATATCACTTTTATGCATTTTCTGGGACTAACCTATTAACAAGATGCCACAGTGCCAGTTCCCTGTTTTCTGCTGTTTTTGGTTTCAGAAAGTTACTTCTGGAAATATTATCGGAATTGCACGAAACAAAAGGCCAAATCCCTATTTTTCCAACACGTACACGGAGTCCGAAGGAGAGACGAAGACTCGCCACGAGGTGGCCAAACCATAGGCCGGCGCGGCAGTGGGCCCCACCGCGCCGCCTGGTGGTTTGGGCCCCTCGGGGGTCGCCGACATCGCCCATTCGCCTATTTATTCCCCGAGACGTGAAAACCCTAAGGCACTGAGCCTTTCATCCAGAACATATTCGCTGCCGCCGCCGTCGTCAACCCTAACTCGGGGGGTTCTGAAGCTCTTCCTGGCACCCTGCCGGAGAGGGGAATCATCACCGGAGGGCTCTACATCGCCATGCCCGCCTCCGGAGTGATGCGTGAGTAGTTCATCCTTGGACTATGGGTCCATAGCAGTAGCTAGATGGTTGTCTTCTCCACTTGTGCCATCATGTTTAGATCTTGTGAGCTGCCTATCATGATCAAGATCATCTTATTGTAATGCTACATGTTGTGTTTGCTGGGATCTGACTTATATTGATACCTATGTGGAGCTGAATATTATATTATCATGTATATGTCATTTGTGATCTTGCATGCTCTCCGTTACTTGTTGAAGACT
Organism: Poa pratensis; assembly: GCA_947311845.1. Classification (NCBI taxonomy): domain Eukaryota; kingdom Viridiplantae; phylum Streptophyta; class Magnoliopsida; order Poales; family Poaceae; genus Poa; species Poa pratensis. The sequence continues at coordinate 20,149,051 of CAMZMU010000116.1, read as the reverse complement.
TGGCCAAGTGAATACTTGTGACTACAAGAGGGGGTATTTATGCATGATAGTTGGGTTCAACCTCTATTTAACCTGGGATAGTGACAGCAAGTTATAAGGTTGTAGATGTGTTGTTGCCACTAGGGGTAAAACAGCAATGTTTTATTCAAGGATGAATGTATTGTTTACATTACGCACATTACTTAATGCAATTGTCTGTTGCTTGCAACTTAATACTGGAAGGGGTACGGATGTTAACCGGAAAGTGGACTATTTAGGCATAGATGCATGCTGGATAGCGGTCTATATACTTTGTCGTAATGCCCAAATGAATCTCATAGTAGACACCACAACTCACACATGCATGTTATATGCACTTATCAATTGTCAATTGCTCAGCTGTAATTTGTTTACCCAGCATGTCAGTTATCTTATTGGAGAGACACCACTAGTGAACTGTGGACCCCGGTCCATTCTTTTACATCTGAAATACAATGTACTGCAATCATTGTTCTCTACTGTTTTATGCAAACAAACATCATCTTCCATACGATACGTTTAACCCTTTGTTTTCAGCAAGCCGGTGAGATTGACAACCTCACTGTTAAGTTGGGGTAAGTAATTTGATTGTGTTGTGCAGGTTCCACGTTGGCACCGGAATCCCTGGTGTTGCGCCGCACTACACTCCTTCACCAACACCTTCGAAGCAACCTCGTTTTCCTACTGGTTCGATAAAACCTTGGTTTCGTACTGAGGGAAAACTTGCTGCTGCACTCATCATACCTTCCTCTTGGGGTTCTCAACTGACGTGTGACGTACAAGCATTGTTTCTGGTGCTGTTGCCGGGAGATATTCCCTCGTCAACTTAGCGCTAGCAACACGTTTTCTGGCGCCGTCGCAGAGGAAAACCGAATTGCTTCTGCAAGGGGAGTCTCTCGCACCCAGTTTCTTTACTTTGTTATTTGTCTTGCTTAGTTTATTTTTATTTAGTCTTGTTTGCTCTCTTTATCAAAAACACAAAAAATTAGTTACTTGTTTAATTCGGTTTGATTTTGTTTTTCAAAATGAGTACTCCTGAGAACACTAAGTTGTGTGACTTCACTAGCACAAACAACAATGATTTCATATGCACTCCTATTGCTCCACCTGCTTCTACAGCAGAATTTTATGAAATTAAACCTGCTCTATTAAATCTTGTTATGAAAGAGCAATTTTCTGGTGTTAGTACTGATGATGATGCTGCCCATCTTAATAACTTTGTTGAACTTTGTGAAATGCAAAAGTATAAGGATATGGATGGGGATATTATAAAACTGAAACTTTTTCCTTTCTCCTTAAGAGGAAGAGCTAAAGAATGGTTGCTTTCTTTGCCTAGAAATAGTATTGATTCTTGGACAAAATGCAAAGATGTTTTCATAGGGAAATATTATCCTCCTGCTAAGATTATATCCTTGAGAAGTAGCATTATGAATTTTAAACAACTTGATAATGAACATGTTGCTCAAGCTTGGGAAAAAATAAAATCTTTGGTGAAAAATTGTCCCACTCATGTTGCTCAAGAAGAGCATGTTGATGTAAACTTCATTAAAAACAACAACTTCAACAACAATGCTTATAGGAATAATTTTGGTAGCAACAACTATAAGCCTTATCCTCCAAATGGTTATGGCAATTCTTATGTTAATTCCTACAGCAACAATAGAAGTGTGTCCTCTGATCTTGAAGCTATGCTTAAAGAATTTATTAGCACACAAAAAGCTTGCAATAAAACTGTTGAGGAAAAGTTTGAAAAAATTGATGTTCTTGCTTCTAAAGTTGATAGTCTTGCTCATGATGTTGAAATTCTAAAACTGAAAGTTATGCCTAATGAAGTTAAAGATACTAAGTCATTTGCTACAAAAAATGCCATCCAAGTTCGAATTGATAATAATATTAGAATGTTGGCTGAATTGCATGCTAGGTGGGAAAAAGAGGAAAGACTTGAAAAAGAGAATAGTATAGTTAGAGTTTGTACTATCACCACCACTAGTAATGCTAATGTTTCACATGCTAGTAAGCCTCCTACTATTTATGGTAATGTTATTCGTGTTGGTAATGTCTCTACTACTTCTGCAAAGCGTTTGAAATTGCCTAAAACTGCTGAAACTTTTTCTGATAAAAGTGCTGAAATTTTTCAAACTATTGGAGACAATGGTTCCACCACCATTGACAATAATGATTTTGATTTTGATGATTGTAACATCTCTGAAGTTATTATGTTCTTGCAAAAATTAGCTAGAAATCCCAATGCTAGCACTATTAATTTGGCTTTTACAAAGCATATTACAAATGCTCTTTTGCAAGCTAGGGAGGAGAAGTTGAAACTTAAAGCTTCTATTCCTAGTAAATTAGAGGATGGTTGGGAACCCATCATTAAGGTAAAGGTGAATGATTTTGATTGCAATGCCTTGTGTGATCTTGGTGCAAGTATTTCGGTTTTGCCCAAGAAGCTTTATGATATTCTTGATTTGCCACGTTTGGAACATTGTTATTTGGATGTTTTTCTCGATGATAATGCTATGAAGAAAACTTTGGGGCGAGTTAATGATGTTTTTATTACAGTAAACAATAACCTTGTCCCTGTTGATTTTGTTGTTATGGATATTGAATGCAATGCATCTTGTCCTATTGTTTTGGGAAGACCTTTTCTTAGAACTGTTGGTGCCATCATTGATATGAAAGAAGGTAATATAAGGTACCAATTTCCTCTCAAGAAAGGTATGGAACACTTCCCTAGGAAGAGAATGAAGTTACCTTTTGACTCTATTGTTAGAGCAAGTTATGATGTTGATGCTTCTTCTCATGATAACACTTAATTTTCACTTTCTGCGCCTAGCTGAAAGGCGTTAAAGAAAAGCGCTTATGGGAAACAACCCATCGTTTTTATTTGCTGTTATTTTTGTTTTCTTTGATTCAAGGAGTTTTGTTACTTCTGTAGCAACTCATTTGTATCTTTATTTTATCGCAATGTTGTGCCAAGTAAAGTTCTATATTGAAAGTTGATGCAAGATTTGGATTTTTGCGCAGTGACAGATTTTTAGCTGTCACGGATTTGAGCTTATCTCCCTGTAGAAAATTCAAAAAATTCTAAAAAACATCACGCTTATTCCTGAGATATGTACGCAACTTTCATTATTTTAGGCCAGATCCATCTGAGCAACTTAAGTGCCTAAGCTTGGGGATGCCCCGTGGTTCATCCCAACCATATTCAGAGAGACTCAAGCGTCTAAGCTTGGGGATGCCCAAGGCATCCCCTTCTTCATCAACAAACTTATCAGGTCATCTCTAGTGAAACTATATTTTAATTCTTTCACATCTTATGCGCTTTACTTGGAGCGTCTGTGTGTTTTTATTTTTGTTTTTGTTTGAATAAATTCGGATCCTAGCAATCCTTGTGTGGGAGAGAGACACGCTCCGCTTTTTCATGTGAATACTCATGTTCTTCACTTATATTTGTTGAGTATTCTTAACTAGCTACTGCAGTGCTTTTAGCTCCTGTTTTTCATGCATCTCTTCGAGCTGTTAGCACTTGTTTATAAATACTCTCTTGCTGCATTATATTATCATTTGGAGAGTTTATGTTTAAATAAATTATTGGTGTTTGTTTGGAAGAAAGAAAATGCTACATGTAGTAGTTGGTATTGGAAAAGACATATGCATTCTTGTAGATCATTGTCTTGTTTCGATTTGATGCTTTGCAATTGTTTTGAGCTCTCAAGTAGATCATGTTTAAGCTCTTGCATCATGTAGTTAAAGCCTAGTAGTGGAGAACTACCGTAGAGCTTGTTGAGACTTGGGATGCATATTTGTTCTCTCTAAGGTCTAGATATTTTCTGGTAAAATGTTTGAGCAACAAGGAAGACAGTGTAGAGTCTTATAATACTTGCAATATGTTTTTATGTGATTCTTGCTGTACCGGTTTATACTTGTGTTTGCTTCAAACAACCTTGCTAGCCTAAACTCTGTACTGAGAGGGAATGCTTCTCGTGCATCCAAAACTTGAGCCAAAACCCATGCCATTTGTGTCCACCATACCTACCTACTATGTGGTATTTCCTGCCATTCCAAGTAAATATTTCATGTGCTACCTTTAAACTATTCAAAACTTTATTACTCCTTATTTGTGTCAATGTTTTATAGCTCATGAGGAAGTATGTGGTGTTTTATCTTTCAATCTTGTCATTTACTTCTGACAGACTTTCACCAATGGACTAGTGGCATATACATCCGCTTATCCAATAATTTGCAAAAAGAGCTGGCAACGGGGTGCCCAGCCCCAATTAATTACAACTTTCATTAATAATTCTCTTCACATGTTTTGCCCTGATTTATCAGTAAGCAACTTAATTTGCAAATAGACACTCCTCCATGGTATGTGAATGTTGGAAGGCACCCGAGGATTCGGTTAGCCATGGCTTGTGTAAGCAAAAGGTTGGGAGGAGTGTCATCTATAAAGAAACTAAAATACATGTGTAAACAAAAGAGAAGAGGGATGATCTACCTTGCTGGTAGAGATAACGTCCTTCATGGGAGCCGCTCTTGAAAGTCTGGTTGACAAGGGGGTTAGAGTGCCCACTACCATTCGTTGACAACAACAAACACCTCTCAAATACTTATTTTGTGCTCTCTATATGCTTTCGAAAACTTAAAAAGCTCTAGCACATGATTTAATCCCTGCTTCCCTCTGCGAAGGGCCTATCTTTTACTTTATGTTGAGTCAGTTTACCTACTCCTTTCTATCTTAGAAGCAAACACTTGTGTCAACTTTGTGTGCATTGATTCTTACATGTTTACTTATTGCACTTGTTATATTGCTTTATGTTGACAACTATCCATGAGATATACATGTTACAAGTTGAAAGCAATGCTGAAACTTAATCATCCTTTGTGTTGCTTCAATGCCTTTTACTTTGAATCTATTGCTTTATGAGTTACCTCTTATGCAAAACTTTTTGATGCTTGTCTTGAAAGTACTATTCATGAAAAGTTTTTGCTTATATGATTCATTGTTTACTCTTTATCTATTTGTTAGCAAACTATAGACATTGCTTTGAGTCACTTCATTCATGACATGAGCCTTGCAATATATTGATCAAGATTGTGTGAAAGCATGTCTCCTCAGAAATTATTTGTTGTTATCGTTTTACCTACTCGAGGACGAGTAGAACTAAGCTTGGGGATGCTTGATACGTCTCCAACGTATCCATAATTTCTGCTGTTCCATGCTTATATTATACCATTTGCTACATGTTTTATATACACTTCATATCACTTTTATGCATTTTCTGGGACTAACCTATTAACAAGATGCCACAGTGCCAGTTCCCTGTTTTCTGCTGTTTTTGGTTTCAGAAAGTTACTTCTGGAAATATTCTCGGAATTGCACGAAACAAAAGGCCAAGTCCCTATTTTTCCAACGTACACGGAGTCCGAAGGAGAGACGAAGAGCCACGAGGTGGCCAAACCACAGGCGGCGCGGCAGTGGGCCCACCGCGCGCCTGGTGGTTTGGGCCCCTCGGGGGTCCGCCGACATCGCCCCTTCGCCTATTTATTCCCCGAGACGTGAAAACCCTAAAACACCGAGCCTTTCATCCAGAACATATTCGCTGCCGCCGCCGTCGTCAACCCTAACTCGGGGGGTTCTGAAGCTCTTCCCGGCACCCTGCCGGAGAGGGGAATCATCACCGGAGGGCTCTACATCGCCATGCCCGCCTCCGGAGTGATGCGTGAGTAGTTCATCCTTGGACTATGGGTCCATAGCAGTAGCTAGATGGTTGTCTTCTCCACTTGTGCCATCATGTTTAGATCTTGTGAGCTGCCTATCATGATCAAGATCATCTTATTGTAATGCTACATGTTGTGTTTGCTGGGATCTGACTTATATTGATACCTATGTGGAGCTGAATATTATATTATCATGTCTATGTCATTTGTGATCTTGCATGCTCTCCGTTACTTGTTGAAGCCTTGGCCAAGTGAATACTTGTGACTCCAAGAGGGGGTATTTATGCATGATAGTTGGGTTCAACCTCTATTTAACCTGGGATAGTGACAGCAAGTTCTAAGGTTGTAGATGTGTTGTTGCCACTAGGGGTAAAACAGCAATGCTTTATTCAAGGATGAATGTATTGTTTACATTACGCACATTACTTAATGCAATTGTCTGTTGCTTGCAACTTAATACTGGAAGGGGTACGGATGTTAACCGGAAAGTGGACTATTTAGGCATAGATGCATGCTGGATAGCGGTCTATGTACTTTGTCGTAATGCCCAAATGAATCTCATAGTAGACACCACAACTCACACATGCATGTTATATGCACTTATCAATTGTCAATTGCCCAGCTGTAATTTGTTTACCCAGCATGTTAGTTATCTTATTGGAGAGACACCACTAGTGAACTGTGGACCCCGGTCCATTCTTTTACATCTGAAATACAATCTACTGCAATCATTGTTCTCTACTGTTTTATGCAAACAAACATCATCTTCCATTCGATACGTTTAACCCTTTGTTTTCAGCAAGCCGGTGAGATTGACAACCTCACTGTTAAGTTGGGGCAAAGTAATTTGATTGTGTTGTGCAGGTTCCACGTTGGCACCGGAATCCCTGGTGTTGCGCCGCACTACACTCCTTCACCAACACCTTCGAAGCAACCTCGTTTTCCTACTGGTTCGATTAAACCTTGGTTTCATACTGAGGGAAAACTTGCTGCTGCACTCATCATACCTTCCTCTTGGGGTTCCCAACTGACGTGTGACGTACAAGCATTGTTTCTGGTGCTGTTGCCGGGGAGATATTCCCTCGTCAATTTAGCGCTAGCAAGTACCTCAAGAAATATGTTTAAAGAATAGGCCATCGATAGATGATAAGGTAACCAATGTGCCAAGAAATATTCAGTAGCGCACATGTACCTACCATGCCAAAAAATATTCCAATTGGACGTCCGCGCACTACACCATGTCGTTACCAAAGGAAAGGGACACCAGATGGATTACACTATAGTTTTGTCAGATGCTAGCTCCACTCGAACTTGGATTCAAACTCTGGGATTACACAAGCAGTAAGAATGACAATGATCAATCATTTTTTACATTTATCTTTCACTTTTATTTGAAATATACATGCGTGGTCTGCCCCAGCTTAAACAGAAATTAGACCACAACCCAAAGTACAATCATAGGTGATCAGTTATTTAGCAAAATGGTATACCCCACATATGTACATGCTAAACAAATTATTTATTAAGGACATAGTGAGATCAATAGAATATGTAATCTACAAATGTATCTGGATCCTTGTATAGTTGTATTCTCACTCGCAAAAAAAGAAGAAATCAAACCATGTGTAGCTTAAAATTTAAGATGGTCTCTGCCCAAAGATTGTTATGATCTCAAATCCAACTTATGGAAACACAAACACAACACACAGAGATCATCCGCAGCAGAACAACATGAGCAAGCAAAGCAGCACGTGGAAACGGAGGCACAATTTACACACACATATACTAAAGAAACAGAGGCAGAACTTCTCATACCTTGTTTTCCATGAAATGGGAAATTTCTTCGGAGGAAGTTCTTGCAGGGTCAGCGGCCACATTCTAAGGTGAATCCATTAAACCTGAGTAGCAAGCAAACGAAAGGCTATGAGAACTACATCATTATGTTAGTTCACTCACAGGCAAGGAAATTTAAAGCAAATATCACCTAACCCTTGACAACACCCAAAGCAAACTAAACACTGAACTACTTCAATGCTACTTATCCCAAATTGTTCACAGAACACATCAAATCAGTTCCAAAATACCTGAAGGAACATGAGTGACCCCCCAAATCGTTCTTTTCAACACCAAATACAGAAATTGTCTTTCTCTTCAACCGAGCAACCAAATAACAAACAATCTGAATCAGCACCTCCCAAAATTTAGATTCTATCTCGTAGCTCTCAATCTCCTGCAATAGAATACGATTGTAACTTGATTCAGCTACAAGTCATTGTTAATGGACATGAATGGTTAAAATTTGGAGTAAGAAAATAAGAACATACCCAAGTCAGGCTATGGATGCTATGTTAAACATACCATCCTGCACCAATGACTCCTCCCACTCCGAGCTTGGGCTGCTCTCCGACATAGCCGAGCCAGCATGTCCCTTCCTCAGCAGCACCAACTCTTCCGCCACCATGCCTCATGTCCCTTCCTCAGCAGCAAGTGCACATGAACTTGCAGCACCTCTTCTCTGCTCCATGACTTCATTCATCTATTAGGCGATTCTGTACAAAATTCAGAAATTATTTGACAACGCTAGATTAGAAATTGGACTATAAGTTGATTATAGAAATGATATGACAGAAATGTTGAATACATAATAAACTGATATTAACACAAACATTAAAGCTGAGAATTATTCACATTCTCAAGCATCAAATGTACATCCAGACAAATATATCCACAGCACTACTATAGCAAGAACCTCGTTTGAGCCTCAGAATGCACCAAATTTCCAGTCAAATACGTTCTCAATATTTATAGCAAACAAACTTTGCACAGGAACAATTCACATTCTTAACAGTTCCAAATGCCCCTCAAAATGCACCAAATTTGCAGTCAAATACATTCTCAATATTTACAACACTACTATATATTTCCCACTGACCATAAGAACAAAATGACAATCTTTGAAGCCATTTTATGTTAAATGAGCATAATTTTGTCAATATGAAATACAAGAACAAAGAATAGACATAAATAAATCAATCATAGCAATCTTGTCTCAGGCAAACTGAACACATTATAAGAGAAAACTCAGCACTCTCAACGACATGAAAAATTATGTCCACCATCTACACTCTTGGCATAACATACACAAAGAAAAATACACAATATGATCAAATGTAAAGAGAGAAATGCAAAGAGCAAACAAATAAGTGAGAGAGAAGGCATAACTTACCATGAAGACATTTTTAGGAGGGTTGTAGATGTATAAAAAAGATTCAGGCCTAAGGATGCCAATTCTTGTATCCTCACAGTCGATCTGCAATAATCACGGTAGATATGTTCTCATCAGTAAGCACAACTGAAATATTGCCCAGTCCCCAATTTTACGCCTCTACTTTTGCACCCCAACTTTGCTTCAATCACAAAACAACAATCTAGAAACATAATGGCATTGAGAATATACCCCTGTAAAGTTCCCATTTGAACAATTAAACAATCATCTGCAAAAGTGAGCACCCTTAGACCCTGCTTCCTGCAAGCAATTTATCAAGCATTCATTGAGCAATTCCTCAATTACTGAATTACCTCATAGAAAGAAACAAACACTGGATTCCTTACATACATACATACAAAGATTAACAAGAGTGCGTATGGAGAAACTAAACCTGCTTCTGCTGCCCCAAAAAAATCCAAAGAAAACACAGCAACAGCTCTCCACTTGCATGGCTGGATCAATCCTCCCCCAACCTTCTTGGATTTGCATCAAACACCTTGTAGGCCTAGGGAAACCAAACCTGCACAAACAAATATGAGAAACTCTGGGAGCATGCCACATAATCTGGCGAACATGGCTGCCTCCGGGAAGAGAAGAGAATGAGAGCAAAGAGAGGAGGGAGAGACAAACCTGGACAACCCTAGCCCCCTCCTCCCACTGTCGCTTGACGTCGCCCTTGTGCTGGATGTGCTTCTTCCGCACCTGCTCCACCAAGCAGAATCCTACAGGGGAGAAAACAATGATTAGATCGATCTACATGGCAGGAAACGAACTGGATTTTCCAATCCTAAATAAGAAAATGCTAAGAAGAGACATGCAATCTCGGAAGAGCAGCAAGGAAGTAGCAGTAGCGGGAGGAGGAGAAAACGAACCGAGGTTGGACGCTCCCTGGCGCTCGTCCGCCACTGCTCGCTGCCGACGCCGCTCCCGAGCGCCGCTTGCTACCGCCGCCGTCCACCGCTCACGGCCGCCGTTGCCTCTCTCTGCCGCCGCGGCCGCTCGTCCGCCACCGCTCATTGGCGCCGCCGACGTCTGCCGCTCGTCCGCTGCCCCCGCCACTCGTCCGCCGCCGTCTACCGCCGCTCCCTGCCGTCGCCGCCGCTCCCTTCACCGGTTGCTGCCGCCGCCGGCCCCAACTCCCCTTCTCCGCGCCGTCAACTGCCGCGGGGAGCCACGCACGGACGGACGTGCAGCACGAGATCGAGAGGGAAGGAGAGCTTGGGCAGGGGTGGCGGCGCGCGGGAGGAAAAGGCAAGGGGATTGGAGGAGGAGTGAGGGAACACGATTGGCTAGGGTTTCATAGCGTTGGTTTTGTTCCACGCATTGAGCGGGCCGAACTGAGCCACACGGATGAGTTGGTATTGTCCACTGATTTGTGGGCCTAGTGCGCAGCGCGCCCCACAATGGCATGCACAAATCAGTCAGCACGAAGTAAAAGAAAATCTACCGCATCTGACGGCTGTGGTGAAAAGTGGGATGTGAAAAATACTGTTCACAGCAGATCCGACGGTCAAAATTCGCCAGGAGGGGCAAACAACCTCAGGAGGCGGGTAGTCTCGTATCCTTTATAGTAGTAATGTCTCCTCTTGGACATTAACAGGTTCTCTAATGTGATACTTCGACCAGAACGTAGTGTACACCGTTTAAAATCAGATATCTTGAGGACAGTAGGTAATTCATTCAGCATAGTTTCTAATGACAAAGGACTGGGAGCTTCAGCTGTATTGCAAGTTCAACCGGCTGGTACTCCCTCTCTTTCAAAATACTTCTCCTTATAGACAATAGGTTCAGACAAGTTCCTAATGTGATACTTTGACCATCTATTTCTTTGAAAACATGTTGCTTTAGAAAAAAAAACATTGGATATTATGTAAGTATACTAGTGTATCAATTTGTTGATGGCAATTGTTGATAAAAAGCTTCTTATTAGGCAAATTGATGGTTCCTTACAGACTATAGCGAAAACCTTGCTTTTTTTATTCTCCCTTTGAAATGACCATTTTTCTCCTCTCTTTTTCTCCCTTGTCGTCTAGTATCAAAAAGGTTGACAAACATTGCAATTAAATGGACAAGTATACTTTTTATTAATATGTCCGCAATGTTTGGGACATCTAGCATGGTCGTGAAGAGGATTTAAGTCATCCGTTTGGGTGCGGAAAGTGTTTTTGGCTCCGGAGCTTCAGTGCTACATCCGTTTAAAAAAAATTGAAAATCATATTTATGAGCTTCAAAAAATTCTGAAACAAAATCAGGATGTAACATATGGTGTATCCCACATCCATGCAGAAATTCAGCTTCAAATAATTTATTTTATGGGCTACACAAAAATGACAAAATCTGATAAAATTTATAGATTTGAAAGCATGCATACTCAGATCCACACTTTGTCATTTTTGTGTAGCTGAAAATACATAGTATTTATCGCGTGGTACACGTGATTAGCCATCCCAAACAAACAAACAAAAAAAGAAAATACATAGTATTTGTAATTTATATTTTGCCGATTAGTGTGATACATCATTGGCTACGCCCGAATTTTTTTCTATGTTTTTTTAAACTCATAAATATGATTTTCGAATTTGTTTAAACGGAGAGATCACTTGAGCTCGGGAGCACAAAATCTCCACTCTTTTGGGTGTTGATGTTCAAGCTGGGCTTGGCCGCCATTGAGCTTGTCTTTTGCGTATCAGCCCACCTCATCCAGTAGGGAAAAAAAGAAGTGATGCTGACTACTAGCATGAGATACTTTAATAGGAGAGACATTTTAGATTCAAGACTTCTGCTCATGACATTTTGTCCTCATGTTGGCATCGACAGCCTTGTCAGGTTGAGCATAACTGAATATTCGAACTTCTTTGCGTCGTTTTGCCTGTACTGTACACAATTTCAGTGTCAATATTACATACGCTTAAAATTCTATTATTTCTTCAATTTTGTATGTTTTTTCTTTTCTTGGAGAGAGATGTTTGGTTACATGCGAGGTTTTGGTTTCCGGAAGAAAAAAAATCCCAAGGGTGGTCGGGATTACCGGTTACCGCGGTAACCGGAATATCTCGACCGGTTACCGGAAGAATTTACATTTTCCAAAGCACAATGTCACATATTCTAGAGCGCTCATTTACTTTTAACTGTAGGTAGTGCTATTTTAATATATATATTTCTAATATACTTTATATTCAGGTGTATATAAAATATTAAATGTCTGATTTGAATATACATACTTTTAAAATATCAAAAATATACAATGTTTTATCAAATTTTGTAGCGCATAATACGCATTTTATTTTCATGGTTGTACACACATTGCATTAGCATTGAGATGGGTTCTTCTAGAGTTGTGCTATGCATACAACGCTTTCTGTCCAACGTCCAACGATCATCCGACGTAATTCGAACGACCATCCAATGAAAATGCTCGACCGAGGTAACCCGACTGATTGTTATGTCGTACTAAAATCTGAATTCCAGTTCTTCTGTATTGGTAAAAAATCTCAATTCAAATGACACTTGTTCTGGAGTCTTAAAAATATAGTCACAAGTCGAAATTATACTATTTTGTTAACGAATGCAATGTGTTGACTTAGTTTGGCTTAAGCCTGGACCGACCAAGCAAGAAATACTCCTTTTTAAAGACCGCAACTTGGTTGTTCTAGAGTTGTGCTATGCATAGGACGCTTTGCATCCAACGCTCAACCGATGTAATCCGAATGATCCAGCGATGAAAACGCTCGGCCGAGATAACCCGCCTGACTATTGTGCCGCATGAAAGTCGGGTGGAATTTCGTATGCAGATCAATTCCGATTCTTCTATATTGGAAATATCTCAATTTAAATGACACGTGTTTTGCACTCTTAAAAATATAGTTCAAATCAAAATAATATTATTTTGTTTACGAATGGAATCTTCGACGTAGTTTGGCTTAAACTTGGACCGACCAAGTAAAGATAGGCCTTTTTAAATGGCATCGGATATGATTCTTCTAGAATTGTGATATGCATGTGACATTTTGCGTCCAACGCTTGTCCAATGTAATCCGAATGACCCTCCGATGAAAAACGTTCGACCGACGTAACCCGACGGACTGTTGTGTCGGACGAAAGTCGGATGGAATTTTGTATGCAGATCAATCCTGGTTCTTCTATATTGGTAAAAAAATCTCAATTTAAAATATATCGCAAGTCAAAACAGTATTATTTTGTTTAGGAGTGGAATTGCCAACTCAGTTTGGTTTAAGCCTAGACCGACCAAGCTAGAGATAGACCTTTTTAAACAGCCGCAGCCTTGATTACTTTGTATATCCCTAAATGGTTGAAAGAGGGGAAAAAAGGAAGAGAGTCACGTATTAGTTAAAGGAAGCTGAGTACATATCAGTTTTTTCTTGAACCTTCCGATCTGGTTTCTTTTGCATGTGCCATAGAAAAAAAAAGTCACGTTTTTTTTTTTTTTTTGCGAATCAATTACTTCTCATTCATTACTCAATAGGATTACAATCATTCTGAAGGCAAGGAGATAAAAAACTAGGAATAAAATTAACCCAAATACATCTTCGTCTGCTCTCCGATGCCTGCTTGGCACATAAGTGTGCTCCTTCATTTGCCTCTCTTCCGATATAATTAAGCTGGAAGGACTACAGATTACTGGTCAGATCCTCTATCTCCTGGATGATCGATGTGATTTCAAATCGTCCTTGCTTCCTATTTTGCCATAGTGTGACCACCTCCTTTGCATCTGATTCAACTACCACCCTTGCAAAAGATCCTGCTGAAGCAATCTGAACTCCATCACGGACTGCAATCGCCTCCATAATGAGAGCATTAGTGTAACATCCCAAATTTATAATAAGAGTAAATAAGACCCAAAATTCAGAACCAACAAAAACTTTTTGAATTGTTCCACAAATGATTGTGTTTTCCCTTATATTCTTCTGTTTGACCTTGTGTAACTTGATGATTATGATTGGTTGACTAGTAAATGTCAACCCAAGAAATAATCCTAAGTAAAAATATATTTACGACTCTGGTGACCATGTTATGACAAGAATATATTCCATAGATCTTTTCCATTCCTATGTTGGCCAAAAGTCTACTTCAATAATGATTTGGTTTTAGCAACAAATAAAATATCCTTTAAATTGAGACAGTAAAAGTATTTCCAAAATTATGTGCTTCCAAGAATATGGAGGTTCATATGATATCCCCTATCTATTCTTCAACCTTGATTTTTTTTTTTTTACAACTCCTATTTTTTTAAAACTCCTATGTTTCAACTCCATTTTAAAAAGGAATACTAGTGGGGAATATATTACCTCACATATTTCCCTTTATCAAACCATTTTGAAAACTATTAAGTTATGAGTTGATATATCCCTTAAACAACATCTTGTCATAATTGAGTGTGACCATTTTTACAAAATAGTATTGTTAGTTATGGAAAAAGGTGTGTGATTTATTCTTGTGGTTTGGAGTGTGTGGTCTTGTTTGAGATATGGATATTGTTGTGTTGTTAATATTGTTGTGCTGTTACTATTGCTGTGTTATTGCTGTTGTGTGTGATTTTCTTGTGAGGATAATTCCTCAGAGGTGTTATTACTAAAATAGGACACACTTGGCAACCAAATTTTGGAGTGCGACTTGAGGAAGAACAAACCCTCTAAAATTAGGCACCCCCAAGTTAAACTCCTAAAATTTAGGGAGATGATCTCAACAAAACTCCCTTTCTATCTATTCCTCTATTCTATGAGAACAATTATATTTTCTTTACCCAAAATTCTAGAGCAGGAGATGAAATGATAATCCTCTCCATTTCATATCACTCTCTCCTCAAGTAAACCTACTTGTCGATTTAAAACAAACCCCTCCATTCTTTTATCAAAGAGGAAATGAAGGTCTTGAGTTAAAAATGATCTTCATAACTAAATTCCCTCCCAAATTCTCTATTTCCTCCAAACCAATATTCCCTCTATGAAAAGATAAATTATTTTGAAGCTACCTTATTGTCAAGGAAGTTCCAAAGGTTTAACACAATATTTATCACTGGTTTTAAAATATTCAAGGAGTATCAAAATATTAATTTCCAAAAAAATGATTTATTTAAATCCTATGAACAAAAATGGAGCAAAACGTTTTATTTTGTAAAACCAATTTTTGTGGAGCTTCCTCATATATAGGGGAGGCTACATGAATTTTCTCTAATTTTTGTAAAATATTTAAGCACCTCAATTAAATCACTGGAAACCTACTGGTTTTAAAAAGGGAATAAAGGAAAGAGGCAAGGACCTATCTGTGAGTGGAAAAACAAGTTCAGGGGCCTCTTTGCAAAAACTTCGTTGACCTCCTATAGCAACAACGCTGCCCGGCACGGCGCCGTGCTCCTCACGCCGGCGTTGCCGTGGTCGCCGCCCACCGTGCACCCCTTCCCCGCGAAGCCTGGCCTCTGACTGCTCTGCTCTCCCCCTTCACCTCAGCTCTGCACCCTGGACAACCGTGGCACCTCCCGCACGCTGCTGTGCCCCTCGTCGCCGTGTTCGCCTTGCTGCCGTGCTCCTCTCATCATCAATGCCGTGGCCCCTCCCTCCTTGCTGCGGAGGAGGAGATAAGAGCACTGCACGCCACTCCTCTGTTTCCCCACTCGCGCACTTTCCCCCACTCTCTCCCTCTCTCCTTTTTCCTCCACGGAACCGAACCCCGGCCGAGCTGCCATGAGCCTCGCCGACGATTCACGCACCCCCATCCAAATCCAAGCCTACCAAAAGCTTCACCGCGTCTCCCTCTTCAATCCCGTACAAGTAATCGCCGTGATTCGCTCGGAATCGCCGTCGCCGTCTCGAGCCTTTTCTTCTCCGGCCACGGGATGTCGAGCAAGCTCGGGATCGCCACAGTCCACCTCTCCCTGCCATTTTTGCACCTCCGAGTTTCCCTTGCTCCGCTCGCTCTCATGCATATCTCATCCTTGCCCAGGAAGCACCAGGTCGCCGATGCCGTCCTCGCCGGAGCTCCTGCTCTGCCTCGCCTTCTCTGCTGTCGAGGAAGAAGAAGATGCGGCCCCGTACCGCTTCGCTCGCGCTCGTGGGCCACGAGCTGGGCCTCTCTCCACACTGCACGGCCCATCTTCAGCCAGATCCAGCCCGTTACTCTTTTTCCTAGGTTGTTTAATTATTTTCCTTATAGATTTGTTCTGTACCTTTAGATTAAATCGTTTTGAAATAGTTTAAGTGCAAGGTTGACCAAACCAAAAATCACACAAGTAGCCTGATAAGTTGGAGTCATGTCTAAATTGCAGATCGGAAAAATATTAAGTTGGGTGACCATGGAAATTCCTGATTTGCCACTGGTCAAAAACACCCTTTTAGGTATAAGATTGAGTTAGGGTGATCAAAAATTTATGAATCCAATTGTTTTGGAAAGCTCTTCACATTACCTAGCAGTAGCAATTTGCCTCTTATGCAAATGAGCTTCCTAAATAAAATGGCATCCACTTTGGTAATTGACCAGAGAGCCTTTCTAGGATTTTTTGTAAATTGTTTGGTGATGATTTTTGGTGTGAATCCACTTGTGTGATCTTCTGTGTGATTAGGAGTACCTAATCCTAGCTTGGTGTGATTTTTAGAGCTATGGATTATCGTTGGTGTATTTAACTAGTTGCTATGCTTTTCTGTTAATTATTGTAGTAATTATATTCTTTGTTAGAAAAGGGTGTTAGTGTTAGATTTGTGTTTCCTAGCCTATATAGAAGTGATACTCTCTTATATGAGTGTGTTATCTCATTTAATTAGCATGTTAGAAAGGTTTAGTGTTGCATGTGTTTATCTAGGGTTAAGGTTACTAGGTAGTATCCCCTAGAATTTCCTAGTATTTAGGATTTGTTGTGGATAAAATCATTTGTGTGCTTGATTTTAGAAAATGTTGTTTGAACATCAGTAGCCTTTCATATCTACTGATATTATAGCATGTCACCTCGGGTTGCTTATTATTTTTGTTCTTAGCAAAGCTTGATTAGTTAGGTTTATGGGTAGGATTACTTAGAACTTCCTAGCATGAGTAGCTCTTGTGTCTAGTTTATGTTTTAGTGATTTTTACAAATAGCCAGAGAATAATTAACCTCTTAATGCCGTGTTATGATAGTGGAACACCCACTGATTCCATTGCATATTGATTGAAGAATAGGTTTCCCAATCATAAGCATAGTTCCAATAGCCTTTTATCTACTAGATGTGAGTAGTTGCTTTCTCTGTTGAAAATTGAGTGGTTGTGTTGTGGTGAAGTATTTCCTGTTTAGATAAAAGTGCTTGCGGTTCATCTTTGCTTAAGATAGCTTTGTGATCTAGGCACCTAGCATGTGTTAGTGTAAGGCCCTTGTAAGCTTAGATCCTAGTTTGTTGCTTGAATGATTAGTTTGATGCTTGTGGTTGTTATTTGTTTGTGTACCACTTGTGGTTTTGTTTGGTGTATTGATTGTTGTTTATTTCTCTGTTTGCGACGTTAGATAATAACGCTACCGGAGGGGTATTTGGAGAGAATTGACCGAGGAAGGATGGGATTTTTATTATATTGATCAACAAGGAGAAGTCCAGGGACATTATGCTGAAACCAGGCAAGCTACTTCACTGAGCTTGCATCCATATACATCTATTTTGATTTACATGTTTTACTTATAAATGGCATAAATGATTTATGTGGTGTTTGCCACGAAGGCTATGATTTTGAAAACCCTTTTTCCAAGATACAAGTATATTATTGAGACACCCGATATAGAGGTGTCAATGGTATACAACGATTTCGAAATGAATTTGTTTTACTCCAAAGCCTTCTATGAAAATCTTTTGGTGGGATTACGAACCACCCGAGTTTTGGTTAAAAGTATTTTGCTAGGAAAATTGGAAATGATTGTGAAAACCTTTTCAAAAGTTTATGAAAAACTATTTTGCCACCTTATGTAGAAATTAAGGTAGTTATTTTACAACTATAGGATGGGAAAAACAATAGTATTCAAAACTCTTTTGAAAGTATTTGGATGAAAATGAAATGCCGAAAGGTCGATATTCAGCTGGAAAATGGTGATGTTGTTTTTGAGAAAAATGCACATTGTGTCCTAGTACTATGACGACCAACCAATACCCTGTGCGACCACACTTACCCACATATGGGAAAGGGCGTAGTCATATAATTTGCTCATGTTAGTACTGGATGCCTCAACAACGAGGATGACCTCGTTCCATGAGGGGATGGTTTGGTGACCTGCCCCTGACCTGGGTCCACTTAAGGGAAGTCTACCGGAACCGGTATGATTGTATTGTAGAAAGAGGATTGAAGGGCTCCCTTGGGTCCGCCGGGCAGAACTACGAAGTCCTCACACTTAGTTTCCGACGGGCATGGATTTAAGTGTCGATGGAACCGGTTTCGTAGCGGTAGGATACTATACTAGCATGAGCAAAGGACAGGCTATGGCCGGGAACTCAACTTCGCATACCCCTGGTATGGCGGGACGTGGCTGACACGATGAGTGACCGGATGGGTGTGGGAAAAGCGTGCTACCTCTGCAGAGTGTAAAACTATTCGAATAGCCGAGTCCTCGGATATGGACAGTTCGGAGGCTGTCCTAAGGCCATGTGCAAGTTTTTATAAAACTTTGAGTTTTGGAAAGGAAATGAAGGGAAAAAGGTTGCATACCTGTACCAATGAGTTGGTACGAGGTTGTGGTGTTAAGTAAACCATGATTGAGTCATGGTGGGAAAAAGGGGAAGTTTTTTTTTTGAAGAAATTAAAAGGGTGATTTCTTAAAAGATAGTTATGAACTTCTTCTTACCCTTCTCAGTAAAGTTTTAGAGATATTTCAAAATAAAGAAAAGTTTTAAGAAATAAAACTAAAACTAGTGCTTACTCAAGTTGGGGTAGTTTGCGAGTACAATCAAATGTACTCATATTGGTTTCGTCCCTGGCTATTGTCGTAGCCAGATTTCGAAGAGGAGCAGTTCGAAGAAGAGGAGTTCACTGACGTCTTTGCGAACTAGGGCGCTTCCCAGTCAGCTGCCTGTAGGGTTAAGGCGAATGACTTGGGCTCCACGTTGTTTGGTGATTCCGCTGCAAGTACCTGTTGAAGCTTATGACTTCAATCACGTAAGTATATTTATTCGGTATTTTTGGGGTGTTCTGTGATACCAATTCGAGTTATGTGCAGCAACAGACTGATCACGGGATTGTTGCAGGAAACATAACGAGTATCTCGGGTACTTAATCCTGGGGTCCTCACAATTAGCCACATGGCCATACCATATAGCTTGGCCTCTAATCATCCTGCCGTCATGGTCATGTAAGAGCACACCTGAGGCTCCTACTCCTCACCAAGCTAGGAAACTCGCATCCACATTGACATGCGTTTGTTACTTCCACGTACGTGATCAATTATGACTTTTATACATGACCTTTGGCAAACTCGTTTGTTGTAACGTGACAACGTTATACTTTTGTGTACCGCGTATGGTTACGCAATTAATAATGTTTCATTAAATCGGAACCACTGATTTCAGATCTAACTGTCAAAAATAATTTAGATGATGTGGATTAACGTGGTGTCTTTATTTAAAGATCCGTATTTTGCTTTTAGTATATAATAATAATAATAATAATAATAATAATATAAATAGAAATAGAATAGATAGATAGATAGAAGATAGATAGATACCGGAAATTCGCATTGGCACCAGGGAGCTTATGCTCCCATTATTTTCAAAAAAATTCAAAATTTGAAAACTTATCAAAAAATTCTGAAAAAAATCATGCACGTACCTGACCATGTTGCGCACCACCGTGTTTTTTTTTCGCGCCGAAATGACATAGTATGCGCCCTGTACAAAAATGACAAATTTCCTGTCAGATTGAATTTTCTGACAGGAAATTTGTCATTTTTGTACAGGGCGCATACGATGTCATTTCGGCGCAAAAAAAACACGGTGGTGCGCAACATGGTCAGGTACGTGCATGATTTTTTTCAGAATTTATTGATAAGTTTTCAAATTTTGAATTTTTTTTGAAAATACCGGGAGCATATTCTCCCGGGAGCCAAAACGCTGCTCGTCTTTTTTTTTCCTAAACGGAGAGAGTATCTTATACTGTCAAGGACCTCTTCTCTCCGTCTTTCTCATGCCTCCACCTC
This sequence comes from Poa pratensis, assembly GCA_947311845.1. Lineage (NCBI taxonomy): Eukaryota > Viridiplantae > Streptophyta > Magnoliopsida > Poales > Poaceae > Poa > Poa pratensis. The sequence goes on along the minus strand of CAMZMU010000116.1, from coordinate 20,128,892 downwards.
AGCAAATATCCTCTAGTAGTTGGTAATTCTTACAAACGGTTATTGGATACCTCTTCTCTCTCAACACAATCAAGTTTTATTTTACTCTGTTCCAACTCTAGCTTATGCTGTGCTTGCTTGCTTGCGAGATTCGAATGCGGGCGTTTTGAATTTACCAGTGGATGGACCTCAACAAATTTCTCAATTATGACTTTGCCTGTTTGTTCATGGTACTGGCTAGGCCATGCAGATGCGTGTGCATAGCGCAGGCAGCCATCGGTTAGTTTCCTATGTATGATCACTACCTTTTGTTTCAAGTTCCTGATTAGTCCCCTACCGAACCGAATTGATGTTTGGGTGGGTGGTGACTAGTTTTGTCCCCAACACCTTGAAACCTAACACTGATTCTTGTCTGCTCCTAAAAATTGCTACAGATGACCATTAAGTTTTCTTCGTTGAGTAAGAACCAAGCAGGCAAGAAACCAATACTATCACCAACCACTCCTGTATCACATGGATCGGTACTATTGCAGATGGGGACATGTATGAAACTGAAACCTCTCAGTAAGTTAACTGACAAACATATAATCGTCTTACAATGGGTGATAAATTCCACATGCATCCGAGAGAGAAATTAAGCCACGCGCAGCACACAGAATTTAGAGTGGTTATTCACACGGTGAATCCAACCAAATCAATGGTACAGGTGATCAGATATGCCCGTGGGTACATCAATGGAATGAACACTCTTACGTCGTTTCAGAGGATCCACTGCAGAAATAACTGAGTAACAAAGTGAAGGCTTTGGTGAATCGAGGAGCTTTTGCATGTTTTTCTTCGGTCAGTAGAGTTTCTTATATTCTTACCTGTGAATTATTTTGCCACTGGATTACGTGTTTGTTTGTGTGATCAAATGCTTTGTCGTTTTGAAAATTCCCGGTGGATGATAGAATTCGCTTTGTCGTTTGGGAACAGTATGAAAGCTAAGTAATGCTCACCAACCAAACTTGTCCGCTCACTACTCACGACCTTGCCTATATAAACACTACGGGAAAGACACAAGACGCCGACGGCCAGGACCTACTCCGACGGCCAAATATCGGAGCCGTCGGGGTAGACCCGGACTAGGCTAGGCTTGGTCTTTCCTTTTTTATTTTAGCTACGCCGACGGCAATGCCGTCGGCCTATATTTTTTGTTTTTTTTTAGATACGCCGACGGCCTATATATATATATATTTATTTATTTTTAGATACGCCGACGGCTGTCGTCGGCCTATTTTTTTTTTTTTTTTGAGATACACCGTTTTGAGCATAACTTTTGCATTGAAAGTCGGATTTCGATATTCTTTAGCTCGTTTCGAAGAGGATAAGTAGATCTGCATCATCATACACATTGTTCAAACTATATTCTTCAAAAAAAAATCATGAGTAAGGACAAAAAATTCCATGTTCAAACGGGTTTAGCCGAAGAGGGGCTCCGGAGCGTCGGAATCCAACCAAAAGTTAGGTGGTGCCATACCAAGTGGGTACAAGTGTGTTTTGGGTTGTAGATGTCCAAGATTCTACTCCGGGATGTTAGCGGCTTCACCGTCATCAGTTTCTCTCTACTGAGTTTCTGGACTTACACCTGGAAACTCTCACTTCGGTCGAATTGGAGGGAATCTTGTGAAGAGTAGGAGTCTAACTTTGTTTTGGGACTTCGTAGAGTCCACCCTAACACAACCATGCAAAGAGTTGCACTTTTCTACCCCATTTTGACGCCGGTACCGGCTGTAGTCGTATAAGCCTGGTTTTTCTCTAGCAGGGCTAGGTTTTCACCGGAGAGGGGTTCTAGAGCGTCAGGATCCCACCACAAGCTAGGGGGTGCCATACCATGTGGGTGCAAGTGTGTTATGGGTTTTGTATGGCCAAGATTGCACTCCGGGGTGTGACTTGCTTCACCGGCATCCACCTCTCTCTAGTGAGTTTCATGACTTATAGCCTGGAAGTTCCAGATCGGACAAACATGAGGAAATCTTGTCAAGAGTTGGGTTATACCTTTGTCTTGTGACTTCCTAGGGCCTAGCCTAACACAACCAAGCAACTAGTTACACTTTGCTACCCCATTTTCACATCGGTACCTACTTTAGTCTTATAAGTCTGGTTTTTCTCCAGTGGGGCTAGGGTTTCACCGGAGAGGGGCTCCGGAGCGTCGGGTTCCCACCACAAGCTAGGGGGTTTCATACCATGTACTTATAGCTAGGGAGTTTACATGCACTTATAGCGTGATAGTCCCCGACATCCACTTCTCTCTAGGGAGTTTACATGCACTTATAGCGTGATAGTCCCCGATTGGACAAGCCGGAGGGAAACTTGTCAAGAGTTGGGTTATGGATGATATGAATGTCATATTTGGATTTCTCTCATTTTTCTAATCGATTTAGACATATTATTTATCAAATTTCGATTTACGGATTTGTAGATATGAATTATTCAATATTAAATAGAAAAAAGCAAATAAGTTAATTATTATTTGAATTTAAGAATATTTTAATTCAAGATAATTATTAATGATTCATTTCTTTTTATTCAAATAATTATTTGGATTCATAAAATAAAGGTGTGTGGCATCATAGTCCATGGGTTAATATGATTGATAGGATACTATTGTCAGTAAAGCATCTGTTGTTTCTAGGTAGCTCACAAGGAAGGAACTAAAAAGTTAAGTGTGCTGGGACTTGAGTAGTCTCAAGATGGGTGACCTATGGGGAAGTGTTAGTAGAAACGAGTAATTAAGGTTGCAATTAATAATGTTTAGAGATAAATGTGTCTCTAGTGCGATTAAGGTTGCAATTAATAATGTTTAGAGATAAATGTGTCTCTAGTGCGATTAAGTGGCTAAACAATTCAAAAAAAATTGGGCATTTTTTTCTAATTTTTTGTTTTGAAATGTTTTTAAACAAAATTCTGCCAATTCATATGCCGAAGCCAAGTTTACGCCGACGGCTTTTCTACGCCGACGGCAGCCGTCGGCGTATTGTCGGATTCCCGTAGTGAAACCCATCACCAGTTCAGCTAAGGAACGCCAGCAGGCACATCCAAAAGAAGCTAATATAACCTCCTGCAGGAAGAAATAGATGTATTTGCTTCACAAGGAAGCACCCTACATTTCGGAACAGAAGCCACTCGCCATTACGGGATAAATCCAAGCATCGTTACAGGCTGGAATGCATACTAGATTACTAGAACAGATCACTGTGAAGTTTTCCTTCCGAGCTAAGTAACCGAAGAACTCCATGATTCTAAGTTCTAACACGCATACAGCACTTCCCATCGGATCGACACTATTGCATATAGGAACATGTATGAAACTGAAGCCTCTCAGTAGTTAACTCAGGAACACATAATCTTACAATAGGTGATGAATTCCACATGCTTCCGAGAGAGAAATTAAGCCTCGCGTAGAGCACGGAATTTAGAGTTCTTCACACGGTAAATCGAACCAAATCAATCGTACAAGTGATCAGATATGCCCGTGGTTATATCACTGGAATGAACACTCTTTACGTCGTTTCAGAGGATCCAATACAGAAATAGTTGAGTAACAAAGTGAAAGCTTTGGTCAGTCAAGGAGCTGTTGCATGCTTTTCTTCGGTCAGGAGAGTTTCTTATGACTCTTACGAGTACCAGTGAACTATTTTGCCACGGAATTACCTGTTCGTTTGTCTGATCAAATGCTTTGTACTAGTAAGAAACCTGCAGATCAGCGGACAGTATCGGAGGCCAGTGTCGTTTCAGAGGATCCACTGCAGAAATTATAACCGAGTTACAAAGTGGAAGCTTTGGTCATCGAGGAGCTTCTGCATGTTATTCTAAGGTCAGGAGAGTTTCTTATGATTCTTTCCGGTGAATTATTCTGCCACGGAATTACTTAATTGTTTGTTTGTTTGTTTGATCAAATGCCTTGTACTAGTAAGAAACCTGCAGATCAGCGGCAGTACTATCCGAAGCCAGTGTGCAGCCGTTTTGAAATCACCGGTGAATGATTGAATTCGCCCTGTCGTTTGGGAACAGTACGAATGAAAGCTAAGTACTGCTCACCAACCAAGCTTGTCCACTCACGACTCCGACCTTGCCTATATAAACAAGCCTGCACGTCCCTCTAAAACCCATCTCCAGTTCAGTTCACCACCCCGCAAACCCAAGAAACAAGCTGCACAAGCAGAACGCTATGGCTGCCATGGCGGAGCGCCTCGTCCTCGCCTTCCTGCTTGCGGCCGCAGCCGTTCTGGCGGCATCGGCGGTGGACAGCCAGCTGACCCTGCAGAACCTCTGCCCGTTCACCGTGTACCCGCTGGTCACCCCCAACGACGATGGCAGCCCCGGCATCTGCGACAACACCGCCAGCCTCGAAGGCAACGGCCGCGGGCTCGTCTCCTAAGTCTTACCCCTTCCCGCCCACCAAATGGGCAGGGCACGTGGTGGCGCGCATCGGGTGCACGTCGCTGGACAAGTGCGAGACCGGGATGGGGCCGCCAGCGACGGTGGTGCAGCTGGTGGTGCACTCGCCCGATGCCGGGGCCGGAGCGGACCTGGCGACGTACAGCGTCAGCCTGGCGGCGGGGTCCAACGTGGGGGTGGTGGTGAGCCCGCAGTTCATCGGCGGTGGGCAGTGCCCGGTCTTGGGCTGCCCTGTGGACCTGAACAACGGGTGTCCCGTGGAGCAACAAGTCATCGGCAACGGCGGCGGCGTGGTGGCGTGCAAGGGGGACGAGGGCTTATTACTTTCCAAATCTCTCTACCTTGAAACAAACTTTTGATAAAAAGATGCCCATACTCATGTGAAGTCATGTGCTATCTTGTTTTTGTCCCCCTTTTTTTTTGGTGTTTTGGTTTTTATTTCATTCCCCCCGCTAGCTAGCGACAAGTCTATGCTTCGTCTATGCATGATTTGCTCTAGCAATGGCGCCATCACCTACCAACGTGAGCGGTCTGAGTAACCCGAGAGAGGCAGGATACACGATTTGACACTCTACGTTGCCTAAGGGGGAGAAATTGCATGTAACATGTGTATTTGATGCCAAAGTTGCACATAACACCAACGGAAAGATCTCACTCGTCACTGGCCGTCACAACGAGGCCGAGCGACGCCCGCTGACACGGGTGAACGAGGGCGACGTGGAGATCATGTGGCATAAGTTCCTCGCGCCACGCGAGCTCAAGGTCGTCTTTTGCCAAACCACCATCTGACCAAGATGGAGCTCTTCGTCGGCAACAACTAGCTATTCATTACTACTCCCTCCGTTCAGTTTTACTTGTCGTGGAGACTGAACTGATCTAGTATAAAGCTGTAGTACAAATGACGACGAGTAATACCGAACAGAGGGAGTACTCATTAGTGTGTCGTTGATGCATGCATATAGTGATGTGAAATGAGAGTGCACGTGTGTCCCGACCGTGCCATAGATATGCAGTCAATAATACTCCCTCCTGAGCAAAATAGGATGTGTATAACTTTTCCATGAAATTTTTAATTAATATGCGCATTCGGGTGGAGGAGCCTAAATTAGTGTTAAACGGACCCTTTTGCCCCTCAATAGGAAACATGTGCACATCCATGGCACAGCCGGAACACACGTGCTAAAATATGCAGTAAAAAAGTCTCGTATTTCCCTCTGGTGAGGTGCAGACGTCCATCTTTGTGGCAGCGGATTTCGGTCGACGGAAGATCCCGAGGGTTTGGTTGTAATTTTGTTTTTAATCAGGGTTCTCTCTCTGTATTTTGGGGACAGCTGTCCCAGTTCTGGATTGTTCATGTACTTTGTTCCTTACTTAATATAATCCAGTCCAGGTATTTGGGTAAAAAAAACATTCGCCATGGCACAAACATGAGTAATTCGTTCTATATTTTGTTTTAGATTAGAGTAATCCGTGGACCTACACTTACGCATGTTTGTGGACCACGAATGCTGGCCTTGGGCTTGGGAGATCTCATGGCCGCCTGCCCGGCACAACGAGGCCGAGCGAGCCAGGCTGGTTTCTTTGACTGGGCTTGGGATAAATAGCGACGTGATATCTCGATTGGCCGGCCCACTAGAAAGATTTATAACAGCCATGTATTTTCTACGATCTTTTCGTTGATGTCTTCTTCGTGGGCACCTCCTTGTCATTTATACTATCGACGTGGAATGGCTCAACAACCGAATGCAATTTTGAACCCATCAGGAAGGATTTGAGGCGGTGAGTTGCAGACTTGAGGTTGAGGTGAGAGGCGGCCCCGCGTCGCTCTCGCGAGGGCGACACGGGCGGCGGAAAAAACCCTAGCCGCCACGAGCCCCTTCCCTCCTCCACCCTCCCCGCCGTCGCCGGAGGACGCCGCCGGCACGGTGGCTTACGGTGGCGGCGGGGAGCCCTCTGGCGTGTGTGCATGTGTGGTGTGGCATGCGTTTGGGTGGCCTCGGGCCCTCGCTGGGCTTGGCCCGTCCCTGCCTTCTCCTCGGGCAAGCGCACCGTGGCCTGCGTCCTCTCCATGCTCTGCCACTCGCCGGACCTCGCTGGTGCTCTGTGCAGCCCTAGAGCTCTCCCTCGCTGGATGCAGGGGCTCTCGAGTAGATCCTTGGGGGGGTCTGCTGGGTGGCCGGGCGGCCGGTCTGCCAAAGGGCGTGAGCTGCTGCTACCAGATCCTGAGCCGTTTGGGCCGGATCCGGGTCGGGCCGTGCCGGGCTGGCTTTTCTGCTCGTGAGAGAGATTGTAGCTGGTGCACCGTGCTGGGGCTGGTGCATTGAGCTCCCGGTGGTTGGTAGGCCGGTGAAGGCGTTCGATCTTGTTTTCTCCGTGCCCTCATGGCGGTGGCCGACGTCTGTTGTGGGTGTGTCTCGGTGAAAACCGTGCAATGGCTGTGACCGTGCTGGTGACGACGACACCTTCGGGTGTCGTTCCCCCTGTTGACGGCATCGCCATAAAGACCTCCTTTTTCTGGACTGCTAGATGTTGCCTCACCGTCTTATCTTCCTCTCGCCGGTGCGTCCGTTTGGTATATTTGCCTCGTAGCGGCTTGTGAATCGCCCTACTATCTCTCCGTCGCTGCACTCCTCAAACAGTGTTGATCGGGCAACATTTAAACGGTGTTCCCTATGGTCTTGGCGGCCGTCCAGAGCCTTATGGGGCTTTGCCTGGCCGGCGTCAAGCCATAGTCGATGCCGGTGGTATGTCTTTTGCCTTTGGTGTATGTATACTGGTTGTGTGATATGTGACAAGGTCATGATATAGGGTTGGTGTCTTGGGGCTTTGGTGAAAACTTTGCATGACCTTTCTCTCTGCCGACAACGACAACATCTTGGTACGCCGCTCACCTTAATTGGAGGCGTTGCTGCAAGCCCCCCTCGCTTTGGATTCCCAAACCCTGCATGGATTCTTCCTGATGGCGTGTCCTGGTGGTGGTGATGATGGTGTGAAGGAGATTTGTTGGTTTGGACATCTTCGGCATCGTCTATGTGCAACAGAAGTCAAAGGCACCTTCACGCGGATCAAGCTTTCTCCTAGATTAGCTTGGTTGTCATACTTTTGGTGTCCTCTGTTGTGCTGGGTTGTGCGTGCATATATGTGTGTGTGCATGTGTTGTAGCTGGTTTCCCAGCTTGTTCCTGTAAGTTGTAACTCCTGGCATGTTGTTGGCTTCGTTAATTCAAAGCCGGGCTCATTTTGAGTCTTTCGTCTAAACCCGTCAGGAAGACAAAAAGCTCAGTAAAACAATTGAAACTTGAAAACTAAGATTTTGATCCTTGCCACCCCGATATCCAAGGTGAATAGAAATGTGAAACTTGCACGCCCCCTTTTTAGCAAATGTTGATGAGTACAGGATTTATTGGTATCCTTCTAAGATTTATAGGGTGTGTAAGGTTTGGTGTTCCAAACTCTCTATGCCGAAATAAGTTTTTGACAAAAAGATGTTCACGATTTGTATACCTACTCGTGTGAAATCATGCTACCGTGTTTTTGTTCCATTTTTAGTGTTTTAGTATTTTTAATTGTTTTAATTTTGGTTTTTGGATAGCGACAAATCTACACCTTTTCTATGGTTTGTTTTAGCGATGGCGTCACCACAACCATCACCTACTGGCATGAGCAATCCGAGTAACCAGAGAGATTCCTCTCATACCAGATACGTGATGGGAGTCAAGTTGGAGATATGCCCTAGAGACAATAATATATTATTATTTTATCTCCAAGTTTATTATTAAACGTTTATATCTTTATGCTACAACTGCATTGGGTACTTGAATAGCGAATACAAGTATTCAAGAGGAAAACCTCCAATGCACGTGTAGAGATATGAACAAAGTAAAAGAGTTCCTGGTCTTGTATCTAATACTAGCCTATCTTGTTGTTAGATGATCATGTTTTTCTTATCATGGACTTTGTATAAGTCACACAACTATAGGAGTTTATTATCGGAATGGTAATAGTACTGAACCGACCCATCAGATGATCTTGTTAAGAGACAATTCGTCTCAGATGAAGATTAGCAATTGATCACATAGAGTTTTCGTTAGCTGAATTCCTATACCTTGAGAACATCTTGTGCCCGCGTATTTGACACTTATACTTTGATCGTCATCAACCATCCGCATTAATTTGGGGATCATAACGGTGACAATTCAGTATGAACTAGAATACGTAATGGAACAAAGATTGTTCAACAATGGTACTTACTCCTCCAGACGATGGAGAGATGCATCCTCTAGGCCATCTCAGTATTATCAATGTCACCCCAATCGTCTGGCCAGACACATCATGATTTATCACAGGACATTGAGAATACGGAATGAGAAAAGAGAATGATATCGGGAACGAGTTTTGTATGTGTTATGATCAAATGGTATTGATCACATTAGAGCACATTGTCTCACCTCATGATATCATTGGTATCGTGTACGTAAGGGAATTAGCGTAATGAGAAACACACGAGGTTCTTTCGTTCAATCGTGAATACATAGGAGCCAGTACAGACGTCTAGGTCCCAATGCTGGTTATTGTCTGGTAAGCACCCAGGCATGTCTATGTGTTACCGAACCTTCTGGGTCACAAACTTAAGCTGTGAGTCAATCTTCTATTGAGAGAATAAAGTTGTAGTATTAGTGGTTATCAGAAGTGGTCGGAGTCACTCCGATGTCACAGGAACAACTCCGGAGTAATTCAGAGGTGTTCCGGTGAAGATATCCTGAGAGGGAAAAAATGCGGTATAGGGCAGAATTTCTTGAGAGAGAAATATGGAGAACATGAGATGTTATGGGATGCCGGGAATTGTTTCCGACATCAGTGGATAGAGTCGATGATTTTATCTAAATAGTATATAAGGTTCCGGAAGAGTTTCGGACGTTTGCCAATAAGGGGGGAGTGTCGGAGGAGGAAGGGGGAGCCCTGGGGCCAAACCACACCTAGTGTGGGTCGGCCGGCTGGGCCCCACCCTCCTGGTTGGTGCATCAGCTCTCCCCCTCTCTTTCCTTGTTCAATTTGGAGATATACAAGAATCCTAATTGGACTAGGAAAGGAATAAAGGAAATAAAGGTAACTGGCAAAAAGGAAAAAGAAAGGGAGGGAGTCCAAATTGGACTATACCTCCCCAACCAACTTGGGCAGGGGGTCGGCCGGCCTCCCTAGGGCCGGCGCACCCCCTCCCTCTCCCCCTTATATACTCCAACCCCTCCTCCTTGGAGAACACACAATTGACAATTGCCTCCGTGGATTTTCTCTCTCTCTAATTAGATCTCATGTGTTGAGAATTAGACGTCTCTCTAATCTCATATAGATCTAATCTAGTTGATTAGATCTACCACCATTACTCCGCCGAAAGGCTGTCTCTTTTCGTTGGCGCAAGTGCTCTAGACGGCGGAGCGCTGATGGGTTGGCGTGGTGTTGATACCCGATGACGTAGTTTCCTGCGTCAAAAGAATATGGGTTAGGTTGAGACTCCAAGTGCAGAGTGTGTAGTAAGTGGAAGACGTGTTTTCCCCACGAGGGGTGACTCGAGGGTTTAATATCGAACTCTCGGGGAATCAGTAGTGAAGATTTATCTTTCCTATCCTTCTTTTGGTTACCTACAAAACAAAGTAAATGTTTTGGTCCTCAACCTCACCTAGTGGTTGTCAAGCACAAGGTGTGAGAATGATATCAAGATAATATGCAATGCAAACAAGAAATAAATATGCAATGGTGGTAAATAAATATGCAAGGATGGTGGTAGCAATGATAAATGATATTTTTGGGTTTTATATGATGTAAAAGTGTTTTTGTATTTTCGGATTTTTAAATGGCAGAAAATGGAAAAGTGGTAAAAGTGGTTGGAAAGGTGTTTCTTATGATTAAAAATGGACCGGGGTTCATGGTTTCACAAATGCACTCTCTCTTTAATAAAGTGGTAGACAATGGAACACTAGAGTTGACATATGAGATTGCAACACAACAGTTTAATGACAAGTTATAATTATATGGGCATCACGTCCTAACATAGAGACCTTTTGGTTATTAGTCTCTCTTATACTCCACCAAGATGCGAACTAAATCATAACACCTCAGTAATTAAGATAACTCAGAGTATAGCAATAAGTATCATGACATGAAGTTAAAATAAGAACATGCTAGATCTAGTCATGGAGTAGTGGCAATGGTCACACCCACATCTCCGGTAGCATGGTATTTCTTTTTATCCCTAGTGAGGCAACAAAGTAAGGTAAAATACCCAAGTGGATCGCAGAACTTTCTCTCACGTTCACTGCACTAGCCACCCCCGTTACTCCAACTAATGCACACGTTCCCCCTCACACGCTCTCATAAACATGCTTGATCATGACAAGTAAATAAGAACGGGGTACATAATATGCATCTACTTTCATAACTGAAACAAAACCATTGCAATCTCAAACATATATTAACTCATAAAAAGATCCACCACAAAGGTATTACATAGATGACCGTAATCATGTTCAGCAGCTCATACGGTACTAATTAGTGAAGCTCGAGAGAGAGAGATACATAAGTTACTTCCACAAACCCATAGTCCAGAGGTGGACTACTCCCTCTTCATCATGGAGACGGTGGAGAAGTCGTTGGAGAAGATGGAGACCACGCCGGCAGCGCCCCGCCGGAGTTTTCCCCCTCCAATCTGCAACTCCAGGTCTCTGTTTCGGTGTTTCTGTGTTTCTGCGGCGCTCCTTCCAGAGAACGTCGGGGGACTATTTTTATAGGCGGTTTTAGGTCAAAACGGAGTCGGTGGAGGAAAGATCGACGGCAACGGAGCTCGAGGCCCAAAAGGGGGGTCCCACGCGGCCAGGTACAGGCCGCGTGGGCCCACCTATTTGGCCCTCGGGCCTCCGCTTGTTTGCTTCCTTCGCTCCCACGCTTTGTTCCTTCCAAAAACTGATGCTCGTAAATTTCCAGGTCATTTGGACGTCGTTTGGGTCCCTGAAACATTAAAATAAGAAATAGGGTTTTCTGCCTGCGCAGGGTTAATTCCATAAAAATAGGAAACATCAAATATTCCCAAAATCATTATAAAACAGTGATATAACCCTTATATGATGCAAATATGACTGGAATATAAGTAAAATAATGCAAAGTTCATGTATGCATTTTACATGCATCAACATCCCCAAGCTTAACCTATACTCGTCCTCGAGTATGAAGGTGATAAAACTAACATGGACTTTGCAATTTAATACTACAATGGATATCAAAGATGATTACTATTGCTACATAGAGTCAAATGATTCATTCTTAAAAGGAGTAGCAATATGCAAGATAGTTTATGAAGTGATATCAAGTATTCAATGCAAGGATGTTCAATGATAATTCACAAAGTGTAACATAAGAGAAGAAGTACTATGGACCACATGTATGCATAATGATAAGTAAGAACATCCTACAATGGTCATAGAGTATTGATGAAAATCTGAATATAAAAGGTGGACACTTTGGAAAGATATATATATGAGTAGAGGTAAAGCATGAATAAGTTTCATCTAACTTCTGAACTTCTCTACTTAAGTTAATGATTGTAATATGGTAATCCTTGGTGTCAAGCTCTCATTCCCCTATCATAGCATCTTGAATGATTAAGTTTAAAGTGAAAGCAAATACGAGTAGTGTGCTTGACAAAGTACAGGTTGAAAGTCTCATGCCCCTTGAATACAAGTACCTACTCCATGTGTTACTCAACTTGGAAACAAAGCAAGTTCAAGTTAAATATCATTGTAAGTAATAATAGTATCATTAAGAGCGTCAACTGGGGTACCTCTTGTCCCAGGATATGGAACAAGCCCATATCAAAATGACAAGACAAACAAACACAATGAACAATCTCAACACCCTTTTTATTTACCATTAGATAGCTTTTTATTGTAAGGTGTATCACAGAAGGTTCACCATAGCATGTAAGTAAATTTCCACCATGAATGATGCATGGCTTAGATTAGCGGCCCAGGCGTCTCTCTAACCATTTATACAAACTCATTTAAACTCACTTCATTTCCACATTTATTTCACCCATGGTAAGCATCCATAAACAAAAGTACATGATATCAACTAAATGAGATGAAGTGCATGTTGAAAGCTTGCCATGTGACAGCACATATGAGCTAACTCTCAACCAAAGACATTTGTCAAGCCACAACATCATAATTTTAATCACAATGGGTCATATTTTATTTATGCAATGAAAGTAAAGTGTGCATCAAGTTCGAGAGAGCTCTATAACCAACTTTTCCCACAACAATCAACAACATAAGCATTTTCATTCAGAGGTATAGATAACACAAATATCATGATAAACATACTCGGAATAGCATAAAGCTAATAGGTAGATATGGTGGACTCACTGGAAAAACTTTGGTTGAAGGTGTTGGAAACAAGTTTTTGCTTGTTGGAATTTTTGGGCTAGCAAGAGGGAGAAAGTTGACCATCTAAATGCATGCATGAGTGTCCATAGAACTAACTAATCCATGTTAAACAAGTAAAATAACATTAGCATCAAAACATGAATAAAAGATAGCTCTTGATAAAATTTGCAAATTATTACTCATTAACAAGCTCATGAATCATGCAACTATATGTATCTTTTAAAATAACTCAACATCCCTTTTCCCAATCTTATAATAGCATCCAACATAATTCAACCCAAATTTCCAGTAGCTCTCTCATATATAAATGATAGTGTGGTGGTCTCACAAAATAAAAATCAAACCAAACAAACAAAAAGACGCTCCAAGTTTATGCGATAAAGTGTTTCGATCGAAAAACAGAAGTTAGACGTGTGCAAACCGAGAGTGTGTAGGTCCAGTGGGGTTGTCTTCACATCCCCAAGCTTATGGTCTTCACCATCCTTGGATAGCTCTTGGTGCATCTCCTCTAATCCCTGTGAAAAAACTTCAAAACACCGTTTCTCCCATTTCTTTTCTGTGGGGTGCATTAGTAGTGATAAACAAATAGATTTCTTGCTGCATATAATCCTTAGACAAAAATTCATATGAATGTCCAGAAAGTGTATAATGTTGTATGCCTACTCATAAACTCAATTGGATCAAAAAGATTCAAGTTAAAAGTTCTAAGCATGCATCAAACAAAATGGGACAGAATCTGTCCAGAAAAACAGCAGCAGCTAAACGTATTTTTCTACCCTACTTAACTTTGTCGAAAATTCCGAAAAAATTCATGCATACAGAGGATGAAAAGTTGCCTACAGTTAAATATGAGCTCATTCGGAGTTACAGAATAAGAATTAAAAATCATACCGTGCACAGATTCGTGCAGGAATAAAATCTCCGAACGCTATAAGCAACTTTTCAACCAAAATGAGTAAAACTTGGCACTTTATTAAAAATTCCAGAAACTAAACTAAACACTAAGTCTCTTGTTACAGCAAGAGGACACAAAGAAAATCACAAATAAAAACAACCGGGTTGCCTCCCGTAAAGCGCTTTCTTTATAGCCATATAGCTAGGCTTCTTACTTGATGTTTATTGTGGACGAAGCTCATGAGGGAGCTTGAACTTTGGTGTGTCCCTCTTCCTTGGGAAGTGTTCCATGCACTTCTTGTGTGGAAACTGAAACTTCACATTCCCTTCTTTTGAATCAATGATAGCACCTGTAGTACGAAGAAAAGGTCTTCCAAGAATAATTGGACTAGAGGTTTTATTCCCCATATCCATGATTAGAAAATCAACAGGCACAAATGTCATATGTAACTCTACCATAACATCACTTACTTTTCCTAAAGCATGTTTAATGGAATCATCAGCAAGTGCAAGTTCAATAGAGCATTTTTCAAGATTTTTCAATTCAAGTACTTCATATAGTTCTTTAGATAAAACAGAGACACTAGATCCTAGATCAAGTATAGCATGGTGTGTCTCTTTTCCAATGGTTACTAGGACTTTGGGAATCCATATATCCCCAAGCTTAGGTGGTATCATAGCCTCTTGGTTGTACCTAGCAATCTTTTCTTTAAGACATGATTAGCAATATAAGAACCAAAACCAGCTTGGTTACATTAATGGAAGGATCACTTGCAAATTTTTGTAAGATAGATATTAATTCATGCAAGCTACAATTCTCTAAGTCAAGCAATGGTTCCTTGACTTCACTAAGCATTTTAACTTCTCAACTTTCTTTTCTAACTCAATTAACAGAGAGATTCATCATATTCAGTTTCGTTAACTTCTTCTTTTAACCAACAAGTTGAGACATAAATGGCAACAAATATTCAGGATAGTTCAATAATTCATTAAGAGTTTCCTCCAAAGTAAGAGGAACATTTTCAGCAATATTAATAGAATTCATTCCAACCATAGGTGGTGCTTGTGGTTTCCCTGCAGACATACTCAATAAAGTGGCTTGGTTATCAGCTAGTTTTGACAAGGCTTTGTCTAGTCCTGCAGTTTGGAGTTGTAAGCCTTTAATATCAGAACTAATAGAAGCAACAGACTTATTCAACTCTTGTATCATGGTATTATGACTAGCAACTTGTTCCATAAGAATTTTATTAGCCTCAAAATTATCATTACGTGGTGGCATAGGCTTCCAATTATCACTAGCATTAGGATATGGAATAGAAGGACGGTTGTTGGGAACATATGGGGGTTTATTATAAGAGTTATAATTGTTGTTACCATACCCATTATTACCATAGTTCCTAATGAAGTTGACATCAATATTTTCAGGATTATTACCAACTAGTTCTTGCAAAGGCACATTTTCAATATTTTGTTTATTAATGAAAGCAAGAATAGTATCCATTTTAGATGACAAATCATTTGTTTCTTCTATGGAGTTCACTTTCTTAGAAGGATTAGGTGCTCTATCAGTATGCCATTGACTATAGTTTTGCAAAATACTTTCCAATATGTTCTTAGCTTCTACTATAGTTTTTCCCATAAAAGCACCTCCAGCAGCAGAATCAAGAATATTTCTAGACATGTAATTTAGACCATTGTAAAAAGAGTGTAATATGGTCCATTCGTTGACCCCATGTGATGGACAAGTTCTAAGCATAAGTTTAATCCTATCCCAAGCCATAGCAACATGTTCATTTTCATTTTGCCTAAAAGAAAGAATGTTGTTTCTATTTTGCAAAATTTTAACAGGAGGATAGTATTTCTTAATGAAAGCTTCTTTTAAATCATCCCAAGTTTTAATGCTATCAATAGGTAATGAATGCAGCCACTCTTTAGCTTTTCCTCTAAGTGAGAAAGGAAATAACTTCAGTTTTAGAATATCACTTTCCACATTTTTAAATTTCTGCATGTCACATATTTCAACAAAATCATGAAGATGCATAGAGGCATCCTCCATAGCACTACCGCCAAATTGTTCCCTAGTTATCAAGTTCAACAAACTAGGACTTACTTCATAACTCTCAGCATTTATCTTAGGTGTGGCAATGGGCCTAGCAATAAATTGATCATTTGGAGTGTTTGTGTAATCACACAACTTAGTTCTTTCTCCCATTTTAGCAAGTTTTTATGTGTTTTTTAATTTTTTATGCAAAACTGAAAATAAATATGCAAACCGAAAAAAATGCAAGACAATGACAAAACAAGATAAATTGCTTTGAAGGTAAAGATGGATAAGATGATGCTCACGTAGGTGCAACCTCCCCAAGCTTAGGTGTTAGCACAAGTTGGTGATGAAGTTGACTTGGTGAGATATCCTTGGATAAACCTTTCAGCAATGATTCCCCGGCAACGGCGCCAGAAAACAGTCTTGATCCCTGACGTAGTTACCTGTGTCAAAAGAAATGGGTTAGGTTGAGACTCCAAGTGCAGAGTGTGTAGTAAGTGGAAGACGTGTTTTCCCCACGAGGGGTGACTCGAGGGTTTAATATCGAACTCTCGGGGAATCAGTAGTGAAGATTTATCTTTCCTATCCTTCTTTTGGTTACCTACAAAACAAAGTAAATGTTTTGGTCCTCAACCTCACCTAGTGGTTGTCAAGCACAAGGTGTGAGAATGATATCAAGATAATATGCAATGCAAACAAGAAATAAATATGCAATGGTGGTAAATAAATATGCAAGGATGGTGGTAGCAATGATAAATGATATTTTTGGGTTTTTATATGATGTAAAAGTGTTTTTGTATTTTCGGATTTTTAAATGGCAGAAAATGGAAAAGTGGTAAAAGTGGTTGGAAAGGTGTTTCTTATGATTAAAAATGGACCGGGGTTCATGGTTTCACAAATGCACTCTCTCTTTAATAAAGTGGTAGACAATGGAACACTAGAGTTGACATATGAGATTGCACACAACAGTTTAATGACAAGTTATAATTATATGGGCATCACGTCCTAACATAGAGACCTTTTGGTTATTAGTCTCTCTTATACTCCACCAAGATGCGAACTAAATCATAACACCTCAGTAATTAAGATAACTCAGAGTATAGCAATAAGTATCATGACATGAAGTTAAAATAAGAACATGCTAGATCTAGTCATGGAGTAGTGGCAATGGTCACACCCACATCTCCGGTAGCATGGTATTTCTTTTTATCCCTAGTGAGGCAACAAAGTAAGGTAAAACACCCAAGTGGATCGCAGAACTTTCTCTCACGTTCACTGCACTAGCCACCCCCGTTACTCCAACTAATGCACACGTTCCCCCTCACACGCTCTCATAAACATGCTTGATCATGACAAGTAAATAAGAACGGGGTACATAATATGCATCTACTTTCATAACTGAAACAAAACCATTGCAATCTCAAACATATATTAACTCATAAAAAGATCCACCACAAAGGTATTACATAGATGACCGTAATCATGTTCAGCAGCTCATACGGTACTAATTAGTGAAGCTCGAGAGAGAGATACATAAGTTACTTCCACAAACCCATAGTCCAGAGGTGGACTACTCCCTCTTCATCATGGAGACGGTGGAGAAGTCGTTGGAGAAGATGGAGACCACGCCGGCAGCGCCCCGCCGGAGTTTTCCCCCTCCAATCTGCAACTCCAGGTCTCTGTTTCGGTGTTTCTGTGTTTCTGCGGCGCTCCTTCCAGAGAACGTCGGGGGACTATTTTTATAGCGGTTTTAGGTCAAAACGGAGTCGGTGGAGGAAAGATCGACGGCAACGGAGCTCCGAGGCCCAAAAGGGGGGCCCCACGCGGCCAGGTACATGGGCCGCATGGGCCCACCTATTTTGGCCCTCGGGTCTCCGCTTGTTTGCTTCCTTCGCTCCCACGCTTTGTTCCTTCCAAAAACTGATGCTCGTAAATTTCCAGGTCATTTGGACGTCGTTTGGGTCCCTGAAACATTAAAATATAGAAATAGGGTTTTCTGCCTGCGCGGGTTAATTCCATAAAAAATAGGAAACATTCAAATATTCCCAAAATCATTATAAAACTGTGATATAACCCTTATATGATGCAAATATGACTGGAATATAAGTAAAATAATGCAAAGTTCATGTATGCATTTTACATGCATCAGGTGTACGTGTGGATACTTGAATAGCGGGTTGCGCAAGCAATTTCTCGACGATGGAATCGGCAACAATCTCATTTCCTGGCTTGGACGTGAGATTCTTCATCAAGCTTCACCAACATCTATTTTGACAAACACAAGATCTTTCGCAACAATGTTTGTAAGTATTCTAGATTTAGCATTATGGGGTGCAGCATATCTTCATAGTGTAGATGATCCTAGCAAGCAATGTTACAAAAAATTTAAATTGCTAAGCGTAAGCCAATAACATTGTCTTAAGGGGGATAAACAGAATGGGAAATTGTAACAGTGTGGAAAACCAATCCTGGGCATCACAAGTGGCTATTAAATCAAGGGCCAGCAAAATCCTGACCAACACCTTGTCCTTGCATCGACATCGGCAAAATCTGCTTTACATGAGCGCCGCCTCGAGCATCCAGGACAATGCTAGATGGCACTGCATATAGGTGTGTGGGGGTGAAAGGGTGGAGCTAGTAAAGCACTTACCCACCTGATTCATGCATACGGGCAGTGGCGTGGTCGTCCTTGTAAGAACAGAAGGCCCGCTGGTGATCCATGAGAATCAGGGTGCGAGGATTCTGTAACAGCCCAAAGTTCGAAAACCTAAAAAAACCCGAGTAAAATTTTCACTTTTGTGTTGCATTGCTTCATGGCATCCAAATTCAACTTGCTAAACAACACACAAATGGTTTTGGGCACCATTTTTAAAAACACATGGCTTGAAATGCCAAAACTTATCCGGAATGAGTTTGACAAGTTTTGGTGACAAATAAAATTTGTTGGAGTTTCATACTTGTCAAGGAAGTTCCAAAAGTTCCAAATTTAATTTTGACAAAACTATGTTGTTTTGGAAAATAAAATAAACGGAGACAAACTCAATTTGCCTGTGAGCAATTCCTATTTTATCTTCCTAACAAATGAGTTATATTTATTCTGGAAAACTTAGGGGAGCTTCATATCACTATAAAGAGGCTACCCAAAATTTTTGCATAATTCTTGGAAGTGTCGAAATGCCCCAAATATTTCAAAAACAATGCTGGGTATTTTGATCCAGTGCTGAAAAGGATCAATCCGTGATATAAATAACTGTACAGGGGCCTCTTTGCAAAATCCACTTCTTCCTTCTCTGTAGCGACGAGAGGAGCCCGACGCGCCGGACCAGCTCGCCATGCCGCGCCGCACGTCGCCGGGGCCACCTCCTCTGCTCCCTATCCAGCCAGGAGCACAAGCACACGACGCCCACCTGCTCCACTCCCTGCTTCCCGATTCTTCTCCTCTCCCGTGCCCTCCTTCTCTCTCCCCCACACGGCCGCGCTCGAGCTCGTCGTAGCCGCCACATCGCCACCGTTTGAAGCTTCCCCAAGCCGAATGAAGACCACCCGCAGCTTCGCCTCGCCGTCCTCTCCGTCCTAGCCAGAGGAATCGAACCGGGACGCCGAGGATCGACGCCGCCGTCCACGTCTTCCCCGCCTCCATCCGCCGGACCTCGAGCTCGTTCACCGCCGCTTCTGGCCACCTCTGCCTCCACGCGAGCATCCACGACTTCAGGGTGAGCCAGTGCCCCTCCCTGTACCCCTGCTATCCCTCGCGCGAGCCGTACGCCGCAGTTCGCCGTAGACGTTCCCCTCGCACGCCCGGACGTGCGCCGGCAAAACAGGTCTCGAGGCCGACCCTCTCTGGACGATGCCCGGCCTTGGGCCCGGCCCAGACCGGCCTGACGGCCGGACGTGTCTGCCACCCAGCCGGCCCAAATCCGGCCCAGACCGGGCCACAGGCGGTTGGACTGTTTTTTCTGCTGCTTTGTTTTTCTTTTCCCCCTTGTTAGCACACACTCCCCGCTACCCCCTCGCGCTGTTAGGACACCGATCCTCGATGATTCCTACTATTTCATCTCTCCCTCTCGAACACGAGTAACTAAAACTTATTTATTGTTGTTGAAATTCTTTAGAATAATTAAAAGTAAACAATTAAAAAGAGGAATTATAAAAATCATAACTTTCTCTCCGGACCTCCGAAAAATGTGTCCCTTATACCAAAATGTTCAGAAAGACATGAATCATCTAGAGTCATCATCATGCATATTTGTTCACAACTACAATAATGTGCTCTAGTAGTAAATATAATCACTAAGTTTAAATATGGGGTTTATTCCAAATAATGCCATAAATATAGCGGGGACCCCATTTAACTTGTTGCTCTTGTTCAATGCTTCTAGGGTGCATTCAAAATGTCATATCATCATTTTTGTATGCATTGCACAATTGCCATGTGTTGATTGTTGTTTTTGCTTTCCGGTGTTGTTTGCTCTCCGGTAGATCACGAATTCGGAGTTGACCATCATTACTCCGACGAGCAGTTTGACTCCTCCGCTCAACAAGGCAAGCGTAATCCCCTCTGAGCATATCTTATCCTATGTTTCCGCAAATATTTTCTCCACTATAATATTGCATGCGGTTCTAAATGTCAATTTTGCTGGATTAGAGTATCCTATAGTTGCATTAAGTTCCGATGCCAATACCTGTTTTCCCTCCTATTATCCATAGGTTTGTATTGTTGGCCGAGATACTTGCTATGCTATGTGGTTGCTTAGCCATGCTTAGTTAATTGCATAGCTATACAATGGATGGTTTATGTTGGAAGCAGGTGTTGAACTGAGAGTGATGATGGAGAAATGGTGGTAACGGATAATAAAATGCTTAAAGGTGGGGATGAGAGGCCACTGTGGTTGTGGTGTTTTGTCTCGTTCTCGCCGCCTAGGTGCGAGTTCTATACCTCTTGAACCAAGACTGAGCGTGCAACCATGCGTGAGGCCTATGCATTCGTAGTGCAGGAACCCTCATAGACTAAATAACTCGAGCGGGGCTAGCCAGGGTCCTCTAGTTCGGGCTTCCATTTGCGCGTGCGTGAGTTGGTGGCTGAGAATGGTATGAGGATGGTGGTGTTAGGAAAATGAGTGGCCGTGGGGCGGGGTGTTGTGATCCTGGCAGTCCTGCCGCCACTGATGATCCTGGAAAGTCCTTAACGAGGGAGAAGTCGACACCGCTCCCACCCAGCCGGCTTTCCAAGGAAGAGAGCTAATGATCAGGTAATGGGCCGGATGGTACGCGTGGCAAACATTTGTACACCCTGCAGGGTTAAATCTTTCGAAAAGCCGTGTCCGCGGTTATGGACGAACTTGGGAAGTGAAGGTAAGATCATAGAATAACTTTAACGGAATGATTAAAAACTGGGTACTAGAGGTATCACTCACATATGCAAGGTGAGCTTCCTCGAGGGTGATTCGGGGAGGTGCCTTTGATGAACAGGAACAGTGGTTGATGTGAGAAAGGTGATGAAAGAAAGAGTACTTCTTACCTCTTTTGAAAACTATTATGTTTAGTCGATGCCTTGAGTTATGTTTTTCATAAATAAAATCAGCTTTATGCAAAACAGCCATATAACCTTGGAAGCCTCATCGAGCATATATTAGCTCTTAATCTTGCGAGTTCGTCGAACTCAACGTCGTTTGTTTTGTTTCAGAGGAGGACTTCACCGTTCTCGAAGGTGGGTTCTTTGTGGACGTCGACGAGTAGTCTGGGGTTCCCAGGTGGCAGCTTGGGACATCCTGGAGCAGCTGGCGTTGTGATGTTTATCTGTAGGCCTCTTAGGCCATATGTTGGTTCTTGTTGTTTAGAACAACCTAATTTGCTTCCGCTTGATGTAATGTTGGGTCTGTGACCTCTGGTTGTCATTTGCTATCTTTCTCTATTATAAGAGTTAAACTATATGATTTGTGTCGTAGAGTCTATGATGTGCCAGTTGTTCCACAAGTCTTGATCTTACTATTATGCCTTGAGGGTTGCGCCCGTGTTAAGGCATCAATCGGGGTGTTGTGTTGTTGGGAGCGGTGTGCCCATCAACGCCTGCCAAAGGTTTTGGCCGGGGATTGGTAAACCCGTAACCTCTGCTTGTATCGCTTAACGGTGACACGCAACATCACTGTATACTAGTCGGGTCGGGGTGCCACAAGTTGGTATCAGAGCCGTACTGCCTGTAGGAAACCCTTCTATTGGTCGACGTTGAGTCTAGTGTTTGTGAAAATATTTTTAACCTAAAAATGAGTTGTGAAAACCATCTTAGGATTCTTTTTACTCCTTGCCTGGTTACCCTCTAATCTCGGAGCATCTTACCTCGATTTGAATTAAAAGTTTTTCTTCTCACCTGTTACTTCAAAATGATTAGGATCTCGGGGTTGGACTTCTCACCTGTCACTGAGTGTTATGTGCCTAGTTGCTCCCGCCGCGCTACAATCCGAAGCTTCATGTGCCGAGAAACCATCTGGAGTACGACGAAAATTCCTATCGACTCAGTTGTTTACGGACCCTTGTATTCCTATCAAGTTTAATCTCTTATCCTTTCTTTCGGGTTTTAACCAAGGACTTGAACATAAGGTCCCGGATTGTGCCAACTAGAGTGGGTTCAGTTGTATTTCTTAACTCTCGCTAGTAGCACATGATGCTGATCTTCAACCCAAGTCCTTTCTGTGGTCTGTGTGGTAAATGGTTGAACCTTAAATTACTACACCTCCTCTGGCTATGTAACTTCAGCTCTTCCTTAGCCCTGTTCTAGGTTCTGTCTTGGAACCATCGGGGTTACGACAAGGATTCTCCTAGCACGTCTCCAACTATGTTCGTGACTCTGCTGCATCTCTCCATTTGGGCATGGTTATCACAATTGAGTAATAACCGGTGTATCTTCCACATCCTAGGATTCTCCCGAGTAAGGTTGTTACCCTTGATCCACTCTCCGTCCTGTGTCTTCCGTTTGACCATCTTGTTGTTGTCATGCATTGTTGTGTTCCGATGCAAGTCACCCTCTTGATCCGGCAGGACTTTCCCTTTCGTCTTATGAGGAGAAACAAACTCCCTTATCCTGTCCACTTCTCGGACCAGGTCAAAATAATGTAATCTGCAGAATAAGGGCCTCGTCTAGCTTTTGTCCTGCTCCACCCTAGAGTGTCACACTCTTTGATATCAGAGTATTGTGTGAAGTATCATGATCCTCTTGATGAAGTGATGCTCTTACACTTAATTGCTCTCCGTTCTCCAAGTAACTTGTTACTCGAGAATGATGTGGCTATCGGATAATCCCAGCAGTTCTTACTGTGCCGAAATCCAGGGACATTCCTTATCCTTCTTATCATGAGTGGTTAGCCGATCACTAAGATGAATTTGACGGTGTTGCCAAGTTCGTTCTCTCTGGCATTCTTTCCTCGGTCAAAGAGCTAGGTTCGTGCCGAAGCTCCCAAGACCATCTCCTTGTGCCCGAACGGCATGATCCTCTCTCGAACTCAAGATCCACCGCTATGTCGTGATATCCTGTAGATGGATCGTGATATTCTGGAGGTCTTTCCAGAAGTATCGCTAGGTTGTCACCTGACCGTGACGTCGAGCTTATGAGTAAGCTGGTTCTCTGAACAACTCCTTCTCCAAGAAAATCATGCTGGATGTCCAGAATTATTCGGTTGAGCTTAAACCACTTGGAGAGTTAAAAGACCAAAAGCTCTATCTGATATAGTTCACTTCTCAATGGATGTCTAGCTTCCTGTGTCGAAGAAAGGTGGTATCTCCTTTGTGGATATGCTAACCTCTAAATCTTTTGATTTGAATTGGGATATCGTCAAATCAAACTCAGCCCAACCTACGTGATTGTGTTAGTCCGACCAATACTTATGCCTGTTCATGTGATAACTTCAGAACACATACCTTGTGATGTCGACCGTCTTGGAGTATCTGGATAAGTTTGTTGTTGAGCCCATCCACTACATTCTTTTTCCTCCCTGTTTGATTGGAAAGCTTGTTAGAACTAACCTTGTGTCGTCACAAGGCAAAGTTCTAGGAGTTAGAAGTGATTTTCTCTGGTTCACGTGCAATTGCTGAAAGATGTCGCCGTGGATCTGAGTAAATCGTCTGGATCCCTCAGAATCATCTCAAGTCATTAATGCATGTGCAAATACTCCTGGAATGGTATGTTGTTACCTCCAGTCTTTGAGAATTTCATCTATGCATCAAAGCCACTGATTGAATTGTCCCAGAAAGAGAGCCGAAGTCTGAGAACTTCTTTGTCTTTTATGGTATCTCCCATCAAGAATTCAACTGTGTCTCGTTGCAAGTAATTCATGTAGGTGCAGCCGTCTTCTGACAAGTTGCTAATACGTGAGTTCCACAATCTTGTTCCTCCTTTGGAGTTGGACATTCTAATCCATCTCTTGGGGTTCTAGAAATTGTAATCCGTTGTTATCCTTTGCAAAGACGTCCTATCCCTACATGCCGAGTCTGAAGTATCTCTACACCTAACCAGATCTGAATCGCAATCAGAAACGACGGTTGGTGATCCTCAAGAAGCTTGTCTTCGATGTCTAGAACATCCAGCAGTTCTCCCTATCTAACGTTACCGGAGTTTCGAAAGTTCTCTCGGTCCCTCCTCATGATCCTTTCTCTGTGATCCGAAATGCTCCTCCGTGGGGAAAGTTCTACTCAAGCTGTTTGGTAGAAATTGCCTCTTCATCTGTTGGAATCTTGCTCAACATCCGTTTTCAGAAACTCAAGACCTTGTGCAAAGTTCATATTCTGAATCCTTTGAGAAAACAGTTGTCTACCAACTGGAAACTTCTAATCAATCTCCCGTCAAATGTTTGTGTCTCCTAACTCTCAAATCAAGGGATGCTCGAAGTCTCATCCTAACATTCTATTAGGAGGTACTCCATTGTGGTATATCCACCAAGATCCATCCTTCCGGTGAAGTTTCCTTCTTTCCGATGGTGAACGTTGGTAGTGACCTCAAGGTGAAGCCGATGAAGATCTTCATGGTGCCCTCGATCAACCTCTTCAAGAAAGAAGCCACCCGAAGAGAGAAGATCGTGTAGTACCGTTGTAACCCTTTTCCTCTTCCCTACTCTTAGAATCTCGAGACGAGATTCCTGTAAGGAGGGTAGAGTTGTTACAGCCCAAAGTTCGAAAACCTAAAAAAACCCGAGTAAAATTTTCGCTTTTGTGTTGCATTGCTTCATGGCATCCAAATTCAACTTGCTAAACAACACACAAATGGTTTTGGGCACCATTTTTAAAAACACATGGCTTGAAATGCCAAAACTTAACCGGAATGAGTTTGACAAGTTTTGGTGACAAATAAAATTTGTTGGAGTTTCATACTTGTCAAGGAAGTTCCAAAAGTTCCAAATTTAATTTTGACAAAACTATGTTGTTTTGGAAAATAAAATAAACGGAGACAAACTCAATTTGCCTGTGAGCAATTCCTATTTTATCTTCCTAACAAATGAGTTACATTTATTCTAGAAAACTTAGGGGAGCTTCATATCACTATAAAGAGGCTACCCAAATTTTTTGCATAATTCTTGGAAGTGTCGAAATGCCCAAATATTAAAAAACAATGCTGGGTATTTTGATCCAGTGCTGAAAAGGATCAATCCGTGATATAAATAACTGTACAGGGGCCTCTTTGCAAAATCCACTTCTTCCTTCTCTGTAGCGACCGAGAGGAGCCCGACGCGCCGGACCAGCTCGCCATGCCGCGCCGCACATTGCCGGGGCCACCTCCTCTGCTCCCTATCCAGCCAGGAGCACAAGCACACGACGCCCACCTGCTCCACTCCCTGCTTCCCCGATTCTTCTCCTCTCCCGTGCCCTCCTTCTCTCTCCCCACACGGCCGCGCTCGAGCTCGTCGTAGCCGCCACATCGCCGCCGTTGGAAGCTTCCCCAAGACGAATGAAGACCACCTGCAGCTTCGCCTCGCCGTCCTCTCCGTCCTAGCCAGAGGAATCGAACCGGGACGCCAAGGATCGACGCTGCCGTCCACGTCTTCCCCGCCTCCGTCCGCGGACCTCGAGCTCGTTCACCGCCGCTTCCGGCCACCTCCGCCTCCACCGCGAGCATCCACGACTTCAGGGTGAGCCAGCGCCCCTCCCTGCACCCCTGCTATCCCTCGCGCGAGCCATATGCCGCAGTTCGCCGTAGACGTTCCCCTCGCACGCCCGGCCGTGCGCCCGGCAAAACCGGCCTCGAGGCCGACCCTCTCTGACGATGCCCGGCCTTGGGCCCGGCCCAAACCGGCCTGACGGCCGGACGTGTCTGCCACCCAGCGGCCCAAATCCGGCCCAGACCGGGCCACAGGCCGGTTGGACTGTTTTTTCTGCTGCTTTGTTTTTCTTTTCCCCCTTGTTAGCACACACTCCCCGCTACCCCCTCGCGCTGTTAGGACACCGATCCTCGATGATTCCTACTATTTCATCTCTCCCTCTCGAACACGAGTAACTAAAACTTATTTATTGTTGTTGAAATTCTTTAGAATAATTAAAAGTAAACAATTAAAAAGAGGAATTATAAAAATCATAACTTTCTCTCCGGACCTCCGAAAAATGTGTCCCTTATACCAAAATGTTAAGAAAGACATGAATCATCCAGAATCATCATCATCAATAAAATCAGCTTAGTCGATGCCTTGAGTTATGGACGGGTTCTTTGTGGACGTCGACGAGTAGTCCGGGGTTCCCAGGTGGCAGCTTGGGACATCCTGGAGCAGCTGGCGTTGTGATGTTTATCTGTAGGCCTCTTAGGCCATATGTTGGTTCTTGTTGTTTAGAACAACCTAATTTGCTTCCGCTTGATGTAATGTTGGGTCTGTGACCTCTGGTTGTCATTTGCTATCTTTCTTTATTATAAGAGTTGAACTATATGATTTGTGTCGTAGAGTCTGTGATGTGCCAATTGTTCCACAAGTCTTGATCTTACTATTATGCCTTGAGGGTTGCGCCCGTGTTAAGGCATCAATCGGGGTGTTGTGTTGTTGGGAGCGGTGTGCCCATCAACGCCTGCCAAAGTTTTGGCCGGGGATTGGTAAACCCGTAACCTCTGCTTGTATCGCTTAACCGGTGACACGCAGCATCACTGTATACTAGTCGGGTCGGGCACCACAGATTGGCAACTAGCATGACCCCGACGAGGAAGATGAGCTCATGGCATAGAAAGAAGTCAAGATCAGAGTCTTCCTCGACATGGTGGATGAAGTATTCATTGAGTTCGAGGACAAGGAAGAGGGATAAGTTGAACAAATCATTTTCCATGGCAGTTGTTGGCTTGATACTGTACAAATCGTAAATCTAACATCAAGGTAATTTTTTATCACTTCGAAAAAAACCTAATGCATGTGTAAGGGAATACATTGGTATACCCTTATAGAAGAATTATTTCCCAATTATGTTGAAATCGTGTGGAGATTTTGACGTTGCGCTCTTGGAGGACCCTCGATATTCAGTGACACGGCTCGGCTCGTGAAGCCACGTGTGGGCAATGAATGGTCATTGAAGACGACCCTCGACCTAGTGCCAGTTTGGGTATGTATTTATGATGTGCCATGGGACAAGCAAACATATGCGACGTAAGAAGCTGGGTGGTACAGTTGGAGACCCAAAGGTGATGCGTCGAAATCATAGGCATCTTTGTCCAGTTTAAACCGTATATTTGTCATGAAAATGGCAATATATCACTCTGTACCTGCCACTAACTATTAATGTGCAAATTATTTTGCAAATCTCCTTGTGATTTATGTTCTCACAGTTAAGGAAGATATTCTAGTGCAAATCAAGCATATATGAAGAAAGGAACCAGATTGGGAGTTGCCAAATATTCAAAAGATCTAAAATAAGGAAAAACCAATGATAACAACCACTGGTACGGTCACACGCGACCGTACCATTGACCGTATCAGTGTTGGTTCGATCGGCGACGTCAAATCGGGCAACTTCTGTGAAGGGCCACTAGAGGAATTCACTACAAAAGGGTCTCGAAGCCCTAATCTACCAGACTGCCTATAACAAGTTGAGGGGACTTCCACAAGAGACAGCGGCCATTCTTCACCATCTCCACGAGGTGCTGCCTCCATCTCTCACTCCATAGCCTTCTCCACCACCGTAGTTATCATCCATAGCCATATACTACTTGTAATTTAGATTTTTTTCGCGATTGGCAACATTGTAAGAACTATTTCAAGCATCTATGTGCAAGTACTCTTTTCTGCAATGTTTTTCTATTGTTGATATGATCGAGATGTGTGAAGGCTGAGGCCTAACCTAACAACTATGTGCAATCTAACCATTGAGATATTAATTTAAAGAGTCCTATATGATGCATATCTATATCTCTTGTCAATGCCTCGCTCCTAGGACTTGTCAGGTACCCAGAACCCCGAAGAGTGATCAAGGTAGAGGTAAGAGCATGGAAACATGGAAGGCTATGCGCGAAACTCGGTGAGAGTAAGAGGATTACAATAGCGCAAAGCAATTCTCTGGGGAACATCAATGGCGCCACTAAACTTAAAGATTATGTCCGTTAAGTATTAATAATAGGGCCGAAGTGGACAGATGAATCCCTTGTGATAATGACATGTGAGACATTGGTGACTTTAGACGCATTGCTCATATATATATCCATGTGTCATATGAATTATTTATCACTAACAAAGTTTCAACTTATTTTATCTATCCCATATATAATATAATATGCACTGCTACGGTGAAACCTTAAGCCCTGTCCTATTTTATTCCATTGATAAAACAATCACATATGAACGAGCCTGATCCAGTATTTTTTTTAAGATTTCTTGAACTTGTTACTAATCTCTTGCCAAGCACCTATTTCCTGGATTTGATAAACCATACATCTCTTGGGGAAAAAGCTACATACTACATCCGAAATTCGGATCGAAGGTATCAAAAGGACACATATGTGGATACGGCAGGTGATGACGTGAAATCACATGTTCGTTGGGAGAACCCAAGAGGAGGGTATGAAGCAGTGCAGCAACAAGTTTTCCCTCAGTATGAAACCAAGGTTATCGAACCAGTAGGAGTAGGAGCACTTCAGAAGGTTGTTGGTGGCGGAATATGGCACGGCGCAACACCAGGGAATCCGGCGACCGACGTGGAACCTGCACACAACACAGTCAAACTACTTTGCCCCAACGAAACAGGAAGGTTGTCAATCTTCCGGCTTGCTGTAACAAAGGATTAAACGTATGCTATGGAAAATAATGTTTAATTGCAGAAAGTAAAAGAGAACAATTGTTTGCAGTTGGTGGTTTTATCAGGGTAAAAGAATGGACCGGGGTCCACAGTTCACTAGTGGTGTCTCTCCATAAAGATAAATGACATGTTGGGTAAACAAATTACAACTGGGCAATTGATAAAATATTGAGCGGATGACAATGCATATATATGACAAGATGACTACCATGATATTTAATTGTGCATTACGACAGGATACATAGACCGTTATCCAACCGCATCTATGACTAATAATCCACATTCAGGTTGACATCCGTGTTCCCCGTTGGTATTAAGTTGCAAGCAACGGATAATCGCATTAAGTAATGTGCGTAATGTAAACAAGTACATATGACCGTAGACATAGCATTGTTAGGTTATCCCTTGTGGCAACAGCACATCCACAAGCTTAGACGTTGCTGTCACTCGCCCAGATTACTGGAGACTGAACCCACTATCTAGCATAAATACTCACTCTTGGAGTTACACGCATCTACTTGGCCAAAGCATCTACTAGTAACGGAAAGCATGCAAGATCATACATAACATGTAACATAGATTAATAATCAACTTGATCATAGTATTCAATATTCATCGGATCCCAGCAAACACAACATGTAGCATTACAATAAGATGATCTTGATCATGTTAGGCAGCTCACAAGATCTAAACATGATAGCATAAAGTGGAGAGACAACCATCTAGCGCCGCAGAAATACAAAACCACGAAACAGAAGACCTGGAGCTGCAGATTAGAGGGGGAAAACTCCGGCAGGGCGCTGCCGGGGTGGTCTCCATATTCTCCAACATCTCCACCATCATCACCATGATGAAGGGGGAGTAGTCCACCCCCTGGACTTTGGGTTTGTGGTGGTAACTTGTCCAATCTCTCTATGTATGATCATTGTTGAATTCCATATGATGTGCCTTGCATGATTATGGAACTATCTTTGTAATTCCTATGGTGGATATTGTAGTGTGATATGATATTATGTTATGCATTTACCGTCATGTTCGGATTTTATGGTTTTTATACTTTGGAATACATCTATGTTACATGCAATGGATTTATCTATTCTTAATGCCTTGTTTATCCGCGCTAACGGGGTGGTTGACAACCATCTCGGTGGGTAGATGAGAGGGATGTGGATGCACGTACATTAAGAAATCATTGCACTAGTTCTTAGAATATGTTTTCCTTTAAGAGTATGATGTATGTGGGTAGAGAGTGGCCTAGTGATAGAAGGCATAGGCATTAAGTGACAGTAATGTCGCCCAACATTCTTTATCTGGGGGTAAAAAGGAAGAAGTATGATGTGGGAGTGACAACAAACCACGCTAGCCTTACGAGGGTGACCCTAGCAACACAAATGATTATTTTCTTTCAACTATGTGTCTTAGGACATGTAGCCGTCATAGAAGTTTACCATTAAAGCATGACAATTGTGTGTACTTTTTATCTATAACATGATAATCACCATAGATGGGAGAGAGGATTGAGTGAACCCATGTCCATTGTTCCTATAAGAGAAAACCTTTGTCTTGTCCTCTTGCATTGAAGAGGATTGGGACACTTTTACATTCTTGTTTTGTTACATTAAACTTCATCCATTAAATCAACCATCTTGTTCTTTAAACTTGTTTAGTGCATAATCAACTAAAACTTGTGACACTTTAGTTGTAGGGAATAGATAACTTTTCCTTCTTGCTCCTGCGGATCGATACCCTACTTCCACATTGAGAGGTGCTACAGTGATCCCCTGCTCTTGGGGGTTATCAAGTACTTTTCTGGCGCCGTTGCCGGGGAGCGTAGCGCTTAAGTTTCTATTCTTGTGTGCACTAAACTTTAAATTTATTTTTGTTATATCTTGCAATCATTTAAGCTTGGGGAGGATACTATGTCTCCCATTTACGATTATTACAATGATGAATATGATATTTTCAGTCCACCTACTATTGAGGATAAAGTTTATTATGATTATGATATGCCTCCTATATATGATGATTACAATGATGATTATGAATGTTTTACTCCCACTATTACTAAGAAGGATTTTACTTATGTGGAGAGTACTAATACTTTTATGCTTGAGATCATGAAGACATGCTTTATGTCATAATTATATTGTTGAATTCATTCATGATGCTACTGAAAGTTATTATGAGAGGGAAAACATGGTTCTAAACATTTCAATATTATTACGTTTCCTCTCTTTAAGTTCAAAGTCTTGAAATTGCTCTTGTTTTATCTTCCTATGCTACTTGCTTTGTGTTTCAATGATTTATTTTCTTACAAGATCCCAATGCATAGGAAGTGGGTTAGACTTAAAAGTGTTTCATATTTTTCTCTTGATGCTCTCTTTTGCATTTCAATTCTTGTTCCTATGTGAGCATCATTAAAACTATCATGGCTGTCCAGAAAACAGATTCCTAAGCTTCACTGCGAAAAATGTTAAAAATCACAGAAAAGGAATTTTGACCTGAAATTTTACGACAGCAATCTTCAGTTATTAATACACATTTCATTAGTTCAAAATTTTCTGATTTGAGCCTCTGAAAATTCACTCTTTACGGGCTGTCCAGTTTTTGACAGATTCTGTCTTTATTTTGCATTACTCTCATTACTTGTGTTTTGTGTAGTTCTATTGATCAAAGAGCAATGCACAACCATAGTAACAGTAGCTAATGTTTAGAATCAACTCATGATATGTCTTTGCTGTACCTATGAGGATTTAATTTATGGAGACACTAACCCCTCTAATCAAGTTTTATGTTGAGTTTTGTGTAAAGAGAATTTTTCAAATGGAAGAGTTGAGGGTGATGAACAAAGATCAAGAGGGACAACCACTCAAGCTTGGGGATGTTACCCCTAGACTCACCCAACATATATCAAATAAGTACAAGAATTCAAGCTTGGGGATGCCAAGCCACCTCACTCCAACCATCTTGATAACAAGTAAGTAAGCCTAGCTATATGGCTATAAAGAAAGCGCTTTACGGGAGGCAACCCGGTTGTTTTTTTTTTTGATTTTCTTTGTGTCCTCTTGCTGTAACAAGAGACTTAGTTTTTAGTTTAGTTTCTAGAATTTTTAATAAAGTGCCAAGTTTTACCCATTTTGGCTTGAAAAAGTTGCTTTTGTATTCGGAGATTTTATTCCAGCACGAGTCTGTGCACGGTATGATTTTTCATTCCTATTCTGTAACTCCGAATGAGCTGCAATTTGAACTGTAGTTGCAATTTTCATCCTCTGTATGCATGAATTTTTTCAGATTTTTTCGACATAATTAAGTAGGGTAGAAAAATGCGTTTTGCTGCTGCTGTTTTTCTGGACAGATTCTGTCCCATTTTGTTTGATGCATTCTTTAAACTTTTAACTTGAATCTTTTTGATCCAATTGAGTTTATAAGTAGGCATACAACATTATACACTTTCTGGACATTCATATGAATTTTTGTTTAAGGATTATATGCAGCAAGCAATTCATTTGTCTATCACTACTAATGTCTCCCCACAGAAAAGAAATGGGAGAAACGGTGTTTTGAAGTTTTTTCACAGGATTAGAGGAGATGCACCAAGAGCTATCCAAGGATGGTGAAGACCATAAGCTTGGGGATGTGAAGACAACCCCACTGGACCAACACACTCTCGGTTTGCACACGTCTAACTTCTGTTTTTCGATCAATGCACTTTATCGCATAAACTTGGAGCGTCTTTTTATTTACTTTTTATTTCGGTTTGTTTGTCTTGAGACCACCACTATCATTTATGTTATGAGAGAGCTACTGGAAATTTGGGTTGAATTAAGTTGGATGCTATTAAAAAGATTGGGAAAGGGATGTTTGAGTTGATTCAAAAAGATACATATAGTTGCATGATTCATGTGTTTTTTAATGAATATTAATTTGCAAGTGTTTTATCAAGAGCTATCTTTTATTCATGTTTTGATGCTGAATGTTACTTTACTTTGTTTAACATGGATTGATTAGTTCTATGGACACTTTTGCATGCATTTAGACGGTCAACTTTCTCCCTCTTGCTAGCCCAAAAATCCAACAAGCAAAAACTTGTTTTCCAACACCTTCAACCAAAGTTTTTCAGTGAGTCCACCATATCTACCTATTAGCTTTATGCTATTCCAAGTATGTTTATCATGTTATATTGTATTATCTATGTTTCCGAATTAAAATGCTTATGTTATTGATTGTTATGGGAGAAGTTGGTTAAAAAGCTCTCACGAACTTGATGCACACTTTACTTTTATTCTGCACTTAATAAACATGAACCATTGTGATTAAAATTATGAAGTTGTGTGCTTGACAAGAGTCTTGGTTGGGAGTTAGCCCATATGTGCTGTCACATGGCAAGCTTTCAACGTGCTCTTAATTATATTTAGTTGATATCATGCACTTTTGTCTATGGATGCCTAACATTGTGTGAAATAAAGGTGGAAACTTGGCAAGTTTAAGGAGTAAGTATAAATGGCTAGAGAGACGCCTGGGCCGCTAACATAAGCCATGCATCATTCATGGTGGAAGTTTACTTACATGCCATAGTGGACCTTCAGTGAAGCACTTCACAATAAAAAGCTATACCCATAGTAAATAAAAGAATGCTGAGATTGTCCATTTTGTTTGTTTGTCTTGTCATTTTGACATGAGGCTTGTTCCATGTCCTGAGACAAGAGGTACCCCAGTTGACGCTCTTGATGACGCTTTTATTACTTGCAATGACTTTAAAACTTGAACTTGCTTTGTGACCCGAGTTGAGTAGCCAGTTGGGGAGGCTTTTGTATTCACGGGGCATGAGGCATCCAACCCTTACTTTGTCAAGCACATTACTCATATTTGCTTTCACTTTCAACTTAACCATTCAAGATGCTATGATAGGGGTAATGAGAGCTTGACACCAATGAATACCACATTGCAATCATTAACTTAAGTAGAAGCATTTGGAAGCTAGATGAGACTTTTGCATGTTTTACCTCTACTTATTTATCTATCTTTCCAAAGTGTCCACCTTTTATATTCAGATTTCATAAGAGTACTCTATGACCATTATAGGATGTTTTTACTTTTCATTATGCATACATTTGGTCCATAGTACTTTCTTCTATGTTACACTTTGTGAATTATCATTGAACATCCTTACATTGAATATTTGATATCACTTTATAATCCATCTTGTATATTGCTACTCCTTTGAAGAATGAATCATTTGACTCTATGTAGCAATAGTAATCATCCTTGATATCCATTGATAGTATTAAAATGCAAAGTCCATGTTAGTTTTATCACCTTCATACTCGAGGACGAGTATAGGTTAAGCTTGGGGATGTTGATGCATGTAAAATGCATACATGAACTTTGCATTGTATTACTTATATTTCAATCATATTTGCATCATATAAGGGTTATATCATTGTTTTATATTGATTTTGGGAATATTTCATAGTTTCCCTATTTTTCTGGAATTAACCCTGCACAGGCAGAAAACCCTATTTTCTATATTTTGATGTTTCAGGGACCCAAACGACGTCCAAATGACCTGGAAATTTACGAGCATCAGTTTTTGGAAGGAACGAAGCGTGGAGAAGGAAGCAAACAAACGGAGGCCCGAGGGCCAAGATAGGGTGGCCCACGCGGCCAGATTCCTTGGCCGTGTGGGACCCACCATCTTGGGCCTCGAGGCTCCGTTGTCGTCGATCTTTTTCCCGAGCCTCCGTCTTGACCTAAAAACGACTATAAAAATAGTCCCCCGACGGCTTTCGGAAGGGAGCGCCGCAGAAACACAAAACCACGAAACAGAAGACCTGGAGCTGCAGATTGGAGGGGGAAAACTCCGGCGGGGCGCTGCCGGGGTGGTCTCCATCTTCTCCAACATCTCCACCATCATCACCATGATGAAGGGGGAGTAGACCACCCACTGGACTTTGGGTTTGTGGTGGTAACTTGATCCAATCTCTCTATGTATGATCATTGTTGAAGTCCATATGATGTGCCTTGCATGATTATGGAACTATCTTTGTAATTCCTATGGTGGATATTGTGGTGTGATATGATATTATGTTATGCATTTACCGTCATGTTGGGATTTTATGGTTTGTCATACTTTGGAATACATCTATGTTACATGCAATGGATTTGTCTATTCTTAATGCCTTGTTTATCCGCGCTAACGGGGTGGTTGACAACCATCTCGGTGGGTAGATGAGAGGGATGTGGATGCACGTACATTAATAAATCATTGCACTAGTTCTTAGAATATGTTTTCCTTTAAGAGTATGATGTATGTGGGTAGAGATTGGCCTAGTGACAGAAGGCATAGGCATTAAGTGACAGTAATGTCGCCCAACATTCTTTATCTGGGGGTAAAAAGGAAGAAGTATGATGTGGGAGTGACAACAAACCACGCTAGCCTTACGAGGGTGACCCTAGCAACACAAATGATTATTTTCTTTCAACTATGTGTCTTAGGACATGTAGCCGTCATAGAAGTTACCATTAAAGCATGACAATTGTGCGTACTTTTTATCTATAACATTATAATCACCATAGATGGGAGAGAGGATTGAGTGAACCCATGAAACTATGTCCATTGTTCCTATAAGAGAAAACCTTTGTCTTGTCCTCTTGCATTGAAGAGGATTGGGACACTTTTACATTCTTGTTTTGTTACATTAAACTTCCATCCATTAAATCAACCATCTTGTTCTTTAAACTTGTTTAGTGCATAATCAACTAAAACTTGTGACACTTTAGTTGTAGGGAATAGATAACTTTTCCTTCTTGCTCCTGCGAATCGATACCCTACTTCCACATTGAGAGGTGCTACAGTGATCCCCTGCTCCTGGGGGTTATCAGTTACTCCCAAAAAAATGTATAAAAATGATATGAAGTGGATGCAAAAATGTAACAATTGGTATAATATTAACATGGAACATCAAAAATTATAGATACTTTGAGACGTATCAGCATCCCCAAGCTTTGTTCCTACTCGTCCTCGAGTAGGTAAACGATAAAACAAAATAATTTTCTAAGTGACATGCTACCATCATAATCTTGATCAAATAGTATTGTAAGGCACATGTAAGTGAATGAAGTGATCCAAGTCAATGGTCTATAATTTGCTACCAAATAGATAATGAGTAAACACTGAATCATACAAGCTAAACTTTTCATGAATAGTACTTTGGAGACAATTGCAGTTGTTTGTATTATCAGTTTAAAAGAACGGACCGGGGTCCACAGTTCACTAGTGGTGTCTCTCCATAAAAGATAACTAACATGCTGGGTGAACAAATTACAGCTGGGCAATTGACAAAATATTGAGCGCATGACAATGCATATATATGACATGATGATTACTATGATATTCATGTGGGCATTACGACAAAATACATAGACCGTTATCCAACAGCGTCTATGACTAATAATCCACCTCCAGGTTGTCATACCGAGTTCCCCGTTGGTATTAAGTTGCAAGCAACGGATAATCGCATTAAGTAATGTGCGTAATGTAAACAAATGCATTAGACCTAACGGCGCACCCTTAAGCTAAGCATCGGTTATTTTATCCCTAGTGGCAACAGCACATCCACAATCTTAGAAGTTGTTGTCACTCTCCCAGATTACCGGAGGCATGAACCCACTATCTAGCATAAATACTCACTCTTGGAGTTACAAGCATCTACTTGGCCAAAGCATCTACTAGTAACGGAAAGCATGCAAGATCATAAATAACATATAAGATAGATTGATAATCAACTTGACATAGTATTCAATATTCATCGGATCCCAGCAAACACAACATGTAGCATTACAATAAGATGATCTTGATCATGATAGGCAGCTCACAAGATCTAAACATGATAGCATAAAGTGGAGAGACAACCATCTAGCTACTGCCATGGACCCGTAGTCCAAGGATGAACTACTCACGCATCACTCCGGAGGCAGGCATGGTGATGTAGAGCCCTCCGGTGATGATTCCCCTCTCCGGCAGGGTGCCGGGAAGAGCTTCTGAACCCTCCCGAGCTAGGGTTGACGGCGGCGGCGTCTCTGGAACTTTTCGTGGATAATGGCTCGGGTATTTAGGGTTTTCGCGTCGGGAAGAATAAATAGGCGAAAGGGCGGCGGCTGGAGACGCCCGTGGGCCCACACCACCCCACGGCGCGGCAGGGGGGCCGCGCGCCCCATGGTGTGGCTGCTCGTGCCCCCTCCGTCTCTCCTTTGGACTCCGTGTACGTGTTGGAAAAATAGGAGGTTCTGTCCAAGTTTCGTCCAATTCCGAGAATATTTCCAGACTAGCTTTTCTGGAATACAAAAACAGCAGAAAACAGGAACTGGCACTGTGGCATCTTGTTAATAGGTTAGTCCCAGAAAATGCATAAAAATGCTATGAAGTGTATATAAAACATGTAACAATTGGTATAATATCAACATGGAACATCAGAAATTATAGATACGTTTGAGACGTATCAAGCATCCCCAAGCTTAGTTCTACTCGTCCTCGAGTAGGTAAAACGATAAAAACAAAATAATTTCTGAGGTGACATGCTACAATCATAATCTTGATCAAATAGTATTGTAAAGCACATGTTATGAATGAAGTGATCCAGGTCAATGGTCTATAGTTTGCTAGCAAGTAGATAATGAGCAAACAACTGAATCATATAAGCAAAAACTTTTCATGAATAGTACTTTCGAGACAAGCATCAAAGAGTTTTGCATAAGAGTTAACTCATAAAGCAATAGATTCTAAGTAAAAGGTATTTAACCAACACAAAGGAAGATTTAAGCTTCAGCAATTGCTTTCAACTTTCAACATATATATCTCATGGATATTTGTCAACACAAAGCAATATAATAAGTGCAATATACAAGCATATAAAAATTGTTGCACCAAAGTTGACACTAGTGTTTGCTTCTAAGATAGAAAGAAGTAGGAAAACTGACTCAACATAAAAGTAAAAGAAAGGCCCTTCGCAGAGGGAAGCAGGGATTAAATCATGTGCTAGAGCTTTTTAAGTTTTTGAAATCATATAGAGAGTAAAAATAAGTTTTGGAGGTGTTTGTTAATTGTCAACGAATCAGAAAATGGAAAGTACAATATGACCCCTGCCAACCAGACTTTTAAGAGCGGCTCCCATGAAGGACGTTATTTCTACCAGCAAGGCAGATCATCCCTCTTCTCTTTTGTTTACACATGCAGATATTTCACTGTTTGTCATTGCTTGACTGATAAATCAGGGCAAAAATGTGAAGAGAATTAAGCGGTTAAAGTTGTAATTAATTGGGACTGGGCACCCCATTTGCCAGCTCTTTTTGCAAAATTAATGGATAAGCGGATGTATATGCCGCTAGTCCGGTGGTAAAGTCTGTTTGACAGTTGACATAAAGACATCCACCCCGTCCTCATGAGCTTGGTAAACATTGACACAAAATAGGAGTAATAATTTTGAATAGTTTAAAGGTAGCACATGAAAAATTTACTTGGAATGGCAAGGAAATACCACATATAGGTAGTTATGGTGGACACAGATGGCATGGATTTTGGCTCAAGGTTTTGGATGCACGAGAAGCATTCCCTCTCAGTACAGAGTTTAGGCTAGCAAGGTTATTTGAAGCAAACACAGGATATCAACCGACACAGCAAGACTTATATGAAAACATATTGCAAGCATTATAAGACTCTACACTGTCTTCCTTGTTAACCAAACCCTTTTACTAGAAAATATCTAGACCTTAGAGATACCAATCATGCAAACCAAATTTCAACGAGCTTTACGGTAGTTCTTCATTAATAGGTTTTAACTACATGATACAAAAGCTTAAACATGAACTACTTGATAACTCAAAACAATTGACAAGTATCAAATTATCCAATACAGTGATCTACAAGAATATGTAAGCTTTTTCCATTATACCATCTACCACATGCAACATTTTCTGTTCCAACCAAACACCAATCAATTTATTTCAACATAAACTCTCCAAACAATTATAAGTGAAGCAAGAGAGTACTTTCTTTAAAAGAACTAACAGCTCTGAATAAGAGATGCATGCAAAACAGGAGCTAAAAGCATAGCAATAGCTAGATAAGAATACTCAACAAGTATAAGTGAAGAATAGGAGTATTCATATGAAAAAGCGGAGCGTGTCTCTCTCCCAA
Source organism: Poa pratensis (assembly GCA_947311845.1). NCBI lineage: Eukaryota > Viridiplantae > Streptophyta > Magnoliopsida > Poales > Poaceae > Poa > Poa pratensis. The sequence continues at coordinate 20,089,673 of CAMZMU010000116.1, read as the reverse complement.
TCAAGAATGCTGGGGTCCAATCAAGTTGACCATAAGAAAAATAAAATACTGAAAATAAAAGCACACAGACGCTCCAAGTAAAGCACATATGATGTGAAAGAATTAAAATATAGTTTCACTAGAGATGACCTGATAAGTTGCTGATGAAGAAGGGGATGCCTTGGGCATCCCCAAGCTTAGACGCTTGAGTCTTCTTGAAATATGCTGGGGTGATCCATGGGAGCATCCCCAAGCTTAAGCTCTTCACTCTTCTTGATCACATTATATCATCCTTCTCTCTTGACCCTTGAAAACTTCCGCCACACCAAACTCAAGTAATTCTCATTAGAGGGTTAGTGCACAATCAAAAACTCACATGTTCTATAAGGACACAAACATGACCGTTACTTTTAACATTACTACTGCCACTGATGTTATGTGAAGCTCTTCACCCTAAAAAAGAATTCCACTCAACACTAGTAAAAGAGAGAATGCGAAAAATAAAAGACAGAATCTGTCTAAACAGAACAGTCCGTAAAGACGAATTTTTTCGAGGCACTTACGTTGCTCAGATCGAAAAACTTTAAACTAACGAAAGATGCGTACATATCTGAGGATCACGCACAAAAATTTGCAGATTTAAATAATTTTTCTGTGATTTTACAGAAGTAAAACGGTGAACAAGAAATCTGTTCCTGCGCAGAAATCCAAATCTAGCATCATCTTCCTATTAGAGGCAATACTTGGCACAACAATGCGATAAAATAAAGATACAAAGGAATTGTTACAGAAGTAAACAACTCCTTGACTCAAAAAGAAAAGAAAAATTGCAGAAATAAAATAATGGGTTGTCTCCCATAAGCGCTTTTCTTTAACGCCTTTCAGCTAGGCGCAGAAAGTAAGAATCAAGTGTTTCCAAGTGATGAAGCATCAACAGAATAATTTGCTCTAACAATAGAATCAAAAGGTAACTTCATCTTCTTTCTAGGGAAGTGTTCCATACCTTTCTTGAGTGGGAATTGATATTTAATATTCCCCTCTCTCATATCAATAATAGCACCAACAGTTCTAAGAAAAGGTCTTCCCAAAACAATAGGACAAGAAGCATTGCATTCAATATCCAAAACAACAAAATCAACGGGGACAAGGTTATTGTTAACCATTATAAAAACATCATCAACTCTCCCCAAAGGTTTCTTTATAGTATTATCAGCAAGGTGAACATCCAAATAACAGTGTTCCAAAGGTGCTAAATCAAGCATATCATAGAGTTTCTTAGGCATAACAGAAATACTAGCACCAAGATCACATAAAGCATTGCAATCAAAATCATTCACCTTCATTTTAATGATGGGCTCCCAACCATCTTCTAACTTCCTAGGGATAGAAGCTTCATGTTTTAATTTCTCTTCCCTAACTTGCATGAGAGCATTAGTAATATGTTTAGTAAAAGCCATGTTTATAGCACTAGCATTAGGACTTCTAGCTAGCTTTTGCAAGAACTTAATTACTTCAGAAATATTGCAACCATCAAAATCAAAATCATTATTATCAAAAGTAATGGGACCATTGTCTCCCATCTCGAAAAATTTCAGCACTTTTATCAGGAACAGTTTCAGTGTTTTCAGGCAATTTTAAACGTTTTGCAACAGAAGTAGAGACATTGCCAACACCAATTACTTTACCATTGATAGTAGGAGGTTTGTTAACACTTGAGTTTATAGCATTTTCAGTAGTAGTAATAGTATAAACTCTAGCAATACTATTCTTTTTAGCAATTTCATCCTCTCTTGCCCACCTAGCATGTAAATCAGCTAACATCCTCACATTATTATCAATTTTAACTTGTATAGCATTGGCAGTAGCAAAGGTATTGTTATCAATAGTTTCAGGTTTAGCTGCCATTCTATTAATCAAAGAAGCTTGTGCTTCAGACATGGATGAAATGCAAGTTTCAGCATTAGAAATCTTAATCTGCAAACCAGAAATTTCCCTATTTAAGTTCTCAAGTTGATGTCCTATATTCTTCAACATAGCAGATTGTTCATTCATAGTTTTAGTAAACAATTGGTTTTGCTCATATTGCGTTTGCATAAAGTTCTTAGTAGCCTTTTCAACTTCTAACATCCTTTCCTCACTAGGCATTCCAGATCTACCATAAGAATTAGCATAACCATTGCCACTATTAAAGGATAGGGCTTATAATTGTTATTACCAAAATTATTCCTATAAGCATTGTTGTTGAAGTTATTATTTTTAATGAAGTTCACATCAACATGCTCTTCTTGAGCAACCAAAGAAGCTAAAGGAACATTATTTGGATCAACATGCATTTTTCCATTTGTAAGCATAGACATAATAGTATCAATCTTATCACTCAAGGAAGAGATTTCTTCAACAGAATTTACCTTCTTACCTTGTGGAGCTCTTTCGGTGTGCCATTCAGAATAATTTATCATCAAGAAGCTTTGTTGCAGCACCCAAAGTGATGGACATAAAGGTACCTCCAGAGGCCGAATCCAATAGGTTTCTTGAAGAAAAATTTAGTCCTGCATAAAAGGTTTGGATGATCATCCAAGCAGTCAGTCCATGGGTGGGACAATTCTTTACCAATGATTTCATTCTCTCCCAAGCTTGAGCAACATGCTCATTATCAAATTGTTTGAAATTCATAATGCTACTTCTCAAAGATATAATCTTAGCAGGAGGATAATATTTTCCTATGAAAGCATTTTGCATTTAGTCCATGAATCAATACTATTTCTAGTCAAAGATAGCAACCATTCTTTAGCACGTCCTCTCAAAGAGAAAGGAAAAAGTTTCAGTTTAATAATATCACCATCTACATCCTTATACTTTTGCATCTCACAAAGTTCAACAAAATTATTAAGGTGAGCAGCAGCATCATCAGTACTAACACCAGAGAATTGCTCTTTCATAACAAGATTTAAAAGTGCAGGTTTAATTTCATAGAATTCTGTTAGAAGCAGGTGGAGCAATAGGTGTACTAATGAAATCATTGTTGTTCGTGCTAGTGAAATCACACAACTTAGTGTTCTCAGGGGTACTCATTTTAGCAAAATTAAAACAAAACAGAAAGATAACAACTTGAAAATAAAAGTAACTAATTTTTTTGTGTTTTTGATAAATAAAGCAAACAAGACTAAATAAAAATAAACTAAGCAAGACAATAACAAAGTAAAGAGATTGGAAGCGTGAAACTCCCCTTGCAGAAATCCTCTTGCTCCCCGGCAACGGCGCCAGAAAAATGCTTGATGCGTGGATCACACGTTCGTTGGGAGACCCCAAGAGGAAGGTATGAAGCAGTGTAGCAGCAGTTTCCCTCAGTATGAAACCAAGGTTTAATCGAACCAGTAGGAGCAAGAAATCACTTCTGAAGGTTGTTGGTGGCGCCGCTACCGAATCCCAACGTGGAATCTGCACACAACACAATCAAACTACTTTGCCCCAACGAAACAGTGAGGTTGTCAATCTCACCGGCTTGCTGAAAACAAAGGATTAAACGTATGGTGTGGAAAACAGTAGTAAATTGCAGAGAATGAAAAGGAACAATGTTTGCAGTTGGTTGTATTATCAGTGTAAAAGAATGGACCGGGGTCCACAGTTCACTAGTGGTGTCTCTCCATAAAAGATAACTAACATGCTGGGTGAACAAATTACAGCTGGGCAATTGACAAAATATTGAGCGCATGACAATGCATATATATGACATGATGATTACTATGATATTCATGTGGGCATTACGACAAAATACATAGACCGTTATCCAACAGCGTCTATGACTAATAATCCACCGCCAGGTTGTCATACCGAGTTCCCCGTTGGTATTAAGTTGCAAGCAACGGATAATTGCATTAAGTAATGTGCGTAATGTAAACAAATGCATTAGACCTAACGGCGCACCCTTAAGCTAAGCATCGGTTATTTTATCCCTAGTGGCAACAGCACATCCACAATCTTAGAAGTTATTGTCACTCTCCCAGATTACCGGAGGCATGAACCCACTATCTAGCATAAATACTCACTCTTGGAGTTACAAGCATCTACTTGGCCAAAGCATCTACTAGTAACGGAAAGCATGCAAGATCATAAATAACATATAAGATAGATTGATAATCAACTTGACATAGTATTCAATATTCATCGGATCCCAGCAAACACAACATGTAGCATTACAATAAGATGATCTTGATCATGATAGGCAGCTCACAAGATCTAAACATGATAGCATAAAGTGGAGAGACAACCATCTAGCTACTGCCATGGACCCGTAGTCCAAGGATGAACTACTCACGCATCACTCCGGAGGCAGGCATGGTGATGTAGAGCCCTCCGGTGATGATTCCCCTCTCCGGCAGGGTGCCGGGAAGAGCTTCTGAACCCTCCCGAGCTAGGGTTGACGGCGGCGGCGTCTCTGGAACTTTTCGTGGATAATGGCTCGGGTATTTAGGGTTTTCGCGTCGGGAAGAATAAATAGGCGAAAGGGCGGCGGCTGGAGACGCCCGTGGGGCCCACACCACCCCACGGCGCGGCAGAGGGGGGGCCGCGCTGCCCATGGTGTGGCTGGCTCGCGGCCCCCTCCGTCTCTCCTTTGGACTCCGTGTACGTGTTGGAAAAATAGGAGGTCTGTCCAAGTTTCGTCCAATTCCGAGAATATTTCCAGACTAGCTTTTCTGGAATACAAAAACAGCAGAAAACAGGAACTGGCACTGTGGCATCTTGTTAATAGGTTAGTCCCAGAAAATGCATAAAAATGCTATGAAGTGTATATAAAACATGTAACAATTGGTATAATATCAACATGGAACATCAGAAATTATAGATACGTTTGAGACGTATCAACAATGCATCCACAGGTTTACATAAGTGTTAACTCATAAAGCAATAGATTCTAATAAAAGGTATTTAACCAACACAAAGGAAGATTTAAGTTTCAGCTTTGCTTCAACATTCAACATATTTATCTCATGGATATTGTCAACACAAAGCAATATAATAAGTCCAATATGTAGCATATAACAAATGTTGTATCAAAGTTGACACTAGTGTTTGCTTGTGGAAGATAGAAAGAAATAGGAAAACTGACTCAACATAAAAGTAAAATAAAGGCCTTCGCAGAGGGAAGCAGGGATTAAATCATGTGCTAGAGCTTTTTAGTTTTTGAAATCATATAGAGAGTAAAAAAATAAGTTTTGAGAGGTAGGGTTGACGACGGCGGCGTCTCTGAAACTTTTCGTGGAATATGACTCGGGTATATAGGGTTTTTGCATCGGGGGGAATAAGTAGGCGAAAGGGCGGCGGCTAGAGACCCCCGAGGGGCCCACACAAGGGTAGGGCACGGTCCCACCCTTGGCCGCGCAGAGTCCTTGTGTGGACACCTCATGGCTCGGCTCCGTCTCCCTTTGGACTCCATGTGTGTCTCGATGAAATAGGGACCTCTGTAAATTTTCGTCCAATTCCGAGATATTTCTAGACTAGCTTTTCTGGAATACAAAAATAGCAGAAAACAGGAACTGGCATTGTGGCATCTTGTTAATAGGTTAGTACCAAAAAATATATAAAAATGATATAAAGTGGATGCAAAACATGTAACAATTGGTATAATATCAACATGGAACATCAAAAATTATAGATACGTTTGAGACGTATCAGCATCCCAAGCTTAGTTCCTGCTCGTCCTCGAGTAGGTAAACGATAAAACAATATAATTTTTGAAGTGACATGCTACCATTATAATCTTGATCATATAGTATTGTAAGACACATATAAATGAATGAAGTGATCCAAGTCAATGGTCTATAGTTTGCTACCAAATAGATAATGAGTAAACAATGAATCACACAAGCTAAACTTTTCATGAATAGTACTTTGGAGACAATGCATCCACAGGTTCACATAAGAGTTAACTCATAAGCAATAGATTCTAACAAAAGGTATGTAACCAACACAAAGGAAGATTTAAGTTTCAGCATTTGCTTCAACTTTCAACATATTTATCTCGTGGATATTGTCAACACAAAGCAATATAATAAGTCCAATATGTAGCATATAACAAATGTTGTACCAAAGTTGACACTAGTGTTTGCTTGTGGAAGATAGAAAGAAGTAGGAAAACCGACTCAACATAAAAGTAAAAGAAAGGCCCTTCGCAGAGGGAAGCAGAGATTAAATCATGTGCTAGAGCTTTTTAGATTTTTGAAATCATACAGAGAGTAAAAATTAAGTTTTGGGAGGTGTATTTTAATTGGTCAACGAATCAGTAGTGGAAAGTACAATATGACCCGGCCAAACAGACTTTTAAGAGCGGCTCCCATGAAGGACGTTATTTCTACCAGCAAGGCATATCATCCCTCTTTTCTCTTTTGTTTACACATGCAAATATTTCACTGGTATTATTGCTTGACTGATAAATCAGGGCAAAAATGTGAAGAGAATTAAGCGGTTAAAGTTGTAATTAATTGAGACTGGGCACCCCATTGCCAGCTCTTTTTGCAAAATTAATAGATAAGCGGATGTATATGCCGCTAGTCTGATGGTAAAGTCTGCTTGACAAGTGCCATAAAGACATCCACCACGTCCTCATGAGCTTGGTAAACATTGACACAAAAAGGAGTAGTAACAATTTTGAATAGTTTAAATGTAGCACATGAAAAATTTACTTGGAGTGGCAAGGAAATACCACATACAGGTAGTTATGGTGGACACAAATGGCAAGGATTTTGGCTCAAGGATTTGGATGCACGAGAAGCATTTCCTCTCAGTACAGAGTTTAGGCTAGCTTGTAAGCAAACAAGAATATCAACCGGTACACCAAGTTTTATATGACCAACATATTGCAAGCATTATAAGACTTCATACCGTCTTCCTTGTTAACCAAACCCTTTTATTAGAAAATATCTAGACCTTAGAGATACCACCCATGCAAACCAAATTTCAACAAGCTTTACGGTAGTTCTTCACTAATGGGCTTAACTTACATGATGCAAAAATTTAATCATGACCTACTTGTTAACTCAAAACAATTGACAAGTATCAAATTATCCATATTAGTGATCTACAAGAGTATGCAAGTCTTTTCCATTATACCATTTACCACATGCAATATTTTCTGTTCCAACCAAACACCAATCAACTCATTTCAATAACTCTCCAAACAAGTATAAGTGAAGTAAGATAGTACTTTCTTCTAAAAAACTAATAGCTCTGACAAGAGATACATGAAAACAAGAGCTAAAAGCTTGAACAGCGCTATATATGAATACTCAACAAATATAAGTGAAGAATAGGAGTATTCTCATGAAAAAGCGGAGCGTGTCTCTCTCCCAATCAAGAATGCTAGGATCCAATCAAGTTGATTACAAAATAAAAATAACATACTGAAAATAAAAACACACAGACGCTCCAAGAATAGCACATATGATGTGAAAGAATTAAAATAAAGTTTCACTAGAGATGACCTGATAATTTTGACGATGAAGAAGGGGATGCCCAAGGCATCCCCAAGCTTAGATGCTTGAGTCTTCTTGAAATATGCTGGGGAGATCCATGGGAGCCTCCCCAAGCTTGAGCTCTTCACTCTTCTCCATCCTATTATATCACTCTTCCCTCTTGACCCTTGAAAAATTCCGCCACACCAAACTCAAAGTAAATCTCATTAGAGGGTTAGTGCACAATAAAAAAAACTCACATGTTCTGTAAAGACGCAATATGACGGTTACTTTAAACATTAGCTACTGCCACTGATGTTATGTGAAGCTCCTCTACCCAAAAAGAATTCCACCCAACACTAGTAAAAGAGAGAATGCAAAATAAAAGACATAATCTGTCTAAAACAGAATAGTCCGCAAAGACGAATTTTTTCGAGGCACTTACGATGCTCAGATTGAAAAACTTTGAACTAATGAAAGATGCGTACATACATCAGGATTACGCAATTTTTTTTGCAGATTTAAATCACATTCTGTTGATTTTAGATAATTAATACGGTGAACAACAGAAATCCGTTCCTGCGCAGCAATCAAAATCTAGCATCAACTTATCATTAGAGACTACTCTTGGCACAACAATGCGAGAAAGTAAAGATACAAAGGAGTTGCTACAGAAGTAAACAACCTCCTTGACTCAATAAAAGAAAAATTACAGAAATATAAAATGGGTTGCCTCCCATAAGTGCTTTTCTTTAACGCCTTTTAGCTAGGCACAAAGCATGCATCAAGTATTACCAAGTGTAGAAGCATCAACATTAGGGTTAGAAGTTTTCTCAACAATGCATCATATCTTATCTATATAGGTTTCAGAATTTCCCCTCTCAATACTTTTAGGCACACTATTCTCATCAAATGGGTTTTCAGGAACAATCCAATCAAAATTCTTTTCTAGTGCTTCATGCATTCCTACAAGCTTAAAAAGGTATTGGTATTTTAACTCCCTCCCTCATAGTCAACTTCATTAATGTACTTAAGTCTATCTTTTTCAAGCTTCTCAAGTATATTAGCAATATCAATAAAATAGCCAAGCATCTTATAACGAATAAAAACTTTTCTAGCCTCACCAGCAACATCACCAAATTCTTTAAGAAGGGTTTCTAAAACAAAATCTTTCTTCTCACCATCTTCCATATCATGAAGTTTAAGAAACATTTGCTGCATTATAGGATTAAGATTAACAAATCTAGCTTCCAACATGTGAACTAAAGAGGCTGCAGCAATTTCATAATTCGGTGCAAGTTCTACCAAGGATCTATCTTCAAAATCTTTAAGTCTACTGACATGACTAAAGAATTCTTCAACGTTATCTCTTCCAATGATAGACCCACTACCCACCGATATATCTTTTAAAGTAACTTAGGGAGAAGCATGATGAAATAACAAAAACTAAACCAAAAATAAATTAGATGCAAGTAACTATTTTTTGTGTGTTTTTGATAAGTAAAAGCAAACAAGATAAAATAAAAGTAAACTAAGCAAGACAAAAACAAAGTAAAGAGATTGGAAGCGTGAGACTCCCCTTGCAGAAGCCTGCTAACTCCCCGACAACAACGCTAGAAAATTATGGCGTGTTGAAGGGGAAGTTAGGAGACTGCTGAACCGAAGTACTTCCACTCCCCGGCAACGGCGCCAGAAAATTAGCTTGATGACGTGAAATCACACGTTCGTTGGGAGACCCCAAGAGAAAGGTATGAAGCAGTGGAGCAGCAAGTTTTCCCTCAGTATGAAACCAAGGTTATCGAACCAGTAAGAGTAAGAGCACTTCAGAAGGTTGTTGGTGGCGGAATATGGCACGGCGCAACACCAGGGAATCCGGCGACCGACGTGGAACATGCACACAACACAGTCAAACTACTTTGCCCCAACGAAACAGGAAGGTTGTCAATCTTCCTGGCTTGCTGTAACAAAGGATTAAACGTATGCTGTGGAAAATAATGTTTAATTGCAGAAAGTAAAAGAGAACAATTGTTTGCAGTTGGTGGTTTTATCAGTGTAAAAGAATGGACCGGGATCCACAGTTCACTAGTGGTGCCTCTCCATAAAGATAATGACATGTTGGGTAAACAAATTACAGCTGGACAATTAATAAAATATTGAGCGCATGACAATGCATATATATGAAAAGATGACTACCATGATATTTAATTGGGCATTACGACAAGATACATAGACCGTTATCCAACCACATCTATGACTAATAATCCACCTTCAGGTTGACATCTGTGTTCCCGTTGGTATTAAGTTGCAAGCAACGGATAATCGCATTAAGTAATATGTGTATTGTAAACAAGTACATATGACCGTGGACATATCATTGTTAGGTTATCCCTAGTGGCAACAACACAGCACATATGATGTGAAAGAATTAAAATAAAGTTTCACTAGAGATGACCTGATAATTTTGACGATGAAGAAGGGATGCCCAAGGCATCCCCAAGCTTAGATGCTTGAGTCTTCTTGAAATATGCTGGGGAGATCCATGGGAGCCTCCCCAAGCTTGAGCTCTTCACTCTTCTCCATCCTATTATATCACTCTTCCCTCTTGACCCTTGAAAAATTCCGCCACACCAAACTCAAAGTAAATCTCATTAGAGGGTTAGTGCACAATAAAAAAAACTCACATGTTCTGTAAAGACGCAATATGACGGTTACTTTAAACATTAGCTACTGCCACTGATGTTATGTGAAGCTCCTCTACCCAAAAAAGAATTCCACCCAACACTAGTAAAAGAGAGAATGCAAAATAAAAGACATAATCTGTCTAAAACAGAATAGTCCGCAAAGACGAATTTTTTCGAGGCACTTACGATGCTCAGATTGAAAAACTTTGAACTAATGAAAGATGCGTACATACATCAGGATTACGCAATTTTTTTTGCAGATTTAAATCACATTCTGTTGATTTTAGATAATTAATACGGTGAACAACAGAAATCCGTTCCTGCGCAGCAATCAAAATCTAGCATCAACTTATCATTAGAGACTACTCTTGGCACAACAATGCGAGAAAGTAAAGATACAAGGAGTTGCTACAGAAGTAAACAACCTCCTTGACTCAATAAAAGAAAAATTACAGAAATATAAAATGGGTTGCCTCCCATAAGTGCTTTTCTTTAACGCCTTTTAGCTAGGCACAAAGCATGCATCAAGTATTACCAAGTGTAGAAGCATCAACATTAGGGTTAGAAGTTTTCTCAACAATGCATCATATCTTATCTATATAGGTTTCAGAATTTCCCCTCTCAATACTTTTAGGCACACTATTCTCATCAAATGGGTTTTCAGGAACAATCCAATCAAAATTCTTTTCTAGTGCTTCATGCATTCCTACAAGCTTAAAAAGGTATTGGTATTTTAACTCCTCCCTCATAGTCAACTTCATTAATGTACTTAAGTCTATCTTTTTCAAGCTTCTCAAGTATATTAGCAATATCAATAAATAGCCAAGCATCTTATAACGAATAAAAACTTTTCTAGCCTCACAGCAACATCACCAAATTCTTTAAGAAGGGTTTCTAAAACAAAATCTTTCTTCTCACCATCTTCCATATCATGAAGTTTAAGAAACATTTGCTGCATTATAGGATTAAGATTAACAAATCTAGCTTCCAACATGTGAACTAAAGAGGCTGCAGCAATTTCATAATTCGGTGCAAGTTCTACCAAGGATCTATCTTCAAAATCTTTAAGTCTACTGACATGACTAAAGAATTCTTCAACGTTATCTCTTCCAATGATAGACCCACTACCCACCGATATATCTTTTAAAGTAAACTTAGGGAGAAGCATGATGAAATAACAAAAACTAAACCAAAAATAAATTAGATGCAAGTAACTATTTTTTGTGTGTTTTTGATAAGTAAAAGCAAACAAGATAAAATAAAAGTAAACTAAGCAAGACAAAAACAAAGTAAAGAGATTGGAAGCGTGAGACTCCCTTGCAGAAGCCTGCTAACTCCCCGACAACAACGCTAGAAAATTATGGCGTGTTGAAGGGGAAGTTAGGAGACTGCTGAACCGAAGTACTTCCACTCCCCGGCAACGGCGCCAGAAAATTAGCTTGATGACGTGAAATCACACGTTCGTTGGGAGACCCAAGAGAAAGGTATGAAGCAGTGGAGCAGCAAGTTTTCCCTCAGTATGAAACCAAGGTTATCGAACCAGTAAGAGTAAGAGCACTTCAGAAGGTTGTTGGTGGCGGAATATGGCACGGCGCAACACCAGGGAATCCGGCGACCGACGTGGAACATGCACACAACACAGTCAAACTACTTTGCCCCAACGAAACAGGAAGGTTGTCAATCTTCCTGGCTTGCTGTAACAAAGGATTAAACGTATGCTGTGGAAAATAATGTTTAATTGCAGAAAGTAAAAGAGAACAATTGTTTGCAGTTGGTGGTTTTATCAGTGTAAAAGAATGGACCGGGATCCACAGTTCACTAGTGGTGCCTCTCCATAAAGATAAATGACATGTTGGGTAAACAAATTACAGCTGGACAATTAATAAAATATTGAGCGCATGACAATGCATATATATGAAAAGATGACTACCATGATATTTAATTGGGCATTACGACAAGATACATAGACCGTTATCCAACCACATCTATGACTAATAATCCACCTTCAGGTTGACATCTGTGTTCCCCGTTGGTATTAAGTTGCAAGCAACGGATAATCGCATTAAGTAATATGTGTATTGTAAACAAGTACATATGACCGTGGACATATCATTGTTAGGTTATCCCTAGTGGCAACAACACATCCACAATTTTAGACGTTGCTGTCACTCGCCCAGATTACTGGAGACTGAACCCACTATCTAGCATAAATACTCACTCTTGGAGTTACAAGCATCTACTTGGCCAAAGCATCTATAGTAACGGAAAGCATGCAAGATCATAAATAACATGTAACATAGATTAATAATCAACTTGATCATAGTATTCAATATTCATCGGATCCAGCAAACACAACATGTAGCATTACAATAAGATGATCTTGATCATGTTAGGCAGCTCACAAGATCTAAACATGATAGCATAAAGTGGAGAGACAACCATCTAGCTACTGCTATGGACCCGTAGTCCAAGGATGAACTACTCACGCATCACTCCGGAGGCAGGCATGGCGATGTAGAGCCCTCCGGTGATGATTCCCCTCTCCGGCAGGGTGCCGGGAAGAGCTTCAGAACCCTCCGAGTTAGGGTTGACGATGGTGGCGCCTCTGAAACTTTTCGTGGAATATGACTCGGGTCTTTAGGGTTTTCGCGTTGGGGGGAATAAATAGGCAAAAGGGCGGCGGCTGAGGGCACCCGAGGGGCCCACACGCACCCTCGGCGCGGCAGGAGGTGGGGCCACGCCGATCCCTTGTGTGGCCGCCTCCTGGCGCTCCTCCGTCTCCCCTTTGGACTCCGTGTACGTGTCGGTGAAATAGGTACCTCCGTTGATTTTCGTCTAATTCCGAGAATATTTCCAGAACAGTTTTTTGGAATACAAAAACAGCAGAAAACATGAACTGTCACTGTGGCATCTTGTTAATAGGTTAGTTCCAAAAAAATGTATAAAAATGATATGAAGTGGCTGCAAAACATGTAACAATTGGTATAATATCAACATGAAATATCAAAATTATAGATACGTTTGAGACGTATCAGCAGGGCGGCACCGTAGTGAGGTCCTGCGTGTGCACGTGGAGCTTCCATATGACTTTCGACTCTTTACGCAAATCACTACGCATTTGAAGGGAAAGGTCGTTGTCAACACCTATAAACTGCAAACTTGAGTGAGTCATGTTTATTGTTTTTATTGTGATTTTGTTGAGCAAAATGCCTATAGATGTGAGAGAAAGAAGCTAAGTGTGCCCTTGAGAGAATATGGATCCATTCAGCTACAATGCTCACCCTTGAAGAAACTTGAGCACCGGCCTGGTATGTGCCTTCATGGTGAAAGTGCATGGTGTCCCCGTGTGTGTTTTTTCACAATTAATGACAATGCCTATAGACTAATATCTGCATTTGATTTATATTTGAGGGGTGTGTCCATAGTAGTCCATGTGCTGGATTCAAAATTGGATGTCATGAAGATGATAACATTGATTGAGTCTTTGGCCTCAAGATCGTTGATTCTTATAGATATATTTGATATTATCAAGAAGAAATTTATATGATGAACAAGGTGTTATTCAAGGGGATATATGAAGAAAGGCCATGAGAGTGTTTAACCTATAACGAGTATGTCTTGAACAAAATTGTGTCAACATTAATATTTACCTTCAATATATCATCATAATGAAGAAGAGAAGAAAAAAGATAAAAAGTTGGTAAAGTGAAAGTGCAAATATATCGTGGACTCGACTCGACCAACACAAAAAGAGTGGATGATGTACCAAGTGAGATGAAATGATCATGTGGTATGGCTAGCAATTGTCAATACATTTTTGGGAACTAACCCATGATATGTGTACTATTTCTATGTCGAGTTAGGTACGTGCTTGTTATGTTTGACACCATCTTGACACCGATTAAATACCACATCTTTTCTGACGGTGATGTGAAGGGTGTGGTACATGTGGAACGATTGATCATATTGTCACCGTTGCTCGCTCAGATGTCTTGTCCTCCTATCTTCACATTGTTCAATCATACTATGTGTAGACGCAAGACAAGTCGAAGATCTACCCCTGTCGAAGGAGTCAGGCTCTACGACATAATGGACTCATATATCTGGCCAGTTTATTATAGAGCGACTACTCCTTTCTCGTTGATGTTGTAATAGCGAGAAGTACCGAGAGTCAAGATGCATGCTCATGTATGATGAGATAGGCCGCGGTTGTGGTGCAAGTGAACAAAATAAAAATGGAGTCTAATAGGGTTTGATATGAATTTAGCTCAAGTTGCGAAGAAAATCAGGACGTTGCGCGTAGTATGGAGAATAGGTTTTCCTTAAATTGCATGATTTTTTAAAAAGAAATAAGAAAAATGCAATATAGAGATGTCAGGTGAAGTGAATTCTCATATGACTATAAAACATTTTTTTTTGTAACAAGTATATTTGAATGGTGCACAAGAATTAACATGTAAATTTTAGAGGATTAATAAGAGAGAGCAAAGAGGGATAAAGTGAAAATACATTGGACTTCTGAATGGAAAATTAAAATAAGTTGGAGCTAATGTTGAGAATCTTATAGAATGAGGGGCATAGAAATGAATTTTCTAGAAATTTGGTAGCCCCAATCATATGATCCGAATGGGTTCCATAGGGATTTTGCTTAGAATTCGAATCCTTCAGAATTCCTTACAAAATCCAACAATTCCGTAATCCCCTATTCCTTCCTACAAACACTCTCTCTTTATACCGAGCAAAAAAAAAAAGAGGATCGTAGTTTCCGTGTTTTGCTAGTTGATTCCTTCGACGCGTATGCCAGCAATCTCTTTCCAAGTCCCAGAAATAGCCGTTTGAACCACCGAAGACGAAAGGCACCCAGGAAAGGGACATCCCACGCGCCCTCAGCCGTAGGATCAGATCTGAACGGCTCCAAACCACCCAAGCCGCGGCTCAGGAACGTT
Organism: Poa pratensis; assembly: GCA_947311845.1. NCBI lineage: Eukaryota > Viridiplantae > Streptophyta > Magnoliopsida > Poales > Poaceae > Poa > Poa pratensis. Next base: position 20,074,619 of record CAMZMU010000116.1, on the reverse strand, counting down.
CTAGAGTCCCTCTCTGCCTATAAAATTCACGGTTCCACCCCGGGCACTCCTCCTCTCGAAACCCTAGTCCTCATCTTCCCTCTCGGCCCGCCGCCACTTCTCCACCTCCGGAGAAAAAAAACCTAGACACCTCTCCAGCTCGCCGGAGAAGCAGCGATGGCGGCCAAGGGCGACGGGCCGGCGATCGGCATCGACCTCGGGACGACCTACTCCTGCGTCGGCGTGTGGCAGCACGACCGCGTGGAGATCATCGCCAATGACCAGGGCAACCGGACCACGCCGTCGTACGTGGCCTTCACCGACTCCGAGCGTCTCATCGGTGACGCCGCAAAGAACCAGGTGGCGATGAACCCCATCAACACCGTCTTCGGTGAGCATCTCTTCACTCCTACACTCCCAGATCTGTTTACTATTTTGATGAAGTGACTAGTCGTACGCTTCGATCTGATCCGTCCAAAGCCTTTATTTTTAATATTGGTGGGAGGGTTTGGTCGCTCAGATCCGTCGTAGTTGTAGAGATGCTTGTGCTTGGAACGGTTTGTTACTGGATGTAGCTGTCGGCAGTAGATCTCGACAGTAGCTTACTTTAGACTGTAGGTTTTGGTTCTAAATCGATATGCCTGCTCAGATCCATAATTATTTGCTCTATATTATTTAATTTATTATAGAGCTTGATTGCTTTGTTCTGTCCTAGGTTCGTTTGTTTTTGTCAGTATTATTTAATTAAAACCTGTAGTTAGGATGTTTTCACAGTTAGGATTTTTGGTTTCTATTTGACTAGATCAATTGCATAGTGTGGATTGCAACAATTATTTATCAAATGTAACTAAATCCTTAGCTAGTTTGTGCTTTTGTGTTGACATCTGTGTTACTATTTTTCATTGAATTAATTAGCCATGTTATCGTTTGTGTTCATATTCTATCTCCTGAGCTGGCAGATTGATGATGATACAAAATCCGAGCGCTTTTTGCTGACTTTTATGATGGATGGTTATGGGCCTGTTTTAGTTTGCAACCATGTTTGTGAAGCGAAACTGGGGCAGATCACATTGGTATGTATCGTACTCTTGTGATTTGCTCCAGTTTTGCCCGTTGAAAGACGTGTCAAATATGACAGCAGGCAAAATGTGCCCATAGCTTTCATGGTTTTCAATCTGAACCATCTGCTGCTCAATCATTTGTCGGAGTTCCTATTTGTGTGTGCTGCCTTACAAGTTTTATCTCATTATTTGGTTGTATTTCTTTGCGTTGATTTTAACATTATATGATTATTATAATTGTAACTAATTGATGGGAGAAGTGATGATACTATATCCATACCACAATTCTGCATTTACTGTGATGATCAATTAATATATCATGCACTACCATCTGATCTCCTGACATATTTAATTGTTTTTGTAAAGCTGGATTCTTTTGGTGAACCAAAAAAGATACACAATGGCTATTTTGTTTTGTTGTTGTGCAATCTGTGATGCAAACAATCCCATTTGCTGAATCACTGTGATTATTGTAAACAAGATCACCATCTTTCGGCTGAGATTGCACAACAAGTAATTGCTAATTTGGTTTATGAATGCTGATTGTTCTTACTTCAAATGTTTTAAATGCCATTTGGTATCTGACACTTGATCGATTTTGTGATTCTGTGTCTCGAAACATGGCAGAAAGTGAGGGGGAACGGAATTTTGCGACACTGGCTGCTCCTAATGAGCCTCTAGTTACTATATAGCCGTTTATATTACTTTAATTTCTAGTATTCCCTCTGATATTTTACAGTCGTGCATAGTAGTTTGTTTCTGCCTACCTTGCCATTAATTTTTAGTGTTCCATTTGACATAGATCTTTTAACGCATGTCACTGTCTCTTATGTTAAGCATGTGCATATTTTCTTGAATATCCTTTATTTTTTGGCATGCATGTGTGCAATTACTGACACAAACTGTAATATGCAGATGCCAAGCGTCTAATTGGCAGGAGATTTACCGATCCTACTGTCCAGAGCGATATTAAGCTCTGGCCCTTCAAGGTTGTTGCTGGACCTGCTGACAAGCCCATGATCAATGTCCAGTACAAGGGTGAGGAGAAGCAGTTTGCGGCTGAGGAGATCTCGTCCATGGTCCTCATCAAGATGCGTGAGATTGCTGAAGCTTTCCTTGGCAGCACTGTGAAGAATGCTGTCGTCACTGTCCCTGCCTACTTCAATGACTCGCAGAGGCAGGCCACCAAGGATGCTGGTGTCATTGCTGGTATCAATGTTCTGCGTATCATCAATGAGCCGACTGCTGCTGCCATTGCTTATGGTCTTGACAAGAAGGCAACCAGTGTTGGTGAGAAGAATGTCCTCATCTTTGACCTTGGTGGTGGTACCTTTGATGTCTCCCTTCTCACCATTGAGGAGGGTATCTTTGAGGTGAAGGCCACAGCTGGTGACACTCATCTTGGTGGTGAGGACTTTGACAACAGGATGGTCAACCACTTTGTCCAGGAGTTCAAGAGGAAGAACAAGAAGGACATCAGTGGCAACCCAAGAGCTCTTCGGAGGCTGAGGACATCTTGTGAGAGGGCAAAGAGGACTCTTTCCTCCACTGCCCAGACCACCATTGAGATCGACTCGCTGTTTGAGGGCATTGACTTCTACTCCACCATCACCCGTGCCAGATTTGAAGAGATGAACATGGATCTGTTCAGGAAGTGTATGGAGCCTGTGGAGAAGTGCCTCAGGGATGCCAAGATGGACAAGAGCACCGTGCACGATGTCGTGCTGGTTGGTGGTTCCACCAGGATTCCCAAGGTGCAGCAGCTTCTTCAGGACTTCTTCAATGGCAAGGAACTCTGCAAGAGCATCAACCCTGATGAGGCCGTTGCCTATGGAGCTGCTGTGCAGGCTGCTATCTTGAGCGGAGAGGGCAATGAGAAGGTCCAGGACCTGCTTCTGTTGGATGTCACTCCCCTCTCTTGGTCTGGAGACAGCTGGAGGTGTGATGACAGTCTTGATCCCAAGGAACACCACCATCCCCACCAAGAAGGAGCAGGTGTTCTCCACCTACTCGGACAACCAGCCTGGTGTGCTCATCCAGGTGTACGAGGGTGAGAGGACCAGGACCCGTGACAACAACCTCCTTGGCAAGTTTGAGCTCTCCGGCATCCCTCCTGCCCCCAGAGGAGTACCCCAGATCACTGTCTGCTTTGACATTGATGCCAATGGTATCCTGAACGTTTCTGCTGAGGACAAGACCACCGGGCAGAAGAACAAGATCACCATCACCAACGACAAGGGCAGGCTGAGCAAGGAGGACATTGAGAAGATGGTCCAAGAGGCTGAGAAGTACAAGTCTGAGGACGAGGAGCACAAGAAGAAGGTGGAGTCCAAGAACGCCCTGGAGAACTACTCCTACAACATGCGCAACACCATCAAGGACGAGAAGATTGCCTCCAAGCTGCCTGCGGACGACAAGAAGAAGATCGAGGACGCCATCGACGCTGCCATCCAGTGGCTCGACACCAACCAGCTCGCTGAGGCTGACGAGTTCGATGACAAGATGAAGGAGCTGGAGGCCCTGTGCAACCCCATCATCGCCAAGATGTACCAGGGTGCTGGTGCTGACATGGAGGGAGGCATGGACGATGACACCCTGCTGCTTCCGGCGGTGCTGGCCCCAAGATCGAGGAGGTCGACTAAACTGGTCGTTGTTCTGTTGGCAGTGGCTGCGAAGCCTGCTGCTAGTTATCGTATATCTTATCTGCGAGTCTTAAGATTGTGTGGACCAAGTGATGGTCAGCATTAGCTAGTGTCTATGTGAGTTGGAACATGTTTTGTGGAACATCTATTCTGCAATGGTCGCGTTAAGTAATATATTCATTCGAGTTTAGTAGTAATATCTCTGTTATGCCTTGATATTATTGTGGGTACTGTGTTTGGTTCTTTCTATTTGCTTGCATGATGCTTTCCTGGAACAGTTGAGGAAAAATTGCAGCTCGCCACCCACCTTATGAGTAGGCCAATCCATATTGTTGGTTGCAGATGAATAACCAAGTATCCCCGATGTGTTTGCTAGTGCGAGCAAGCACGCCACACATCGGGGATACTTGTTAGATGTACAGTACCAGTTTGCTATGGGAACACGAAACTAGGAACAAATGTTCAGTGACGAACTCAAGGAACTTGCCGATCCTATGGCCTGGCTTTGCTGAACCTGTTCATTGTGCCGCCTTTTATTTGTTCCGGTACGTATGCATACTGTACCTCGCAGTCACGGCCGTCTTCCGTCGGACGGGCCGGTCAAGCCAAGTGAAGAAGACGCCGGCAGAGATTTTCCTTGGTCTCGAAGCACGCGAAGAAAAGCAAGCCCTCTGCGGCGCAAATCCCATTTGATTCCGAGCCACTCGTCGAAGGCAGTCAGGCTCCGCCGGACTGGGCTGGGCGGCTGGCGGTGGCCGGCGGTAGCTTTACCCCAGATTTGGCCCGGCAGGAAGCCAACCAAAAGCTGCCGCGACGCGACGCCGGCCTCGGAGGCCGCGCCGGCGAATCGAACGGGACGCCGGGATCGCCTCACATGGGACGCACTCGCATGGTATCTTGCTCGGCTTTTGCTTCTTTGACCGCCTATATGTTTAGGGCCGACCGAGGAGTCTTCCAGGCCACGATACGTTTGATGCCTGCCCTGATTGATTGGCTCATCATTCATTCCTCGTCGCGCACTTCCTTGCACTGTCGGCTTTGCTCACGCACATACTACGTCCTAGTAGTGATAGAGTCCAGTTTACGGTTTCCCTCGACGTGTCAGTTTCCTATTGCACGTATAGGTCAGTAATTCACAAACTAGAGGTGATCCATATAATGTACTCCCTCCGATCCATAAAGATTGTCATGAGGTGTGTAGGAATTTGTACCAGCTTAGTGTTGTTTCCATGACAGTTATTTTGGACCGGAGGTAGTATATGTCATTACTTATGAGTAGAGATTTCTTGCACCTGTATTCCAGTGATCTCGCTACTTTAAAACATTCGAAAATTAAAAGTTTCAAAAAGATCTGAAAAAAACATCAAACATGTTCTCGATGACGTATCCTATATATGTGCATAATCACAAAAGCGAAATATTTTGTCTTCCGACCTACACAAAAATGACAAATTTACATATTTGATTATAGTTAACAATGCATAGTTTCAAATCTCAAAATGTTGTCATTTTTGTGTGGACCATAATATAAAGTTTTTTTCCATTGAGATTTTGCACGCTTGTAGTATAACATCATTCAGAACATGCATGATTTTTTTTGAAGCTTTTAAATATAATTTTTGATTTTTTTAAATAGATAATCACTATAACTCGGGAGCAAAAACCACTTTCCCATGTTAGGACCGAATTTGTCCCACCAATCTAAATAGATTTCCACATGTTGATTCGTTGAAGATTAAAGCCAGACACATATTGATACCATTTTGGTTTTATCTCTTTCCAGAAGTGCTTTAAATTATACATATTATCTTTCTCCAAATTAAGTAACCCTAAATATGATTAAAGCGGCACCCTATTAGTCGTCACATCAAACCAAACTTGTCCTGTCTTGGCAACATGTGCACAGTACAAACATCCGTACACACCCCACAAACGAATCTGATTCTCCAGCAGCTAGGGATACGCGCAGGCCCCACCCGGAACAAACACTAGGCCAGGCAGCAGGCCAAGAAGACCGGCAACTTTGATCATCGTTTCCTTTTACCTCCGGAGGGTGTATAAATACAGGGCAGCGGCAGGAAGAGGAGCCTTCAATTCAATTCAGTTCACTCATCTCACACAACACAGCACCTCACATATTTCCTTAGCATGCCATGTCTCCTCTCACACTAAGCTAGCTCACTTCTCCTCTCTCCTACTGTTAGGGTTTGCCCAATCACCTTTTGTTTGCCCCCTCTCTCTCTTATCTCCATCTCATGACTCATGACATCCATCTCCACTATCTATAGCTAAGCTTAGTGTCACTCTCTCTATCTCTGTCCTGTTTGCAGACTGTACTAGCCCATTCTCCCTTAACTGCTAAGCAATGCCACATAAATTATAAAGGGAGAGCATTGCAAGAAGAAGAAAGTTGTAGTTTGGTTTTTGCCCCACCTCTCATACTGTTCTTCTTCGTCTTCCTAGCTACACTTATCTTCTCAGCTTGGAACTATCAGAAAGTAGTAGTGGCATCCAAGAAGAACAACAAGGGAAACTATTCATCACCATGGTTTTCTCCTCGTTCCCAATCTTCCTCGACCCTCCGAATTGGAGCCAGGTAATTTCTCTACACATCTCTTGTTCAACATCTTCGGTTAATTTCGTTGCTAGACCCACACACATCAGTATAATCATGCATAATCAAATTCATATGAGTGATCCACTATTTAGGTGCTTCTTCCTGATCTGTGATTGTTCCACGGACTGATTCGAAGTTATATATCTTATTTGATCACACTTTTGTGGACTTGAGTTTAAGACTTAGAATCAGGATCTACAAAAAGCATCATTCTAACTTCTAAGCATGTTCTTGAATATACCATGCTTTAGAATTACTTAATTATATGCTAGTATCATTTTTCCTTTTATTCCGTCTGCTGATATATTTGCAGATGCAGCAGCAATCTCACCAGTGTCTCATGGGTGGAGGCGGCGTCGGCGGCAGCGGCAATGACAATCACCATCACCACCACCACCAACTGATTCCTCCGTCGTCCTGTCAGCTGGCGCCGCTGCCAGGCGGGCCTGCCAACACTGAGGCAAGCGCGCCAGCGGCGGACGGATCGACTTCGGCCTCGCTGCAGCTGGTTGTGTCGGGACAACAGGGTGGTCCGGGTGAGCAGCCGCCGCGGCCGTCCGTGTCAATGACGGAGCGCGCCCGGATGGCCCGTGTGCCGCTGCCGGAGCCTGGCACGCTCCGATGCCCGCGCTGCGACTCGACAAACACCAAGTTCTGCTACTTCAACAACTACTCGCTCTCGCAGCCGCGCCACTTCTGCAAGGCATGCCGTCGCTACTGGACGCGCGGTGGCGCGCTCCGCAACGTCCCTGTGGGCGGCGGCTGCCGTCGCAATACCAAGCGCTCCAAGAAGTCGTCGCGGCAGGGCCAGGGCGGTGGCGGTGGCGGCGCCGTCGCGGCCGCCACGTCATCGTCCTCTACCACCTCGACCTCAACCACCACGAGCGCCGCCGTGACGAACGCGGCCGACATCATCGCCAGCATGCAGGCGCTACCGCACCATCTGGGCCTCCCGGCCGCGGCCGCACTGGAGGCGTCGCTGGAGGGGTACCACAGCCACCACCAGCACCAACACCAACACCATAACCTACCATTCCTGCCGCCGCAGTTCCTGCAGCAAGGGCTGCACGGGTACCACTTCGCCGACGGCGACATCGGCTCGCAGCTGGCCGACGGGTTCCCGAGGGGCGTGGCGTCGGGTCTGCTCGCGCAGCTGGCAGCGATCAAGATGGAGGAGCACGCCGCCGGCACCGGCGCCACTGGAGGCGGCTTCGTGGGAGGCCACGAGCAGTATTGGCCAGGAAGCGGCGGTGGCGGCGGGTGGCCGACGGAGTTCTTGTCCGGGTTCAGCTCCTCCTCGTCGGGGAATGTGTTGTGAACTTGTGATCGTCCGGGAATGAGCTGTGACCGTAGGGGATGCATTGGGTCATGCATGAATGTGGATGTCAGTCACTGATGAATTAGCTCTCCCTGCCTTAGTTTTAATTTAGGGTTATGTGGTATGGTTTGTGTTCTTCCATTAGGATGGTGCTGTTGGTTTTAACATGTTTTTCATACATTTTAATCTTGGGTTATAAGTTGGTTCAATGGTGTCTATTTCCTACTTGGTAGGTCGGTGTAGTAGGGAAATTGCCGTGTGCAAGTGTTGTGAAGAACATGGATTTTCTACAACTCATATGACGTGCAACCCGTATCTGGGCCGTCCGTTTCATTGAACTGCATGCAAGGAGGGCGATATGAGATGATGTACCGTGTTAAGTTACTTAACAATACTATGTTTAATTATATGAGGATATGGTATGAAAATCCCTAGCTTTGTATCTTTGCATCATATTCATTGAATTTGAATATGGGCTTAACGGTTCACCTTTTCCCCCTTATTGATGATTCTACTACATAGAGTAATTAACTTGTTTCTAGTGCCATGTTTGCATATATATATAATGTAATATAGGTGGTTACTTGTTAGGGCCTCTTTTGTACGAAGGATTTTCAAAACTTTGAAATAGGAACAACATAGAAAAGAGGATGCCATGACATGTGAATCCTACAAGAATTGAACATACATGAATTGGCCATACATGTCGTTTGATTGCGTTTCAGGAAAAAAAATACAAGATTTTCTAAAGGTCAGTGTGTATGCTATGATTGCCGTACAAACAAAGTTTTTTTATGAGGTTGGACATAAGGGACGTTTTCCTATGTAATTTCATGCAAAGGAGACCATAGGAAAACTCCTATGGTTTCATCAAATCCTAGAAACCAACCAAATTTTATGGGAAACTCGTTTGCAAGAAATAGAATCCTTCAAAGTTTCTATAATTCTCTTATACCAAATTAAAAGAAAATTTATTGTCGTAGTTGATGCTGCCATGAAATGCATCTACTTGTTATCATCTCGAGGGGCTAGGTTAGAGTTTTTTTTTAAATAGGTCCAATTGCATAGCTAAAATAATTGTATATTTTATACAAGGCTATGCAATATTTGATGAAATTAAATTATATATGTTTGAATCTATCAGATAAATATAAAATACTAAAGGCAAGTATGATTTAGTTGTATCAAGTTTTACCTTAGTTTTGTGCCACAAGTATTGTGAAACAGAAGTAGTACTCTATTAGGAACTTACTCAGCTCACGTAATACTACGAGATTCCGTATTCCCATTTTTTTAGTTGAGATGTGCAATTCTGAGAAAAAATATTAATATGATTGAGAAATCTAGTGAGAAAAAAAGACCTTTGGACGATTGTTTGGAAGAAAATGGAACCGGTACCACCTAGGAATTTAAGGAGGAAAATTCAGGTCATGAATCGGGCTAGAGAAAATAGTGCTGTTTTTTTTGCGAGAAGGACCCTGGTATTAAAAGAAACACTGAACCGTACAAAACACCTCAACAAAAACGAAAATTACAACGAGATTCTTGAGATGCCCTTCGTCTTCAACCTCCAGACTGTGTCGACGGCGCGCCGCCGCTGCAGCTCCTCCCTGAGCTGGCCTGACGTTGTTGGTTGCGGACGGGAAGTCACCGAACGGGTCAAGAAGACCACATCCGTGCCGAAGAAGAAGGATGAACTGCCGATGAAGCTCTACGACGATCCGGAGATCGTCACCGCCAGAAAAAGCCCTTGAAAAACACACCACTCCCACAAGCTTCTCGACGTCACCGCCAAGATGGGACTGAAACCGGGGAGACCTTATTGAAAGAGACGACGCCGTCACCATCAGAGCGCCACCCCAACAAACCTTGACAAGAAAACCAGAAAACGGAGCCCTCCCGTCGACGAGGGCCGAGATCCACCGCGCATCCATGGCCCGAAGGCCACAGCAGCGAGGCAGAGCAGCGGCGGCGCCGACGGGAGGCCGGAGTTCTGGCTTCGAGATTTAGATCCAATCGCCTTGGGCGACTGAGACCAAGCAGAGAAAATAGTGCTGTTTTTTTTTGCGGAGAAAAGGGTGATAAATTAAACCAGAGCCCTTACAAACAAGTCCAGAAAGAAAAGGAAATTACAACGAGGTCCTCTAACATCTTCCTCTGGAACTGGCCGCCGTTGACACTCAGAAGCCATCGGTGGCGTGCCGCTGCCGCTGCTCCTTGACACATGTTGGATCGGAGTCAGCCTCCTGGCAAGCGGGAAGTCACCGAGTGTAACCGCCGAAGACGCCGCCGGCAGCGAAGAGCACACAAAGATCACCATCTTCTTCATTTTCAAGACTTACCCACATCGGATCCGCCACCGCCGAAGCCGCCGCGGAGCCGCACCCCCATCACTGCACCTCACGAGCCCGCCACCGTCCCTGGGGAGGAAGACGGCGCAGGGACGACCAGCTCGGAGGACTGGAACTCCACCGCAGGCGGCCGGCGTCGTCGCCTTGCGACCAAGAAAATAGTGCTGTTGACCAAGAAAAAAAAACTAGTCGCTACTTTCGGGCACCTCGCGCAACCCTGACATAGAGCCAAGCACGTTCGAGTGTTTTCTAGACATTTGAGCTGGCAGTCATGTTTGATCTTCTCAAAAAGTTGGGTTACGGTGATGCTAATTTCGTCAAAGAATCTTTGGTTATGCTCCCTTCCAAATGTGCCAACAACAATAGTTAATCCCGGGAAGATTTCCTTGAGGTGAATGCCTTTAAATCCCGCCTTTCTGTTGGACAAGTGGCTATGGCAAAATCATTGTTGTAAGTCCATCCGACCATCTTTTGCTAAACCCCATGGGCAAACATAAATTACAAGATGAGGTGGGTGGATGATTCAGCAGCCTTCTCACAGAGGATGCAAGTGCCCCGCATACCCAGGTTTATTGCGCAATGCGATCGCCATAGAGGAGACACCCCCTTGAGCCAAAAGCCCAAAACCATAGGAAGAACTCGCATTTAGGATCCACGTGAAGCTTCTCCATACCCGACTGAAATCAATCATGGAGAAGGATTTTAGGAATTTTCATTTCTGGCCAAAAGTTGTGTTGGTGTGTGTAGTGATATATAAATATGTAGCTATGTAGGGACCAAAGTGTAAGATGTAAGAAAGATAAGAGAAACAATAGAGAGAAGGAGAGGGTAATAGACCCATCCAGAATTTTCCCCAAATGTGCTCTCCCGTGTCTCAATCTTCTCTCAAATCTTGACACCCAAATCATCAAATCTAGCAATATGGTATCAGAGCAGGACGAATCCTGCGTGTTCTCAGCTTGATTCTTGTTCTGACGGTGCTGTGTCGCCGTGAGCTGGTCGGGCGCAGTGGTGGTGGCCTATTCTGCTGTTGGGGGAGCTGCCACAGGAGTCGCCGCTGTGCTGGGTGCCATTGCGGCAGTGGAGACGTGCTGCCGGGTGGCCGACGAGAAGTGAGCTCCTACCTTGCTGTTGCTGGTATACTTGTGTGTGGATTGGAAGAAAGGAACAGAGAACTGCAGAGCTGTGCTGCCGTCAGATAGTTTGCTTGGTACTGCTGCGCCTTCGTGGAATCGTGGGGCTTTCCCTGTCCAAGCAGTTGACCGGCTAGCTGGGTGTTCGATTGATTGCAAGGCCAGCTGATTGATAGTGGTACGTGTATCTAGTACATCGTTTCTTGTTGCTTATTCCATGCAATTTGGCTCAGGTGTGGAGTATAAATACAGTTCACTCTGATTGCTGTTAGTACAAGCTTGTTTCACTGGAACTTGAGTCCTTGGTGAAAACTGTCAGCTGATTGTTACTGAACGTGTGGGAGATAAAAGCAAAGACATCATGGGAGACTCTAGTGTTGACAAGCTATGTGAAATGCTCGGTAAATTGCTTGAGCAACAACAGTCTCACACAGTTCCTGACAAGCATACTCTTGAGCCTAACCCGATTAAATTGTCGGGGCCAGGAAACTATATTAGTTGGGCTCGCCATGCTCGACTAATTTTGAGTTCACATGGACATGAATATCTTGTTGCTGGTGAGGAAGATGTGAAAGAAAGAGCCTGCACAAATAAACAAATCAATGACAAAGTACTAGTTTGGATGTTGGGAAGCATGGAACCAACAGTCCGGGAACAAGTCGAAACTATGGGCAGTGTTGCTGAAGTTTGGACTGCTCTAGAGAAGCAGTTTGCAGGGAAGTCAAATAAGATGCAGGCTACTCGTGTTATGCACGAGCTAACTCATCTAAAGCAAGAATCAAAATCTATAACCGAGTATGCCGGTGAGATGAAGAAGTTATATAGAGATTTACATTACTATCATCCATTTGAACCTGTTGACAAGAGGGACTTGGCTATTCATCACAAATGGTTTGAGTCGTTTGTGAGCAAGATTTTCTTAGATGGTCTCGACCAGAAATTTAACCTTCGCCGTCAATTAATTTTCTCGAAACCGGAATGGCCTAGTCTAGAAGACGTTGTGTCTAATGTGATGGAGGAGGAAACACGACTTGCTGATGGAAATGAGGATACTCAGAAGGTTGTAGATACTCGTGCAGCCATGTCGCAATCACTGCATATCTCTGGAAAAAGGGGGAGTGCAGATAAGAACATATGGTTCTGTGACTACTGCAAGCAAAAAGGTCATACTAAAGAAAATTGCTACAAATTGCATGGTTTTCCACCTGGGTGGAAAAAAGGGAGATCTCAGCAAGGGGGAGCTCTAGGTGGTAAGTGGAAAAATGCTAATCATGCTGCACCTACGGAGAGGTACCAGTGGTAGATCTTCAAGCACTTGAGGAGTTCAAATCCAAGCTCAAAATCTCAGAAGGCTCGTCTTCCTCCCAAGGTTCCTCTAAGGCTGATTCCAGTCTTTTTGTCACTTCTCAAGGTATGGAATCCCATGCTCACACTTCCAAAACCCAACCTAGATCTTGGATTATTGATACAGGAGCCACTAACCACATGACAGGAGACTTTCAGATATTTACTTCCTACAAACCATGTTCTGGTAAAGATAAAGTACGTGTAGCTGATGGATCCACATCATCAATCACAGGGCGTGGATCCGTCCGATGCACTGACACATTGACCTTGTCACCAGTTTTACATGTTCCTAATTTCCCAGTCAATCTTCTGTCCGTTAGCTCTATTACCAAGTCTGCAAATTGTGGGGGTTGGTTTGAGCCTACTTATTGTGCTTTTCAGGAGCTAGGGACAGGGAGACTTCTTGGGACTGGGACCGAGCGTGACGGACTTTACTACCTTGATGAAGGAAGTGATGAAATTGCTCTTGCAACCTGCATGTCTCCATGTCAAGAGTTAATATTACACCACCGCAGGCTTGGACATCTCTCTTTTGCTGCTCTATCTCGTATTTATCCTACCCTCTTTAAGGCATGTCCTAAGGAATCCCTTGTATGTGATGCGTGTGAATTGGCCAAGCATACAAGGGGTACTTATCCTAGTAGGGGTCTTAGGAGTAACAAACCTTTTGAATTGATCCATTCTGATGTGTGGGGCCCCTGTGAGGTTCACTCTATATCTGGACATAGGTGGTTTGTTACCTTTATTGACTGCTTTAGTCGTTTCACTTGGCTCTATTTGCTTAAACATAAAAGTGATGTGTTTCCTGTTTTTAAAGATCTATGTGCTCTTATCCAAAATCAGTTGGAACTACTATTAAAACATTGCGTTCTGATAATGGTACGGAGTATGTTAACCATGAGTTTGAGCGTTTCCTTGTATCAAACGGCATCGAACATCAAACTACTTGTGTTAACACTCCTGAACAAAATGGAGTCGCAGAAAGGAAAAATAGGCACTTACTTGAGGTTGCACGTTCTCTTATGTTTACAATGAATGTCCCCAAGTTTCTTTGGGGAGAGGCAATAAAAACTGCTACTTATTTGATAAACCGTATGCCACTTCGTGTTCTTCAACAAAAAACTCCTGTTGAGTGTCTTTTGAAGTCAAATGATTATGTTGTTTCTCCCAAAGTTTTTGGTTGTGTGTGCTTTGTTCACGACTATAGGAATTCTGTTGGTAAACTGGATCCTCGTGCTCTTAAATGTGTCTTTGTGGGTTATTCTCCTTCTCAAAAGGATATAGGTGTTGGTGCCCGTCAGAGCATCGATTCTTTGTGAGCATGGATGTGACATTTCGTGAACATGAACCTTATTACCGTAGTACCAATGACACTGGAATTGCTCTATCCCCACCTGAAGTGCAACAAGAGGGGGAGAGTAATAGTGGAGGTACTCCTATAGGCACCGTCCTTGTTCCCACTTCAGGGGCATCACACTCTCCTAGTGAGGGGGAGGAAATAAATAATGTTAGTGGTGGTAATAATAGTAATCCTTGCCATGGAGACACGCAAGATGCTACTGGAATTATGTCAACTCCTTCACAAGGTGTAGAGCTTCCTACGCATGAGGACTCAGGTACCAATTTAGACTCTCCTAGTCCACTTGCTCCTACTAGCACTATAAGTCCAGGTGATAATCAACTCCCTGCCCCAGATCCTCAAACCGACTTGCCTATTGCTATTAGAAAAACAACTAGAACCTCAAATATCCCACCACGCCTTAAAGATTATGTTGGATATAAAAACAACAGTGCCAATTTTTTGTCGTACAAGCATTGTAGCCAATCCTTCAAAAGTTTTCTTGTCTCTCTTGATTCTGTACGTGTACCTACTAACTGGAAAGAAGCTAAAGAGGATCCAAAGTGGAAGGAAGCAATGCTTGAAGAGATGAGAGCATTGGAAAAGAACAAAACTTGGGAGCTTGTTGATCTACCACCAGGTAAGCAACCCGTAGGTTGTAAGTGGGTTTTCACAGTTAAACATACCCCGGAGGGAAAAGTGGATAGGTACAAAGCTCGTCTTGTGGCAAAGGGATACACACAAACATATGGGATTGATTATGAGGAGACTTTTGCTCCGGTGGCTAAGATGAACTCCGTAAGAACACTTCTATCTTGCGCAGTCAACTTTGAATGGGATATTTTCCAGCTGGACGTAAAAAATGCCTTTCTCCATGGTGATCTTCAAGAAGAAGTATATATGCATATACCACCAGGATTTGAGACCAACCAAAGCAATGGAAAAGTGCTTCGATTGCGTCGCTCCTTGTATGGGCTGAAACAATCACCTCGAGCTTGGTTTGATAGATTTCGGCGAGCTATACTCAAGAAAGGTTATTGTCAGAGCAATGCTGATCATACGTTATTTTACAAGCAGAACATGGGTAAAATTGCCATACTCATAGTGTATGTGGATGATATTGTGATCACCGGAGATAATCATGAAGAAATTGCCCATTTGAAAGAACATCTTGCACAAGAGTTTGAGGTAAAAGATCTCGGACACTTGAGATACTTTCTTGGGATAGAGGTATCTAGAGGGCCTAAAGGTATGTTCCTCTCTCAAAGGAAGTACGTTCTAGATTTACTTCGTGAAGCCGGTATGCTTGGTTGTCGACCTGCTAGGACTCCAATTGAGCAAAACCATCGTCTGATGGCTAGCATGGGAAGACATGTTGACCGAGAGCGCTATCAGAAGATGGTTGGAAAGCTTATATATCTTTCACATACTCGACCAGATATTGCATTTGCTGTGAGTGCAGTCAGTCAGTTTATGCATGATCCGCGATCATCTCATATGGATGCCGTAACCCAGATCTTGCGCTACTTGAAAGGATCCCCTGGGAAAGGTTTATTGTACACTCGCCAGGGAAGCATTCAAGTTGAATGCTATACTGATGCTGATTGGGCTGGCTCAGTGGACGACCGGCGATCAACATCTGGATATTGCACATTTGTTGGTGGAAACTTAGTCTCATGGCGCAGCAAGAAACAAACCGTTGTGGCTAGATCCACTGCAGAAGCTGAGTTTCGTCTATGGCACATGGTGTGTGTGAGGTGTTGTGGTTGAGGATCCTCCTCACAGAACTCGGGTTATTCCAAGGTGCGCCACTGATGTTGTATTGTGATAACAAGGCTGCGATAGATATCGCAAATAATCCTGTACAACATGATCGAACCAAGCATGTGGAGATCGATCGTCATTTCATCAAAGAGAAGCTAGATAATGGGATAATTTGTATCCCATACGTCAGCACATCTAGCCAAGTCGCAGATGTTCTTACTAAAGGATTGCCTGAAAAAATGTTTTCTATCTTTTGTAACAAGATGGGTCTTTATGATGTTTTTGCCCCATCTTGAGGGGGAGTGTTGGTGTGTGTAGTGATATATAAATATGTAGCTATGTAGGGACCAAAGTGTAAGATGTAAGAAAGATAAGAGAAACAATAGAGAGAAGGAGAGGGTAATAGACCCATCCAGAATTTTCCCCAAATGTGCTCTCCCGTGTCTCAATCTTCTCTCAAATCTTAACACCCAAATCATCAAATCTAGCAATAAGTTGCAGTGTGTGGGGTGTTCTCAGTCTATCACTAAGCAATGTGGTCCTCCTCATCTTCATTTGATAGTTATCTGTCCTAGAGGTAGCGACATAGGGAGATGATCCGACAAAGGCGAACTCAATAGAGATTCGATGGAAGCCAACCATCCATTTTCCTTCACAAATGGCCTAGTGAACATAGTTCCATTTGTTCCTGGAAAGAGAGAATAGGTCCAAGGGTGATGCCCATGGGTGATTGTTCACGTAGCCAACAATTATATTAGAACTTGTTGCAGCGCCCGTTTCAAAAAAGGACGACAATTCTCGCCAAAAAAAAGCACGCATAAACATAGGTACAAGGGATGGCGGTGCCCAGCCACAAACGTCCACGATCCTGCCACTCAAACCAATTCCAGCATAGCTGCAACGCCCGACCAGGCCGTTGCGTTTCTTTGGGCTGCAGAATCCAGGCCAATTTAGCAAGCTATGCTCGCCGACATTATCAACCCTTGCTCAAATATTCCTTGGTTGATATCCTTTCAAATGTGCCAACATCAGTAGGCTACTATGTTCTTTTATTCAGGTGAAGGCCTTTGTTTTAATCCCAATTCTGCCAGAGATGAAGCCATGGTGAGATCATGGATGTCAATCCAGCGGGCCATCTCGAGCGAAACCCCACTAGTAAAGGGATAATACATGTGATGTGGTGGGTGGCAAATTCAGAAGCCTGACCATAGAGGCTGCAGGTACCATGCACATTCCAACCATCTCGCACCATGCGATCTCCACTGAGGATACACTCCTTGAGACTAACCCATATGAAGAACTTGCATTTTGTCTATCTCTGAAGTATAACCCAACATAAGCCTCAATAAACCCAAACCTATCATCCAATTCCATGCCTTCGAGATTACCGTGCCTAGGTTCTTATTGTAGAGTTTTCTTCCAATTATACGAGGAGTGCCGATCGCGAAGTTAGAATAAGGGGGGCATTATAAAACGGGCTAAAAGCAACGAAGTGCCAGACATCTTTTGGCTGAAATTGACCATGGAAAAGGGGTCCGGGAATTGACATTTGTAGGCAGAAGTTGCAGTGTATGTGACAATGCTAGTCCATCACCAAGTGATGCGATCCTCCTGGCCTTTCTCGGAGAGTTGAAAGTCAACCATCCATTCCCTCTCATGAATGGCACCGTGGATAGATCAGTTTTTTTGTTGAATGAGAGTACAAGTGTGGGGGCAATGTCCATGAGAGATTGTCCATGCAGCTAATGGTTCTGAAGGACCAAAGATGGCACCTACATGGATGAGTGACTAGGCGACCGCAAATTCTTACAAATTCTTCAACTTTAGGAATAATGCGGATAAAATAGGTGAACCTAAAATACAACTAGGCGAACAATCCTATATGGCACGATACAGGTGAGATCCTCGCACATTTACAAACTTTCCGAAGCGATTCCACACACTCATAAGTATCCGTTAAACCCTAACCACTTAGCTAGGGTTTCCCAAGAAACTCAAGAGTAACAAGATCTCCTAGAACTCAAAAGGGGGTTCCACTTTTGGTTGGAGAAAATGTAGATCTAGCTGTCATCTTCTAATTTCCTCAAAGGTACGAAAATTTAGTTGGGTTGGGGATCAAATGGAATTGATCTTTGGAGTTACAATAATGGTAGGGAAGATAAATACGGTTAGTTGCAATGGGGAATAAGAAGCTCTTAAATATGAGTCCCACATTTGGACCGACACTGTGCCTATCCAGAAACCGAGGCCAATCCACAGTTTGTCCTTGTTTTGTGCATGATACCTCGAGTATCGACTCGAACAAAGCCAAATAATTCACGTTTCCTAGTTAGTTGCAGTAGTCCAAAGTCAGGGAGAATAAGAAGGTGACATGAGAGAGACTTGTTGCAAGATTTTAGGTAAAGTGAAGACCTAGTATAATCCTCAAGAGTTCAACTAGCATCCATATTAATAGTGTCGATCTTCCTACGACTCAATGAGGTAAAAAAGAAAGCGGAAAATAAACACTAGCCTCTTTTCCCTTACAAGATTGGGGCGGTTTGGGTGTGGGGGCGGGGAGAGGGGAGGCATCCGTTGTTCACCTCTCTCCGCTTAATGAATATGTAATCATAAAGCTTATCAGAACGATTAGTCTTCTAAACATATTTCATCAACACGAAACGCCACTTAGGGATAGAGATGTCCTTTTAGTATCTAACAAAACTTGGTGCGGCGCTCGTCACCGACGTGGATGACAGTGCTCACGTCGAAAAGACGTGCATCAACACAGGTATAAGGAGGTGCGAGTGCCCATCCACATACATCTATGATCCTGCGACTCAAACAATTTAAATCTAGGGCAGCGCCAAGCCAAAACGCTACAGGTCAAGGAACCCAAGGCCGCCGCTTCTTTAGGAGGCAGAAGGTAGGCCAATTGACAAGGCTAATTCTGCCAAAGGAGTCAGCCCTTGCCATCCAAAGGAAGTTACGGCGCAGCTTGTCGATCATCTTGATAGTCCACTCTTGTTAAGCGCACATCGACTTCCGTGATAAAATCTCGCAAGATCATTGTAAGTTTAAACATTTCGTCTAGAATCTCTAGCATAGATATACAAGAGATGTGTGCTGCCTACATGTTGTCCGCAGATTAATTTGTGCTTGGTAGCTAGTTTCAAAAGCTAAGGTTCCAATATAATATGATATATCCTCTTGGCGATCAACACCATGTAGTAGTCACTATGCATGTCCCCTGCATGCAACCCTTTCTGGATTTTGCAGAACTACAGGAACTGATCATCAAAGATTAAACAATCGTGGGGTTCACCTTTACATCGAAGTTTCAACCCTAAATTTGTGTTTTTTTTGGCGAATTCAGACTTTCAGTAGGTATTGAACTTTAATTTTCAGTAACATAAACTGATCGATGACACACATGAAAATGATCCAAATCCAAATAAATTAGATCTTGTTAGCAAAATTTCCTCACAATTTGTTTGGTTTTCAGCCAAATATACTTTTCGCCAAAGATCATCAAGACTGCAGATTTTTTTCTTCCAAAATATCTCCGAAACTAAAAAAAAACGCACACTTAGCAAAAATTAGAAAGTTTTTGTAGGAGTAGTGTAGTTTCTATCGCAGCATGCATTACATTTATCGACGACATTATCCTAATTAAATCGCACCATGATGCGTATGCTGAGAAGCTAATCCCTTAGTTATATACTAAGGTACATAGAAAGCTACTACCTCTGTTCCGAAATATAAGATGTTTTATCCTTTTCTCATTTAAATGTATCTAGACACGTTTTAGAGTGTTAATTCACTCATTTCAATCTTTATGTAGTCTAAACTGAATATCTAAAACATCTTAATTATAATTTGGAACGGAGAAAGTACGAATAAGACGATCCTTTTTTGTGTTATCTAACTTAATTATGGGTGGCCAAATTGGCCAGGCCAGGTTCCCGTTTGACTTCCCAGCCGGTCAAAAAAATGTTACTACTACCCAGTTTTTTTTGTTTTGTTTGCCAAGGCTTGACTTTAACAAAGACAAGCGACCATATCTATGTGAAGTTTTAGTTATAAATTTTTTTCTTGCATCACACCAAACAGTCCAGACTAGTCTCATTTCGGCAAAGCAAACTCTGACAAAAATGTACACTAGCTACCAATAAACTAGCAATCTAAAGGCAGTCAATGGCAGCGCTCGCAACAGGGAGTCGACGTACTGATTAAAACTACAAAAGATGTCCTTGAAAACTGCACACAGAAAATGCGATGCCAAGAAAAATCTTCTTTTTTGGAGAAAAGAATGATCACATGAACAAAAACTAACTGAATTTTTTCATAAAGTGGCATGCATCCATGACCTATATGAATTGCAGGAGATGATGGCATGAAATTCCGGCCAGTCGATGAATGGATCGGACGAGGAATATTTGCTTTTTGCATCAAATGATTATAACCGATCCGTCCGGTTCACACCAATCATAAGGTAGCTCTAGCTGTCCACTGATCCATGTGTGATAGATCTGACCTTAGTTTTAGCATGGGAAAAAGGTATAAGACAGGAAGAGAAATCCCAACAGAATGATCACTCACTTTGAGCCACATATTCGTCTCCTTTGAAAACATTAACATCATTAAAGATGAACTTAATATGTAGTGTACTATGGCGGGCTCGAAGGTGGCATGCTTATTATGTGTACTCGAATTCGACGCTTCTACAGTGCAACTGTCACTTTTGGTGCTATCTAAATATTCGAGCCACAATTCTCCTGCCTTCAGCATTATACGATGCACACAGTTAACCCTACAATTACGAAACGTTTTCCTCCCACGAGAAGAAGATGCGGCTAGATATAGGGTTCCACCCTACCCGTCGCCGCCGTCCATGGACGTGAATCGATGGGTTCCCGCCTCCTTTGCTTGCCGCTCCGACAGCGAGAGGAGGTGAGGATCTCGGACGTGCACTCAACAATATAGTCAGGTCTGTAAAGTTAAGAGTTCTATCAACCATCAGCGATTTTATGGTGGCAAGGATAACATTGTGGTGGCTATGATGCCATGCTTATTACGTGTACTCTAATTCAACGCTTCTACAGTGCAACTGCCACTTTTGGTGCTATCCAAATATTAGAATCACAGTTCTCTCAGCTTCTTCATCATAGGATGCACACAATTAACCATAATAATTTAGTACAACTTACATAAAATACTAATGCTGAAAGCATCAAATTACATAAGAGAAATATACAAGTAAATATTGTGACGCCGATGGAGCTTTGGCGGAACAATAGGCCACTGTGGTCTCGCGACAGTTTGTTTCTTCTTCATCTGACAAAACGCTATCGCGCTCGCTGGAGCGCATACACTTAAAGCAATGTAGCCACGTATAAATTGAGTACAAACGTGTGAAACCAAGAGATTTTGACATGTTGGACAAGAGACTATTAAGCTCGATTTAGTGTGCGTGGTAATCGAATGATGCAGGTAGCTGCAGTCACCATCAGAGGGAATCTGTGTGTTCTTTGGTAGATCTGCTTTTGCTAACTCCAATGCAGGCTAGCCTATAGCGGTATAGCCTAGCTATTCTCCTCTTCAGGAGGGAGGGAGGAGGAGGGAATAAAGCGGCCGATGCAAAATATCACATCAAAGAAAGAGAAAGAGAAGCCCCTGTTCCCCCTGGCCCCACACCCTATCCATCTAGACAGATCATACACAATCATGCAAGCATCTCCTCCCATCTCTCTCTCTCTCTAAGATGTGAGCATGAGCATCACCAAGTGTTGGAGAGAGAGAGCGAGAGAGTGATCGATCGAGACAGTGTGCTGACAAAAGCCGTGGGGCTCTCGAAGTTTTGCTACCTCCAGTGCACATGTTTGTACCTCGAGGACATGAAATGGTAGGTTCTCTCACATTACCGAGACATTAGAACTCTGCCCAAAGCATGGCAATTGGCCACCACCCTTTGCATAGACAATCCATTTTAGAAGGTGCTCCTATTGGGGCCACGTGACCCCAAAGTTCACTGAATCATTCATCTAAGAAACTATCCGGCACAAAACCAAATTATCACCAAAACTCCATGGAAACCATGTTTAAAAGTTTTAAGAAATTATAAAAAATCTGATATATTAGAAAATGTGATGTTCTATAGAAACGTGAAATTTGAAGTTCAAACTCACAATTTGTTGGGAGGTAAGTAAAAAAATGCATATACTGATGTTTAAAAGTTTGTCACTATTCATTGCTAATTTTTTTCGGACCTCCCAAATGAGTTTGTTTTTTAGCTCGAAATTTACGAACTTGTAGAACATTAATTCCGTACGTACTATATTTTGTTTTCTTTGGGAGGTACGGAAAAACCATGTTTCCTCCGTAGCTTCCACTAATATTTTCTGAAACCACCTAGTGTTCATTAGACATTCTTTAGTTCGTAATAAGGTGATTCTGATGATCTCCCCAATGGTCATTAGCAGTATACAATGTGTATTAGGTCATAAAAAGTGTTTTTGTCAATATTTTCACTAAATTGTTGTCATACTTACACACATGAACACTCTTTCCTTTTAATATTAGATGACATTTTTTACTTTGAATTTTTAAGTATACAACCACTACATACTTACATTCACTTTTGTTTAAACATGCAAGTGCAAAATTTCTTTTTGGCTCCCGAGGTCCAGTGGTCCCTTTATTTTTTCTAAATTCAAAAACTATATTTCCAAGTTTTTAAAAAAATTATTTTTATGTAGTCAATTATGTATCATACAAGCATGCAAAAACTGCAGCGCTAAACTCTCTGACTTCCAGTCTACAAATAAATGGGAATATCTGATAAATTTTAGAATTTTGAAAATATGTACTATTCCATATACTTTGGGTTCATACCTCTTTCATTATTTTATGCTTGAAATAGAAAATATTTAAAATTGATATTTTCACATTTGTAGGATATATCATTAAGTACATCCAATTTTTTTTATAATTTTAAAAACTTATAAAAAATGTTTTGAACTAAAAAACATAGAGATCACTCGTGCTCTGGAGCCAGAAATCCCTACTCCATGCAAGTGCATAATCTTAATATCGTGAAACAATTTTGTCATGATAGTTACAATTCTATATATTTGACTGACCTGGATATTTTTATATCAATCTGAACCACAAATGGACCAAACGTGTGCTTTGTTCGATTGACATGGGAGGCGACCCTAGTACCCAAACCCTAGGAGTTTAACCACCATGGCCCGACGATTGTCACAATGGTGGGCATGAATAGAAGGAAACTGCCAATGATCTTCCTCTGGGTGGGTCATTAGATCAACCCGTGTGTGGTTAGGCGACAAGGGCTGCCAGCTCGTGAGTTTTGCCACATTTCTCCTTGATCTAGAGCGTGTTGGCGGTGGCACGTCCAACATCATCGCACATGCGGATATCCCTTCTTGAATTGTCTACGAGTATCATACTTTTTGTTGATCCAGTGTTGTTTTTGTTGGTGGTTTGTCCTCGGCAATAGGTTGAGATAGATGTTGGAGAAGACATAATGGCAATTGGCGACGCCAGTTCAAGTAGATAGCTAACCTTAGGTTTTTCTTTTTTAAAATTTTGTAAGAGGATATGTTCGGCATTTATGTTCCGATACGATTGTGTGCATTCGTGGATACAAAAAAACAGAGGCCTTGTTTCTTTTTTTCGAGAAAAAAGTTCTGAGAAGTCCATAGTGGTAACCATGGGAAAGCTCATTTGGTTAACGCAATCTTCCAATCTATATACCGTTGCCGAGCTTCCAAGTACGACAAACCAGTCAAAAAGATGGCAATGGATCAAGGCCAAATTACAGGTGAAGCATACGGCAAGGCTGCCTATACGCGGCTAGCTAGCTGCATGGAGCACAGAAACCCATGCATCGCATGCATGTCTTTGCCGGCCGGTGAATGCGGCTGTCAGACAGCACAGATCACAGATCACAGATGCTTGCGACAAAAAAAGAAAGCGCAACGAAATAATCCTTCTTTTTTTAAACCTCTCCATTCTTCTTCTCCGAATCAGTTGAACAGTGTTAAAGCAGCAGCAGAAGCAGAAGCAGCTTCAGCTTGAAGCTAGGCTAGCCGGTCCCTGTTGTCCAGTCAGATCCTGTCATGTGATCTTTGCGAGCGTGTTTGATTTCGTCAGAACGTGATATGGAAGTGCAATCTAGGTGCTTTTGACCCACTAGTGCTACTGGTACTGCTCTCCAGGCCGGTGGAGACTACTGTGTCCTCCAACTTTTGTCGGAAATTTATGAAATTCTCGTGTGAGTGTGAGAAATGTGTGTCTCGAAAATGACGGCGCAAATTCAAACATTTCTTGTGTTATGGGCGTGCCCTCGAAATGGATAAATATAGACATATTAGCTGATTGTGTTAGGGATCACGGGTTAAACTTTGTTGCGATAACTGAAAACGGCCGGGTCCTTCACTTCCAGGAGCATTCTTCGATACCTTTCGCGTGGTTTCACATGACATTGTTTACCGCCTCGGGACATTTTGGTTGGTGTACGATCCGCCTCCATGAGCTTGTTGGCAATCTCAGATAAGAGTGTTCATATAATATTCCATCTTCGCAATAATGCCGATAAGTTCAAATGAAGTTTATTTTTATCTAAGATGAACTCAAATCATCGTTCCTAACTTTTATCGCGATGATTCCTACCCAATGCTGATTCCTACCCAATGCTCATGGTGGTGTGGGGGATTAGCTATAGATTCGACAATCGATTCTTGTTCAATGTTATCATCGACAATTTGGACTTAAGGGAGATTAGTCTGAAGGGTCGTCAAATAATAATCTAGACATGAGTCACATGACTTTTTTTTTCGAAACCGAGGCAAAAGCTTTGCCTCACCGTTTATTAAGCAGAAGGTGCCCGGTTTATTATGGAAGAAACCGGGCAAAAACCATAAAACAACACGACACAACCCATGGGGCGAAGCCCCACAACCTCGAGAAATCACGACGCCGCATGACGCGGCCACCCACAGCCCAAGCTGCACCAGGTAAGCCGCTCGCAGACCACGGCCGCCGAACCAACATCCGGGGCCGCCGGCCCGGCCTAAAAGACAACCGCTGCTGCCGCTGCCCAAGCAGCCCCGACAGCCTCGCCGCCAGCACCCCCTTTCGGGACCGCCGTCCCGACATAGCACCGCTCGCAACCGAGACACGACGCCGCACGAACCAGCCACCCGCAGCCCAAGCTGCCCAGGGAGAGCTGCTCGCAGACCACGGACGTCGTACCAACATCCGGGCCGCCGCCCCGGCCTAAAAGACTCCCGCCGCAACACAAAGAACCCTCCGGGGAGCTGCGACAGCTCCCCCAACAGCGCAAAGGCAGCGCAGCTCCGACTCTGAGGAAGAGCTAAGAAGGAGAACCAGGCAGGCTGGCGCCGAGGAAACCCGCCGAAAGGAACACCTGTCGCCAGTCATCGTGCACCACCGGGGACCCACCGCAGCAGCTTCGACTTCACAGCAACAAGACATGCCGAGGCAGCCCCAAGGACACACCGGAGAAGAGCCGACTACCGCAGCCAAAGCCACGTCTCCGACCTCGCTCGTCCTCATCATCGTCGCCACAGAAGCCTCAACGCGAACACCTCGGCCTTCCACTGGTCCCTCTTGCCGAAATCCAGCTCCAAAGACGAAGCCCTCAAGAGGGAAACGACGCCGGGGCGCCGTCATCGTCCGACCACAAGGTCAAGAGTTTCCCCCGGAGCTGTACCACCGGTTGGAACGGAGCAAGAGGGGGCTGCAACATATCAGCGATGCCTCCAAGAAGGTAAACGACGGCCACAGCCGCCGCCTTCACTAGCCACGGTACAGACCGGGACGGGGTTTTCACCCCAGCTCCAAGCACACCCTCAGTCGCACCACCGACACCGGCGCCGGCAAGACTCACCAACCACCACCACCAACGCCGGCGCATCATCGGCCCACTGCCCGACCCGACCTGGCCGGCATAGCCTCCACGCCACTGCTCCCAGCACCTCGCCCAACCCACCGCACCCAACCACCACCTGACCATCAGAGAAGAAGGCCCAGAACCATCGATCTTGCACCAGAGCTCTGCACCGCGCGGAGGCATCGGGATGAAGACGGACAGCACCTCCGAGCACCACGCCGGCAGGAGTACTGAAGCCTCCACCTCCGGCCACCGCGCCGCCCCAAAGCAGCCGCGCCGACCGCCGTCAACCACCACGGACCGTCGCCAAAACGGCACCACCTCCACCCGGGGCCGCCGCTCCGGCACACCGCTGCCAGCAGCCACAGCAACGCAGCTCCTCCATGTCCAGCACCCCTCCACCGCGGCAGCAGGACCACCTCCCCCCGTCCACCACCGTCACCACCTCCTCCACGCGCCCCGCAGCTCCTCCGTGGACAAGGCCACCGAGCAGCCGCAGCACCTCCACGACCACCTCCGCAGCCCTCAACGCCGGCTGCCTCCACCTCCGCCGTGGCGGCCATCACGCACGCGGACGGCCACCGCGGCGCCAGCACCGAGCGCCGCCATGCGCGACCTCCAGAGGCCCCCGTCCCCGCGCGAGGAGATGGCCCTCGGGGTTCGCCTCCAGCCCCTCCATCCTTGACGGCCGGGGCGCCGCCACCACCGCCGGCGCCGGCAGCGGCAGCGGCCTAGGAGGCCCGAAGCCGTGGCCGCGCGAGCTGTGAATAGGGAGCCTCCGGAGCCCCCCGCGCGAGGGGCCCGGGAGGAAGGGGAGGAGGGGAGGGGGGGGGGGGGGAGGGGAGGGAGGGGCGGCGGTGAGAGCCTGGCGGCGGCGGCGCTGTGGTGCGGCGGAACCCTAGAGCGCTCTCGTCACATGACTTATGAAAAGCTAGGCAGAGTCGTCATGACAACTGACTGTGAGGATAATTTTCTTTTAGTCTCGGTTCATGCTTCGGAACGAATCAAAGCCTTGTCGGGTCAGCACCAATAGTCCTGTTAAGTCGCCCGACAAGTTTGAGTTGGGAATTTAGGATGCTTACCGGTGATGCTTTTGGTGATATGGTCAAGGAAGTGTGGGGGTAGAGGGCAATCATGTATCTAGACGTGGAACTACAAAGTCTGTTCTCTACGGCGGTTCCTCCTTGGGTGGGCATTGCACACTAGTGTAGTCCATAAAAAGAGGGGGAAAAAACCTGTTCTCCACTATCGACACCGTTGATAAAATCACCGAGAGCTGTGAGCTGACAGATCAGGAGTTTAAGCTTAAAAGGCACTCCAACGAACAAATTGCCAGCTTATATGCAAGGAGGAGTTGAGGTGGTATGAAAAATCAAATGTCCAATTTATCACCAAGGTGAGATAATACGAGATGCATCCAAATGGTTTCTTCCGGGCGACAAAAGGAAGAAGCGTTAAAATTCAAAAAAAAAAAAAAAGGAAGAAGCGTCCAAGACATGGGCTGAACTGAGGGGGAGGCACCTCTAAAGGATTACATCTCCAAAAATTAAAAATTTATTTGGTTCTTCAGAAGGAGCAATGTCTCCTTGCATGAACCAATAACAGAAGACATCCCTGAGAGCGCGGGACCCGAAAACTGCATCCCTACCGCTCCATTTAGAAAAAAAGGGTTGCCAGTTGCTCTGTTCCATTAGCTGAGCACCCGGGTCGGACTGCGTTGCCAGTTGAGTTGTGCCATTGTTTCTGGCACATGATTAAGAGCAACTTACTTGAATTGTTTAATCATCTTCATGCCAAGAACCTTCAACAGTTCAGACTCAACTTTGGTGGAATCATTTGTTACCTAAGTTACAGGAGGCTAGTCGGATACATCAACAACGAGTGATCTGAATCCAGTTTCAAAATTTTCACAGAAGTTGCCAATAGCTGACCATGTTGGTTTATCCCACCCAGGCGACATTTTTGTGAAATTGTGGTATGAAAAAACGTGTCTCGAAACGGAAGGATGCAAATTCAAATGTTCCTTGAGGTCCAGACGTGCCTTCAAGTGGTGATGCCAATCCGGTGCATTTTAAAGGAAAAAACGAATGCAGATTGCGAACAACTGTCCAGCCGCAGATTCAACTGATGAAGCTACTGCAAAGACACGGCAGCAGGCAGTAAACTGTAAGAGATGCTACTATTTACTGTACTTGTTAAATCCGCCATTAAATCTTCTCTTTTACATTACTTATTATTACACTGCAGATATATAAATGGGGGAAAACCTTGCATTCTGATGCTAAACGATAGTATCTGGACTGCATATTCAAGAACTGTACATACCTCAAGACCGGGCTACTTCGCATCCCCAGAAGGCCAGAACAACCTGATGGGAGCTCCAACTACAATCATAGAACAGGCGGGCTTGGTCGAGTTTCAAGGACACCACCTGCCATCAGAGGCCTATCATATTACATATCTCTCAGCTGGCACAAATCAATCACCAAATGCAAAGTGTCTCCCACTCCCGCTAGTATCGCGGTGACGAATCACCAGTATAGTAATACCGTCATCATATTCACAACAACACAGGGTATTGAGACGCTGGACTGTCCAACTGATCGGGGATTTCGTTTTCTTGGACCTGTTCAGGGGCCTGGGGTAGGACCTGGGCCGAGGCGGCCTGCACCCGAGAATGGGATTCCTGTTCCTCTTGCTGCTGAACCAGGAATCTGCTCATCCGCTCCAGCAGCTGTACTGCCTTCCTCTTCCCCTCTCTGTGCCGTTCAGTGCCAGCTCCCGCAACGGGACCATGATCCCACACTCATGCGCACGAGTTAAATGTACAGGCTGTTGTTCGCCAATGCACAAATGCAGCATCACTGCTGCAGCATTCTCCCTGTTTCTCGGTGACCCGTTTCCGATCAGCTCCACAAGCGCAGGGATAGGCTCTGCTGCCCCGATGGCTGCCTTCCCCTCTTGGTGGCTGGATAGTATCGAGAGTATCGCCATGGCCTCGTCCATGAGAGCTCCTGTGGGGTTAGTCACTAGACCCATGATGAGTGGCACAAGGCCAGCTCGTATCGCACGTCCTTTGTTTCCTTGGTATATGCACAAGTTAAATAGGGCTGCTGCTGCGTCCTTCTTACCCCGCTGGCTGCCTTCGCTTAGCAACACTACAAGGGCCGGGATAGCTCCTGTTCCCCCAATTTGTACTTTGTATTCATCAATCACAGAGAGGCTAAAAAGTGTTGCCGCGGCATTTTCCCGGGCCTCCATGCTGCCATTCTTCAGTACATGCACAACACTGGGCACAGCACCAGAGGACATGATGCTTGCCTTGTTATCCTCGTGTATGGAGAGGTTCAGTAGTGCTGTAACAGCATGTTCCTGAGTCCGTAAGTCAGATGACGACAGCAGACTCAATAGCAAGGGAATTGCACCAGCCTCAGCAATGCAAAGTCGATTGTGTGCATTCCGCTTTGCTAGGAGGCGAAGCTCTGCAGCCGCTGACCTCTGCTCCTCAGGGTCTGGAGAGCATAACTTGGATAAAAGACCATCAATGTTAGCACGTTCGCTTGAAGAGCATGCCGACGTCGGCTTGTTAGGCTGGGATGAGCGCTTGGGCGGTTCAATCCCGTTGGTTTCACACCACTGCGAGATGAGACTTCTAAGGACATAGTTTGGTGTCAATGTCGTGTTTGCCATCCTTTGTTGTGTAGTTGGGCAAGTATGATGCCCAGATGCTAGCCATTTCTCGATGCACATCCGTTCATAGGTCTACAAATTCATGGATAAGAGAATTAGGTCAGCATATGTACTGAAGTTGGATCAGACTTTTGGAATTCAGGTTGACGAAATTTAATTCACCTGGCCAGTAGCAACAATAACAGGATCTTTCATCAGCTCGAGGGAAATTGGACATCGGAATTCATCAGGAACTATTATAGATTTCTGCTCCCCATTGGAATCCATTGCTTTGGAAGTCATCGGAGGTGAAGTCATCGGAGGCCCCATCTCAGGGTTGTGAGTTTGCACGAAGTCCTTGATTTTCTTCAGTAGCATTGACATTTTCTCAATGTGCTCTCCTGGATCCTGGCCACCACCGGATGCCACCATCTCATGCAGAGCGAGTGATTCTTGTGTGAGATCAGTGATAGTTATCAGGTGAAGCTTTTCTGACAACCTTTCAAGGATAGCCAGTTCTGCACTTGGGTCATAGGTCTTGTCATATAGAGACATTAGGTCATTGTGGAACTCATCATCAGGCATATCAACCCGTTCTTTTGCTCTTTTGAGCTGTGTATGCACTAACTGAACCTGGAGAGAATATTCAAGTATCACTAAAACTGGAGTTCAGTACTTAGGAAAGATTGCAGAGAGATTATGTTCAGTTGTGTCATCGATGTTACCTGCTCTCTAACTTCATCTGATATATCCAGTTCATTGTACGGAAAGTCACACAAAGCTTGCTCCAACAGAGCAATTACTTCCTGAAATTTCGTCATTACACTGTCCCTCTCAAAAACCTGCAAGCACATACAAAGAAGTTACTTTATCTATATACCTGGTTGGGACGAAGCAAGACCAAAGTGGGAAGTTTTTTAGTCGGAAAAACTATGGAGCATAAATACAACATGTGTATATCATTTCCACATAAATTTAAATTCAGTCCACAGCTCGAGAAACAAACAAAAATTTAGTGCTGACAATGATAATGAACTGAATTAATAGACCAGTTTAATTTTTGGTACTATCATAAGATCTAGATGGAAATTGGATTTGAAGTTCTACGGAATGGTATATTCATATTTTTCATATGTTCCCGAATTTTTCGATTTGAAAAATTCTTGAGGGTCAACTGGGATAAGGTGCACTACACGTCCCAATGCACGCTGGGGAAAACCATTTGTAAATATGTGAGAAGCCGAAAACATGTTGAAAGCAACAATATGGATCATGGGTGCACAACTGCAAGCCCCCTTGAACATAGTGCGTTCATCCAGCCTGGACTATGGATTCAAGGTGTGGTGGTAAGATTGACAATCCTATGGAGCTCAAAGATTATAGACCCATTGGTCTATGTAACGTTCTGTACAAGGTGGTGTCCAAATGTCTTGTCAACAGATTGAGACCTCTGCTTGGCGAGGTTATTTCGGAGAACCAAAGTGCGTTTATTCCTGGCCGTATGATTACTGATAATGCACTCTTAGCCTTTGAGTGCATGCACTACATGGAGCACGGTGCTCCTATGGATTCCTCGGTTTGTGCTTTTAAGCTAGATCTATCAAAAGCTTACGACAGAGTGGACTGGGGATTTCTGGAGAATACATTGCTGAAAATGGGGTTTTCTCACCGGTGGGTACAGTGGATCATGGCATGTGTTACCACGGTGAAATATTCGATCAAATTCAATGGAACCTTATTGGAAGCTTTCTCTCCTTCTCGAGGCCTTAGGCAGGGAGACCCTCTCTCTCCCTTCCTCTTTTTGTTCGTGGCAGATGGTTTATCTAATCTTCTCCAACATGAAGTTATGTTAAATAACTTGTCTCCTATCAAGGTGTGTCGTCGTGCCCCTGGAATTTCTCATTTATTATTTGCAGATGATACATTGCTGTTCTTCAAAGCCACAGAGGAACAGGCTTTGTGTGTCAAGAACACCTTGGAAGTGTATGCTACTGGCACAGGTCAGCTCCTAAATCCATCCAAATGTTCAATCCTATTTAGTGCACGGTGCCCACAACCAGTCCAGTACTCTATTCGATCTATTCTAGATGTGGAGAAGCCGGAGTTTGAGGATAAATATCTCGGTCTGCCTACTCCAGAGGGTGGCATGCATAAGGGTAAATTTGATAGTTTGCAAGCACGGCTTGCCAAAAGGTTGATTGATTTGGGTGATAGTATATTGGCCCAAAGTGGAAAGGAGGTCTTTATCAAGGCAGTAGCTCAAGCTATTCCAACTCATATTATGTCGGTGTTCAAGCTTCCTATCTCTGTGTGTGATGCATTGACAAAGCTCATTAGAGATTTCTGGTGGGGAGTAGAAAATGGAAAAAGGAAGATGCATTGGGTGAGTTGGGCTCGTCTGAATAGAGCCAAGGACCAAGGGGGACTTGGTTTTCGTGACATGCGACTATTTAATCAAGCTATGTTGGCTAGGCAGGCTTGGCGGTTATTGGAATTTCCAAACAGCCTGTGTGCACGTGTTTTGAAGGCTAAGTATTACCCCAACGGTAATCTCTATGACACTGTTTTCTCGGGTAATCCGTCATCTACCTGGACGGCGATCTCGTTTGGCTTAGATTTATTGAAACATGGTTTAATATGGAGAATTGGTAATGGCGAAAATATCAGAGTCTGGCGTGACAATTGGATTCCCCGTGAGGACTGTTGTAAAGTGTTGTCTCCCAGAGGTAATAGCCGGATTCGAAGGGTCTCTGAACTCTTAACAGCTGACGGTGTCTGGAATGAGGGTCTGGTTCGCCGCACCTTTCTGTCTATAGATGCTACCGCAATCCTTCGAATCAAACTATCGTCGAGACGCGACTTGGATGTCCTGGCGTGGCTACCAGAGCGGCTGGGTATTTTTACTGTACGAAGTGCGTACCGGATGGCTCTCCGTTTGCATGAAGGGCAGCATATGATTCCAACGTCCAGTTTGATCCCTGATGGACGTCTACCATGCTGGCCCAAGATTTGGCGTGCTGCCGTTCCCCCAAAAGTTTGTTGTTTTGCGTGGAAGGCAGCTTCTGAGGCCCTAGCTACGGAGGGGAACAAGCTATATCGACATATACCAGTGAATGGAGGTTGCAATGTTTGTGGTGCGATGCTAGAGGATGTGAAGCATGCACTCTTTGAATGTCCACACGCCCGGAACCTGTGGATAGAGATGAGGAATTATTGGCAATTGCCCTGCGATGAGCTCTTGTCTAGTTCCCCGGTCAAATGGTTTCAGAAGATTGTGGACTCGACACCGGCTAATATGGTGGCGAATTTCCTGCTTGTCACTTGGAGGATCTGGTACTGCAGGAACGAATACACACATCAAAAACCGCTACCCTCGGTTACCAGTTCGAGGATTTTCCTCGTGGGATATCGGAACCTGCTACGTGAGATTAAAGTTCAGCCCACCTCAGCCATTGTCAAAGGCAAAGGTCCTATGCTTGTGTTGGATACTATTCCAGACAAGGCATCCTCAAACTCTCCTGTCAAGGTGTGGTGTAAGCCTGATACTGGATGGATCAAACTGTCTATTGATGGTTCTCTCTCAACCAGCGATGGAAGAGCTGGTACTGGCATGATTTTGAGGCGAGATGATGGTTCAGTTATTTTTATGGCTTGTCGTGCACTGTTAAACTGCAGTGATGCCCTGGAAGCGGAGTTGGAAGCTTGTCTAGAGGGTCTAAAGCTATCGAGCAGCATTCCCAGCTTCCTTTGATTATCGAAACAGACTCGTCACTCCTGGTTGATGCTGTCAAGTCATTGGTTGATGATCGCTCGAATTTTCATGTACTAGTTAATGATATCAGACGGCTAGTTTCTTTAGATAGTTGTTGCTTAGTTACTAAAGCTAGTCGTACTCAGGTCAGGGTTAGTGATGCCCTAGCAAAGTTTGCTAGGACACAGGATAGAACTATGACATGGTTAGGGTCAGGTCCGGACTGTGCTCTTCGGATGCTTGACCTCGACAACTCTGTAACCCTCCCTGTTGACTAATAATAGTATTTCACCCGCAAAAAAAAAAAATATGGCTCGCGAGAAGGAATAGAATAAAATTAAGGAGGAGCAGAAGTAAGAAAGGCCAGTTGCCCAGTTCAGCACTATTACAACGTAATATGGGGCAACAATGCAAAGTGTGGCGCATTTTATGAAAAAATTCACAAGAGGCTGCCGTCACATATATATATATATATATATATTTTTTTTTTGCTTAACGATCTGACCCCTTCTCCAGAAGCAACAAATTTGTTATTTACTCTAGTTTTGCAGCCATTGACCTTTCTCATTGGTGTTTGATAATTTGTTGTATTTCCTCACAATATTCAATGTTATCTATTGTTCTTGGCAAGAATTTGGGCCTTCAGCATTCAGACAATAGCAAGTACATAAGCATTATGGCCGCTTCATAAAAGTCCAAATTGCTTGATTGATTCTTCGGGCAAATGAACGGTTGCCAGACTATCAGAAAAACTTGCGCGCCATTTGGTTTGAAGGAACTTCGTAGTTATTTCATGGGATACTCAATCCCATAGGAACAATTTACTTTGGCCTGTTGGGACGGAGGAAAAAAGCAGTAATCAAATTCCTGCGGAACACTGCTCCTATTCTACGATTTCACAGGAAACTATGAATCCACTCGGACCTCTTGGAAATTTTCCTGCGGATTATCGTGCGTGACACACAGAAAAATGGGACCGGGTCTCAGAGTTGCAACATGGAAGGAGGCCTCCTTCCATTGGACTGATGCTTGCCGTTGCACCAGATCGAGACAGGCAGAGGCGACGACTGAAGGCCTTCATTGTTGAAGTGGATAGGCTGAATGGATGAGAATGTTGAGAAATCGAGGTAGAGATCCGCTGCTTCAGCCGGACTAGCATCAAATCTGTGAGAAAATTATGTGGAATCGAGGGAGCAGTTTCGTGAGGAGCAGGGCCGTATGGGGACCTATGAGTCGATGAGAACGATGACGTCTACCAATTCTTCTCGCATCTAACGGTTCGTGCACCCTTGCGAGCACCTTTCAAATGATCCCGTGTGTCATTGGTTTAAGGCTATCCTGGTAGTGTGCAAAACCATACAGATATCGCTTTAGGATTTATTTCAAATTAATTTTAGGAAGTACAGTTGTGATGCCTTGTTATCAGCCTTTATTAAGATTACTGTAAAAAACCTTCAATAAGACTCCTATGTTTTTCCTAT
This sequence comes from Poa pratensis, assembly GCA_947311845.1. Taxonomy (NCBI): domain Eukaryota; kingdom Viridiplantae; phylum Streptophyta; class Magnoliopsida; order Poales; family Poaceae; genus Poa; species Poa pratensis. The sequence continues at coordinate 20,040,248 of CAMZMU010000116.1, read as the reverse complement.
TTCATTGTTCTAAACGGCTTTTATGAAAAGTTTCAATGTTTCTCAATCCTATCGTTTGTACAAGCATTCATTTCCTCTTCCTGTTCTGTGTGCTGCCTTCCTGAGTTCCAAACGGCCTTAAAATCTGAAAGCAGGTAGGAATTATATATGCTCGTATGGAATGTATTGTGTTCAATAAAACAGAGGGCCTATACTGAACCAAAACCAATCACTACTTGAAAGATTTGAATCCTATCTCAGAATTCCCTATGATTTAACAGGCTAGCTCCATCTGCAGGTCAAACTATTGATTAACAGATCAACTAACGGGTCAAGGCATGATCGCATTAATGTTTAAAGGAAATGAACCACTATATTTGATCAAGACACGCCAAAACGAGCTAGAACATGAAACTCTAGAACTATATGTACCTTGCATATACCCCAAGTTTTGTTACAGAACAGTGAGAGCAATCCAAGATGTAAAAAACAAAGTCCAAAGAACATGTAAAGATTCTAATTTACTAATTTTAGAACGAAGCTGGATTAGCAACACTAAGACAACAGCACTAATACAGAAGGAAGTGCAATAACCTCAGGAAATTAAAACTAGGTTCACACACTATAATTAGATGATACTACTCGTTGGGGTAAAGCAAATTCCGCATATATGCAGATCAAAACTACTATTTTGATGCAAGAATCTAAGCGAATGCCCTGATTTTTCTTATCATAGGATGGATACTAAAGTTAATTGGTTAACACGAAGTAGTACTGCCAAAAGAAGCACTTTTCCATCTCTCTAAATATTCATAATTGCAGCGAATCACGCATCCAATTCGCCCACGGAGGCAAGCCAAGGACGAGGAATCTGACGGAATTAGGAACTGCTCCCGCGTAGGTAGGCAGGTAGGTAGGGAGGTAAACACGTACCAAGGAGATCCTGCTCCCCTCGTGGCCGAGCCGGAGCAGCTCGAGCGCCTTCTCCAGCGCGGCCGCAAGCGGCGCCAGCGCCCGCTCCTCCTCGTCGTCCACCCGCGCGGGGGCGCGCCGGCGTTCCCGGAGCTCCTCGGCGAAGGGGCCGAGGAGGCGAATCCGGCGGGACAGCGCCAGCAGCTGGCGCCGGTACGCGTTCCGGAACTCCCCGGCCGACGCCACGGCCTCCACCGCCGCGGCCACCCGTTCCAGCGCTGACGCCGTCGACGGCCGCGGTGGCCGTGCAGGGGACCGCTGCTCCCCCTCCGCGGCCTTCTCGCGGTCACCGGCCATGGTAGGGACGGGAGGGAAGCAGTAGCAGCCGCCCGCGTGGGGATCGGCCGCTGGCGCTAGTGGCAGGGTGGTAAATACGGGCGAGAACGGTGGCCGGCGGCTTCCGCGTTTCGTCGTCGGCTGAAGTCAGTCAGCGCGTTGCGCTGGCCGGGTCTTCGCTTCTTCCCTTTCTTGCACGGCACAATTTTTCCAACCAAATTTCCATTTTTCCGCTTGTTGATTATCATTGACTAGTTTTATTGTGGAAAATTAGGTGAAAACACACTTTCTCAAGACGTCTGCGACGGTTTCTTTTCTATCAGCCCGGTGGCGGTGGCTTGGCAGAATGATAAACCTGCGGGGTCAAGGGGCAGCGGATTTTAGGTGGACACAATCTGTCATGGCACAACCAATTAGTAGCACACTCATTTGTTGGTCGTAGTCGTTGAGTGAGTTAATTGCAGAAACCTACAACAATTGAGGGTAGGGCTACAAAAAACTACCACTTTATGAATTATTTACAAAAACCACCGTTTTTGGGGTGATGCGCCGCAAGCAGCACTGATTGGCCAGTTGACATGCTCTAAACGAGTTTCTGACGGGCAGGGCCCGCTGTCAGGCTTACGTGGCATGATGAAACGGTCAAGAGGGACACACATTGTACTGCTTATAAATTTTGGGGTTTTTTTTGGAAATATTCGAAGGGACTTAAAACAACCAAAAATATATGCACGGGCTCAGGCACGCAGTCATCTTCCTCGTCTCTGGTAGAGCGCCAACCACCTGCTCTCTCTCATCGCCGCTACTCCGGCCGCTTCGTGCTGCACGCCGGCCGTGCGCCACCTCCGTATCCATGTCGCGCCGGAGAAAGCCCGCTGAGGTCGAGGCCACGATGCGCACTGGTCACCGCCTCCGCCTGGAGCAACGACAACGTGACCGAGGACGCCGCCGCCGTGCCCATGTGGCTCCACAGAATTAGGCGGCACCTAGACGGCTGCCTCGTGGCGAGCACGCGGGGGCACACTGTACGAAGACGGCGCCGCGGTCGACGGCTGCCTCGTGGCGAGCACACGCGGGGGCACGCTGGACGAAGACTGCGTCGAGGTCGACGGCTCCTCGGCGGCTGGCGGATGCCTCGTGGCGAGCCCGTGCTGCCGCATCAGCGCACTCATGCTCGCCGCGGCACGCCATGGTTTTGCTCGCTGACGTCCACGGCGGCGCGCGGCCGCAGCCAGAGCGATGGTGGTCGGAGGCGGCAGAGCAGTAGCGGCGGCGGCGGCGCGAGTATTGGGGGAGAGAGCGGGTCAGGGGAGGAGTTGACCTGCTAATTTACAAAATCGCCCCCGGATGTTTAGAACTTCTCTTACACAAGTCCCTTTTAACTGCCACGTGGACCTGACAGTGGCCCCGCCTGTCATATTCTTACTTAGAGCGTGTCAACTGGCCAATCAGTGTTGTTTGCGACGTATCACCCCGAAAACGGTGGTTTCTGCAAATAATTCATAAAGTGGTAGTTTTTGTATCCCTAGCCCCAATTGTTGTAAGTTTCTGCAATTAACTCTCGTTGAGTTGGTCTAGGTCTAGGTTTAGGTCTAGTCATGCAACAAGATTGATACGAGGATTTCGTTCGGTTAGGATTTAATCACCAACCGATTTGGGTGTTTCATTGGGTTAGAGTGTAATGCCAAATCGATTAGGGATTTTGTTGAATTTAGAACTTAGATTTGAGGTTTTTGGCTTGCTTAATTCATCTATGGCAGATGAGGCAGTTATTTGGGTAATGATGAACACTTTGGCTGTCATGGGGCTAATGCCACTCTACCTAAGTCGTGTGTATATATTTATTGTGCATGCTCTTAGTATTGGCTATTTTTTTAAATAATTCATTTTTTAAATAAATTCGATAAATAATACATATTTTGAGGGAATTTCAGAAATAATACACCCTCGGCTGTGGCTAAGCCGAGCAGGCCCTGTCGGCCTTGTCGTAACCGAGCAGACCTTATCGATCGGTTATGGTATAACCGAGCAGGCACTGCGACGTGCTGTTGGTCAGGTGTGGGCACTTATCGGCCACGCCGCAGCCGATAAGCTAGCTACGCAAGCAGCTGGATCGATTCTGGACAAGTACGTGAACGTGAACAACTAGCTCTACTTGGATCGATCGATCCTCTCGGTGACTCAGCGACGGACGGAAACACGGAAAATCGACATGCGCGTCGGGCTCAGCTCCGCGTCGTCCGGTGTGCATGAAGCCGTACGTGGGAACGACGCCGCACGGGAACCGCCGCGCTTGCCCAGCAGACCGCGAACGACGCCGCACTCGCCTAGCCAAACGGGAACGACGCCGCGGTCGCCCAGCTGCCCGGGAACGGCGCCGCGGCCGGCCGTGCGTGCTAGCCTTAGCCTGACGGACGTGCGTGTAGCTAGCTGGCGTGCGTGCGTGCGCGCTCGCCACAGCCGTGCGTGCTAGCTACACATGCTCCTCCGTGCGCTCTCACCGGGAACGGCTCCGCACGCCGCGGTGCCCTCGGGCGGATGTAGTCGACGGCAGGATTGGCGACCTCCTGACAGCTTCTTTATTCGGCTTCTGTTCTTCAGGTCGCCCGTAGAAGAGGTCGAGGCGTATCTCCCGGACATGATCTTGGAGCTCAGCGAGGCTTGAGGCGACGGTGTCGTCGTCGTGACCGGACAGAGAGCAGCTCGGGGCGAGCTCGTTCCCGTGAAGCAGAGAGGGAAGAGTGGCGCTGAGGTAGGGAACCAAAGGAGTGGAGATAGGGCTAGCTTTAGACATGGCGGCAAGGCTTGCCGTGGTCCATGGCGACGGCCCTCGCGCCACCAACTCTCCACGGCCATGGACGTGATCGAGGTACAGGCGCATGCATCAGTCGTGTTGCCGAGCAGGCCCTATCAGCCACGCCGTGGCCGAGCCGTGTGGTCGGCTCATCTGTCGCCGAGCAGGTGCTCTGCCCACGGCCCACCAGCTCGTCGGCTACGACGCGGCCGACGGGTCCTAACAAGGTGTACCCTCATCAAATCACATAGTTAAGGAACTAGGGTTGAGATTATGGGGAGAGAACGTGGTAGTACTGGTAGTTTCGTCGGCTGACAAGCAAGGCAAAGATTTACCCAGGTTCAGGCCCCTCGGGTGGAGGTAAAGACCCTACTTCCTGCTTGTCTGTTATTGATTGTGGATTATGTGGTTACAAGGTGGCTCCGGCGAGATGACGATCTCGCAAGAGTTTTGGTGGTTCGAGTATGGCTTGGTCCCAGATCGGTACCCCTCCCAGCCTTTAAATAGGCTGGGTCTCGGGAGTTTGTAACCGACCTAGTTTACACGTAAGGAAAGCCTAAACCGACTATGCCTATGTCTAGTCTTGGAGGGTACTCCATCTTCTTGGGCCTCTTGTCTTGGGCTTCGAGTAGGCTCTTCGATATTGGGCCTTAGTCGTCACGTGCACCAGGTACCCTCATGATAGGGTACCCGATATGTATACCCATGTCAGTAGCCCCCGAGTACTTGTCTGACTCGAAGAATCGGGCATGGACTCTTTCGTAAGTGCACGTCATATGCTTTGAATTCTGTATATATAATTTGGAATTCCTGTATGAATAGCACACGTTTGGCTATGTCGAGTATCTCATCGACTGTGTTTTATGATGATCAAGGGATAATAGCTTAGCAGGCCCAGTACACTCGACGGATCGGGACTGGTTAACTACACATTCGGGTAAAACCTTACTAGCTTTCAATCAAACTCGAGTCCCCGGACTCGAATCTGGAACAAACTGGTCAGATTCGACTAGGCCGCTGAGGTCTTACTGAGTCGATCTGCAGTATAACTTTGAATTTTACCCAACGCGTCCGTCGGGATTTTTCATCATGTCTGCTGACACGGAAAGTATAAGGATTGACGTTGCTGGAACGGTCCTTAGCCCAGCTCGAAAGTTCGGCGGGTCTTACCTTTGCACTATGCGTGCAGCATCCGAGGTATTTGCGACGGACGCAACTCGGGAATGTTTCGAGTATGATTTCTGAACTTTGTTGGACGAGTCATGCCCTTTGTCGACTGATATTTGCTGTTATGCTATCGGGTGCGCGACAGCGCTCCCGATGGGAGTAGCCCCCGAGATTGTGCTTTATTGCTTTGCAATGGAGGATAATCTCAAAAACTCTTCTTACTCTGCATATGTTAATCGAAGAAATTTGTGCCATAATTCTATCGGGTGCACGACAGTGCTCCCGATGGGAGTAGCCCCCGAGATTATGCTGTATTACTTGTAAATGGAGGATAATCTCAATCATTGTCCTAAGCATCTTCAGTCGAAGAATTTTTTGAACACGCTCCCGATGGGAGTAATATGACTTAGTCGAAGGAACGGTCGAGTGACCAATTTTGCCTTAAGAAAGTTTTGTCACACCCGAACTAATCAGGGCAATCGAGTGACCAATATGCGTTGAGCATACTCGAACGTATTTTCTGAACAGATGCTTCAATGACGTCAGGGATGACGTTTATTTCGACTGCGATTTCTGACACGCGTGGCGTGCGTTATGCTGCGATTGATGGGACGTGACACGTAGGTGGGCCCATTTGTGCAGAGCTGACCGAAGACGGTGCCGTTTGGACTTGATTTGACTATACGGGCCCACTTTTTCCGCAAGCGTGATGATGGCTCCTCTTTTTACGTGCGTAGTGGGCGGAGTGGCCGGCGACGGTTGCCCTCCGCGTTTGCCACGTGTACGGTCAGATTGCGTGCGTAACGCACGATTTGGATCTGAATGGCTGTGATTGCTTTTGTCTTGTGGTAAATAGGGGAACGGCGCTGGCATTTTTTTTTACCTGCCATTTGCTCTGCGCGCCGCCCCTGTTCCATCGTCTTCCTCGCGCTCTGCCTCCATTGCTCCTGCTAAAGCTTTGCGCGCTCTCCCACCTGCTCGTTGACGATGAAGAAAGCGGCGGGCAACAAGCGCTCCGCCTCGACTGCTGCCGCCGCGCCCGATGCGGCGGCGAAGAAGGGGAAGAAGACTGCGGCTAGCACATCTGCGGCCGCCGTCGACCTCAAGAAGACCAATGGGGATTGGATGAAATCCACCCTGAAGGATGCGCAGCTGGACAAGCTGCGCGAGGAAGGATTGCTGCCACCTTCCGACCACTCCTCGTCCGCGCACCTTCGCCCAAGGAGGTACTTCCCGAGCCTCGCGCTAACGAGCGCGTCTGTTTCGCGGAGTTTTTGCCTAGGGGTTTCTCGCTCCCCCTCCATGATTTTGTGCGAGGTTTGCTTTTTGCCTACGGGGTGCAGATCCATGATCTCACCCCGAACGGTATTCTGCACATTGCGTGTTTCATCACGCTGTGCGAGTGTTTTTTGGGTGTTGCTCCGAGTTGGGCATTATGGAAGTCCATCTTCATGGTCCGGCCAAACAACCGAGGTGGCCGAACCTATCCAGTCGGAGGCCTGCAGATCCAAGTGCGCAGCGACACCCGGTACTTCGCCCTGAAGCCAGTCGACTCGGCGCAGGGGTGGAGGAAGAGGTGGTTCTATGTGCAAGTGGACCAAAATGTGGCCCCAGCATTTTCGACTGCTGGTATAGCCGCTAGGACGAAAGCCTGGACCATGAGCTTTCGACTGAAGAAGTGGCGGAAGCAGCGCCTATGCTGGAGACAATTGGAGGGCTCCTGAACAGCATCACGGGTGTGCATCTGATTGCCACCTTTGTGAAGAGGCGGGTATGGCCACTCCGCGCTCGTGCCCACCCAATGTGGGAGTACGAAGGTCCCCTCGACTCCACTCGAATGAGCAAGGAGGAGCTGTCGAGGAGTGAACTGGTGACACATGTGCGGTCCATCACCAGTACAAAACAGAGCGAGCCCTGCAACGTCGACTGCCCAGTCGATCCTTATGGGGCTGAAAAGCCTTTGCCAGAGGTTAGTGAATCTTTCGAGTATATGATCTTCTGTTTTTGTTATCCTTCTGTGCATCTTTTTGACTTTCGACTGCTATATCTTGTATGCAGGGCCACTCGACTACCTCCACTCTTCCTCCTCTTCCCGAAGATGGGCCAACTTATGAAACAGAGGTGACAGTAGAAGCGAAGGAGGGGATGAATCGCCTTTACCTTCGGCTACCACTTCACCCACAGAAGAGGTTGAAGAGGAAGGGGTAGAGGAAGCACAGGGCAAGGAGCCTGCCGCGAGTGAGGATGTTAGCGAGGTTCCTCTTCGCAAGCGCCGTCGGGCAGCCCAAGTTTTGTCTTCTTCCACGAGCTCACCCGCGAGGGAATCGGATGTGAGGGATGATGGAAACTCAGCTCCGTCTCCTACGACCACAGCTGCTCCCTTGGACGTGAGTCCTTTGAGCTCGGCTCCTCCTCCTCCTCAGTCGGTGGGCAGCTACCTTTTGGAGGCCCAAACTTTGACGAGCTCGACACTGAGGATGAAGAAGAGCACAGGTTTGCTCCTTTTTGCACTTAATAATATTTTTTGTGAGTTATGTACTTTTGCTTATGTTGTATGCCTTTCGGTCACTTGTAGTGCCGAGACTGTGCGACCTCCAACTCCTCCAACCGTGAGAGCCTCGACTCCAGATCAGCCTGAAGCCTCTCCTGTTGCGGCTGAGGTTGTGAAAACAATAGCCACGACCACTTCCATTGAGGCTGCCAATATTGCGAGTACATCGACTCCGCAAATTGGAACTTCTGCTGCCAAGCCCGCGCCTTGGATTGAACACGTAAGTGTCTTTTTGTCGAGTCTTCCTTCTGGACCTATTTGTGTATAGCTTATGTTGGTTTCGTGTGCGTGCAGCCCTTCTACCTCAACCTGGTGGAATCAGGTAAAGCATTTGTCCAGGTTGAACAGGAGAGGGATAATCTGCGCGCTGTTATGGAGCAGCTCACCCGTAAGTATCTTGGGTTTCTGTAAGTCTTTGCCTTGTCGATTGTGAATGACATCTGCCCATCTATCTCAGGTGACAAGGCAACGCTGAATCTCGGGTTAAAGAGTTAGAAGAGACACTCGCCAAGGAGCGCGAGGAGTCGAAGAAGGCCTTGGATGATGCCAAGGACTCCGCCGCTTTGCGCGAGAAGAATTATGCTGAGCGCCTGGCGAGCCTCACCCGAGACGTAGGCGGTGAGTCGAGCCTTTCACTTTTTGCCTACTTCTTTTGCCACTGAATAGTATGTAACATTTTTGTTACTTCTGCTTTTTTGAAGGAGCTGTTGGGGCATCGACACCTGTAGATCAACCGAGTGTCGATTTGTCCCTTGACCGCGCAATCGGCGACCTGGATGTCGTCTCTACCCAAGCCAAGGACGCACTCGCCAAATCTACGAGCACGCTCGGCGCCGTGTTCAAGGATGTGTTCCCCTCCAGCCAACCTCCTTCGACTGTGGATGGCTTCGCAGACGTCCTGGGCCCGGGAACTTCGACTATGACGAACTTTGCTCGCGCTTTGACGGTACGCGGCTCAGAGACCACCCTCAAACTCCTTTTAGGTCATGGGATAGAGGGTGACTTCGAAGCCGCTCTGTCTGCTTTCCCTCGTAAGCCTGGCGGGAAATTGGTGTCCCTAAAGCATTTGAACGAGCCAGCCGCAAAGTTGGCTGAAACTTTTATGGCCACCATGGAGCGCCGGGCAGAAGAGGTCGCCGCTCGTGCGAGTAGGGCTAGGTCAGAGTCAATGTCTGAGAAGTAGGGCAGCCGCGCCTTTGATGTCTTGTAATTAAACTTATGACCATGCGAGTATGCATGTGCTTTTGCTACCTTTGTATGAATTTATGTTCCTCGTTATGATTCTGTTTGTAAAGCTGTATGTTGTTGCTCGTCTGAGCTTTGTGACTAGTTTCTCATGAAACTTTTATGATGCTTGGAACAGAAACGGCCAGCCGCCACTCATCCAGTTCGTCGCGGCATCATACCCCTTCTCGATCTCGAGCTCAGGCGTCAAATGATGCCGCGGTAATACGTTATATGAAGGCTCGACTTGCGAAACAGGAGCAGGAACTGGCGAGTGCCCGAAGCGAGCTGGAAAGGATGAGGGCAAGGCCTGCTTTACCCACCCAACGGGAGGAGTATGTGCTTGGCGAGATGGAGATCGTGAACAGACAGCTCGAGTGTAAGCATGACTGCCTTGATCTTATGAGTTCACAGCCTGTTCTTTTTTGTTCACCCAACTTGTGTTGTTGCAGGTTTTGTTCAAGATTTCCAGGCGGAGCAGGCTCGCGTGGATGAGCAGTTGAACATGGCAACTGACGAACCCACGACTGGCCGCCAGCACTTTCGATTGGACAAGCACCGAGCACGCATACTCGCGACTCTGCAAGATCGGGTGTGGCGGAGCACTATGCTTCTTGAATTGTGCAGGTCGGCCTTCAGTCGAATCAACCAGATGGTTTTTCCGACTGGGCCACAACCTCAAGGAATCCACGCGTTGCTCGATCTCTTCCGGTCAACAGGTTCCATTCGAGGCTTCATCACCCAGAAGCTTGTGGACGGTGCCAACGCAACCATGGCATATCTCCGAAGTCAACGTCCAAATTTGCAGCTACGTCCACCCGTGCCTGGATCGTCTTTGTCCCAGTCGAATCTTGACGAAACATTCGATCACGCGAGGACATTGGTTGATTGCTATCAAGCGCAACTTATGGGCCCTGTTCTTCCAGCAAAGGATGAACCAGAAGATTAGGTATTTATTTATAGGGAACAGCCCCCGAGTGTAAATTTGCCACTTAGTACATATTTGTTCACTTGTATGTATGCAGCCCCCGAGTGTATCGAGTGGGTTTATGAAAACAGTTTACATAGATCATGAATTACATAGCCCGAGTGCTCGAGTGAGGTTATGAACTATTATGAGAGTTGAAGTTCAACTTATGCCTGCAGGCTCAGCCCCCGAGTATTCGAGTGTGGCTGGAGTATTGTGTTTGAAAGAGCAAAAAGCTTTTATGTTTTGAGATAACTCAGCCCCCGAGCATACGGTGTGGCTAAGTTTTGTGCTGATAAGCTATGCGAGTAGTAAGCAGGAAAAGTATGAGGAATTTATTGACTATATTCTATTTATGAATGTTAGGCTGCATGCCGCCTCATTAAAAACCTTCCAGTCCCCTTAGGTACCCTGGTAAGGAAAAGAGCGCGTCTGAAACCTGCAGCCATCCGACATATGAGCCTATTACATTATGCGACTGAGCAATCTAAGCATAGAAACGGCGCAGCTGCGCAACGTTCCAAGGATTGTGGGAGAGTTCGCCGGTCTTCGCATGCTTCAGTCTATATGCTCCACCACCTATGACCTCAGTGATGATGAAGGGTCCTTCCCATGGAGAAGCAAGTTTATGCACCTTCTTTTGCTTCAGTCGAAGTACCAAGTCACCCACCCCGAAGGACCTGGTACGCGGTCGACGGCTGTGATAGTTGCGTAGATCTTGCTGGTAGACAGCTATACGTGCTAGCGCTGTGTTGCGTGCTTCTTCGAGCAAGTCGACTGCATCTTCGAGTGCCTCGTCTGCATCTTCTTCATTATATGCTTCGACTCTCGGTGCGTTGAACCTTACGTCGGATGGTAGAATTGCCTCTGCACCGTAGACCATGAAGAATGGAGTGAATTGCGTTGAGGCGTTGCGTGTTGTGCGTAGGCTCCATAGCACAGACGAGAGCTCTTCTACCCAAGCACCCGCAGCCCTTTTGAGTGGCACCAGGAGGCGCTTCTTGATTCCACTTGTCACAAGCCCATTGGCCTTTTCGACTTGGCCGTTTGATTGCGGGTGCGCCACAGATGCATAATTGAGCGTGATATCTTGCTCTTTGCAGAAGGATTTGAACTCCTCAGCCGTGAAGTTCGTACCGTTGTCAGTGATGATGCTATTTGGCACACCAAAGCGGTATATGATGGATTTTATGAAATTGACTGCTGTAGCGGCAGTCGAACTTGTGATGGGTACTGCTTCAATCTGAAAGTGCATGTGTTGACCCATGTGTGGTTTTAGTAATTAATGACAATCCTTATGGACTAATGTTTGCATTGAGATATACTTGTAGATCTTGTCCATAGGAAATGATTGGAGTTCATGTGTTGGACTCTAGAAGATTACATGATAATCAATGCTCTACTCAAGGGTTTATATGAAGAATGGTCATGTGTAGAGAAGATGAAGTGCAAGCTCAATAAATCTCGAAAGATAACATTTGATTGAAGCTTACAAAGGAGACATGAAGACGGAGCTTTGCGAGGCCCTCCCATAAGGAGTATGGGGGAGCATTTGGAGAAGTCTTCATCAAGCATGTGCTAGCAAGCACAATCAAGAAAGGTGTTCCAACTTGAGAGAGTCAAGATCGTCATCATCGAGCTCAAGTGGAATGCGCAAGGCAAATGTATGATCTTGATAGGTTTTCTATTTTACCGGTCTCATGTTGTTAGTAGGAGACCGGTTTTAGGATAGACGGCGTACTATCAAGAGGGGTTCTCAAGTGAGTAACTTGATCGCATCTTTGTGGAGAGCTCATACCTTTGCATACTTGGCATATCATCTTTCTTGGTTCTTATTTGGCTTTTCTCCTTGTTGGGTTTTGGTGCTTATCGTGACCTTCATGACAAGCCCAAGTTCTTCGAAAACGGATTTCTTATAGAAAACTTGTTGCGTTTTCGTGTTGGAAATATTATCGGTCCTCCTTCGAGATAGGGTCCACAACTCTCCATGTGTGGTATCCCCTCTATATTTGTGGCAAAGCTCTTGTCGTTACCTTTCCAACGCAATTGGATTCACCTGTTTGGAGTTCATATGAGAAAGTTATTGCATTTCAAGCTGTGCTGTTTTGTTCCTGCTGTTCAGGCCGGAGTTTCCGGTCACCAGGACCGAGTCTCCGGACTCAGGTTTTTCCTCGAAGAAGCTTAGTTCTTGTTCAGCCCCTGGTGGGGGCCGGAGTTTCCGGCCCAAGGGGCCGGAGTATCCGCCCCGGACCGGAGTTTCCGGTCCCAGGGGGCCGGTGTTTCTGCCTGTGTTTCTCTCATCTGTTAGTTGTTCACCCCCTGGTGGGGCCGGAGTTTCCGGCCTCTATAGGCCGGAGTTTCTGTCTCTTGGACCGGAAACTCCGGTGCAAAACTGGCTGCAGCGGCTCTTTTTCTGGGAGGGGTATAAATACCCCTCCACCTACCTCCAGCCAGTTAGCTGAGCTCAGCAACCTTTGCTTTCTCTCTCCTCCATTGTTGCAAGCTCATTTCCTTGATATCTCCCAATCCCTCCACCCAAACTCTTTGATCTTTGGAGGATTGAAGGAGAAGACCTAGATCTACATTTCCACCAATCAATCTCTTCTCTAAGTGAGGGGACCATAGTGGATCTAGTTCTTGGAGTTCTTGAGTGGTTCTCCTCTTTGTTCTTCCTCTCTTATTCCCCCATAAGCATTTGTTGCTTTGTTGGAATTTGAGAGTGGAGGATTTGAGCACTTATGCTCTTGCCTTTTGCATTTGGTGCATCGGTGTGCTCTCCACGAGGATTCGTGGAAGTTGAAATCTTGTGAACTTGTTACTCTTGGGTCTTCGGCCCTAGACGCCTTGTGGTGGTTGGACCCTTGTGTGGTCACTTGAAGCCGTTCGGGTGCCCCCAATCCCATTGTGGGTTGTGCCTCGGATTGTTGTTGAAAGCCGTTCGGGAGCCCCCAATCCCATTGTGGGTTGTGCCCCGGATTGTTGTTGAAAGGCTCCGGATTCCGCCTCGAAGGAATACCGACAGTGGAAGGTGAACCAAACCTTTGTGGTGCGGTTCATCGGAGAATAGGGTGAGCCTTTCTGGCGTTGAGATCGACCTTTGTGGTGCCTCACACCTCTCCAACAAGATGTACTCCCTTAACAAGGAGGAACTCGGGAATACATCCTCGTCTCTGTGTGCCTCGGTTATTTCTATACCCGAGCCTTTACTTATGCACCTTACTTTGTGATAGCCTTCGTGCTTGAAGTATTCTATATTGCTATCACCTTGTTGCTTGTCTTGCTTAGCATAAGTTGTTGGTGCACATAGGTGAGCCTAGTTTATTTAGGTTGTTGGCTTGTTAATTTAAACACCTAGTTTTATTCCGCAATTAGCAAGCCTAAACCGGAAAAGTTTTAATCGCCTATTCACCCCCCTCTAGGCGACATCATTGTCCTTTCACAATCCACTTGGTGAACTTGTCGACCGCCACCAGAAGGTGAGTATGCCCTCCTGGGAGGATTTTTTTAGTGGCCCAACCATATCGAGCCCCCACTGGCGAAAGGCCAGGCCAATGGTATTGTCTTCAACGCCGATGCGGGTGCGTGCGGCTTTGTGGCGAATTTTTGGCAGCCGATGCACATTTTGACTATGTTCTCCGCGTCTTTGAGTGTTGTGGGCCAGTAGAAGCCTGCGCGAAAGGTTTTAGCTACGAGTGATCGACTGCTGGCGTGATGCCCGCAAGTACCTGCATGAATATCACGAAGGATGGCTTGACCATCTTCAAATGCTATGCAACGCTGGAACATACCTGATATGCTGCGTTTGTAAAGTTCGCCGTTGATGACAGTATATGCTTTAGATCGCCGAGTGACGCGTCTTGACTCTGTGAAGTCTTCGGGTACCTCGCCGCGGAGTATGTATGCGAGGAAGGGTTGAGTCCAAGTTGGGTCGATGAGGATTACCTCGACTGGTGGGTCCTCTGTGCTAGGTGTTTTGCTCTTGGCTGGTGCGGCTGATGCAGGAGTTGCCCGCTTCTTTTTGATTCATCTGTGCTCTTATGCGCTCGAAGAAGACACCAGGTGGCACTGGTGCTTTGGTCGCACCAATGTTGGTTAACTTATCTGCTTCTTCATTGCTTTCACGCCCTATGTGCCGCAACTCGCAGTCTTCGAACCTGCCCTCCATGATGTTGTATAAGTCACGGTAGGCGATCATGTTATCTGCGATTGCGTCACAAGCCTTCATTGTTTGCTGCACCACCAGATTTGAGTCGCCGTAGATCATCAGTCGAGTGCACCCGAGTGCTTTAGCCATCCTCATGCCGTGGATCAGGGCCTCGTACTCTGCTTCGTTATTGGATGGGAACTCGAATCCCATTGCAGGATGTAGCGAAGCTTGTCGCCTTTTGGTGATATGAGGATGACACATGCGCCTGCGCCTTCGTTTTTCTTCGAGCCATCAAAGTACATGGTTCAAGAATTGGACACATCTGGTGCTCCTGGGAGCTGAGCTTCAATCCACTCGGTGTGGAAGTCGGGTAAGACTTGTGCTTTGATGGCCTTCGAGTAATCATACTTGATGTCTCTTTGGTGCTAGCTCGATGAGCCATTTTGCTACTCGCCCGTTGCATTGGGGTTTGTGAGGATATCTCCGATCCCTGAAGTGCTGATTACAGTGATCGGGTGCTCGGAGAAGTAATGCGTCAGCTTTCTTGAGGACATGAACACGGCGTAAGCCAGCTTCTGATAGTGCGGGTACCGCTGTTTTGACGTAGAGAGCACTTCACTCAAGTAATAGACTGGACGTTGTATGCTTTGGGTGTGTCCCTCCTCTCTGCGTTCGACCACAAGAACAGTGCTCACCACCCTATTAGTTGCAGAGACATATAGGTATAGTGGCTCGTGTTCCCTTGGTGCTACGAGGATTGGAGGGCTTGTGAGGACTCGCTTGAGGTCCGTGAAGGCTGCTTCGGCTTCTGGCGTCCACTCGAACTTATCTGCCTTCTTCATCAGTCGATAGAACGAGAGTGCCTTTTCGCCCAGCTTGCTGATGAATCGACTGAGTGCTGCTACTCTACCCGCCAACTTTTGCACGTCGTGGAGCTTTGAAGGCCTTTGCATCGTCAAGATGGCCTGTATTTTCTCCGGGTCCGCCTTGATTCCTCGAGCTGAGACTAGATACCCGAGGAGTTGCCCGGCTGGCACACCGAACGTGCACTTCTTCGGGTTGAGCTTGATGTGGAAGCGTTTGAGGTTTGCGAATGTCTCTCGCAAGTCATAGAGTAGTGTGTTTTCTTCTCTTGTGGTGATGACAATGTCATCTACATAGACCTGGACGTTTCGCCCAATCTGCTTCTTGAGGCAATCTTGCATCATGCGCTGATAGGTTGCTCCTGCGTTCTTGAGCCCGAAAGGCATTGTGGTGTAGCAGTAGACCCCGAGTGGGGTTATGAACGCCGTTTTCTCTTCATCCTCTTCCTTCATCCTTATCTGGTGGTAACCCGAGTAAGCATCCAGCAAGGACAAGCGAGCGCACCCGGCGGTGGAGTCGGCGTTGGCTGTCCCGATGATCATCTCGACTGTCTCGCCGATCATCTCGACTGTCTCGCCGATCTTCCGACCGTCGGTCGCTTCTGTCCTGATCATTACGGGGTGTGGAGAACCCAGCCGCCATGAATTCGGGTATGTCATCGTCGTAATGACGTTTTGAACGTTTGCGCCTTCGGTCGTCTCTGTACGAGTCTCTATGGCTTCGACTGCTATTCTCATGTTTGTCACGGGTGAGGACCCGCGTGTGGTGCGTGCCATATCCTCTTCATCTGCCCACTCAGTCGCGATCTGTAAGAGGTGGGCTACAGATTTTGGCTTTTGGCGGCCAAGTGCTTCTTTGAAGTCTCACCTGGCGAGGCCCATGACGAAAGCATCCATGGCCATATCTTCTGAAACCACTCCAACTGAGTTACGTATCTCAGTCCATCGTCTGATGTATGACCTCAACATTTCGTCTGAACGCTGAACGTAGGCCCGTGATGACGTGAAACCCACGTTCGTTGGGAGACCCCAAGAGGAAGGTATGATGTAGTCAGCAGCAAGTTTTCCCTCAGAAAGAAACCAAGGTTATCGAACCAGTAGGAGCAGCAACTCTTCAGAAGGTTGTCAACGGCGCCAGAAAAATAGCTGTCGCAGGGAGTCTGGACTGTTGACGTGGAATCTGCACACAACACAATCAAACTACTTTGCCCCAACGAAACAGTGAGGTTGTCAATCTCACTGGCTTGCTGAAAACAAAGGATTAAACGTATGGTGTGGAAAATGAGTATTAAATTGCAGAGAATGAAAAAGGAACAGTTTGCAGTTTGTGGTTGTTTAATCAGTGTAAAAGAATGGACCGGGGTCCACAGTTCACTAGTGGTGTCTCTCCATAAAAGATAACTAACATGTTGGGTGAACAAATTACAGCTGGGCAATTGACGAATAGTGAGCGCATGACAATGCATATACATGACATGTTGACTACTATGATATTTAATTGGGCATTACGACATAATACATAGACCGTTATCCAACAGCATCTATGACTAATAATCCACCGCCGGGTTGTCATCCGAGTCCCCCGTTGGTATTAAGTTGCAAGCAACGGATAATTGCATTAAGTAAAGTGCGTAATGTAAACAAACACATATGCCCGTGGACATAGCATCGTTAGGTTATCCCTAGTGGCAACAGCACATCCACAACCTTAGAACTTTCTGTCACTGTCCCAGGTTAAACGGAGACATGAACCCACTATCTAGCATAAATACTCTCTCTTGGAGTTACAAGCATCTACTTGGCCAAAGCATCTACGAGTAACGGAAAGCATGCAAGATCTTAAATAACATATAAGATAGATTGATAATCAACTTGACATAATATTCAATATTCATCGGATCCCAGCAAACACAACATGTAGCATTACAATAATATGATCTTGATCATGTAGGGCAGCTCACAAGATCTAAACATGATGGCACAAAGTGGAGAGACAACCATCTAGCTACTGCTATGGACCCGTAGTCCAAGGATGAACTACTCACGCATCACTCCGGAGGCAGGCATGGCGATGTAGAAGCCTCCGGTGACGATTCCCCTCTCCGGCAGGGTGCCGGGAAGAGGTTCTGAACCCTCCCGAGCTAGGGTTGACGACGGCGGCGTCTCTGGATCTTTTCGTGGATATTTGCTCAGGTACTTAGGGTTTTCGCGTCGGGGGGAATAAGTAGGCGAAAGGGCGGCGGCTGCGGACCCCCGAGGGGCCCACACCACCCTAGGGCGCGGCAGAGGGGGGCCCGCGCCCTAGGTGCGTGTGGCCTCCTGGTGGCCCTCCTCTGCTGCTCCTTCGCTCCGTCAGGCGTGTTCTGGAAAAATAGGCACCCCCGTGTAGTTTCGTCCAATTCCGAGAATATTTCCAGACTAGCTTTTCTGGAATACAAAAACAGCAGAAAACAGGAACTGGCACTTCGGCATCTTGTTAATAGGTTAGTCCCAAAAAATGTATAAAAGTGATATAAAGTAGATGCAAAACATGTAGCAATTGGTATAAAACAAGCATGGAACATCAAAAATTATAGATACGTTTGAGACGTATCAGCATCCCCAAGCTTAGTTCCTACTCGTCCTCGAGTAGGTAAACGATAAAAACAAAATAATTTTTGAGGTGACATGCTACTATCATAATCTTGATCATATAATATTGCAAGGCACATGTAAATGAATGAAGTGATCCAAGTCAATGGTCTATAATTTGCTACCAAATAGATAATGAGTAAACAATGAATCACACAAGCTAAACGTTTTCATGAATAGTACTTTCGAGACAAGCATCAAACAGTTTTGCATAAGTGTTAACTCATAAAGCAATAGTTTCTAAAAAAGGTATTTAATCAACACAAAGGAAGAATTTAGTTTCAGCATTTGCTTCAACTTTCAACATATTTATCTCATGGATATTGTCAACACAAAGTAGTATAACAAGTCCAATACATTGCATATAACGCATGTTGTAACAAAGTTGACACTAGTGTTTGCTTGTGGAAGACAGAAAGAATAGGAAAACTGACTCAACATAAAAGTAAAAGAAAGGCCCTTCGCAGAGGGAAGCAGGGATTAAATCATGTGCTAGAGCTTTTAGGTTTTTGAAAGCATATAGAGATTGCATAAAATATTTGATACTCCTCCCAACCTTGCTAACACAAGCCATGGCTAACCGAATCCTCGGGTGCCTTCCATCAATCACATACCATGGAGGAGTATCTATTTTTGAGAGGTGTTTGTTAATTGTCAACGAATGGTAGCGGGTGAGAACAGTATTCTACCTGTCGAACGGACTTTTAAGAGCGGCTCCCATGAAGGACGTTATTTCTACCAGCAAGGCAGATCATCCCTCTTTCTCTTTGGTTTACACACATTCAGGTATTTCACTGTTTGTCATTGCTTACTGATGAATCAGGGCAAAAGTGTGAAGAGAATTAATTGGTTAAAGTTGTAATTAATTGGGACTGGGCACCCCGTTGCCAGCTCTTTTTGCAAGTTATTGGATAAGCGGATGTATATGCCACTAGTCCAGGTGTAAAAGTCCACTCGACAAATAGAATAAAGAATAACCACACTAATTCCTCATGAGCTAGTAAACATTGACACAAAAAGGGAATAATAACATTTTGAATAATTTAAAGGTAGCACATGAAAAATTTACTTGGAGTGGCAAGGAAATACCACATATAGGTAGTTATGGTGGACACAAATGGCATGGATTTTGGCTCAAGGATTTGGATGCACGAGAAGCATTCCCTCTCAGTACAGAGTTTAGGCTAGCAAGGTTATGTAAGCAAACAAGAATATCAACCCGTACACCAAGTTTTATATGACAAACATATTGCAAACGTTATAAGACTTCATACCGTCTTCCTTGTTAACCAAACCCTGTTATTAGAAAATATCTAGACCTTAGAGTACCACCGATGCAAACCAAATTTTCAACAAGCTTTACGGTAGTTCTTCACTAATAGGCTTAACTCATGTGATGCACAATTTAATCATGATCTACTTGTTAACTCAAAACAATTGACAAGCATCAAGTTATCCATTTTAGTGATCTACAAGATTAAGCAAGTTTTTCCTTATACCAATTACCACATGCAACATTTTCTGAACCAACCAAACACCAATCAATTTATTTCATCAACTCTCCAAACAAATATAAGTGAAGCAAGAGAGTACTTTCTACAAAAGAAAGCTAATAGCTCTGACAAGAGATACATGAAAACAAGAGCTAAAAGCTGAACAGCGCTAGATATGAATACTCAACAAATATAAGTGAAGAATAGGAGTATTCTCATGAAAAAGCGGAGCGTGTCTCTCTCCCAATCAAGAATGCTAGGGTCCAGTCAAGCTTTATTGAAAATAAAAGTGCAATACTGAAAATAAAAGCACACAGACGCTCCAAGAAAAGCACATATGATGTGAAAGAATTAAAATATAGTTTCACTAGAGATGACCTGATAATTTTGACGATGAAGAAGGGGATGCCTTGGGCATCCCCAAGCTTAGACGCTTGAGTCTTCTTGAAATATGCTGGGGAGATCCATGGGAGCCTCCCCAAGCTTAAGCTCTTCACTCTTCTTGATCCTATTATATCATCCTTCTCTCTTGACCCTTGAAAACTTCCGTCACACCAAACTCAAAGTAGATCTCATTAGAGGGTTAGTGCATAATCAAAAATTCACATGTTCTATAAAGACGCAATATGATTTGTTACTTTAAACATTAGCTACAGCCACTGATGTTATGTGAAGCTCTTCCACCCAAAAAAGAATTTCACTCAACACTAGTAAAAGAGAGAATGCAAAATAAAAAGGCATAATCTGTCTAAAACAGAACAGTCCGCAAAGACGAATTTTTTCGAGGCACTTACGACGCTCAGATCGAGAAACTCTGAACTAATGAAAGTTTCAGACATTCATAAAGATTACGCACAAAAATTTCAGATTTAATTAACAATCTGGTGATTTTAGGAATTTCGTACAGTGAACAGCAAAAATCTGTTTCTGCGCAGCAATCAAAATTAAGCATCATCTTAACATTAGAGGCTACTCTTGGCACAACAATGCGAGAAAATAAAGATACAAAGGAGTTGCTACAGAAGTAAACAACTCCTTGACTAATACTGAAAATAAAAGATAATGGGTTGCCTCCCAAAAGCGCTTTCTTTTAATGCCTTTTAGCTAGGCTAGAAGATTTTAATGATGCTCTCATAAGAATAAGAGTTGAAAAACAAAAGAGAGCATCAAGAGGCAAATATCAAACACATTTAAGTCTAACCCACTTCCTATGCAAAGGAATCTTGTAACAAAATAAATTATTGAAGCATAAAGCAACTAGCATAGAAAGATGAAACAAATATAGCTTCAAAACTTTCAACATAAAGAGAGGTGTTTTAGTAACTTGAAAACTTTTACAACCATATTTTCCTCTCTCATAATAACTTTCAGTAGCATCATGAACAAACTCAATAATATAACTATCACATAAAGCATGCTTTTCATGATCTACAAACACATAATTTTTATTAAGCTAAAAAACAGTAGGGTTATCAAACCCACTTTTGACAATAGTAGTATAATTAATATCATTAGGCAATATAGGACCATCATCAAGAGCATTATCATATATAACATTAGGGAGCACATTTTTACTTTCTGCAATTTCCTCTTTTACTTGAGTCAAGGAGGATGTTACTTCAAATTTATCAAAAAAGATATTTCAATAGAATCATGACATTCAACAATATAGCATTCTTCCTCCTTAGGTAGGCATGGAGGGTAATTATATAATGTAAGAGTTAAAGAGTTACTGTCATTAGAAGGTAGATCCTCCTTTTGTTCATCACTCTCTTCCTCTTTTTCATCAAATGAGCTTTCAGCTTCAGCAATTTCTTCTTCCACATTTTCCTGCAAGGCATTAGTCTCTTCTTTATGAGGAAAAATCCTCTTGACATGTTCAGTAATATAAGAATTTTCATCCTTATAGTTATCAAAACAATATTTAAGTATAGCAAGACTTTCAGATTTATAAGGGGCATCAATTTTATGCTCAAGATAAGAACTAATTTCAAGTGCACCCTTAAAGACAATAAATTCTTCCATCCTTTCTACCTCATAAGCATTATAGTAACCTTTAACATAAGAAGCTAAGGTTTCATTTTCATTACAAGCACATTGGAAAGGAAAGTGTTTAGACTTCCTATGACAATCAGATTCATTAAAGCAAAAAGATTTGCCAAATATATAGCATAAATTTCTAGCATATTCCTCTAGTTGATTTAACAATTTCCATAAGTACATCCCTTTTTGTGACAAGCGGTAATTCCTATAATATCTTCGTTCATCTTCCGTGGACCCACCTTGCCAACAAGATCTAGTTTCATAGAGATAAGACATTGATAGCAAATAAACAACTAGACATAATAACAAACCGAAATAAACTAAATGCAAGTAACTAATTTTTTTGTTTTTTGATAATTGAAAGCAAACAAGATAAAATAAAATAAACTAAGCAAGACAAAAACAAAGTAAAGAGATTGGAAGCGTGAAACTCCCCTTGCAGAAGACTGCTGTCTCCCCGGCAACGGCGCCAGAAAAATATGCTGGCGCCTGGTTGACGGGAGAGTATTCGAGGATGATGATGATGGTGATGATGAGTACTTCCCCGGCAACGGCGCCAGAAAAATAGCTTGATGACGTGAAACACACGTTCGTTGGGAGACCCCAAGAGGAAGGTATGATGTAGTCAGCAGCAAGTTTTCCCTCAGAAAGAAACCAAGGTTATCGAACCAGTAGGAGCAGCAACTCTTCAGAAGGTTGTCAACGGCGCCAGAAAAATAGTTGTCGCAGGGAGTCTGGACTGTTGACGTGGAATCTGCACACAACACAATCAAACTACTTTGCCCCAACGAAACAGTGAGGTTGTCAATCTCACTGGCTTGCTGAAAACAAAGGATTAAACGTATGGTGTGGAAAATGAGTATTAAATTGCAGAGAATGAAAAAGGAACAGTTTGCAGTTTGTGGTTGTTTAATCAGTGTAAAAGAATGGACCGGGGTCCACAGTTCACTAGTGGTGTCTCTCCATAAAAGATAACTAACATGTTGGGTGAACAAATTACAGCTGGGCAATTGACGAATAGTGAGCGCATGACAATGCATATACATGACATGTTGACTACTATGATATTTAATTGGGCATTACGACATAATACATAGACCGTTATCCAACAACATCTATGACTAATAATCCACCGCCGGGTTGTCATCCGAGTCCCCCGTTGGTATTAAGTTGCAAGCAATGGATAATTGCATTAAGTAAAGTGCGTAATGTAAACAAACACATATGCCCGTGGACATAGCATCGTTAGGTTATCCCTAGTGGCAACAGCACATCCACAACCTTAGAACTTTCTGTCACTGTCCCAGGTTAAACGGAGACATGAACCCACTATCTAGCATAAATACTCTCTCTTGGAGTTACAAGCATCTACTTGGCCAAAGCATCTACGAGTAACGGAAAGCATGCAAGATTTAAATAACATATGAGATAGATTGATAATCAACTTGACATAATATTCAATATTCATCGGATCCCAGCAAACACAACATGTAGCATTACAATAATATGATCTTGATCATGTAGGGCAGCTCACAAGATCTAAACATGATGGCACAAAGTGGAGAGACAACCATCTAGCTACTGCTATGGACCTGTAGTCCAAGGATGAACTACTCACGCATCACTCCGGAGGCAGGCATGGCGATGTAGAAGCCTCCGGTGACGATTCCCCTCTCCGGCAGGGTGCCGGGAAGAGGTTCTGAACCCTCCCGAGCTAGGGTTGACGACGGCGGAGTCTCTGGATCTTTTCGTGGATATTTGCTCAGGTACTTAGGGTTTTCGTGTCGGGGGGAATAAGTAGGCGAAAGGGCGGCGGATGCGGACCCCCGAGGGGCCCACACCACCCTAGGGCGGAAGAGGGGGGGGCCCGCGCCCTAGGTGCGTGTGGCCTCCTGGTTGCCCTCCTCTGCTGCTCCTTCGCTCCGTCAGACGTGTTCTGGAAAAATAGGCACCCCTGTGTAGTTTCGTCCAATTCCAAGAATATTTCCAGACTAGCTTTTCTGGAATACAAAAACAGCAGAAAACATGAACTGACACTTCGGCATCTTGTTAATAGGTTAGTCCCAAAAAATGTATAAAAGTGATATAAAGTAGATGCAAAACATGTAGCAATTGGTATAAAACAAGCATGGAACATCAAAAATTATAGATACGTTTGAGACGTATCAGCCCGCAGCTCCTCGAATGTTTTCGGGCGCTCACATAGAGGCTCAAAGTTTTTGACGAAATCCCTGCGGAAGTGATCCCACGAGTCGTATGTTGATGGAGGTAGGGCCTTGAGCCAGTCGCGAGATGTGCCTTCGAGCATGAGTCGTATGTACTGCATGGCTGTAGTGTTGGTGCCCCGCTGGCACGCAACTGCCAGCCTGTAATTTTCCAGCCACCCGGAAGGTTCTTGTCGAGCCGTGTACTTGGGCTGTTCGGATGTGAGTTTGAATCCTTTGGGCATCCGTGTCTCGCGGACACGTCGAGTGAAGCACAGAGCTTCATGTGGCTCAGGCTCTCGATCAGAGTATGAGTCGCTACTGTAAGATCTGCGTGATCTGCTTCTGGACCTACGCCTTCGCGAGCCGCTTCTTTCCTTCGAGTGGTGGCGACGACCACTGTGATTATGCTCTTCCCGAGGTGCGTCGACTAGGGCACGGTCTCGACTCCCACCTGGAGTCCTTGGAACTTGGCGTATGGCCTTTGCAGCTAAGGCGAGTGATTTGATCTGTTGGCGGTGTAGTTTTGCGTTGGGGTCATCCGCTGGGGGCTGGATTGCCTCCAGGTATGCTGCAGCGGTGTAGAGAGCACCTGCTGCTGTTTTGGCAGTCCTTCCTCGCCGTATGTCATGAAGGAGTTGCCTAAGTTGCGGGTGAGTGCCGCCTTCTCGCCTGGCGAGAGGTGTGACAACCTTGATCTGGGTCTTGTGTCTGCTCGCCCGGTGGAACTCAAGGAGAGCTGTCTTCTGCGCGCACTCGACAAGCTAGCTTGCTTTTTGCGTTTTTCGAGTGTGGCTCTTATCTGCTTCAGTCGAAGTGACTCCTGCCAGTTGAAGTACTGGAAGGTCAACATCTCTTCTTGTGTTGCGTCTGCTGGCATCATTGTGCACTCCTTGATGACTTTATCTGCTTTTGCTGCCATCTCAGCAGTGATTGTGAGAGTTGTGACTCCATCTGACATAGTAACTGTGCACGGGAATTCTGTAGGCCTACGACTGGCTGCAGTGTCTGATGTTTCTGCGGCGATGGCAACGTAGACCTGTTGTGGTATGACCCGAGGGTATATGTATGTACTTTCGAGTCCCGTCATGGACTCGACATCTTCATCGAGGCTCATGTCTGAGCCTGTATGTTCATCGAGTGGTTCGTCTGGACGGATCTCGCAGTCGACGTCTTCGTCGCCTGTGCCCATCTCGTCGTCGGCGAGGTTGTTATGAGTCTCGAAGTCGAGGTTGTTGTTGGCGCAGATCTCGGAGTCGACGTGGTTGTCGATATGAGTTTCGAGGTCGTCGAAGTCGCTGAGGGAGATCCCGCAGTCGAAACTATCCTCGAGTGGGAGATCCAGCTCGGGATCGTTTGTGCGGTATGCTGATTCGGCCTCCTCACCCTGGAGCTCTTCAATGAGCTCGCGCATCTCTCGTGTGGACATGGTTGTTGCAGACGAACAAGCTTGGAGGGTCGACGATGGTATGGACACAGTTGAGGGATCCGCAGTCAAAGGAGCCGCAACCGATGGAGCCTCGGGTGCGGAAGTCGCGAGTTGGCGTGGATCCGTCAAGTCCTGCACACCAAGCTTGTTGACGAAAAAATTGAACGAACCAACGGTTAAACCCAAACCTGACTCGAGATCGGAGAAGGCCTCCTGGAATCCTGGCGAGTGTGGCTCGAAATCCATCAGAGGATCCGATGCGCTTTTTGCAGGTGAAGCTGACGTGTTGCCGTTTGTCGAGTGAGCCGGCGAGTTGCCGTGTGCCGCCTGAGTCGGCGAGTTCTGGTTTGTCGATGCAGCCGGCGAGTTGCCGTTTGTAGATCCGATCGGCGAGTCGCCGTTTTCCGATGGAACCGAAGAAACCGCGAGTCCAGCACTATTCTTCCCCACGGTCGGCGCCAATTGACGAGGTGTACCCTCATCAAATCCCATGGTTAAGGACCTAGGGTTGAGATTATGGGGAGAGAACGTGGTAGTACTGGTAGTTTCGTCGGCTAACAAGCAAAGGCAAAGATTTACCCAGGTTCAGGCCCCTCGGGTGGAGGTAAAGACCCTACTTCCTGCTTATCTGTTATTGATCGCTGGAAATTATGTGGTTACAAGGTGGCTCGGGCGAGATGACGATCTCGCAAGAGCTTTGGTGGTTCGAGTATGGCTTGGTCCCAGATCGGTATCCCTCCCAGCCTTTAAACCTTTAAATAGGCTAGGTCTCGGAGTTTGTAACCGACCTAGTTTACACGTAAGGAAAGCCTAAACCGACTATGCCTATGTCTAGTCTTTGGAAGATACTCCATCTTCTTGGGCCTCTTGTCTTGGGGTTCGAGTAGGCTTTTCGATATTGAGCCTTAGTCGTCACGTGCACCAGGTACCCTTATGATAGGGTACCCAATATGTATAACCATGTCAGGTCTTATCGGCTACGGTGCAGCCGAGGCTGTATTACAGTATTATAGTTGTGAAATTTGCTGGAAATGCGTATTATTTCTGAAAACTGGAAAAAATGTATTATTAAAAAAATTTAGCCTTAGTATTGCGGCACCACTTTATGAACTTGTTGTGTATATGTTAATTGAGACCATGAATTAAACAATAATTAAAATGTGTACAGTGTTATCAAGTTATGTGTTTTTTCCTGAATGTGCCATGATTAAACTTTGTACCTATGTGTAAGACATCATTCTGTTGTACAGTGCAGTATGTGCAAACAATATGGTTTAGCATGCTCGATGATCCATGATGAGCATGTTGTCTAATCTCTGTCAATGTGTCGGTCGTGTCTAAACTCTTTCAGTGTGTCGGTCGTATCTCAGTGCTGTGAGAAGTGTTAATACTCCTATGTTTCTACTACTTGTGATTAGTTTTTCGAACCTCGGCAATGTCTTTGATTGATAAACTCGAAAAGAGTTGGACAGTTTATGAGGGAAACCGGCCGAAAACCGTACAACACAACGCACCACACCGGCCCCAGAAAACGAGTCGACGACTATATCGCCCTAGCGAAATCATAGCCGACACCCAACACGGCGGAGACGATCTCAACGCATGACGAAATCCGGAGCCGCCGCTCCGACATCCACACCGGACCGATTGCCGCGCCCCAAAACGAGTCGACGACCATGTCACCCTAGCGACCATAGCCGACACCCAATACGGCGGAGACGGTCTCAACGCAAGACGCAATCTGGAGCCGCCGCTCCGACATCCACACCGGTCCGATTGCCGCGCTCCCCCTAGCCGAACACGAAGGCTCGCCGCCGCCAACCACCATCTGGATCCACTGGTCCCCCTGGCCGGTGGAACATCCAAGGCGAGGCCCCAAGAGGCAAGCGACGCAGGAGCGCCGCCCTCGCCCGATCCCGCGAGGGATCTGGGTTTCCCCCGGAGAATCCAGCGCGAAAAGGCAACAGAACCACCTCGATGACGCCTTCAAGAAGGCCGCGTCGCCCAAGGGCATCGCCGTCGTCGGCCCTATCCGACAACCAGGGCAGGGCTTTCGGCCGGCGATGTGTCGCAAACCTCGCAAACCGCCCATCGAGGACCGGCCAGACCACCATCAACGCATGCCGCAGGGACCGTGGCACCTCACGCCACGACGGCGCCGCGCCGACCAAGCCCGGGGCCGCCACCCCGGCATCCTCTTCTCCGACTGGAAGACGAACCCACAGCCGGAGGTGCAGCACGGCCACCTCATGCCAGCCACACGGCCGGGGCAACCCCGACCGCACCGATGCTCCCAGGCCTCGTCCTCGCGTGGCGCCATCGATCCGGGGCCGTGTCATCGATGTTGGTAATCTTACCACTCTAGCAAGTGGTGCAGTATGTGTATGTGCGCACCTAACCTAGCTTGGTTAACTATCTTGGTTAGAAAATAATACTTCCTCTGTATCTTTATATAAGACGTTTAGATAAGCTAAACTAGCTTCACAGAACGTTAGTCACTACTAGGTATATTAGCGCGGCCTATGCCGCGCGTTTTTCGTTAAATCTTAGTTTGGAAATGTTGATATTTAATAGGTGTGAAGATTTGAATTTTTTTGAATTGCGAAGAAAGTTTAGGGGTAAAAATTGTGAAGTTTTCGAAATTTAATCAAATTAGGGAGTTATTCAGATTTGAATTTTTTTTGCATTTGTAAAGTGGGTAGATTTGAATTATTCAAATGTATGTGCCCTGCTGCTGTTTGGTGAAATTTAAATTTCGAAACATGGATATGCAAATATGGTGGTTAGAACTTGTAGAGTTTTTATGAAAACAGATCAATCGTTTTGTTGGTTGAACAAAATTTTCAGTGTTATTTACAAATCTATTACAGTAGATTGAAATTGAAAAAAGGGAATTACAATTATTAATAAAATGTTCTGCATTTATGTTTTCTTCTTTTTATCATTATTGCAACGTTGTTTTATTGCAAATGAAAAAAAGAGAAATTTTTTCTTCTTTTTATCATTATTGCAATGTTGTTTTATTGCAAATGGAAAAAAAAGAAAAAAAATATGAAGGTTGAATTTCAATGTTTTTACAATTTTATTTGAACAATCTAAAATTGGGAAAGCATTTTTCTTCTC
Source organism: Poa pratensis (assembly GCA_947311845.1). Taxonomy (NCBI): domain Eukaryota; kingdom Viridiplantae; phylum Streptophyta; class Magnoliopsida; order Poales; family Poaceae; genus Poa; species Poa pratensis. The sequence continues at coordinate 20,012,385 of CAMZMU010000116.1, read as the reverse complement.
TTTGATTATTATTTCCAATGTTGTTTTATTGTAAAACAAAAGGAAAGCAAATAAGAAAAGAAAAGAAATAGAAAGTATTTCCAATGTTCTTTTACTGTAAAACAAAAGGAAAGCAAATAAGAAAAGAAATAGAAAAATGGAGCAAAATGGAGGTGGAATGTCATTTCTACATTTTTTATATTTGATATTGTAGTTGTATTAATTAAAAAATAATTATAGTTGTTTAATGATGCATAGAAATGTGTTAAATGTAAAGATTTTAATTATTTGTTTTTTGTTTTTTATAATTATGGTTTGAAATTGAAAGTTATGAATTTTACAATTTGCATATGTTTTAAATTGTGGTTTGGAAGATATTAATTTGAAAATTTGCATGCATGTAAATGTGTTAATTCTAAAGTTTAAATCACTATTCATTGTTTGGAATGTGCCCGAATATTCAGCAATTTTAAATTTTTTTCCCATGAGATGCACAATTAGTGTTTGGAAGTGTATTAGTTCTTGTAATTTTTTTTTGTTAAAATTGTGTAAGTATGTAAGGAGATGTGTTAGGTGTAAAGATCCTATTTTTTTTACAAATTTTGGTATTTTTTTGAATTTTTTTGAATTACGGTTTGAAACTAACGAATTTTCCATTTTTTTCTTAAGTGTATTAGTTCTTGTAATTATTTTTTGTTAAAGTTGTGTAAGCATGTAAGGAGATGTGTTAGGTGTAAAGATCCTATTTTTTTACAAATTTGGTATTTGTTTTGAATTTTTTGAATTACGGTTTGAAAGTAATGAATTTTTCATTTTTTGTTATTTTTTCTGTTTTAAAAATGTGTCCAGCGGCTGACAGGTGGGCCACGCTGACGTCGGCAGCTGACGTCAGCCGGCGGCGGAGACGGCGGCGACGCGGAGCTCGCCCCGCGCAGCAGAGCACGCGTGGGGGGCCGACGCCGCGCGGATCTGCTGGCCGCCGTCACGGGGAAGCGAAGGGGTGGCGCGGCAGGCCATATGGTCGCCGGAGCCGCCGGCGACCATTTCCGCGGCGGAGGACGGCGGTCGCAGCGGCGGAGATCCCGGCGCCCGCGCGGCGGCCCGGCGGCTTATTTCCGGCGAGGAGGGAGGGGACGCGATGCGAAGGTGGCGCGCGGCGGCGCCCGCCGGTGATCCCCGGCCTCGCGGGAGAGGAAGGGAGAGGATAGGGTGTGTGCACACTTTTGCAGAAGGACCCTTGGTTTCGTAAATATTGCAATATGGTTCTTCCGGGGGGTTTTCTGTAACTGGTATGCGCCAAAGACCGTGCGGGCGTTGAACGGGACGCGTGGCGCCTCACGATTGGCAGAAACTCGGCTGCTACAGTAATACTGTAGCAGCGCGGGCGCGCGCATCTGGACCGCCCATGGACGCGATCGGACGGCCGATGTTTTACTGGTGACGTGGAGGCTGGAATCGGCCGCCGTTCCGTCCTACTTTTATATATAGTAGGAATAGGAATAATGGCTTTTCCTCAAGAAAAAAAAAGAGGATAGAGCTAGCGTCTGTACAAAGGGCCCGGAAAACAGAGAACAGAAGTACAAAACCAATATTGCAAAACGTACAGTGGCGCTCTAGCACGCTAGACGTCTATGTATACGGAGTCGGCGAAGAGGTCGGGTCGGAGGGCGAAGAGCTGGAGCCCGTCGTAGTGCGCGTCGGACATGCAGTGCTCGCGGAGCCCGTCCCGGCCGCCGCACTCCACCTGGCACACGCGGCAGCGCCACCGCCGGCCTGCCGCCCCTCGCCCCACCGTCGTCCGCGGCGCCTGCTGCGCCGTCCGCCGGAGCAGCATCCCCGCCGCCGGGTGCTGATGATCATCGGCTGCATGCTGTACCTCCACCGTCGTCGTCGTCGGCGTACGGATGGCGTAGTGATCGTCCTCCCCGAGGCCACTGACGCTTGCAAAAGCGATGAAGGCGTCCATGTCGAGAACTCGAGAGCACACGTACGAGATGATCAGGTCGCGGGCAACAAGCTAGGCACACGTAGTTATATAGACGACATATAGGTATAACAGATCCGAGTAGGAGTCCATATATACTACGAAACGGATACGGACACGGACACGGACACTACTTTCCAAGGTTGTTTTTTTCCGGTTTAGCAAAACACCGGCGGGCACCAGTAGGACCAGTTACCGGTAATATCGGTCGAAATAGTGCCCGAGACATTTTAACGAATTTTGGAACCCGCTACAGTTTACAAATTGCAGATCATCTCGGCATGGGCAAGGTGATTTTCGAGACTGATTGTCTGAACCTGAAACATGCGATGGCGAATTCTGAGTACGATTTCTCCCCAATTGGTATTCTCATCAGCGATATGAAGTAGCAGATTCGATTGAATTTTATAGAAGCTAGAGTGGAATATGTTCCTAGAAATTGTAATAGGCCGGCTCATGAGTTAGCGGCGATGGGTGTAGGTGAAGCTCATGGTGCTCGGACTTTATGGACAATGAACTTCCCTAACTTTGTAACCCGTTTGGTGACCGGCGTTTCCGCCGTGTCTTAATGGAATACAAGTGTTCTATGTCAAAAAAAAAAAGAGCATTTGTTACTGGTAAATACCAAACAGGCGCCTGGTATTGTGAAGGATTTATGACGCGCGTTTAGACTGATTTAGACTGATTTTTACTAGCAACTGGCTTTATGGATCATCTATATGCGAGATTGTGCTTTTGGCTCGGTTTCTATTTATTTTTATTTCGAAAAAGAGAGGATGTTCTAGGAGACTAGGACTCTACATAAACGATGCACTAGCCGAGCTATTTAAAGTACAAATCTACGGAAATTTGTATAGCACGAATCCTTCGATCCAAATGCAATCCATAGGAAAAAATAAGGACTAAAGTCTTACCAAAATCTTATGAAATTCACACAATCCAAAGATGCCCTTACAAGGCATGTGTACTCTGTGTTGAGTTTAATTCTGACCATCAATCTAACTAACAAAGTATCAGTTATATGTCACAAAAGGTAACACCGTTGGATTGATGCTCGAAAGGAGTTTCTAGCAATATACTTTTTATAATTCATAATTCGTGTAGTATTTATCTAATTGATGATCAAATATAAGACTTAAAATGTATTCATTGCTTGTAAACCTAAACGGAGGAACTAAAACTTAGAAAATTTCATTGTCCGACTTGAGGCCAACTAATTCTCAGACTGGAAAAACATGGGCCAAAAAAGTAACTAAAAATGCAAGAAAAAATTAAAAAAAATAAAAAATTACGAAAAGGAAAACAAAAAGGAAATAAATACAACAAAACGGGTAATGAAAAAACATACCATGTCGGCCCAACAAGAGGTGAGGGGTGTGAAAGTTTCGTTTACCACACTGAAGGTGGGAATATCCCGCTGAAACCAATTTACGGTGGAATTCAAAAAAAATTACTGTCGGAAATGGGTGAAACCATGTAAAAATCAGGTTTAGAAGTTCAAAAAACTCCCCAAAAACACATTATGCTGGATGGGTGGAGTTTGGTTAATATGTAAAACAAATCAAATTCAAACTCAAAAATCTTCTAGGAGGCTTAATGAACAAAATTAAGCGATGGCTAGTATAGGAAACAATAAACGTACTATCCATTGAGGAATTTCTTTAAGACACCATATTCATCCTCCTATTTTTGAAAATTATAATTTGGAACTTGTAAGTTTACACCGAGTCTTTCTTTTGTCAGCATAATTGCAACAATGACAAAAGTACAGAGCGTCACAAGTTTCAACATAATGAATCCTTAAATCAACCAAAGAGTCCATAGAATTAAAACTATAGAAGATTATTTTTTCCATTCAGCATATGCCAAAGTGAGGACTGATGAGTATGCTCTGTCAAATTGTGCAGACTGCAGACTTGCAGAGTCCCACCTTAACTTCATTTCTTGATCCGCCGCTGATCGCAAATTTGCAATGGCTTTCCTCTGCGGCAATTCCTGGATTTCAGTTGTTGTCACCGATTCCGATTTGTACTGGTGTATTACGGGGCCGGACTCAGCAGTACGGATGAAAACGGAGTGGAAACTTTCCGACTTTTCCACGGAAAAACAGAAACGGAACGAAAATACGGAAGTGGAAACGGAATTTTGCAAAACAGAAACGGAAACTTTTATGCGGAAACGGAAACGGAAACGGAAACGGAACAACGTATTCCGGCGGAACGACCACGGAAACGAAAATTCCGTTTCCGGCAATACGGAACTTTCCGTTTTTTGCTACGTGCTGCTATCTGAATGTAGCAAGGCTAACAATTTTAGTGAGAACACCGAGGCAGAACCAAAGATATAAACAAAAAAGTAAAATATATGAAGTGACCATGTTTACGCCCTACGTACTTGCATTTTATTTCCCTCTCAAGGCATTCCTGGTTCGACATTTCAGTGTTGCAATAGGTTTAGGGACGAAGTAGATTTTTTTTTTGCCAAAGTTGATAACTTAGAAATACTATATTATACTTTAATTTATTTCATCTTATTAAATTGATAAGTTTGTTGGTTTGTTTGAGTTTTCCTGCATTATTTAAGGGGTCGCTTGGTTCCGGCAAACATCTGCTTTTTGTTCCGTGTCTGCACCGTATTCGGTATGTATCTGTTTCCGACAATATTTGTTTTTGTATTTGTTTCCAGAATTTCTGTATTCGTTTCTGCTTCCACAAAAAAATATGAAAACAAATGTGGCATCACCCAGTTCCGTCCATATCTGCTCCGTTTTCATCCCTACTCAGCCGACTTCATATCCGACTCGAGACTGATTACCTCTCCTACTAGGAGCAAGTTAATAACTCTGGGACTATAAGTAGGCAGCCATCACCACGCCACACCGCACCAAGATTCCAGAGTTTCAAACCAAACACGAGACACATCAACAACCTCGCACGGATCGTTGATCGACTGAGCTCTAGCATCGATCGCCGTCGTCGCGACCTCATGGCCACCTCCGGCCACATCGTCGTCGACGTCGGCACCGACGAGAACGCGTCGGCCGGGCAGCCGCCCGTCGCGCCGGTGCCGTACCGCCTCTCCTTCGCGGACCTGTCCTATAGAGTCAATACGAGGAACGGCGGCAGGCTGACGAGCTTCCTGCGTTCCCGCCCCACGGAAACGAGGTTGTTGCTGGACGGCGTCTCCGGCGAGGCGCGGGAGGGCGAGCTGTTCGCGGTGATGGGCGCCAGCGGCTCCGGCAAGTCGACGCTCGTGGACGCGTTCGCCGGCCGGATCGCGCGGGAGAGCCTCCACGGAAGCGTCACGCTCAATGGAGAGGCCCTCCACGGCCGCCGCCTCCGCGCCATCTCGGCCTACGTGATGCAGGACGACCTGCTCTACCCGATGCTCACCGTGCGGGAGACGCTGCTGTACGCCGCCGAGTTCCGACTCCCACGCGCGCTCTCCCCGGCTACGAAGCGCGAACGCGTCGACGCGCTCATCGGCCAGCTCGGCCTCTCGGCTGCGGCCGACACCGTCATCGGCGACGAGGGGCATCGCGGAGTCTCTGGAGGCGAGCGGCGCCGGGTCTCCATCGGCACGGACATCATCCACGATCCGATCCTGCTCTTCCTCGACGAGCCCACCTCTGGGCTTGACTCGGCGAGCGCGTTCATGGTGGTGCAGGTACTCCGTGACATCGCGCGGAGCGGCAGCGTCGTCGTCATGACCATCCACCAGCCCAGCGCCCGGATCCTTGGCATCCTCGGTCGCCTTCTGTTGTTATCGCGCGGGCGCACCGTGTATGCTGGCACGCCTGCGGGCCTCATGCCCTTCTTCTCCGAGTACGGCACGCCTATCCCGCACAACGAGAACCCGGCCGAGTTCGCGCTCGACACCATCAGAGAGCTTCAGGGACAGGAACCCGACGGCGCCGCGCCGCTAGCCGAGTTCAACGCCAGGTGGCAGGCGGAACACAGGGTTGTCGAGAATGCCAGCACGTTGATGCCGCTAGAGCTCGCCATCGCCGAGAGCGTCCATTGGGGTAAACTGGTGGCCGGGAGTGAGACGACGGCGTCCTCGTCGGTGCGGACGTTCGCGAACCCGCTGATGGTGGAAGTGTGGGTGCTGATGAAGCGGTCCTTCACCAACACGAAGCGCATGCCGGAGCTCTTTTGGATGCGCCTGGGCACGATCATGGTGACGGGCGTCATCCTGGCAACAATCTTCCTGCGCCTCGACGACACGCCCAAGGGCGTCCAGGAGCGGCTCGGATTCTTCGCAATGGGAATGTCCACAATGTTCTACGTCTGCGGCGACGCGCTGCCTGTGTTCGTCCAGGAGCGCCACATCTACCTCCGCGAGACGGCGCACAACGCCTACCGCCGCATCTCCTACGTGCTGTCCAACGCCTTCGTGTCCTTCCCGCCGCTGGTCATCCTGTCCCTGGCGTTCGCCGTCACGACATTTTTCGCGGTGGGCCTCGCCGGCGGCGCCTCATCGTTCATGTTTTTCGTGCTCATCATCCTCGCCTCCCTCTGGGCGGGCAGTGGGTTCGTCACCTTCCTATCGGCGGTGGTGCCGCACGTGATGCTGGGCTACACGGTGGTGGTGGCCATCCTGGCCTACTTCCTCCTCTTCTCCGGCTTCTTCATCAACCGGGACAGGATCCCCAGCTACTGGATATGGTTCCACTACATCTCGCTCGTCAAGTACCCCTACCAGGCCGTGCTGCAGAACGAGTTCGGCGACGCGGCCCGGTGCTTCGCGCGCGGGATAGAGATGTTCGACGGGACGCCCATCGCCGGCATGACGGAGGCGGTGAAGATGAAGGTGCTCGGAGCCATCGGCTCCACCCTCGGCATCAGCATAACGGCCAGCACGTGCGTCGTCACCGGCGCCGACGTGCTCGCGCAGCAGGCCGTCACAGACCTAGGGAAGTGGATGTGCCTCCTGGTCACCGTGGCATTCGGCTTCTTCTTCCGTGCTCTCTTCTACGTCGTCTTGCTCCTTGGGAACAAGAACAAGCGGAGGTAGAACGTACGCCGAGCGCGCTGGGCGGAGAATACGCAACATTCAGATCGGGAAATTAATCATGTGTAAACTGCTTCGTGAAGATGGGAAAATCATCTACGAGTACGAAATTCATCTGTGGTTAACTGGTTGTTTACTAAATTTTGCTTAGTAGTACAGAAATTGTAACTAGCACGCCATACATGGCTGATATATTCAGAGTTGTTCGATCTTTCTTCAAGTTCTTTTGCTTAGTGGATGCATGGTCAGAGTGAGACAGAGACCGGTGTCCTAAGACCCTATTTTCGCAATATGGAATGACATGTCTGCAAGTTTCAGACACTCCAACTTGATTCTTTCGAATAATTTTAATGGCCCAGACTTAGACTTGTTTGTAGCATTATATTCGTTGTTTTGTTATTACTCAGCTGTTCCAGTGTCTTAACTACCCTGTTCTAATTTCCAGACAACCCTCCTCTCTCCTTTATGCAATCTTCAGTCTTTTGTTAGGAGAAGGGAAGAAACGTGAAACTGTTATCAAATTAGGCACACCCAACTTCCAGAATCTTACCACACATTATAAATCTTTCTTAAATTTATAATTTAAATAGTTTCATAAGCCTCACTAAATCCAAAACAACAATAATACTTCTTTTGATTGTTTAAACGTGAGAGTACTTCTCACGTGGCACAGGCGGTAAGAATCTCTGCAGTGTTGAATGCGAATTTTTCGCAACTACTTGCGGATGCAACCCATTATCCGATGTCACACTTACAAGTTTTCAAGAAGTTTGTAAATGCACAAGATATAACATAGTCTATGCCCATAATTCATTTCGTACTTCTTGAAAACTCAAAAGTGTGACATCCGATAATGGGTGCGGGCCCAACTAGCTGCAGACCATAGTTTCCTGCAGTTGTTCCAATCTCCAGCCGTAGCAACCTTCACGTATCCCGATGGCAACACTCGAGGCATATGACTGGTCCAACCGAAGGGCTTCCTGAAGAAGATTACTGAACGGTGGGGACAGAAACTGCCAATAGTGTCGTAGGTTGTCCGCGCACAAGTTAGATTATTCAGGTTGGAGTCTGTTTTGAACCCTTATTCCTTTATGTTACGTGCGTCTAGCCGTGTCCTCTAAAATTGTCTAGTCAATTGCATATAATTAGCCGGGATGGAGAGAGAGGGCCAAACGAGGAAAAGAAAAAATAAAGAGATAAATACATGGTCCAGGGTAGGCTCGTTCTACGTGATGGACTGTCCAGACACACGCAGGCACTCTCATTTTCACCGATTCATGGGCTAAAAGTGAAGGGTACTGGACAGAGGGAAAAGTGGGGGTCCGGTTGGGTAGCTTCTTTCCTTTTCCCTCCTATCTAACCTTTCCCAAGGTTAGAATTGGGACCCCCAAAATATAGAGCCCACCTTCTTACGGAGGTGGGTGGCTTTCTTCTATCTCTCTCTTCCATTGGTCAAAGCTCCACTCCCTTGGATATTGGTCGTATTGATTCTTTAAGAAGTGAGAAGAGGCCTAAATCTAGGGTACAAAGCAATTTGATTTATCTCTACTATCCTTGGTGGGTTTTATTACTCGTGAGTTTCTTGGAACTATAAATGCAAGTGGTTGTCTTGGAGATTGTCCGTATCGCCAGTATAGAATTGATGCACCAACCATCTTAATAAAAAATGAATTGATGGAAAGAGGATCGACAATACATTTTATATTTTAACAGTGAGAAGCTTCAATATCTTGTTGAGGGCGTCCAATTAAGTTGCCGACTGAAAGAACATTTCTTAATCCCTCAATGTTTTGTGTGTTAGGCAACAACACTAGTGATAATTTAATTGTGTTCTGAGTGATGCATGATTTAGTAGATCAAATCATAAGCATCGAACTCCAAAAAGAGAAGTGAAAAGAGCTTGTGCGAGGCTCTGGCTAAACCGGAATATTGGGCCGGAACTTTGGTTCCTGGCCGGATATTCCGGGGTGGTGAATTCCCTGCTAAGGACTTATTTCCAGAGCTAAGTGCGAGCTCCTGGATAAACCGGAATATTGGGCCGAAACTTTGGTTCCTGGCCGGATATTCCGGTCTGCTCGAAATTTCTACGAAGGACCAACTGTCAGAGAAGAGTGCGAGCTTGGCCGGACTTTTTGGTTTCAGGCCGGAATATTCCGGCAGGCCGGATATTCCGGTCCCAACTCAGGCCGGATATTCTGGCATCCCTGGAGGTTGCAACGGCTAGTTTTGGGAGGGGTATAAATACCCTCCCCTTCTTCAACCTCAAGTAGCTCGACCAGACCAAGATAGAACACCATTGTTGCAAGCTCAAAACTCATAGATCTCCCAATCCCTCCACCCAAACTCGCTGATCTTTGGAGGGTTGTAGGAGAAGGCCGAGATCTACATCTTCACCAAGCAGATTTACATTTCCCCTCATTCACTTGAGGGATTCGAGCCTAGGATTTCCATTGGGAAAACCTAGGCATCTTGTTAATCTTACATCTTGTCTATTGTGACAGATTGTAGCTGTTCGGGAGCCCCCAATTCAGTTGTGGGTGTGTGCCCTGGATTGTTGTTGTAAAGGCTCCGGATTCCGCCTTGAAGGATTCCGATAGTGGAAGGTGAACCAATCCTTTGTGGTGCGGTTCATCGGATAATAGGGTGAGCCTATTGTGGCGTTGAGATAGCCTGTGGTGGCGAAGCTCACACCCCTCCAACGAGATGTACTCCCCTAAAAAGGAGAAACTCGGGATTACATCCGTGTCTCCGCGTGCTTCACTTTCGGTTACCTCTTTACCTTGCCTTTACTTGTATCTCGTAGCCTACTTAGAGTTAACTTGTCATATAGGTAAATTCATCGTAGTTGCATATCTAGAGAATTTACCTTTGTGTCAAGCCTAAACTGAAAACGAACTAAAAATTGGGTAGCACCTAGTCACCCCCCTCTAAGTATCATATGATCCTTTCACCGACCCAACCTTGTTTATAAATCTTTTGGTTGCCATATTAAAGGGCAACACTTAGTGATCGTGCCACTCCGCCTTGGTGGAGGCACAAGAAGAATACAGTAAGCCTTAGTGGCTTTTTGGGGATCCTTGTGACTCCCACGCCGCTACGACAGGGACTAAATGTTTACCTAGTTGCACTATCTTTAAAAACTATATTTGAGTTAAGCCTAGCCTACCTCTTCGATCCTTACAGTTGCACGGTTTCTGATGTAGCCCTGGTCACGACCATCACCATGTCAAGACCCTCAACACATCCCATGTCGTCATCGAACTCAAAGGTGAACTCATTCCTCTACGAGAACTCATTTCCCACCCTTTTGGATGGTATGCTACGTCATCTTCTATCTCTTGTTGATACTAGGAGTGTCACGATGACTACGGATACACGAGAGGATGACCAAGGTGCAAGAGGAATGGAGGACGCCAAGACGGTGGCTTGGAAGAGGAGAAGGAAGAGAGCAAGCAGAGTCAGGGGCGGTACTATCGGCCCCAACGGCGGTACTACCGCCAGCACGGCACTGCCGCCACCACTACCGCCAGAACCACCCTTCGGGTGCCATGTGCAGCACCAGCACCGGCAGTGGCAGCGGTACTACCGCCGACGCGGAAGCGACAGCGGCTCAGGCCCGCACCAGCGGTACTACCGCTGATGCGGGAAACCAGCAGGGAATATTCCCTTGTATCCCTCTCCCACCTACCCCTTTGGTCAACACTATAAATAGGACCCCTTTGCTCAAATCTAGGATAGACTATGTTTTGAGATTAGAGTAGTGCTGTGCTCCTTCACCTCAAGATGGTCTCCTTTCTCCCCTTGTGGAGATGGTTCCTCCCTTGTGGAGAAGATCCCTCTAGTGGATTCAAGACCTCTACTTGTAGTTTGACTACTTGCCAATCTTTCATCCTCGGGTGACTTTACTGGAGCAGTTTGGTTGACCGTTGGAGAAACAACCATCCAATATCACTTCTTGTATCTACTTGCTGATCTCCCACCCTCGTGTGGATTCTATTGGGCCGGTTGGACCGACCGGTAAGGGAAACGGTTCTTGTATCAGGTTTGTGTTCTTGTATTCTTGGTGTTCTTCGTGTTCCTCGTGTTCTTGCGTTCGTCCACTCCTGCCGTCAATCCGTGAAGATCGGGCAACCCTAGAAGTCCTAACTTCATCATATGGTATCAGAGCATGGCTGCCACGGATTTTACATGTGTTTCCACCCCCAAATCCACCAAAATTTTCTTTGATTTTGAGAAATTCGAAAATTTCCACCAAAAATAGCCCCAAATTGCTTTTGGATCGATATGTGAATCTTCTGTGTTTTGGTAGGTTTTGATCCATAGATATATTGCTTTACTTGTTGATATACCTTCCTTTGCGTTCCCATAGCCTAATTCCATCATTTGGCCCTCCGATTTGAAGTTTTCGTGCAAGTTTTTCTGCCAAAATCGGTCAAAATCGTGTTTCGGGCACGAATCTGCGTCACGGAGCGGTACTACCGCCCCCAGCGGTACTATCTCCCGCGGTTCCTCAAAAACGGCCTTCTGACACGCAAGTGCGGTACTAGGAGCGGTACTACCGCCCTTTCCAACGGTACTAGCAGAAAACTGCATTTTCTGAAAATTTCTTTTGGCCATATCTTTTGATTCCAGACTCCGTTTTTGGTGTTCATCGGCTCGTTTCGAAGCTACGAACAATACCTTCATCATCATTACGGAAGATCCATCATCCACCACCACCAAAATCCGTGGGCAAGCACGAAGCTTCTACAACAAAGGGTGAAGAACATCGACGAAAGGTATAACATCGCCAATCTTTACCCCTTGCCATTCCTTTGTGAGCCACACTATATCTTTGCGATTACCATGTCCTATTGAGGCTAGCTCTTGATGATTGCTTGGGCTTTGCACATTTGCACCGTGTAGTTTTCGAGCAAAAGTTGTATGCGCTAGTTGATATATCTTGTTGGTGGCATAAAAAAGAAGTGGGTGTGCAAAAGAGAAAAGACTCAAAAGAGAAAAGACTCAAAAGAAAAAAGAAGCAAAAAGTGCTAAATCAAAAGAAAAGAAAGAGAAACCACTTGCCATACCTCTTGTAGGAAGCGTGCAAGCTTGATGAACATCTAGTAGGTGGTACATTTTGTGCAAATCTAGTAGCCCACTAATAATTTGCAATCGAGCTAGTGGCTCTCCTTGTACTTGTGCAACACGAGCTTATAGTTTTCGCTAGGATCATATGGTTCTTTAGCTCACTTCTTGGTTGCATGAGTCACATTTATCTATCCGAGCGTGTTTTTCTTGAGCTACATTCCTATCTTTGAGACTGACTTGTTTTGCTTTGTGATCATCGTGGTTCTCTACTTGCCTTGACAATATCTTGGTTTTCGGTTGGTTCAATTTGCTTTCCACCTACCATACCTACCTACCAACTTTTAAGCCGTGTGTGTTTTGGAGTTTTCTTTGGATACTTGAACACAAGCACTTTACTTTGTGACCGTTCCCTTTGGTTGTCCACGACGTCCAATACTATCTACAAAGGTGAGAGGTTTTGCTCTAGTTTCCTTCCACTCCACATATACACTTGTCTTGTGAGTTAACATGTCTAGGGAGAGTGAATCCAACTATGGAGGTGAAGATGATAATGAGTACATGATGAGTCACGTGGACTATGATGCCATGGGGGACTACTACGACTACGCCGACAACGACCCCCATGACATGATGGAGCATCACCAAGACTTTCGCTACAACTACTCTGACTATTCGAGCGTCCACGACATGGAGCGGTACCACGACTTCGAGCAACCTTCATCATATGGTATTGACTCCAAATACACACGAATCTACCATGACTCCGACTACACAAGCTCCAATGACAATGAGGCGCAAATCTCTTCATATGCCTCATCATATGGTACTGACTTCGACTACAACAACATGGTGGAGCGCCACTACTTCGACAACTCCGATGACATGGTGGAAAACGTCTACGACTACCACTCTTCATGCATGTGCGACGACATCGACTACACCTTCGACAACATGCAAGAGGAGAGGACTCCCATCACCACCATGTTCAAGAGCGGCACCTCCAAGCGTCATGGCACAACCTACTATGGTTCACTCTCAAGATGGAACAACAAGAAGACCACCATGAGTCCATCGTATGAAGCGTCACCACCTTCTCGAAGACGCCATGACAAGGACTTCGCCAAGAGCACTAAGCTTCGACAATCTACATCGACAACAAGGCGGCACCCCAAGAAGTGCATCACCAAAGCCAAGCCAAGTCAAGACCCATCTAGCTCATCAAGGCGCCACAAGAAAGATGCCAAGTTCCAAAATCTCAAGGACGCCATTGACAAGCTTGCCAAGAGCCTACATTCTTCACCAGGCTCAAGTCGAAGCTCCAAGACAAGGTCACCAAAGCAACAAGCACGCCGACGTCGACATGAGGAGAAGCATCCAAACGATTTTCAACGTCATCCCTCCAATGAAGAACGCCAACAAAGACATGAGGATAAGTCAAGACGGCCGCCACGCCATCAAGCACCTACGCCTACACTCCAAGTTCAAGGTGCAACCTCCACATCCAAGATGGCAGCAAGTGCACATCCTATGGTGTCTCCTTCTAGTGTTGATTCTATTGTTGACGAGTTCATGGCCGACATCGACAAGTTCTTCGAGCAACGGTCAAGCTCACGTCGACGCCGCAAGAAGCATGGCAACACTTGTGAAGACACAACCAAGATGGCGCCCCTCTCAAGCACTTCTCATGATATGACCTCTACACCAAGTGCCACCACCATAATGTCCCCCATATGGCAAGATGAAGATCTCACATGCGATAATTGCCAAGGCCAAGACCATGATCCGCGGGAATGTCCCAATCTCTTGTGCCCAATATGCAATGGAAAAGGTAACATGATGTGGGATTGCCAAGTTGGTGACCAAGATGGTGAGAAGATGGTCGAGCATGGGATTTTCCCTTCGATCATGGAGGCGAGCATGGAGAATGCTATCACCTTTGACCATGGGTCAAGTGATGATGATACCAAGCATGGGATGTTCCTTTCGGCAATGGAGTCAAGTGACGATGCCTACACTATGGTATTGACCTTTGGAGGCGAGATGGTTGAGGAGGTTGAGCATGGGAGTTTCCCTTCAACCTTGGAGGTGTTTGGAGTTGAGAACATTGAGCCTACCCTCTTGTCTTTGACTTATGAGATGGTACCAATCCCATGTGAGAATGAGAGCCACTTAGCCCACTTGAGTGTGAGTGAGAGTGAGCTGAGTGACTCCACCATATATGAGTTTGAGTGCTTTCACTTTGAGGGAATGAGTGACACACCACTTGAGTTGAGAGAGGTAGTTGATAGGTCTTGTGAGGCCATTTCGATTTCTAACAAATTAACCTCTACCTCTAGTGTGTTTTCTCATTTTGTGCTAGGTTCCATGGATGATGAGACGCCACTCCTCGACTTGACGGTGCCTCAAATGGAGAAGATGTACATGGAGGATGATGATGCCACTCCATGTCTCCTTAAAGATGAACAAGTCGGCTACATGGAAGCCCCTACTACTTCAACACCTACTTCACATGAGTGGGACTACCAAGGTATGGGTGTTGATGTGACCATGTTCCGCTAGTGGACATGATGAACTATGATTGCTTGCATGCTATGGATGATTCTCTTGCCCCATCATATGATTCGTTCTTATCCCCTTGTGATACTTTGTTTGAAACAAATGTTGATCATGCGGAATTACATATTTGTGATGATTTTGGCATGAGCATGTCTTGTTATGAATGTTTCCATTTTTCTCCCATTGTGGCATGCAACATGTTGAACAATTTCTCTTTCACATGTGTTGCTTACCCTAATGTTGAAATGCTTGATAATGAGATTGCCCCCATAGCTTTCTCACATGTTGGAGATGTTTCGTTTTCTCTTATGGACTTTGTTATGTCATATTTTCCAATTGATTTTTGTGTGGTTGGTGATGTGCAAATGAAGAGACACTTCATGATGGATGATGTGTTCATATACCATGCACATAACTTCTTCATATGGTGTCTTGTGTGTGCCGGTAACCGCATGATAATGTCAACCTCAATTGAACATGAGTTGACAAAAAGAGCTCTTGAGAGCATACACGTGAGTTGTGGGTCGAACCCGGCTCTAATGCCCTTTCCATGTTTTGCATCAAACAAGTTGAACAATTTCTCTTGCTTTTGGTTTGTTTGACATATTGGTGATGTTGATTTTAACTATGGCAAGATACATTTCCCCATCTTTTATGTGAATGATTTATGTGTTGCAACAAATATGATGAACACTTGTTCTTCTAAATGGCGTGTGTGCAACCATAATGACATTTTGAGCATGTCTTGTCATGAGTGTTTTGGTTTCTACTCATTTGGTGTTGCAACAAATATTTCGAATACTTGCTCTTTCCTATGGTTTGTTTGCACCCATGTTGATAATTTGGACATTTCTCATCGTGTGTTTTTGCCAAGTTCTCCGCTTATTGCATCAAGGATGTTGACCAATTTCTCTTTCCAATGCCTTGTGTTCAATGTTGATCATATGGTTCAAAATTTTCATGGAGTTTTTGTGTTCCCACATTTTGAGGATGTTCCAAGAAATTGCTTGCACATTGACCTTGCATATGCTTTGAATTTCACATATTTGTGTTGTGCTAATGGTGTAATGAACATGAATGGACATGTCATTGATGATATGCTCCTCTATCTTGCACACACATGGTTTGCTTGGTCTTTGATGTGTAGGTCGTACCTTTGGATGAACCTCCATGAGTTGTTTCAACCACGCATTCCTATGACGGAAGATCTTGCAAGAAGAGCACATCGGCATCTTGCTAAGGTGACTTCCTTCTACATAAGCGCTCATGCGATGACCTTCAAGAATTGGCTACTCTTTGAGTGTTGTTTCATCTTCCTTGTGAGTTTTGTAGGTTAATTGAAAGGCGAAGGGACATTGAAGAAGTGTCACATCATTTCCATCGACTACATGGTGAACCACACGACAAGGTCTACATACCTACCTCCTTGCCATGATGATGATGAGCAAGAGTCGAGGACGACTCTTTTTGAAGGGGGGGGGAGATGATGTAGCCCTGGTCACGACCATCACCATGTCAAGACCCTCAACACATCCCATGTCGTCATCGAACTCAAAGGTGAACTCATTCCTCTACGAGAACTCATTTCCCACCCTTTTGGATGGTATGCTACGCCATCTTCTATCTCTTGTTGATACTAGGAGTGTCGTGGGGTAGGTAACATGACAGATGCTACTTTGGGGTAGCTTAAGTTGATGGGCAAGGCGACACTGGCGTCTGGGAGATTGTTTAGCACTGCAGGGACAAAGGTTTACCCAGGTTCGGCCTCTCCATTGGAGATAAAGACCTACTTCCTGCTATCTTGTTATTGATCTCGATCTCGATAACCCGGCTACGACAACAGAGCCGGATCTCGATCTAGGTTACAAGGTTGAGGTGTTTCTCTCGATGGTTCTCTCGCCTAAGCTTGGATCGTAAAAGTTCTCTCAACTAGGGCTCAGGGACCGGTTTATATAGACGACCGGGTCTCCTGGCACTTTACAATACGAACCCGGGCTCTACCCAGACTCGGAGTCCTACTCTAGCTCTTCTAGCCTTCGTGTCCTCCAAGTCCCGAACCGCCTCTGGTCTTCTAGAAACTTCCCTTCCTGAACCGGGTTACCGCCAAAGCCTCTGGCCCAGCAACATAACCCGGCCCATGCTGATGGTTAGCTGGCCTGGCCGGGCCTCCTGCCTGGCGGGTCACGCTTCCCTCTTCATGGGCCTACCGGGTTATCATCCCCCCATCAGTAGCCCCCAGATTAACCTGGTTGCCAGGTTGGCATGCTCTGCTTCTATTCTTGAATATTGCTTCTTTGAGCAGAACTGATATCCTGGCCAGCCGGGTTAATCACCTGAAACATAAAATAACACATAACAAATTTAATATCAGAACATGTCTCTTTTCTCCTTAGCTTGGCCAGTCTTTTTGGCGGTTCACGCCGTAACCCGGTTATCTCTTGCCGGGTTCACACCCCGGGTTTCACTTTCGACACTTAGTGAAAATTATCGCCCAACTAAATCCATCCTTATCCATCTTAATCACGATCTTATCATTTAATACTCCGTGATTATCTCATTCCGTTTGTCGTTGACTTTTAGTCAAAGATCCTTATCTCTTCACTTTTTACCACAACACCCCTAGGGTTTTTACTGTGCCTATAAATAGGAGACCAGAGACACCACGGTCACTTTCCCCATTCAGTTCATCTTCTTCCTCGCGCCGCACTGTAGCAGCCGCGGATCAATCTCCAATCGAGCCTCCAAATCTCTGCGAGAAGATCCACAGGTACGATTCTCCACACATCCGTGCTCCGCACTCGATTCCAACTTGAATCTCGTCCAGATTTACTTTGCATTTCCCTCTCCACGCATCTGCATCTAGAACTAGGGTTTCTCATCACCATTGTTGCGCCCAGGGAACCTCGAAGCTCCTCAGCCATGGTGAAGGACAAAGCGAAGGCCGGAGGTCCCCGTGCGGCGAAGAAGCTCGCAAAGAAGCCTCACAGCACCCACGCCGGTGCATCTGGCTCCGCCGCCCCCGCTGCTACTCAGGTCAACTGGACCAAATCCACGGTGACGAACTTGATGCTTCAAGATACGTGAACTGCGGCGAGCTCCCTCTCAAGGATGAGATTCACTGGCGTGCTGCTGGAGAAGAAATCCGCCCCAGCCCCAAAGAAGGTGAAGTGGTGGTTTTCCTCGACCATGTTCAGCGCGGCCTTCGCCCCCCGGGTTCTCTGTTTTTTCGCCGGGTCTTGAAGTACTACGGCCTTAGGCCTCAAGACATCGCGCCCAACTCCATGCTGAACATCAGCAACTTTGTGTGTTCTGTGAAGATTATCTGCAAATGGCTCCAAGCCTCGAGCTGTTCCTTGAATTCTTCTACTGCAACCCTCTCGCAAGGACCAAGTACTCCCATATGGGGAGTTGCGATCCAGCGCCGAAGGGAATGCGATTTCCCGGCTCTTCTTCTAGCCAGCCATCCCAAGGGGTGGCAAAACACATATTTTTACTGCAAGGACACTTCACCAGAATCTGACGACGCCCGTTACCCGGCTTTCCGGAACTCGGGCTTAACATATGAAGCCAAAATGAACAGTTGATGACGCTGAGCGGGTCAAGCTCGAGCCCACCCTTCGCCGGGCCAGAGCTTTACTCGCCCATGGCCTCAAGGGCACAGATCTGGTTAAGTGCTGGATCGGTTGGTTCATCCAGCCACTCAGCATCAGGACCCGGCTAATTTGCCAATACACTGGCGAAACCACAGACAATATGCGTTACTCTGAGATGACGCTACTGATGATCAGCTCGTGAAGAATGCCAAGAGACTGCTTGGCGAAAAGAAAGATGCCATTGCACTGAACGGGCTCGCCCCATTTAGTGCCAAGAACAAACCCCCCACGGTAAAGCCAATACTCAATCATTTTGCTTACTTTAACCCGGTAATCATCCATAGACTGTTACTTACTGTGACTGCTTTTTCTCAGGACTCCAAGTGGTGGAGCGTGGATTTTACCCCTACATCCTCTCCTGATGGGGAGGACACAGAAAGTGAAGACGACGAAGAAGAAGAAGGTGAGCTAGACTCCGTAGGCCGGCTCTTCCTCCAGTTGATTAACAACGAAGTCCCCAACAAGGACACCTCTACTGATAACCCGGCAAATTTTATTCCAGGCCCCACTGACCCGGCTTCTGACGTAGCGCCGGGTCCCCAAACTGCTGCACCTACACAGAAGAGGACCCGGGCCACCATTGCCAAGGTACCACATTCTCTTTTCTCAATTTTCATGATGAACTCATCTCAAACTTAAGCATAAACATAGGAAAAGGAAGCTGAGAAGGAGGCTGAGGCGAACAAGAGACGCCGAACCCGGTCTTCTACAAGCCAAGCTTCCCTGAGCCCAGGTATCCCTCAACGCTCTTTATCAAGCTGGGCCAAATCCATCCAGAAGACGCCCAGCAAACAGTTCCCTTTAGCTGGCAAGATCCGGGTTCCTAAACCATCTCGTTTGTCAGATTCCTCCTCGGATGGTGTTAGCACACCCGAGGATTTCCAGATCAACGCCGGGTTAGAAATACTTCACACATCTTTTCCATACCTCTATACTTTACTGTCCCATTCTTGTTTAACTAAGACACTATCTTGTTCCAGTGCCAGAGCTTTTATGGATGAAGACCCGGAATCTCCTCCCGCGGCGTCTCCTCCTCCAGCAACCACAGAGCCTTCTCCTATGGAGGCACATATTGAGGAACCAGAGGACAAAGACGAGCCAACGGAGCAAGCAACCCCCCGGCTTCTCCAAAAAAATTGTTGACCCGGTGCCAGAATCCTCCCCAGCTGCTCACTCGCCCGGGTTAGGCTCTGGGACTAAAGAAGATGAAGTGCAGGTTACTGGGACCCGGCACGTTCCAGTACAAAATGCTCCTGAGACTCTTGCCAAGGTGCCAGCCCAGATGCTGACCCGGCAACTCCTGCCAAGGACAAGAACCCGGCTTCCTCCTCAAATTCACCGGCTCTGGACGCCATGTCCGTTCCAGCACTTTGCGATGAATATTTTTCTCGCCTTGCTCAACACAAGACCCTGGAGACAGAACTGGTCGCCCTAATTCAAAAACGATATCAGGTACCCATTTTTACTTCTTGCCTGTATATTTTCTTGCATAACTATACCCTGAGTAGCCCCCAAGCTCTAAGTTCATCACTTGTGATGAGCTTGGTGCTTACAATATGCATTCCTTAGGTAAAAACTTCAAACCTGTAGCCCCCAAGTGCCGGGTTGTCTGTTTACAGCAACCTGGGACTAAAAAACTTCCATCATTTAAAACTTGCCCATTTTCACATCAAAACTTTGAACACTGTAGCCCCCAAGTGCCGGGTTGTGTGCCTGCAGCAACCTGGGACTTCTTTATTACGTTGAACAATTGAACTTCAAACTGAGTAGCCCCCAAGTGCCGGGTTAGCTGTCCACAGCTACCTGGGACTTACAGTTAGAAAATTTTCAGACTTTTTGCGCATGTAGCCCCCAAGTGCCGGGTTGCACGCCTGCGGACCTGGGACTAACATAACTTTTTGCATCTTAACAGGAAGACCATGCCAAGGCCCAGGCTGAAATCACCCGGCTCAAGACGCTGCCAAAACTGAATCTGAGACCCGGGCTGATCACTCAGCTCAACTCCAGGCCTTAGAAGAAAAAATTACTGCTCTGACGCAAGAAAACTCTGATCTGAAGAAGGACATGCAGGAGAACGAGGAGAACTTCCAGGAGCAACAGGAGACACTGCAGAAGCAGCTGGATGAAACCAACAGTGAGCTGACCCGGCTAAAAAGAATGATCACCTCTATGGTTGAATCTTTAGTGGGTAAGCACTACTCCTTTGAACTCAACTGAACTGAGCAAGCAAAGCCGGTTTTTAAATCTCACTGTTCTTTTTCCTTACGCAGGCCCTCGCGACGGGAACCTCCGCAAAACTGCTGCAGAGAAGATCAAATGCATGTACACGCTGACACGTCAGCTGTACTTTGGCAGCTGCGAGGTCATCAAAGCCGCTAGGCTCTGGGAGAACCCGCCAAGCAAGTACACTGAAGTCCTTGGGCATCTGTCAACAATGCCACAATGGATCCATCTGCTCAAGAGATCTGCATGCAGGGCCGGGGTGATGCGAGGTCTTGCCTTGGCAAAGGCCTACCATCCCCAGCTAAACCCGGCTCCCTGAAGAAGGGCTTTCCCAGTTTGACACTGATGGCAAGGAGTTCGATAAGAAGTGCTACGCCCGGGTTGTGAAGCAAACCCGGCACGTTGCCACTGTAATTGCCAGCAAGATGAAGCTCACCACTTTGCAGCTTGGATATACTGAAAATGATGAAGAGATCATGGATGACGAGCCACAACGCGTCGATCTCCTCCAAAGCTATAAGGATTCCATTGACCCGGCAAAAACTGCTCCTGGTACCTCCACTGCTCCCAGCTCCTCTACGCCAGTTATTCCTCCTCCGTCACGGGCGATAGCTGAAGAAGATGATGAAAACTTCTTCCAGCCACTTCGAAAAATCACCCGGCGCAAGACCAAGGCCAAAGAAACCGACGAGACCAAGGAGCCAGAGCTAACCCGGCGGCCGCCGAAGAAGATGACCCGGCAAAGACCGTCGAGGAACAACCAACCGGCTCTCCTCCCCGTGACCCGGCTCCTGAAGCCGAGGCTTGAAAACTTACGCAGATGCTTTATCTCTGCAAGAAAACAATCTTATTCGGCCCTTTGGGCGCTTATTGTAATAACTTTAGCACTGTTTGCACTATGCCTGTGATGGTGCGCCTATGCACCTGATGAAACTTTTATGCTACTCTCAAACTTTTGCTTTGAAATATGCCTCTTCTGTGGTTTTGATGACCCTTTTGATTTCTTTAACTGTGAGCCGGCTTTCGCATGGATACCCTGTCGCTACTTCTCTGAGAAAAACAGGGTCGAACCAAGTCCCAATGGGCTTCATGGTTGATTGAATTTCCAGGTGAGCAATCAGGCCATAAAATTGCGAGTCACATCAGCTCAACAGCAAGATAACCAAGAATAAACTAGTGGCATAAAGCCGGGTCTTGGGATTGCAGCTACAAACTATTGAAGTAAGAGCCCCCAAGACCTGGATCAATGTTTATAAAGTAATGGCTTAACTATGCAACATTACCCCATTGATCCTCATACTGGTGGGACACGCTCTCTGGGCGTCCTCAAAGATAACTATGCACTTGTTCTATGACAAAAACATAAACAACTAAAATGTAAACTACACCTTCATACTTCTGAATCCAAAATACTGAAGCTAAAACTGCACAGCCGGGTCACAAAACATCGAGACCCGGATGACCGTAAAAGCCGGGTCTTGGGAGCCCCCAAGGACAAGCCCCCAAGACCAAACTTAACATAGAACTATGCAACACTACTATCAAACATAAAAAAAAAGAAACTGAAAGAACACAAATTTCTGTTCAACCTTCACTTTATTGATAGAAAAGGTTAGGTCAGCAAGCCGCCTCATTAAAAACCTTCCAGTCCCCTTAGGTACCCTGGTAAGGAAAAGAGCGCGTCTGAAACCTGCTGCCTGTTACATCGTGTTTTACATCTCATATCTCTTTCTCATGCTAAGTATAGTATGGGCGCAGCTGGCAATGTTCCATGGCCTCTCACGCTCTTCCAATGAAAAGGTAGAGTGCGATGTGTCATTCACAGACTCGGACTTTTCTCTTGCATCCACTAAATAATATGAACCATTGTTCAATTTCTTGCTTATGATGAAGGGCCCTTCCCAAGGGGGAGATAACTTGTGCATCCCTTCTTGGATTGCACCCATCGCAGCACTAAATCTCCCTCCTGGAAAGTGCGAGTTTTAACCCGGCGACTATGATACCGCCTCAAATCTTGTTGATATACTGCTGATCTCTCCAGTGCTTGTTCTCTGTTCTCCTCAAGCAGGTCCACAGAATCCTGCCGGGTCTGCTCATTTTCTGTTTCAACGTAAGCCGCCACGCGAGGCGAGTCATGAATTATATCACTTGGCAAAACTGCCTCTGCCCCATACACCATAAAGAAAGGGGTCATCTTGTGGATCTGTTTGGCGTTGTGTTGATTCCCCAAACTACTGATGGCAACTCCTCAACCCACGCTCCAGCGGCTCTGAGACACGGGACCCGGAGACGTGGTTTCAAACCTCGAAGCAACTCCTGATTTGCTCGTTCTACTTGTCCATTGGCCTGTGGATGAGCAACTGAAGCAACATCTAAACGTATACCCTGATTTCCACAAAACTTTGCCATCTCACCAAGGGACATGTTAGTACCATTATCTGTGATGATACTATGAGGATACCCAAACCTGTGTATGATCTGCTTCAAAAACTTGACTGCTGTAGCTGCTTCACAATTAGTAACAGGCATCACCTCAACCCACTTTGTAAACTTATCAATGGCAACCAAGAGGTGGGTTTTCTTGCAAGGAGACATGCTAAAAGGACCCACCATATCAAGCCCCCAAACTGCAAAGGGCCAAGTCAAGGGTATTGTTCGCAACTCCTGAGCCGGCACATGAATTTGCCTTGCATATCTTTGGCAACCATCACATCTACTCACCAAGCGCTCTGCATCTGCCTGAGCTGTGAGCCAGAAGAAGCCGTGTCTGAAAGCTTTTGCTACTAAAGACCTTGTTGAAGCATGATGACCACAATCTCCCTCATGAATCTCTTTCAAAATTTGCCGGCCTTCCTTTCCAGACACACATCTCTGAAATACTCCAGAAACACTTCTCTTATATAACTCGCCATCAATAACTACGTAGGCCTTAGCCCGGCGCACAATTTGCCGGGATATAACTTCCTGCTCTGGCAGCTCTCCACGCAAAAGATACGCCAAATAAGGTTCTGTCCACTCTGGAATTTCATGAGTTGCTGCTACCAATTGCGAATCCGGGTCTTCCTGACCCGCCAGTTCCTCTACGCCCTGAGGCTTGACTGATGGAGTCCATAGCTCGTCCAAGAAAACGTTAGGTGGAACCGGCTCTCTACGTGAGCCGAGTCTTGACAAAGCATCTGCAGCATCATTTTTCCTGCGATCAATATGATCCACCTGATAGCCTGAGAAAAACCCGGCTACCCTGTCCACCTCTCTCTGTAAGCCGCCATTGTCGCATCTTTTCTATCCCATGTTCCTGAAACTTGCTGTGCCACAAGATCTGAATCCCCATAACAATTAATATGCTTGATGCTCATCTCCTTTGCCATACGCAAACCATGTAACAAGGCCTCATATTCTGCCACATTGTTAGACAATCAAAGTGAATTTGCAAAACATAGCTCAGCTTATCACCCTTGGGAGAAGTTAACACAACTCCAGCTCCTGAACCTTGTGCTTGCTTAGACCCGTCAAAGTGCATAACCCAAGGCTTGAGACCCGGCGCAAGGGTGGTGCACTCAACTGTGTCCAATCATTAAGAAAATCAGCCAATGCCTGAGATTTGATAGCTGTACGAGGCACATAGTCAATGTGGTAAGGCCCCATCTCTATTGCCCACTTGGCAATTCTTCCTGTAGCTTCTGAATTCCTGATAATATCTGCTAAGGGTATTGAACTCACCACTGTGATTGGATGCTCCTGAAAATATGGTTTCAACTTTCTACTTGCCATGAAAACACCAAATACTAGCTTCTGCCAATGCGGATAGCGCTGCTTTGCTTCTGATAACACCTCACTAACATAATAGACCGGCCTCTGAACCGGGTTTTCCTTGCCTTCCTCCTTACGCTCGACCACCACCACAGCACTCACAGCCTGAGGCCCGGCAGCGACGTATAACAGCATGGGTTCCTTGGGACCCGGGGCCGCCAGAACTGGCGCTTCTGATAATTGTTTCTTCAGAGCTTCAAATGCCTCATCTGCTTCCTGATTCCACACAAAATTGTCTGTTTTCTTCAGTAACTTGTACAAAGGTATTGCTTTTTCTCCGAGCCGGGATATAAACCGGCTTAGCGCAGCCACACATCCTGTCAACTTCTGAACATCTGCCAATTCCTCAGGTTTTTTCAAACTTGGATGGCTCTGATTTTTTCCGGGTTTGCCTCAATTCCACGCTCTGACACAATGAAACCGAGCAATTTTCCTGCTGGAACTCCAAACACGCACTTTGTAGGATTGAGCTTCATCTTGTACTTCCTCAAATTTTTGAATGTTTCTGTAAGGTCACTGATAAATGACCCGGCTTTTTCTGACTTGATCACCACATCATCCACATAAGCATGCACATTGCGCCCAATCTGATCATGAAAACAATTTTGAATGCACCTCTGATAAGTTGCCCTGCGTTCTTCAACCCAAAAGTCATGGTCTTGTAACAAAAAGCACCAAAGGGGGTGATGAACGATGTCTTTTCCCAATCCTGCCTGTTAAGCTTGATCTGATGATAACCTGAATATGCGTCCAGAAAACACAAGAGCTCGCTGCCTGCACTGCGTCAACAATTTGGTCGATGCGCGGCAGTGCAAACGGGTCCTTGGGCAATGCTTGTTGAGACTTGTAAAATCAATGCACATCCTCCACTCATTATTTTTCTTCAGAACCAAAACCGGGTTAGCCAACCACTCTGGGTGGAAAACCTCCATGATAAAGCCGGCTTCCAATAACCGGGCTATCTCCTCTCCTATAGCTTTTCTTCTCTCTGCGTTCATTTTTCTCAAACCTTGTTTCACCGGCCTTGCCTTTGGATCAACATGTAAACGGTGCTCAGCGAGTTCAGTCGGAATGCCTGGCATGTCACTAGGTGTCCACGCAAAAACATCCCGATTCTCACGGATGAACTCGATGAGCGCGCTTTCCTATTTATCAGTTAGGCTGGTCCCTATGGCGAACTGCTTGGAGGAATCCCCAGGCACAAAATCCACCATCTTAGTATCCTTTGCTGCTTTAAACTTTGCCCTGTCATCTTCTGTTGTTGGTTTTTTGAGCGCCTTGTTGTCCTGCGGGTCAAGATTAGACCTGTAAGCTTTCAACTCCTCTCTAGCACAAGTTCGCTCTGCCAGGGCTGCATCTCCCTCGTCACATTCTGCTGCAATTTCTCTGTTACCATGAATAGTAATGATCCCCTTGGGACCCGGTATCTTCAACTGCAAGTACACATAACACGGCCTTGCCATGAACTTGGCAAAAGCCGGCCTTCCAAACAACGCATGATAAGGACTTGGAAATTTCACCACCTCAAAAGTGAGCCACTCTGACCTGAAGTTATGGATAGACTCGCCAAAAGCAACCTCTAATGAAATTTTTCCCTCAGGTGTAGCTGACTTCCCAGGAACTATACCATGAAATATTGTTGACGTTTTCTGCAACTGTGACTCCTTCAGACCCATACGCATAAATGTTTCCCAGTACAAGATATTAATGCTACTGCCACCGTCCATCAAAACCTTCTTTAACTCAAAGCCATGAACTTGAGGAGCCACAACTAACGCAAGCAGACCCGGGTGCTCCACCACATCCGGGTGATCTGCTCTGCTCCAAGTAATAGTATGCTCTGACCATCTCAAATACCTTGGTACCCCTACAGCCACTGAATTAACTGCCCTTTTGACTATCTTTTCTCTCTTGGTCGTGCCACTGGTATATATATGATATTGGCCAAGTTGCCTCGGCTGGTTCGAGAATCCACCCTGATTACCTGTATTTTGGCCGGGTCCTGTATTTCCAGTTGGTACCGCGTTTGCTCCAGTTAGAGGCCCCGCAGCCGGGTTAGCACTCGGGCCGGGTCCTCCACTCCTGTTTGCTCCTTGCAAGCTCTCTGAATTCATTGTTTTTCCACCTGTTCAAATCTACACACTGGGCCAATGAATGATTGGCGGGTCTGCCGTTCTTGCTATGACGAGGACACGGCATCCTGAAGGCCTCTTCAGTGCTCATTGGGCGTGTTCCTTGATAACTATTTCCACCACTGTAATTCCCATTATTTCCCTGATAACCTCTGTTTTCCTGATAACCTCTGTTTTCCTGATAATTCCCGTCCATCCTTTGCCTCTGAAACCCGGCATTTGCATTTGCAACTAGCTCTGAGTTTCCTTCCTGATGCCCACGCTTGTGCTGGTTCTGATTGTTGTTGTTGTTGTTTCCCGGGCCATTGTTGTTCTTTCCTCCATTGTTCGCAGCACCTTTCCCTTTTTCTTCCTCACTATCATCCTGGGTTTTGTCCGTGGCTGCGTGTCTGTTGCACGCATCCATCAACTCTGCCATAGTAACGGGCTTAACCCGGTGTCCTTCCTTCATGCGACCCAGCTTCTGGACCAAGGGAGCGTACTTGCAAGTTTTCTCCATCGATGAAATTGCATCCTTGGGCTCGATACCTGATGAAGAGTGCAGGATCTCCGTGACCCGGCCCATCCAGTGACGAGCTGACTCGCCCTTCCTCTGTACGCAACGATCAAGATCTTCAATGGAAAATAAACGCTTGCACGTGCCCTGAAAGTGCTTGATGAAAATTGTTTTCAACTCATCCCAAGAATTGATAGATTTCTCTGGCAGATTCTTGAACCACAACTTTGCTGCACCATCACTCATCATCAAATACATATACTTTGCACAAACGTTCTCTGTGGCATTGCGTATACACATCGCCATCTCATAGCTGCTCAACCAACTCGCCGGGTCTGTGCTCGGCTCATAATTGGCAATCTTGCTTGGCTCCTTGAACTTCTCAGGGAAAGGCTCTGCTCTAATGGCATCTGAAAGACACTTGGGCCCGCCAAAGTGGAAGAACTTGCTAAAAGATTATGTTACCCGGCGAGCTTGCAGATGCTGCTGGCACGGGACCCGGTCCTCCTTGTGGCTCCAGCTGCAGGTACTGCCGGGTTTGCATTAGCTGCACTTCTTCCGCTCGCGATCTATTGACTATCTGCTGAGCCACAGAAATTGCAGGGGCGGGTTGATACTGCTGATTATTCTGGTTCTGGTTCTGCTGGGGGGTTTTGCTGCTGTGCCGCGGCAAACCCGGCCAATGGCGGGTTTCCCCCGTGGCGACTCTTGCTACGATATGTTGTGGAATGAAGCGCGCTTTTCTCTTTGAATACTGAACTTGCTGAGCAACCGCAGTGCGTAACATGTCAATGGCACGCCGAGCTTCAACCTCTGCTGGCGAGTCTCCTAATGGAATACGATCAGTGCTAAAGTTGCGGCATACACGTTATCTGCTGGATTGGAATAGTGACCCGCCGGCGTGTGAAACCTTGGTGTCCTGGGCGGCAGACCCGGATTTCCCCTGGCTCCCCCAGCGAGAAGACCCGGCACCGCTGCAACTGCAACTCCAGCTGCTCCTGTTCCTCTGTCTGGTTCTACATTTGCTCTAACAACTGGAGCCACCTGGGTTACACCAACTGGTTGATCTTCTGGGGTTCTAAACAATACTGCTGGATTTATGGCGTTTTCTCCTGGAGCCAGCCGGCTCTGGTGCCTCCTCCGGTGTGCCCTGGTCATCTCATTGAGACGATTTTCCTCATCCTCTAATTGCTTTCGCCTAACCTCCATATCTTCTTCTCTGCCATTGTGTCTCTGCGCACCTGCTCCAAGGCCCGGCGTGCTGTATCCAATTCTATAGCTCTGGCTGCCGCGTTTTCTGGAGTAATAATCCTCGTAAGTGCTGTTGGATCTAGGACCAGGCCATTGTTAAACATGGCCTGGGCCCCAGTTGTTGTTTCTTTCCTCACCCTGAGCTCGGTTATTGAGAAAACCGAAGCTATTCCTGTAACGCGCCGTGTTTTCACTTTCCTCTGACACCGAAGCCGGGTCTCCATCAACCCTTGACCCGCCAGCTCCAACACTGGTGGCAATTGTTGCTGCTGTTGACCCGGAGTAAAAGCTGGTGGCACGACCGTTGACGGTGATGCCCCGCGTTGATCGAAGGAGCGGTGTAAACCGCCACCCTCCTAACCGGGCTTGGAACGGACTCTTGCTCCTCTTCGTCCTCTTCTTCTACTCCATATCCGAACCGGCCTTCGAACAAGGGCAAGATCGATTCTGAATCTGCATAGTCCACCACATCACCCGGGATTGGAGCCGGGTTTCCCGATCTTTCCTCGTGCACGTCCAGGGCAGCTCATCTTCAGCCGTACCAACTGATTCTTCTCCATCAGATTGAACAATTGTGGCAGCTCCTGACACAGATTCATAGTCTCCATCACTAGCAGATCTAGTTGCAATCATACCAACAAAAACGTTAAACTTGCCAATTGGAATAACATCACCTGATTCAAGTAGATCTGATTCCGGCCCCCAGCCAGAATCATCAACGATGGGCTCTCCTTGCGAGTTGAGGGTGATCTCGCCGAAAACATAGTTCTCTACTCCTTGCCTTGCTTCTCCCATGATGGTGACACCTTTGGACGCGCTTCCCACAGACGGCGCCAACTGTCGTGGGGTAGATAACACGGCAGATGCTACTTTGGGGTAGCTTGAGTTGATGGGCAAGGCGACACTGGCGTCTGGGAGATTGTTTAGCACTGCAGGGACAAAGGGTTTACCCAGGTTCGGCCTCTCCATTGGAGATAAAGACCTACTTCCTGCTATCTTGTTATTGATCTCGATCTCGATAACCCGGCTACGACAACAGAGCCGGATCTCGATCTAGGTTACAAGGTTGAGGTGTTTCTCTCGATGGTTCTCTCGCCTAAGCTTGGATCGTAAAGTTCTCTCAACTAGGGCTCAGGGACCGGTTTATATAGACGACCGGGTCTCCTGGCACTTTACAATACGAACCCGGGCTCTACCCAGACTCGGAGTCCTACTCTAGCTCTTCTAGCCTTCGTGTCCTCCAAGTCCCGAACCGCCTCTGGTCTTCTAGAAACTTCCCTTCCTGAACCGGGTTACCGCCAAAGCCTCTGGCCCAGCAACATAACCCGGCCCATGCTGATGGTTAGCTGGCCTGGCCGGGCCTCCTGCCTGGCGGGTCACGCTTCCCTCTTCATGGGCCTACCGGGTTATCATCCCCCATCAAGGAGTGTCACGACGACTACGGATACACGAGAGGATGACCAAGGTGCAAGAGGAATGGAGGACGCCAAGACGGTGGCTTGGAAGAGGAGAAGGAAGAGAGCAAGCAGAGTCAGGGGCGGTACTACCGGCCCCAACGGCGGTACTACCGCCAGCACGGCACTGCCGTCGCCACTACCACCAGAACCACCCTTCGGGTGCCATGTGCGGCACCGGCACCGGCAGTGGCAGCGGTACTACCGCCGACGCAGTACTACCGCTCCTACAAGCGGTACTACCGCCGACGCGGAAGCGACAGCGGCTCAGGCCCGCACCAGCGGTACTACCGCTGCTACGGGAAACCAACAGGGAATATTCCCTTGTATCCCTCTCCCACCTACCCTTTTGGTCAACACTATAAATAGGACCCCTTTGCTCAGATCTAGGATAGACTATGTTTTGAGATTGGAGTAGAGCTGTGCTCCTTCACCTCAAGATGGTCTCCTTTCTCCCCTTGTGGAGAAGATCCCTCTAGTGGATTCAAGACCTCTACTTGTAGTTTGACTACTTGTCAATCTTTCATCCTCGGGTGACTTTACTGGAGCGGTTTGGCTGACCATTGGAGAAACAACCATCAATGATCCCTTCTTGTATCTACTTGCCGATCTCCCACCGTTGTGTGGATTCTATTGGACCGGTTAAACTGACCGGTAAGGGAAACGGTTCTTGTATCGGGTTTGTGTTCTTGTATTCTTGGTGTTCTTCGTGTTCCTCGTGTTCTTGCGTGCGTTCGTCCACTCCCGCCGTCAATCCGTGAAGATCGGGCAACCCTAGAAGTCATAACTTCATCAGTTTCTAGTTGCGTTCATTTAATTTGACGATATTAACTAGGTTAAATACTTCCACCAAAAGTGTACCAGTCATGTGCGCTAACAGATATCACGTAACTTTAACACCAATGTTTTGTTTGGATATTTGCATTGGAGACTAGACATTATATTGAGTTGAATGTCCAATACTAGAATATTAATATTGAGAATGAATACCCTGTTTGGATGTGTTTGATATTCGGACCCAGATTAGATATTGAGGTTGAACACCAAATGTTGTTTGGATTGTATAAGTGATGAATTGCAGTTCTTTGAAACTTTGATCATTATATACATTATAGAATTGTACCCAAGAACCACATTTATGCTACTGACAACAACAAGAAGAATACATATCAAGAATAATATTTCCAATAGTTCAACAACAGCATAATATCATTCTCATTGCATGATAGCTCTCGTATGTTATCAAGTGTAGAAAGTTATCACAGAAGGAGGAGTAACCTGGGGCATTTGTAATGACTCTGTTGACTTCATTGCATCACCAAAAGACGTCTTCATATCTCCAAGTATGCACATAATTATTTCACCCATATGTGGCCTCTTTGGTGATGGATTAGCAAATTCAGTGCTGGTGGTACAATATCACTCTCAGTCGCGGTCTCTGCACCTACACTGCCGCCGCCCTTGGTCTCGCGCGTGGGAATGGACTAGAGAGTGAGGCCATGGTCTAAAGACATGGGTCGCGCGAGTAGCGAATGTCTAGCGATGTCGAGGGGTCGAGGTGGAGATTGAGTCAGGACAAGTTTCTCCTTCACGCGATCTCGCTCGATATCGAGCCCGAAAGCCCAGCCTGAATGCCAAGCACTTCCAAATGGTGACATTTGGAATGTTCGGGCCTGAATACTCCAAATATCCAATGCCAAGGCTGAAATCAAACATCCAAATGAAGCGCAAGAGTTATAAATACTGTTGTTACAAGTAGTTTACGAAAGGCCCAATATTCGAACAACGAGGGCTCTAGTTTTAATATCGTTCCGGTCCCCCAAAACGGCCTTGTCCATCGTTATAGTACTATCGAATGTCTAACTTAGTTTTTTAGGGATATTAGTAATGGTGGCCATCCGGGCTGTCCGACACGACATAGGCACGCACAGTGCTAGGCATGACACAACTAGGTTTCGTGTGTCCTTGCACGACACAGACGAAAGAGCCTCTTCAAGCTGATTCGCTCTGTTCTTTTCGAAAGATCCAGAAAAAATATAGAAGTTATAAAAAAATATAAAAAAACACAAAAAATCTAAGCATCTAGTGCATGACGCATCTAGACGGACGCAGACCGCACCCTTAGACAACTGTGCGCGTGCTTCTCGGGAGCTCCTATTTACCGGCCTACGCGGAGCACACTCGCTTCCACCAGCAGCAAATCGATATGGGCCGAGCCCACACCTTCGTCTTTTCCTTCTTCCCATGTGCACGTCTCTCCAACTCCTGCTCCATTCGATCCCCTGCAACCGCTACATGTTGCCTCTCAAACCGCGGCCCTAGACGGTCCCCCGCTGCCCTCTCTTCTCTGTACCCCAGAAGTTTCATCTGACGTCAGCCACCACTCCCGTTGTCCCACCTATTAAGAGTCTCTTCCTCAACTACACTTGCACCGCCGCGGTAAGCCGCGTCGTTGCCAGCTACGGTGAGGTAGCCAGTAGGACCGAGTTTTTGGTGCCATCCCTGGGCCGACCCACGTGTGTTTTGTGAGAAAAAGCCGTGCCCTGCCGTGCTTTTTCGTGCTACGGCCGGCCCAAATAAGCCTGGCCATCATACCTATACCTACTATATATAAAAGATGGACATATTCACCTTAGTCCGCGGTGTCCACGTCACCCCCATTATTCCGTCCGTCCGATTGGAGAGTGTGACAGCCGCGATCGAGCCACGTCGCCCAGTCCCCCACGCGCCACTGTAGCAGCACGATTTTTAGCGCGCGGAGCTCACCCGGTTACCCGGTCGCGCCGGTCACCCCGCCCCGCACGATTTTTGGCGCACACGCCGCGGAGCGTTATCCGGTCGCTCCGCTCGACGCGCGTGGACGCCGTCTCCCGCCGCCGTCTTGACTCCTCCACAGATTCCCGCCGCCGTCGCCGGCGCCAGGAGCTCTACCGGTCGCGATCTGAGCCTCGACGTTCTCTACTCCTCCACGGAATCCAGCTGCCCGCCCCAGCGCCAGGAGCTCTATCGGCCGCGACCCGGCCCTCGGCGTCCTCTACTTTCCATCAGCGGTGCCATGTGAGGGCACGATAGGAGGGGCGGCAGCGGCACCACACAAGAACAACAGAGGTTCCACGTGAGGGCAGCAGCTTCCACCGGTCCCTGATCTTGAGGTATGTTGTGCTCCTTCCTCAGATCCCTTCTCTACATCCACCGGTCCTGCTCCTTCCTCAGATCCCTTCTTCTCCTCCTCTTTTCGGCCGCCGGCCAGGAGCTTTCCTGGGGGACGACTCAGACGATACGCAACGAAGCAGTAGCCACATCCCGTGAAGTACTACATTGCTCCACTCGTGATGCCCCTGCTACTCGCGCGCGAAGCCGTCGCTGCCGAAAATGGAGATCGGGCGGTCTGTCGCCGCCGTGCGCTGTTCCAAGGAGCACCAGACTACGCTGACTGGTACGACTCCTATAGAACAACGACTATAGTGGTAATCCTTTTAGAATCTGTGGTAACAGATTTCAGGTATGTTTTGTCCAGCATGATCCAAATTCCGAGCCGCCTGACCACGACGATGCATGGAACGTGCAGTGCACGGTGGGTTAACAAATTTTGGATCTGTTTTGTCCAGCTCGGTACTTTCCTTTATTGCTTCCTTGATCTGTAGATTTGAAGAACTAATCCCTCATAGCAATTTAATAGAGAAGATGTAATTAATTGGCTGCAAGGATTAAAAAAATGGTGCACTTTTGAAAGTGCATGTGTTGCCCCATGCGTGGTTTTGGTAATTAATGACAATCCTTATGGACTAATGTTTGCATTGAGATATACTTGTAGATCTTGTCCATAGGAAAAGATTGGAGTTCATGTGTTGGACTCTAGAAGATTACATGATGACCAATGCTCTATTTAAGGGTTTATATGAAGAATGGTCATGTGAAGAGTTGAGCATATTGCAAGTATGTCTTGAAGGATTCAAGACATCATCTTTGTGAAACGGAGCTTAGCGAGGCTCTCCCATCATGGTGTATGGGGGAGTATTTGGAGAAGTCTTCATCAAGCATGTGCTAGCAAGCACAATCAAGAAAGGTGTTCCAACTTGAGGGAGACAAGATCGTCATCATCTAGCTCAAGTGGAATGCGTAAGGCAAAGGTATGATCTTGATAGGGTTTCTATTTTACCGGTCTCGTGGTGTTAGTGGGAGACCGGGTTATAGGATAGACGGCGTACTATCAAGAGGGGCTCTCAAGTGAGTAACTTGATCGCATCTTTATGGAGAGCTCAAACCTTTGCATTTTTGGCATATCATCTTTCTTGGTTCTTATTTGGCTTTTATCCATGTGAGAATTTAGAGCTTGTGTTCATCTCCATACCAAGCTCTAGTTCGTCAAAAACAGATTTCATTTGGATATCTTGTGGTGTTTTTGATGTTGGAGGTTTTAACGGTTCGTCTCATGCACTTTCAATCTCTCCCATCTCCATACGAAGCTCTAGTTCATCAAAAACGGATTTCATTTGGATATCTTGTGGTGTTTTTGATGTTGAAGGTTTTACCGGTTCGTCTCATGCACTTTCAATCTCCCCCATCTCCATACCAAGCTCTAGTTCATCAAAAACAGATTTCATTTGGATATCTTGTGGTGTTTTTGATGTTGGAGGTTTTACCGGTTCGTCTCTTGTAGAGAGGTCAAACTCTCCTCTTGTGTTATCGTCCTCACATGATGGACTATAATGTGTATATGCATGATCTTGTAGTGCTTGTGATTATCTTCGGAGCAAGCCCAAGATCATTGAAAACGGAGTCCGGATGGAAAACTTGTTGCGTTCTCGGTGTTGGAAATATTACCGGTCCTCCTCGAGATAAGGTCCACACCTCCCATGTGTGATATCTTCTCCATATTTGTGACCCTTAATATTTCCAACAAAATTGGTTTCACCTGATTTGGAGTTCGAACGAGAAAGTTATTGCATTTCAGGTTTTTGGTCAAGGAAGAAATGATCGTGCAGGTTGCTGGAGTTCACCGGAAATTCCGGTTGGTGACACCGGAATATCCGGTCCAGAAGTTTTGTCGAAGAATTTGGCTAAGGACCAGAATCCCCAGGTGCTGGAGGTCACCGGAAATTCCGGTTCAGGACACCAGAAATTGCGGTGTACCGGAATATCCGGGCCCCACTTATACCGGATTATCTGGTCGTCCCTGCCTCAAACGGGTAGAAATCTGGAGGGGTATAAATACTCCTCCACCTACCTCCAGCCACATAGCTTTTGCCAAGCACATTATTCTCTCTCTTCCCCACCATTGTTGACCTTGGAAAGCTTGCCCCTCTCCCAATTCCTCCCATGATTCTTGCATATCTTTGAGAGATTTGAGAGAGGAGATCTAGATCTACAATTCCACCAATCCTTTCCCCCTCTAAGTGAGGGGAACCTAGTAGATCTTGTTCTTGGAGTTCTTGGTGTTTCTCCTCTTTTGTTCTTCCTCTCTTATTCCCCCATAACCATTTGTTGCTTTGTTGGAATTTGAGAGAGAAGGATTTGAAAACTTGTTGCATTCTCGGTGTTGGAAATATTACCGGTCCTCCTCGAGATAAGGTCCACACCTCCCATGTGTGATATCTCCTCCATATTTGTAGGAAAGCTCTTGTCGCTACCTTTCCAACCTCGTTGGTTTCATCTCGTTTGGAGCTTCCTTGCAAAAGTTATTGCATTTCAGGTTTTGCAGTTTTACTGTTTTGCCTAGGCCGGAGTCTCCGGCCTCACGGGTGCTCAGGGGCCGGAGTTTCCGGCCCATCGAGTTCTGGAGCAAACAGCTCCTCATGGTGGCAGTCGCTGCATCGAGGCCGGAGTTGGTCCGGAGTTTCCCCGGAGTTTCCAGACCGAGGCCCTAGAGTTTTCGCCCTCAGTGGCCGGAGTTTCCGGTCCATCTGGATTTGCTGCGAAGAGTGCAACGTGGCGGCAGTCGCTGTTTTGAGGCCGGAGTAGATCCGGAGTTGCCCCGGAGTTTCCGCCCAGGCCGGAGTTTCGGGCCTCACAGACCGGAAACTCCGGACTAAGTGGACTGCAACGGCTCTTTTTCTGGGAGGGGTATAAATGCCCCTCCACCTACCTTCAGCCACCCAGCTCTTTCAAGCACGTTTTCCCCCTCTCTCTCCTCCATTGTTGACCTTGGAAAGCTTGCCCATCTTCCAATTCGTCCCATGATTCTTGCATTTCTTTGAGGGATTTGAGAGAGGAGATCTAGATCTACATTTCCACCAATCCATCTCTCCTCTAAGTGAGGGGAAGTCTCTTGATCTAGATCTTGGAGTTCCATTTGTTGAGTTCTTCTTTGTTCTTCCTCTCTTCTCCCCCCATAAGCATTAGTTGCTTTTGGTGTGATTTGAGAGTGAAGGATTTGAGCACTTGTGCTCTTGCCATTGCTTCGTTGTATCGGTTTGTGCTCTCCACGAGGATTCGTGGAAGTTGAAAGCTTGTGAACTTGTTACTCTTGGGTCTTTGGACCCTAGATGCCCGTGTGGTGGTTGAGACCCTTGTGTGGTCACTTGTAGCTGTTCGGGAGCCCCCAATCCCGTTGTGGGTTGTGCCCGGATCGTTGTTGAAAGGCTCCGGATTTCCGCCTCGAAGGATTCCGATAGTGGAAGGTGAACCAAACCTTTGTGGTGCGGTTCATCGGAGAAGAAGGTGAAACCTTTGTGGTTGTTGAACCATTGTGTTGGTTCACACGTCTCCAATGAGACGTACTCCCCTAAAAAGGAGGAACTCAGGAATACATCCTCGTCTCCGCGTGCCTCGGTTATTTCTATACCCGAGCTCTTTACTTATGAATTTTACATTGTGATAGCCTTCGTGCTTGAAGTATTCTCTTGCTATCACCTTGTTGCTTGTCTTGCTTAGCATAAGTTGTTGGTGCACATAGGTGAACCTATTTTATTTTTGTTGTTGGCTTGTTAATTTAAACACCTAGTTTTATTCCGCAATTATCAAGACTAAACCGGAAAAGTTGTAATCGCCTATTCACCCCCCCTCTAGGCGACATCATTGTCCTTTCAACTTTCCCATAAGAATCAATACTATCGGATATACTGGGAGCAACAATGTAACAAACTGTTTAGATTTAGAAACTTTGTTAGATTAATTCACAGAACAATTGCATTAAAATATGTCCCTTTATACATGTGGAGAAAATATCGGTATTGGTACACTATAAGGATGGTGGTAGAGGCATGACAGTTTCAGAGTGTTATACTTTTTTCTAAACGTAAGCTCCTATCATGCACCGACTCTGATATGGCCTAAGCCCTAATAACATAAAGAGTTTTATCTCTTAACCCACACATAAATCATGTGAGTTCTCTCCTCTGCCGCCTCCGTCCTCCTCGAGATGATTAGTTCTTCGCTGAGGCATCCTCCTCATGGTCCAGGTCTCGATGGCCTATATGCTTTTAAGACAATCAGACATGGCCGAGGATATAATCAGCTCTGACATCTCTCTTATACGATATCTATCATGGCCAAGTCGACCAAGAGGTAAATGTTATTCTCACGATTGGATCAAGACCTATTTTAGGCTATTTAATCGTGTCAGATTCCTACTATTATTCTTGAGCTCAGTACAGATTATGGCTTTATCTGACAATATCCATTTGTCCTTAGGATTATTATTCTTGCTGTTAGGGCAATACCGATGGATGGAAACTTTGAGTTGTACCACCGGATGCTTGCGAGCAATAGGAGCACCCAGGGATTGTGCTTTTCGTTTCAGGTATGTTATAAATAATTTTTTGTGATTAGTTAATATTTTAGAACATGGAGACTCGAAAGCTATGTTTTCCACAAGACCTGAGGAAGTTCATACATTAGATAGGACCACTGAACAATCAGGAACTTCATTGGCTCATTGTTAGGCCACTATCTGTTGTTCTCATATTGATCCTTAATTTAGGGTGATTAGTTTATATCCCTCCATTTCTTAATATAGGGTGTATATTTTTCTTGCATATTCATGGACTAACTTCCAAATTTTATTGGTAAATCAGTAATGGTAAGAATATTCATGTTTCTATTTGGGCCGCATCAAAGTGGCCAAATTATGATAATCCCCACTCATAGCATGTATTTATGACTGTTATGCTCTCACAAGGACCCCATAGATCTTAATCTAATTTCAGTTTAGCGACATGGAGATGATGATGTCATGTTTTAGAGATTATGAATTGGTTCAATTGGGTAATTGGCAATTAGTTTAATTGTGCCCTTGCGGGATCCTGAAGATAAAGAGGTTTATTCTTTCAGAGATCAAGACTCCTATTGGTAGAAGAAAAGAATGTGAGGTGGTCACTGATATTTACAGATTTGTTGTACAAAGAAACCATCGTTCCAGGCTATTGATGGTCACTCAAAATGGTTATTGGTGTAGTTAATAATCCCATTATATCTTGGTACCATGAGAGCTATAAAATGGTCATGTCCATGCTGAAGATGACGGTGGTGCGCCTATAAGTGAGGCTGTTATTTTCCTATGAAGATCAATGAAAAAATGATGAAAATCGACGCTTGGTCGTGGTTTTCTTTTTCCATGATGATTTTATATAATCTGTACTCCGAACAATGTAGTGGATCTGATTTTAGGACTGATAGACTATATAGCTAAAAGTATAGCATGTAATATATATACTCTGTTTGGTGCATACTTCATAGATATCAATGTACATTTAAAAACCTTGGAATCATTGCAATATCGATGCTTATAACATGCTACTGTTCTATACCAGGACAAGAAGGTTGCTTCAGAAAGAGGATCGTGGTTGGTGCCTTCTATCTACTATAGTTTGTATTCTTATGGCATTTTTCAAACTAATGGTGCCAGAATTAATTGTTTCTAATTAATTAAACTAATATTCAGCAACTAACTTTTGCATTATGTTTTCAGATTGCAACCACTTACTCTATTGCAACAAACTTGATTTCTAGCTCAAGACCAAATTAAAGCGTACATAATTTATTTGGTAAGCAATTGTTAAAACTTACATAAAAGTAAACAATGGTCTAAGTCTTATCTTACCCTAACAAAGATACGAAACAATCTTATAGATGTCCAACAACTCGGCGTTGGTGTCATATCCTTTTACTATAGTACCATCTATTACTTTTTCAACAGTAGTTAGATTCCATGATGCACTACTATTGATTATAATTAAGGATACTATGATCATATGTTATGAATTGTTGCAATTTCAAAGGTTTTGTGCCCATGGTAGACTGCTCGAGATCTTCATGAACTTAATTTTGTATTAAAAAAGAATTATATTATTTTCTACGTTTACTTCAAGTATGTCTTGAAGTGCCAACATACTTGAATAATATATTCAATCATGTTTTAGTCAAGCTAGCCCGTGCGTATCCCCGTCTTTCCGTCGTCCCCGTGTCCGTTCTTTTTAGATCTGCAGCATGCTGGATCCTGGGAAGGCGGTCTTCATCCCCAAGAAAGGCAAGCCCAGCGTCGTCATGTTCGTCTTATACATAATTATTCACCGTTTATTAATCAGTTCTATTGATCCTTCATTCCCCAGTATTATTAGGAATCCTACATTCCTCATTTTTATTACCACATGTGGTGCAGATACAGCTGAATGTAGTTTTCCATTAGTGTGTATGTATAGTCCTCATGCTCTTCTCAATGCTCATTTCTTATCGTGTAATTTGGTTGTCTTTTAGTTCCGTACAAATTGCCCTTGAGCAATGCCTGAATGTTTATTGCAACTGTAACCCCCATGATTATTGGTTTTACTCTTTTGAGAGGAACATGTCTTAATTGGAATGCTTATAAATGCCCCCCACTGTCCATGTATTAAAGGTACGCCAAGGTAAGATGTGTTTAATCTCATAACACAAGCAATATTGATATAACTATCTTTTTATTTTACACAACACTGGATAATACTTTTCATAACAATACAGTTAATTGGAATTATAATGCATACTTACTACCCATCGACATCTTGGAGCGCAATACGTGAAAAAAGAAGGCCACCAGAGAATTATTCTATAGATAAAATGTCCGCCTTGACGAAAAAGAAGTACCATTTAAATAAACCAAATGGTAGCATACCAAGTTGCTAATTTATCTTTCCATTCTTTTGCAGCAACTGCTTGCGCTTGATCTATATCAGAAAACAAAGCTAAGCAAACTACAGATTATAAAGTACTTATGCTTCTCAGATGGAGATCTTGCATCGCAGTAGCTATTTTATGGCATTCTTTCGCTCCAAATATAATGTATAAAATAATGTGTTTTCGTAATACTACCAAGCATGAATGCCGTACCAACCATTTATGTACAATTATTTGAAGTACCATTTTTGTTGTCAAATACTACCACTCTGATATATATGCGTTTCTTCTTACTTCTAAATAATTACCACCTTGATGTTTCTGCGTAGTTTCACCAGCAACTAACTTCTTGCATGCTCCTCCATGTTACTAACATAGATGATAACAATTTTACATCCACCATCCAAGCATGTAGCTTGCCTCATCAGTACACCAACACACAGTTCCCTGTTGTATGAATAAAGTTATCTCATCAACATTAATCACCTTTCAGTACAATAATATAACATAAAATACACTATTATCCACAGTCGCCGCGCCATCTTGCCTAGTTCCCCTATATATAAAAGTTGGTGCAAACCTCTCCCTCTCCCGCTGTCCACGTCGCCTTTTTTCCTTCAGCCGTCCGATCGTAGCAATCGACGGTCCAGATCGCGTCAATTTTCGTGCGAGCTACAGTATCACTGTAGCCGCTGGATTTCTACCAATCGCGTGCTGCCACGTCGCCTCCAGCGCGCCATTTTGCAGAAAGCCGCCCGCAAAGGACTCAAACACAATTTTCGGAAACATGAGGGATCTCCGTGTAAAACCGCCAGCACCACACAACCCTCCTCTTCCTCTCTCCCGCGTGAGCCCGCGCTCGGCGGCGCCGCCGACGCCTTGCGCCGCTGCGTCGCCCCTCCCCGCTCAAATCGGAGCTCACCACGGGCTCCGCCGTTACCGCCTCGCCCTCCTCGCCGCGATTCGGCCGCCGGGACACCGCCCAACCGCCGGAATCGCCGCCGCCTGTCCCGCCGTCCTCGGCCGCGTCCGGACGCCGCCACGGCCGCTCCGGCGACCCAGGAGGGGCGACGCCGCCACATGCGGGTCGCCCGGCTCCGGGCGCATCCAGCGCGCGTCCGGGAGCACGGCGACGCGCCGCCGGCGAGCCCGACGCCGCCGCAGGAGGTTGTGGCCACTGTGACATCATCGCTACGTCACAGTGGCCCCACACGTCAGATTTTTTCCTTTTTTTTAACTTTTTTTTGAAAAAAGTAAAATGCTGCAAAATCAATACATGTAAATATATCTATTAGGAAAATTCAACAAATATATCAAAGTGGGTAAATAAAAATAAATGCCGACTATTTATGTCCTCCGAAAAAAATTCAAATTTGAAATTTCCAAATTTTGAGTGCCCTTCGGATTTGCCCATTTCGTAAACGTTTAATTCAAATCCGAATAATTTCCAAATTTTAACAATATTCAAAAATTGACCATCCTTCAAATGTAACATTTTTCAACATTTCAACTTGGCAAATATTTAGACAAAACCTAAATGCATTCCATCTAAATAAATGGATTTGAATTTGCAAAATACTTACATAGTGTATTCCTACTGATTTTGTACATCAAATATATCAAACTATAATCATATTTGAACATTTAAATTTGCTAAAAAAACTGGATATGCTCGAGATGACAAATTACGACGAATTTTAACATTTTAAATCCCAACAACCCGATTGGAGTTTGCTAAGTGATGGAAAATAAGATCTGCTTTTGCTTAATTTCAACGAATATTTTTTACAATCTAGAAAAGCTTAAACATATGAAATATTCTAAGTTTTGTTTACACAAAAGAAAAAAGAGGAAAAGGAAAGTATTGTTTACCCAATGTTCCAATTGCTCAAACAAATGGTAATGAGGTCATTTTTTACAGTACTCGTTCACATCTCTCTTAATAATAGTGTTTCACGTCTCTCTTAATAATAATCATTTATCTAAAAACTATAAGTAATGTTCCAATTTATAATAGCGAAGTCATTTGTCTAAAAAAAATCACAAATATTTGGAGTTCTAATTGAGCAAAATAAAAAGAAATGAGAAACGTCAAACGCGAAGTATAACAAAAACCTCAAATCAGTCCGTCAGGAAAACATGACAAAAATATTAGCATAAACACAAAAAATAAACATCATTTGAATTCTTCACACCACGGTATTTACAAATATGACAAAAATATCACCACGAACACAAAAATGAACACTGACTATTTATGACGTGCGAACACAAAAATGAATGCTGACTAT
The DNA here is from genome assembly GCA_947311845.1 of Poa pratensis. Taxonomy (NCBI): domain Eukaryota; kingdom Viridiplantae; phylum Streptophyta; class Magnoliopsida; order Poales; family Poaceae; genus Poa; species Poa pratensis. Next base: position 19,970,384 of record CAMZMU010000116.1, on the reverse strand, counting down.
TTATGGCATATGATCAACATTCGAATTTCGATATTCTAAAATTTTGAATACCTTTCAAATCTGATCGTTTAATAGCCGTGAAAAGAACTCAAAAATTAAAAACCTCTCATCTCGAACAATTTTAAAAAACTCGCTAATTCTTTAAACGTAAACTTCCTTTCTATTTCAACAATTTTTTACTTCCCACAATTTAAAAATGCCGGTAATTCCAAATTTTAATTTTGCCACACATGCGCGCGGCATTTCCACTCTTTTTGAATTACAACCATTTTCAAATTTGAGTAGTCTCCGAAATTCGACTATTTTTAAAGCGATTTTTTCCCAATTTCAATTATTTTCAAGCTTAGACAACTTTAAAACATCGCCATTTTCAAATTAAAATTTACAAGCACGGGCCGCGCTCAAATACCTAGTTAGAACAAGAGTACAAGACCCAAATCAAACCGGGACGGCGATTTCACATCAAAACCCCAAAACCTTGTGATTCTGAACGGTTCATTCTCCCGGACGAAGTTCTGCACTCCCCCCTCGCATTTAGATGGATTCCCCTTTTTCGGCCTCCGCGGCGGCGGCGGCGGCGGAACCTGCTGATGCTGCCACGGACCGGTACACGTTCAGCCCGAGGCTGCGGTGGCAGCCGGAGGTCGAGGAGTACTTCGCCTCGGCGTACGGCCGCGACCACTTCGCCCGAATCTCCCAAGCCCTCGCGTGAGCCTACTGCTCCTCTCTTCATTTGGCTAAATTCCTGCTAATCTTAGGGTCCTTGCTGTTTTTCGCTTTGAGTTTGGATGGGGCTGGTGGGAACAGATCCTTACGGTCTTTCCTGGGACAAGCTCGAAGATTTGCTACGCGCGGGCTTGGCTTTGAACAGCCGGCGCTTTTTCTGTACTTTAATATTCTACTGAAGAAGCTGTGTCGATTAATCCTTTTTCTGAGAAAACGTAAAAAAGCTTTGTGTCTGGGTCATTGTCTTATTGATGGAAGAAAAGTTATTTACAAACCAGGAAGGGCCATGCCCCGAATTGACAACGCTACTGTCCTAAGTGCTAGGCACTGATCGCAGGTTTCTTAAATGGAACCGGGAGTGATCTCCTGCTTTTCTAAAAAAAGTGCTAGGCACTGCTGAAAGCAACGCCAAGAAACGCACCACCCCTGCATCCGTCCACAGACAGGCCTCACCCTTGATCGTGTAGATCAACCTGGCCATGTTGGGCTACGTGTTTTTGTAGAAGGCAGCATTACACAGATCTTCGAGATCCACCAAGGCATGAGCACTATCACCGAACATAAGCCCTTTTGCGCAGCTTCTTTCACTAGTGCACGAAGTTTTATTTGACCGGGTGGTTGATCGAATCCACCAAAGGAGGTGGGTCATGGTCTTGTCCGATTAGTCGCAAATCAACCACCTCGGGGCAGGCTGCAACCTACACGGCGAAGCAGATGAGAAACTTCACCTGTGGAGGAGCCCAGTATTTTAGTTAAGCTTCCAAGATCTGGAGACAATAAGGGCCACTTTGGTTAGAATAATTTGAAGGATTTAAATTTCCCTACATTGGATGATAGTAATACTTTGGCTTTTCGATGAAATCTAGAATCAGCATATCCACCACTACCTCTTTTTTTACAATCCGTCGAAAACGAGCTCAATGGTTTTCGGTCCTTTATTTTTCCCAGGCATTCATGCGAACCAAAGAGACAAAAAATCCTATCTGAAACAAGCTCAATCCGGAGACTGTTCTGGCCTAAGTCACTCAATTATGATTCTGTACTAATCATGTCATTGCAATGGCTGTGCACAAACAGACACAAGGTTGCTGATATGATTATGGCAAGACATTTTAAATATAATGGCCAAAAGATAATTAGAACTGCTATTTCAATATTCCCAGATACTTGCTTTGACTTTGGACTTGCTATTTAGTTGTTCTGATGCCTGAAGGAAAAAAGAAATCTTATTGCATATTAGTTAGTTAAGTAATTTTGTGTATAGGTAAAAGCTTAGGATCTTGCATCTGATTAGGTTCAAGGATGAAGAACATGATCATTTAAGCTGGAGAAATATAACTCAAGAAGTGGTCTTTAAGAACAGCAGTATGCTATTACTTAGTCGATTGGGCTAGAGAAATTCATCTTCACATCACCACTAAAGTGTCGACTTTTCTGATCCCAAGTCGCTTTTTTCCAGATAAGAGTTGAAAACAAGATGATTTGAGGTTGGGAGTTAAAGTTAGTGAGGTTTGATCTTGTAACATGTAACTGCAATTTTGCTCAGACACCACCAACTGTGCTTTGGCTGCTTCCACCTATTTTCACAAATCACGCCATGTAGTTATTTACTCGACTAACCTGAGTGCAGAATCAGAGCATGTGGGTGTTTCTAAATCATAATGACTTCCAGGATATTCTGAGTATAACGAGTTTTCTTGAAGACTTTATTCCGTGTTCTTGGCTTCTTTCACATTATACTACATATTTCATCACCATCGCTTAATCGTGGGAAATCGTGGAAAACTAGAGTGGCTCATGACTTCACCACCCAGTCAAGTAGACTTCAATGGTGGCAGTAATAAAAGGAGCTAATTCTGCAGTTTTGTGCCAAACTTCCAAATAACTTATGGGTATTAATGTTTTTGTTATGACTATGTATAACTTTCTTGATCAGGCATCCATCTTGCTACTCTTGTATCCGGGTGAATACCGTAAAGTCTTCGACTGATGCTGTCATGCAAAAACTGCTCAATTTGGTTAATCATAACGAACTTTGTGGTGGAATGAATGGTTTGAAGATTGGTGAGCAAAATGGTGGAGAGCAAGCACATGAAGGGAGTTACCTGGTGCATAAGTGCCCGTATGCTGGCCTTGAAAATGTTCTATTTGTTCAAGGTTCAGGACCACATGTTCTGCATTGCGATGGCCAACCTGGTCAATCTGTTAAGGAGATAATTGTTAGTCGAAAATGTGCAGAGGCAGTTCTTCGAGGAGCCCAGGTATGCTCTCTCTCTCTCTCTCTCTCTCTCTCTCTCTCAGCCCACCAGTCAGGGTGCAAGTGGGAAAGGGCCTTCTGTCACTCCATATAATTCGTCCCACTTAATTTAGCACACAGGGGCCCTCAGGTGTACACCGAAAATATGCGGGGTTTGTGGGTCGTCCCACCCGGCCCACATTGCAGCCCAGTTTCTTCCACATGGTTCGCTTGGAGGGACGAATCAAGCAGCAATGGCTTCTGCAGCGATGCTTGTACGTCAAATGCAAACAGCCAAACACAACGATTCTTTCTGCACTCACGTCTCATCCTTTGACTTGATTTGTTGATCACGCTTGTCAATGGGCGTTGTTGGTTGGCGGGCTACCACAAATACCTACATAACACACACGGGACGAGACGGTGCAGGCAGCCCGTAATCAGTCCCACTTGTACCCTGAGCCACCATCATCTTCCGAAAGGCAGCTGTTGATTATTCTTTCAATATGCACTCTCAGACAGTTCCACCTGATGTGATATAGGAGATTAGACTTGATATATGACATTCAAGTCTTATATGAAGTCCAAGAATTGTGTTGTCACTCCCAGCCCTCAAATGTACCCGCCATATCTTTTCGTGCATACTTATATGCCTCACAATAAGTATTGTATTTTAGTGTCACAACTCACAAATATATGTACGATGCACAAATATATGTACGACGCATATTTATATACCTCAACAAGCTCGCAATGATCATTGTTGCTCTTCTACAATCAAGCTAATTTATTTCCTTTTTAGTTAAATGTAATACATTTATATTGTTTTTCCTCAACCGACTATTGCATTTATTTATTTTCTTGTGGTCTTTGGGGAAACCTCTGGAATTCTCATTCATCCCATGCTATGAGTACTAGTACAAATACACTAGACTGGGCCTTTGGGCCAAACACACAGAAACATGCGCACTGAGCCCAACACTATAGCTTTCTTGCCCACATAGATAAATTTGTAAACGAGTTCTCTGCAGACCTTGGTGGTAGGCAGGATGGTGTGCTTTAATCTTCAGTTGTCTTAATCTACCCTGGAATACCTCAGCCACTAGATGCTATCTTACCGCGAGTTCACTGTATCAAGCTCATACTCCTTTTTCTGTATGTTTTGATCTTCCCTGTTCATTTACTTTATCTTCAGGTGTATGTCCCTGGTGTTTTGGCTTGCAGTTCACATGTTGAAAAGGGTGATAAGGTTGCAGTCTCAGTCGCTATCGAGCAACCTGTGAAGGATAGTGGTTGGGCTGTTGGTATAACACGAGGAATCGTTCTACAGGGGTTGCAGTCAGGTGTGTTTTTGTAGTGGAATTGTCCAGTTCTCTTTGTGTCCTTATTGAATAAACTGATATATTTTTCTAGGGGAAATCTAAATAGTACATGCATGCCAATTTACTCTCCTTTGTGGCGGATTCCGTTGGGGCTTGTCCCCTATAGGGAGAGGAGATGCATGCATGCAAGAATCTTCCACCACATGCTGACATCATCTTTAATTGCTAAAAACCTGAAAGTACGAAATGATTTATCTCACAAACCGTTTTCCGATTAGGTATCATGCAAGTCATACATGTGTAGAGGGTAACATTCAGTAACATGCAACCAATGTAATATAACCTGGTAACCAAGTGGCTATAACATGTCAATAACCTGGTAAGCCAAGTGGTTACAAACTGGCATTAGTGATGGGAAAAAAGTCGTCGAAATATATCAATATGAGATCTAGATTTGAAGATCTCGTTGCAAGTAAGCCAACAGTGAAATATATCGTTAATTGCGTACACGGTTTGAGAGAACAGGGTTTGAACATAAAATAATCTTTCTGGTCTGGTTGCATGTGTTGATCTCTTTGGTTGCATGCATGTATTTGTGTGTGAGAGAAGGGATGGTGTCGCATGGGAAGGCTACAATACGGTGCCGCACTGTAGTCCTGTCCCCTTTTCAATATGTATTTTCGTTTATGCACTCAAATAGATGGTTGAGTACTTGAGTTGTATTGTTATAGTTTGGAGTACAAGTTTGTTTTCCCTGATCAAAACACAAAGATCATAAATTATAAAGTCTACTCAATGTTACAGATGCGCAGTATGAAGAGAGAAAGGGTTTGTACATTGGTCATGGGATCGCTGCAATGTCAAGGGCTGGAATTTTTCGTGTTCTCCATGGAGTTGCAGTAGAGATGACTGAGAGGGTATATAAACTCCCATCTTTTAATGGTACGTTTTTTTATATTTTACTACCTTTCTTGAATATTTCGCTGGAAAGAAGCAAATAACCTCCATTATCTTAAGTATTCTATTTCTCACACTTTTAATACCAATGTAAGAGCTGTCTGATTAGCTTGCAAACTTTTACACTGTAATGCTGCGCGACGTGGCAGACCACACCGTAAAATATGTGGCCTTTTCTGCGGGGAACACTCATGTGTAACATTTAAAGAACATGGACTAGAAGCAGTCATAAAGGAATGTGATCACTATCATGAAGCAACGAAACAATTCCTGTATCCATCATTTGAATTGGTGTTTTTTCTGAAGTTCGGGAACTTATATGTTGGATTAGTGTATCTTTCTGAAGTTAAGGAGCTGCTATGCATTAGAAGGCATTTGAGCATATGTGTATTTATTGCTGATTGTTATCATTGGTTATTTTGTCTAGGATAGTGTTCGTACTTCATCTTATCACTTTCTTGATGTTCATCAATAACAAAGTGCAATTAGCCATAGTTTTTTTCGTGGGGGAATTAGCCATTGTTTTTGGTTACCTGTAAAACCTTTGATGCAATTCTACAAGAAAAGAACCAAAATGTTTCATGATTATGTATGTGGGGGAGGGAGACTCTCCAGCAACTAAAACACAAAAGACAGGACAGCTTTGTTGCAAATGGAGTTGAACTCTATGTGAGTGAAAAAGAATGTCGCGTTGAACCGCATTTTCCACCATGGGAAGGTAGCTCATTTCTTTGGAAGATTTCCCTTTGTGTTCCGTCAAAATATTCCAGGCCTTAAAGGTAAGGATTTCTGTGAAGCATATCTGGCCGAAAGCTAACTTTGCCTGAGCATATCTGGCCGAAAGCTAACTTTGCCTGAGCAATCATCTGTGGTGCGAGTAGTGCCAATGATCCCCACGAATTTTCCATTACCCATAGCTGGCTTCCATATTTGCATCTGTCAATTCATGTACTAGCGACCATTTTATGTTTATCTTGAGCTTGATTTGTTGGCGATATACATAGCAAAGCTCAGAAATATGATATGGTGTGGATGGTGCCATATGCCTTACTTAGTTCATTTTATTGGCATGCCCTACTTTTGAAACTAGAAAAATACTCCGCGTTTTGCAGCGGGAACCTTAGAAAAAAATTAGTATAAAAGAAAGGATACTTGATGCTTGAAATGGAAAAAATTCTCGGAAATACGGAGCATTTGATAGAATTATATGGCTAAAAGAAATGTTCGTATATTTAACCGCTAAAACTTTTTTTTTGAGACCCCTCGATCTGTGTTACAGTTGTAGTATCTGAACTTATGCACTAACTCGACACCACACTCACACGACACACACGCACACCCCTAGTGCACAAGCTAGAGCCTAGAACTATACACACAGCACGCAAGGGTACCCTGTGTCCCTAAGGAGCTAGTAGTTGCGGCATACATGCGTGAGGGGATTTATTTAAGGGGTCACTGCCCCTGTGAGATCACCCACGAAAATCGGCCCCGGAGGGACTCGATCCTGGGCGGGCTGGGTAGTCACTACTACTCCTAGCCAACGAGCTATCAGCACGTTCTCAACCGCTAAAACTTGATGAAGTGCAAAATTATATGGCTAAAAGAATTTACAATGTGAATAGCTTGCATGTATGGATGAATATCATTAATAAATATGGAATAACATGGGTAAATGAATGTCTCAAATAGTGGATTATGTGGACACCTTGCATGTAGAGATACTAATTTAATGCATGTTAGTGGGGTTTTGTCTTGTAAGAAGTATAGATAGATATATTTGATTGTTATTTTGTCTTTTATGACAATCACTCAAAAGGCACTGTAAATGTCTCTGCAAGTACGTCTACTAGTTGGCTTCATTAGTGATCATAGTACATACATTCTCAAATTCATGATAACTAACTGCACTTTTGCTTTATGATTTAGATGTTCTCGAAGGGGAGATATTTCTTCAAAATTTGCCAAGTATTGTGGCTGCTCGTGTCCTCGGTATGATTTGTATTTTTTCCAGAAAATTTCTCTATTGTTTCATCTCTTAACCAGAAGTGTGATTTCATCTGAGGAGTTCTAGCAATTATTTTCTTTACAAGTTCTAAGTCACTTTATCTGTTGTTGCGGTCTTTTATTTGTGTATGTATAATACATTAATGCGTAGTATCTGCACTGAAGCTGCTTGCGTTCTATCAAGTTAGGATTAAACAATGTTGTGGATACACAATTAAGAAATAGTTACAAGTAAGAAAATAGAACCAAGTTAAAGGGTGGTGTCTCATTTGCTAAATAAACAAAAAAAATAGTGGTGAACTTGAAGAGCATCATACTCCATTTGAATATGTCAGCCTGCCGTGTTGATCTAGTTCTTGTACTGAGAAACCTAGGGCCATCTTGAAGTATCATATTTATTTAACTGAAACAATTAGGAAGCTGTCGGAATAGTCTACAGATATACAAATTAGAAACAAACCAGTTGAAATGTTGAATCTTGGGACATCTCAATAATCTTTTCTCCTAGCTACATGTCTTTCCACATATGGTTGACCTACATGATATTACCTGCATGCTTTAGAATTTTGCTGCTGTAGTTGTACTGATGTTTTTCTTTATGCGGTAAAACATATTGAATGTTTTCTGTTTGCCTTTAGGCCTTATGTTATCCTTGTTTGAACGGCTTTTCTTATTGACTACAATATTTCCAGTCTGATTTGTAACACACAATTTTCAATTTATTCAATAGATCCCCAGCCAGGAGAGCGAATACTGGATATGTGTGCTGCTCCAGGAGGAAAAACAACAGCAATTGCCATCCTTATGAGTGACAAGGGAGAAATTGTTGCCCTTGATAGATCTCACAATAAGGTAATTTCATTATGTCAGATTCAGCATATATTGTCCCATCGAGTTAACAGTTCCATCTGAACTTATGTGGTCATGTTTCGTCCCTGCATATTTACGTTTAGGTCATGGTTTGAGTGTCTTATAATGCTTCATGAATTATTCATATCAAAGGTCACCAAGCATATTGGTGTTGATGCTTCTTTTGTGCGAGCCATCAGTATGTGCTTTCCGAGTTACAAGTTGGCGAATTTCTTCATGAAGGCTTAGACTAGAGCGTAGCATGGCTTTTACCTCTCCAAACTCAGTATTGTGGATCTGCCCTTAGTTTGAGGGGGGTGTTAGAGCTATATTATGATTACTTGCATAGCATGTATATTTTCCTCGTTGTTTGAAGGGTTTCTGCATATTCACAACATGTACATGTATATATAGTATATACTGGCCTTTTGCACAATATACTTTCTTGATATTTCGTCCAAATTATACCTAGCCAGTACGAAACTGGTATTAAGATTAATTTTGTGAAACACTTTAATATAAAAATGTAGCGCAATGAAATATTTGGGAAATATTACTAGAGGTATCCAACAAACCGACGTCATTACAAAGAGTATGTGTTTGCACAATATACTTTATAGCAATTCCTCCATAAGAAATTTGGTAAGGATATCAGTCGTCCGAAATTATATTTGGATGAAAAGGACCCTTTGCTTAAACTTGACAAGATGCTCTATGAGTCGACGCGGAGTTTGCAGTTTGCAGATCCCAATAGAGATTCGAATGCGCGGTCACCCTCTTACAAAAAAAACCTATTCAAACCCAACGAACCGGGAGAGGGCTCATGACACGCGAACTCTCGGCCCGTACAAATCGGGCGACGTGTGGGGGGAATGCATCCTTTTCGGCTTTTTCAATCATCAGGAGGAAAAAGCGTCTGCCATACCGACGTGGCGGGGCCGGCCGCCCCCCATCGCGGCGCCCTTTCCTCTGCGTGACCGCTCCCGTTGGCAACCCGGTGGCGCGTGCGCGGGGTTGGTGGTCGGGGCGACGTCCGCGACGACGGGGAGTTCACTCCAGTGACCACTTACAAATCTATGGCCCATGTAACTATGGATAGTGTGGTCTGGAGGATCCAAATGTGTGGTCCAGTTTCAAGGTGCGATTTGTCGTTCCACGTCGTTGCTCAGAAGTTTCAAAGGGACCGAGGAGTCTCAAAGCTCTTTGCTGCGTCCGGTGGTTCCGGGTGCGCATCTCGGTCGCTTCGGAGGGAGCTTGTAGTCTTAGGGGCTGCTCTCTCTTGGGTCCGGTGGTTCGGGGCACATGGCTCGGAGGTTCCGATGGAAGCTTAGAGTCGTAGATGCTCTCGGTTGGGTCTGGTGGGTCCATGCTGAGCGTGTCCATAAGTATTGGATGTGGGGATTTGCTTCTCCTTGCTCTCCGACGTGTTTGTTCATTCAGACCTGAGCACACAAAGTGTCCATGCATTAGTTAGCATACCACCCTTGGATCCAAATCACTCGAGCCGAACTATCACAGGCCTGTACGCCACACCTACCAAGGGTCACGAGGACCTGAGCAACACAATCTATGATGATGCACATGAAAGTGTGCGTTTGTTTTTGTATTTAGCATTTATTATGTGCTCCTTGTGGGCGTATATCTTCTTGAGAATCATATTATTCGTTGCTTTTGTAACATAAAGGTAGATTCCAGGTGATGGGTATTTTGAAGTTGGCTGATGAGATGGGCCTAAGTTGTATAAAAGCTTATAAACTTGATGCCCTCAAATCTGTACGGGAGACTAACGAGGCGAGAACTATTGGCGTGGCAGATAACTGCTCTGAAGCGATTGTGACAATGGAGGAGAACTCTGTCACGTGCGATACTACAACGGGTGCCACGATTACTAATGCAGGTGAAGCCAGCTCAACTACAACAGTTTTGCAGACTGGTAAGCAGCAATTTTTACCCATGTCTTCTTCACTTTCTTCCCCACATCAGCTCTATAACTGTGTTCATTATGTTCCCTGGGATCCTGTTTGTTCACTTGATGCAATCAGGTGGAATTCAGAGCTCCACATCACATGGATGTTTGAGAGCTCATTCAGGTACTGCTTGTTTTTAGTGAGAACTATGTCTGAATTGTTGACACTAACCTAAATTGTTACACTATTTCCGGAAATACCAGAAATTATATCTGTTTGTACATGTTCGAGAACTATGTATGAATTGTTTAGACACTAACCTAAATTGTTACACTATTACTAGCAGCAATTATATTTGTTCTACATCTTTGACATTAACTCCATCTTAATGAAATGTATTTTCCGTGTATATATATATACCCTATTCAGCACCCACGGTGCAGAATAAGTTATTTTGCATCCACGATTTTCTTATATTGTCACATCAAAACGTTATGTGACGTATGTAAATATTTACGTTCATGCTGACCTATAACAGAAAAAATCGACATAAAAATACAAAATATGAGTCAATAGCAATGTAAAAAGTAAAAAAAAAACATAAATATGTGTATTTTAGTCGTATTTTTGTAAAGCCACGTAAGTAAAAAAATTATATCATGTAGATATATTTTTGTGTTCTCCTTTACTTCCGGTGTAAGACAAAATTTATGTGACGTAAAAATCATATATTGTTGTGAAGATACAGGATGGATGTAGAATAACTATTCTACTCCCTGGGAGTCAAATAGCGCGACCCTATTCAGCACCCAGGGTGCAGAATAAGTTATTTTGCATCCGCAATTTTCTTATATTGTCACATCAAACATTGCGTGACACGTTCATGTTGACCTATAACAGAAAAAATCGGCATAAAAATACAAAATATGAGCTGTTTTATACTCCTGGGAGTATGGTATATTGAATGATAAAGATGTATAATATACTCGTTTAAGAGGTATATTGAATGTGGAGAAAGGCGTTTTGGAGCCCGAGTTCCATGTAGCTCTTTTTTGAAAAACTAAAAATTTGTATTTTTTTAGTTTAAAAAATCGGGAAGAAAATCCCAGATATAGATAGTTATATGATCTACATGGAGCTCGGGCTCCATTTCACTTTCTGATTAAATGTTGCAGCACAGACTCCCAGGAGTATGTAAAAAGAGTTATTTATCACAATTCGGAAATTACATAGTTTATTTTTATAGATGACCCAAAACCAGATGCTGGAAGGTATGTTAGCAAGGCAGACCTCAGGAAGAATTTAAGGCGTATGAGGAACGGAACAGGAAGAAGTAATTGCTCTGGAGGTAGAGTTGAAAACTCAAAAGGATTTTTTCCGAGCAGCTTTGATCGGGTCCTCCTTGATGCTCCATGCTCTGCACTTGGATTGAGACCTCGTCTCTTTGCTTGTGAAGTAAGCTACTACTATACTAAATTGTGTGCATGGTTGATGGTCAAATTAAAGTTTACATTTGTATTATTGTATGTTACTACTGTTTGCCTATATGAACAAAAGAGCAACAAAAGGAATAATCATAATTCATAACTACTGATCCTACTATCTTTTATATTAGAAAATTCGGATCTTTCATGTTTGACATGACATCTGGTTACACTCCAAGTTAGTCATCATACCTTAGCTATATATACGCACTTGAGGACAACAAAACATAAGATGGTGGCCATCATGTTATCGTATTCATCTAAGATTATTGGCATGGAAATGCTTTTCGTAAGTGAATGGCGACCAAGCTTTATTTTCGTTGCGAGGCACGTGAAAGCGCTATAAGGAGGGAGGAGGGAGATTTTTCTGAAAAACATGATACTTGTTTTTTTCACAGTGATGGCCAATGGTATATGCATTCTATATTCTAGACTAAACAGGCTAGGCGTGGATCTGGTAGCGTTCTCAAAACCGATAATGCTGAAATTTGTGATGAAGCTAAAATGAAAGATTTTAACATGTTCATTGAAAATTACCCTTTTGAACGAAGTTCAGATCATCAGTGTATTTTGTATTACTTTTGTGATTGTAGAGTACTGCTGCTCTGCCTCACCTGGATTGCCCTAGTGCCAGCTGGATGGCTAATTTTACTTCAACTTGCTACAACTTGTTTGATGTTTCATGCATTGCATCATTACAGGAAACATTGGAATCACTGAGAAAGAATGCAACATATCAAAGGAGAATGTTTGATCAAGCTGTCAAGCTAGTTCGCCCTGGTGGGGTAATTGTTTACTCCACGTGAGTCTGTTCAATTTTTTTGTATTGTCACTGGGGCAGAAGGTCAAAAACTAGTGCTAGACAGTTCTCTTAGCTGGTTCTGGTAAATAGTACTTCCGCCATTCACAATGATAAGATGTTTTAGATATTTCAAAATGGAATACAGACCAAAATGAGTGAACCTACACAATGAAACGTGTCTAGATACATCCGTTTCAGTAAAAAACTAAAACATCTTATAATTGTGAACTGAGGGCGTAGTTTACAAGATGTCTTTTTCTTTCTTGACAGAGCAAGAGATAGTGAGCACCTACTGTATTTCACTGGGATAGTGGGTCTCTGTCTAAATTTTATGAACACTGCGGCTAGTGGTTTAAGAGAGATTCATTGTCATACATGTACATCTTATTACTATTCATCGAGTGATACGACCAGATTCGTTCCATCTACATATATTGCTACTTTATGGAAGACCTTGACGTTTAATTGTAGTTGCTCCATAGATCGCTGAACTTTCATAGTTTTTCTATCTAGTATTTAAATGGGCGGCAGATAAGCACTATAACTCAATGAACAGCGTTGATTCCTGCTGGTACCTTAGTTCGCTTTGTGTTTTCCAGGTGTACCATAAATCCAGGAGAAAACGAGGGTTTGGTCAGATACGCGTTGGATAACTACAAATTCCTATCACTAGGATCACAGGTAAGTTTAATGATTTGCATGTTGTGGTGTCCTTGCTGCAGAGTGGATTAATATATGGGAAGATTCTTTTTATGCCACTACATGTGCACTAGTTTGCTCTTTTTAAAATAAAATAAATAAGCAATGTGTGTACTTGATTCTGCAGTGCAATGTGTGGCTACTTAATTCTGATTGAGGAGGGGCGTGTCTAGTTTTAGACATTCCAAGTTTGAACTCGCTTCTGTTTTTGCCACTTCCGTTACCCCTTGTTAGCTCGGGCACCTTTCACTGGATGTGAGTTTCTTTTGGGAAAAATTGCAGCCATGAGAATGCTAGCATGCACCAGCCTCTGCTTTTCTGGTTCAAATAAGCATGCACGTAAAACTGAGTTCTTGTCTTATATCTGTAATTAGAGACAACTAAACTTTCTGTGCTATATGACTCATGGCTGCATTACCGACACCATTTCTATTGTTGATTTTTTTCAGCACCCAAAAGTTGGAGGACCTGGTATTATTGGCTCGTGTAAGCTGCCCAACAAGGCATATACCGAGTAAGATATGAAGATTCTTGTTATGTCTTTGTTTGAACTTGGCTCCTGAACCTGTTATCTGGATTATGTTGTGGCATGCCATTTCGTACTTTATAGTTGTTATGTTATCAGCCGTTAAGATTTGCTGGCCACAGTTGGCTTAATGACTGTTTTTTTAATCTTACTACTTGTAATACAGTCATGCAACTACCTTTACTCATGGGACTTCTATTTGGCAAATGTGTTTTACTAAAAGTTGCCTGACAAATCTAAAATTAAATGCCCTTGCAGGGAGTGGTTGACGGAGCATGAAGCAGAACTTGTCCAGAGGTTTGATCCGTCATCTTCACTGGATACTATGGGTTTCTTCATTGCAAAGTTCAATGTTGGGCACAAGGAGGACTGAGCAAAAGGGCTTTTTAGCTCCCAATATTTATACTACCAATCTTTGATTAAATCGTTTCCATCTCAGACCAGACATTTTCAGTATTCACAGGCAGATATTGTTGCACCTATACCCGTATTGCATCCATGGATTCACTGTGAAATTTTGTTATCCGTGGTTGCAGATTGTAGTGCAATCAAAAAATGATTATTGTTTAAACACGTGTAGGTCTGATGTGAGGACATCATTTGGGGTGTATCTGGATTACCGGATAGTGGGTGAAGGACTTGAACATAAAATTAAAGAACGTTATTGAGGTGAGTATTTGCTGAGCGGGTGACTAATTGTGCTATTGTTTCTCGAGTTGTACTATTTTGCGAAAAAGGGAAAAAAGAACTAACTCTTTATTTATTTCAATGCAAAAAAGCACGAGTTAAGTGTGTATACTTTCAATTTGAGTCATTCAAAATCTTTAATATATTTCACAACTCTTCATCCAATGATTGTGGACAAAGATTAGAGCTTTCCTTAATCATTTCTATAGTATAATGCCAGTTACTTAGTTACTACACTACACTACACTGCAGCTAGTGTCTATGAAAATACCCTCTAATTTATGTTTAATTGAGTACACATGGACAAAGCTAGTTCACAACTTCTGCATTGCCTGGCGTGTGGTGATGGTGGTGAATAGCTTGGATGCCCCTAATCTTGTTCTATTCTTTCGATTACACCTTTCTATTAGGATTTTGGAAAACGTGTTTTATGTATAATATTTTATTTTATTGTTAAATCTAGCCCTTTTGACAAACTTCCATCCCGTGTGATTGTCTGAATGGCCCTGCCCCCTGCAGATGCCTAACGCTCAGACACGCAAAACACGTAGCATGGGCAAGTGCATTCGGGCTTCTCTTTGCCTACGACCTCGTAACAACCGCGCCACTCCTGTCAGGCTGTCACTCACAGTCTTCTCCTTTGGCTAGCCTAGGGTGGGAAACGTGTCCTTCAAGGCGTTATGTGACGATCTTAGTTCCACGTGAATGGCATTGGGTGTCGGCAATATCCATGGCCTCATCACCAAGACCGTCGGCTTATTCCTAAACAAGGCCACAACGGGGGTGAGGCTACTCCGCGTCTCCACACATGGCTTCCTGCTACATGCAAGTCAGCGTCTACCTACTCCTCGACTTGTTCAACAGTGTCGATCTCGCCACCGTGCATGACCTTGGCATCGAGACCTCGAGCACGAACTCACACTGCTACAAAAATTGCAGTTCTTTGCAGCATTTTTCTAAATCTGTCTAATTTTTTCGCACATAATTCGTGTGCTCTATTCTTTTTTTTTTATGTTGCCTTTGTTTCCCGTCAGTCGTCACCCCCAATTCCATATGATCTTCTGCAACACGGTGCTAAGCCGTGGACACCGGTGTCCTGTGGTGCACAGTCACAATATTGTGATGTGGTAGTTTATGAAATTCAGTGCTCCCTCCAATCCATATTAATTGTCATGGATTTAGTACAACTTTATACTAAATCTATAATAATTAATATGAATTGGTGGAGTATATATATTACCTATGTTCTAAAATATAAGATCCAAATATTTTCCATTTTGAAACAGAGATTCTCTAATAGTATTTTGTTAATTTCGTAGGAACAAACGGACATTTGGCCGGTTAGGAAAGAATTATTGAGTGTGTGAGAGAGAGGAGGCAGGAAGGAGAAGTGCACATTTCTCATGAAGTCCGTGCACATTGCTGCGGGTTTTCCACCCGAAGGAATATGGTAATATAATTTTTTGCTAAATCTCGACTAGTTGAAAATTAAGTTAGTGCTCTTCAATATTACAACCGGCGAATTTGCATCGTGATTTGTGGACTAATGAGTTTGCAAGTTGCGTTGAAATCTTATTAGATATTTTTCGTGATTTGTCATAGCGATTGACTGTAGGAAATTGTGTCTTGCAACATTTTATATATCTACTACATCGTCCGGAATTAAATTTCAGTGTGGAAGTGTCACGGAAATAACAGGGAATTATTGATGTGCAGTACTTAAGGAAATATACTTAAGAAAGCCGGTACGTCTATACTGGAACACAGTATATATGAATATGCTGGAATTATATCCGGGAACAGTATAGAGTGGAATGCCAGGTTGTCCGTAGGATTGGCTCTATGGATTGTTAAAGCCTGCGAGTTTGATTGTGTATTCAAACTCGACGCATGACTCACACATGCGTGCTGGGACCTAATTGTTTAACAGTAATAGGCTCGATTAATGGCTGTTAATGATAGTGGTTGGTTTAACAAGTCACGAGTCCTATATGGAAACAGATTGAGTTATCTGGAATTTGGAGTCTATATAAAGGTCCCACCCTCTAGCCTCAATATGCATTGTGAGCGGCACCACCGATAAGGCAGAGGAATAGAGGGTAGGCCGAATTAGCTCCTAACCCTAATTTCTTACATTGGTATCAGAGCCGGTCGCATGATCGCCGTCGGGAAGATTTTTGCGGCTCGCTGTGCCGTCGTGGTCGTCACCGATCCGAATCCCGCGGTGAACTCTACACGTCGTCATCGATCCGCTGCGCAACTCTACCGTCGAAGTTGCCGCTCAATTCCGCGGCGAACCCTTGATCAGATCGATCTCTTCGATTGGTTCCGCAAACTGTTCCGCTGCGATAAATCCTTCTGTGTCAGATCAATTCGCTAGGCTACGAGACGCGTTGCGTCGCTCGCCAAATCAGGTTGTGCCCATGTGTAGGCCATGTAGCGCCGGCGCGCTGTCGCGCACCAAGTCCTCGTTCTAGCTCTCGGTCAATCTGGAAATTCTCTTGTTGTTCTCATCGCACGGATCGAGGAGGTTTGCTGCTACTTGGATCAGGAAGGAGACACACACCAGTATACCACGGTTGCTAATTTTTCACTTAGCGCGTGGACCAAGGGTACAAGCAGCATGTGGCAAGTTTTCGTGTGGTCAATCATCAAGATCAACACTAGTGTACTCCTTGCAGATCGAGAACTAGGACTGAGGCTCCGATCAAGAAACACTTGCCTTCGGTATACTGGGTGCAAGGAATTAATTTGGGAAGGAGATTAATCAAGCAGTAGTCATGAATCTCAAAATTACACGCGTGCTGGAAGATTAAGTTGAAATCAGACTCGTGGTATCACCATCGCACCTGTACACAACTACAGGGAAGGCTACTGTCATTTGTTTTGGTCCTTTGTACATTCACGGAAATTTCGGAAACAAGGCAAATGTGGCTGGACAACGCAACGGCGACAAGGAAATAATTACGCACGTGTTGCGTCGGAATCTTGGTCACTATTTCTTTCTCCATCAACTGAGGTCAAATCAGATCGGTAACACTTTTCTATCCATGGCATCTAGTATTGTTTACTCTAAATTATTTGGAACCTGCAAAACGTGGTTCTAACTAAACGGTTTGGAAAGGAAATTAATTTATTTTCTCTGTCATGAGAATATTGATTATGTTATTGATCTGGTAAAACCGGAAAGGCCAAAAGGAAAAGGAAAACTATTGGGAGTTTGGACTAGGAAAATTGACTAGTCCACATAGGTATATCAATATTTGATTCTTTATCTGTTATATATGAGAGTGCACAGATTACATGGAATATTTTGTGTAACCTGGAAGAGGACATATATATACTTTGTAAATGTGGACTTCTTTTATTGGACACCACTCGCCTTTAGAGGAAGTTGGAATTCACTCCTAGGAAATTTATTAAACTCTTTGTCAGACGGATTAATTTTTTTTTTTGCTACTATTTTTTTTAATTGCTACGGGATTGACATTATCACCGGAATATATTGGCACTCATTGGTATACTCCGGAATCTGTCGGAATATTTAATAATTCATCGGAATTCTCTGGCGTAACGATGACGAGATGACATGAAGCATGTTTATATATTGAAATTGGCATCACTTATTCTTGGAGGAATATGAGGAATACTCCAACGGAAAATGAAATCAATATTTATTCACGGTATGTCCAATGTTATTACTTGCATTAATCTTTGTTTATGCCTACTTGTCCACATAGTTTGTCTTTATCTCTACGTCATAATTTGATGGAATACAATATAAATGTGTTGACAAGTGAACAATTCCAAAGGAAAATACACGGGTGCACTTAGGCACAATTGATAAATTTTATATACTTTGGAATTGGAAATTGTGTAATCAAACTCTGTTTATGGAGGAAATTATTATTATTGTTCTTATATTTATTTACGATGAGAAGGAATTATTTATACTTCTCTATCGGAATTTGTTGATTATTTATGCTGTTTGGAAAAGGAAGAGTGGAAATATTGCTCAACGGGAAGGTTAGTGCATTATGAAATTTAACACAATGGTCTCATTTATTTTGACAATCCATTGGAAGTTGGTGGACAAGTTGTTTATTTGGTGAAGATAACTCCATATGGAGGAACCCTTGTAATAGGAACACATGCTCGGAATTTTATTGTTGATGGTATTTATGACTTGGTCATACTTTATAAACAGAATTACCAGGCTTGTTAATTCTGGAATTATTAAATTTAAGTGGGAGTACTATGAGTTATGGTTTTTTCTTCAATGTGACATTTGTGGTACTTTGGTTTTACACTCCCACTTAAGGTTCAATTATTTTATCTCATTTACGACTTGGTCACATATCACGGAACAGAATTAGTGGATTATTAATTCTGGAATTCTAAGCTTTAGTGGGAGGATTATGATACTTTATCAACACATATTTACGGTATTTTTGGACACTCCTACTTGAGGTGGATATGTTTATTTATTTCATGATTCACTTGATATGGTTATTAATATTTTTGACAATACAAGTCGGAAGGTTTTTGTTGTATTAACATCTCATACAGAAGTGGAAAATCAGTTCATCAAAGGATTACAAGGTTTGAAACTGATTGGTGGGGGAAGTACACTTCAGGAATATTAATTGAAACTAATGTGATGAGTATGGAATTATTCACCGATGTCTTATGTCATATACTCCATGGTTGAATGGAGGAATGCAACTCTTGGTTATTCACTGGATTATGAAAGCATTACATACTACTATTCGTTGAGTAAGTCATTATTTATCACAGTCACTGTTTGTATTTTGTGAACTGGAAGGAAGTATTCTATTTATAGTTTGGTAGTATGGAATTGGAATCATTGTTTACTACAAAGCACACCAAGATTTATTTTTAATGTTTATATTTCTAGTGGATCAAATGGTATTTCGTTTTTGATCTGGAAAAGTGAAAATTGGTGGAAAGTAGGAATATGATATTTTCTCATGAAGGGTGTGTTTATTAATAGTCACACTGAAATATATGTGTTAAACTCAAAGTAAAACACCAAGTTACACTCCCAACACTAACATGCTTAGGAAAAGTGGGAGGAATTAAATTGGGCCATCATATCTTGGCTACTATTGTGTGTTATTTGAGGAAGTTACTCTATATTTTAGAGGAAACAAAAGTACTAAACTTGTTGCTAACGTTTACTATGGGTGGAAACATTGCGGGAAGGAATAAACTCAATGATGAATAATAAAAATTTGGGAACTTGTTATTTTACCAAACAACCGCATGCCTATAGGTTGTTGTTGGATTTATTTACAAGGAAATTTAATGCAACATTCTTAGTGGAAGTTACAATTCTAAGTTTGTTGTTTAATTCTTTACACAAAGGAAATATTTATACTTTGTGGAAACTCTGGAATTTAGAGGAGGTGTTGTTGTTTTATTATTTACACAAAGGAAGTGTTATACTTTGTGGAAACTCTGGAATTTAGAGGAGGTGGGAAGAATGACATTGTTTGCTAATTGAATTGATCAATTCATGTTTTTTGGAACAAGCTTCACATCAATGGAATATCAGGTCATATGGTTTTATTACTGATGGAAGATATTCATATGCAAAGGTTAGTGTGAATTATTTTGCTATTATCGTTATATGTGCTAACTATGTTCTTATTGTTTCAAAAATATCACATTGATGGAAGTGAAAGCTTGGTTCAGTTATAATTTCTTATGAAAGGATTGTTCAAAGCTTCCTGCGTTTTGGGAGTGGAATCACATAGTGAATGTTTTGATATATTTTTCTATGGAAAAGTGCAAACCTGTCATGTACCTTTTGATTAAGGGAATGGTACTCTCCGAGGAATTATATTTGAACTCGTGAGGAAAAAGGAAGAATAATTGTCATACCACAGTTATCGTGGGACATTATTCGTGCGACCTGAACTTAGCCATGCCACCGTAGTTGTTGCTATTTTTATTAGCATGGAAACGATTTGCTGGAATTATTAGCAAACGGAATATGAATCTTATTGAAAATTTTGGAATCACATAATGGACTTGTCGCGCAATGTCAAGGAAATGTGGATTACTCATTATTCATTGATGATCTCAACCTTCAACTACGTGGATATTGACGCTATTTGTGATCTTGGTGAAAGGTAATATATTTTATGTTATGTGTTAATATTTACTTTTGTAGGTCTTTATGGTGTACAAAGGAAACATGATTTAGTACTTGTTATTTATGAAATATGAATACTTTGATGCATTAAGCATTGAAGGAAGGTCTATGGCTAAGGAGTTTTCTGTATGAACTTAAAGGTCGTGGAAAGTTGCATCATAACCTATTACTTTGTGATAATTTGACTCCAAAAGTCACAAAGGTTTATATAACGTGAATGCACTGAAGGAAGGAATTAACGACTAACCATGTGATAGCATGGGAATTCACTTAGCTGAAATAAAATGTTTTCAGTCAAGTGGGAGATGTAGGAAATTGTGTCTTGCAACATTTTATATATCTACTACATCGTCCGGAATTAAATTTCAGTGTGGAAGTGTCACGGAAATAACAGGGAATTATTGATGTGCAGTACTTAAAGAAATATACTTAAGAAAGCCGGTACGTCTATACTGGAACACAGTATATATGAATATGCTGGAATTATACCCGGGAACAGTATAGAGTGGAATGCCAGGTTGTCCGTAGGATTGGCTCTATGGATTGTTAAAGCCTGCGAGTTTGATTGTGTATTCAAACTCGGCGCATGACTCACACATGCGTGCTGGGACCTAATTGTTTAACAGTAATAGGCTCGATTAATGGCTGTTAATGATAGTGGTTGGTTTAACAAGTCACGAGTCCTATCTGGAAACAGATTGAGTTATCTGGAATTTGGAGTCTATATAAAGGTCCCACCCTCTAGCCTCAATATGCATTGTGAGCGGCACCACCGATAAGGCAGGGGAATAGAGGGTAGGCCGAATTAGCTCCTAACCCTAATTTCTTACATTGACGACATCATCTAACTGACAACTAAGCTAATTCTCATTCAACTAGGAATTAGTCACGCCCAATTAGGCATTACTAGGCAAGATGACGCGTCGACACGCCGTGCCCGTGTGTTAAAATATATATTTGAAAATGTCCGCATTTTAAAAATTGTTCAGATTTTAAAAATGTTGGAATTAAAAAAATACACTTATTAGTTGTTTAGATTTCTAAAAATTGGTAAAATTGGGAAGTTCTTTATATTTGAATATATATTAGTTGTTTCACGTTTGCAAAATGCTTAGATTTGAAAAGAATCTGTAAATTTGTAATATGCATCATTTAGCAGTTTTTGAAATGTGTTTAAATATTTTGAAACATTAGCTCGCCGCACTCTTCACGAAAACTCATCTGATAAAAATCAATTTTTGTGTACAGTTGGAAAATATGGAAAACAAATTCCATTTTAAATTTATCTTAGCGGAATAAGTATTGTTGAACAATCGTTGTTAGGAAATTGTTGTAAAATCATCCTTCTAAGTTTTAATTTTACATGTATAGGGAGCATTAGTTCTTTAAGTTAAAGTAGCAACAAAATTTGCGTGGGATATAAAAAAATGAAATACAATTTATTGAATATATTTAAATTGTGCATATTAACTTATTCGAATTGATATAATATGTTTGAGTTTTGTTTTAAATATTTAATTTAACTCAATAATCAGAGGAAACACATTATATGAGTACCTATTTAATTTAATTAAAATTTAATTCATAATTAGAGGAAATGAATTCGCATTTTCCTCTAAATATTCGTTTAATCAGTTTTTTTTAAATTAAACTATCTAATTAGAGAGTTTTAAGTTTTATTGCCTCATAATTTTCTTATTTAGAATCATAATCAGGGGAAATATATTGTGGTTATTTCCTAATGTTAGCCATTTTGGATATTTATTAGATTTATCTGAATAATTGGAGGAACTTCAGCTAAATTATTTCTAATTGTTGAACGATTTGGGAAGATTTTTTAAGTTTGTATTTGCTTTAAAATTTTAATTTAACTCTATAATCAGATGAAATATATTATATAAGGATTTATTAAATTCAGTCCATAATTTGAGGAAATGAATTTGGATTTTCTCCAAATATTAATTGAATTATAATCTTCAATTTTTTGCATTATGCCATAAGTAGTTAGCATCTTTTTTTGTGTTCATTTTGATATATTTTCCATATTTTTTTGTTGGATAGATTTAAAGATATTAATTTTGCAGTATTAATCATTTTTTTGGATTTTTCTAATCGAGCTGGGCCCACTTGTCAGGGTGTTAGTATTTTCTGTTTTTTTTTGCTGAGGAAAAAGGAAAACCGCTGACAGAACGGGCCCACGGTGATGTCGCAATGATGCCACCAATGGGCGCATCTGCCGCGGCGGCGGCGACCACGCCGGCGGCGAACCAGCGCGAGCTAGGAGGCACGGTTGGACGCGTTGGACGCGCGCGGACGCGGGTTACGCGGAAGCGGCGGCGCGGCGAACCATTTGGTCGCTGGCGGTGCGCGAAGGCGGCGGATGGACAGTGAGCGTGGCGGGGACGATTCCGCCGCGCGTCGTGCAGCCTAGCACGCGTGAGTCGCTGGAGATGGAGAGGAGATGGCGGCGGAGATCACCGCGTGCTTCGATCTGAGCGGGAAGCTGCGGAGCGGCGGCGTGCTGCGTCGGTGGCGACGACGATCTCCGGCCGCGCGGGAGAGAGAGGAGAGGGAGGGGAAAGTGCGCTGACGCTTTTCCAGATAGGTCCTTGGGGTTTTCTAATTTTACAAATTAGTCCTTTGTGGGCGGTTTTCTGTAAATGTGCAGCGAGGCAGCGTGGCGACCGGGAAGGGACGCGTCAAGAATCGTGCGGAGAGGTGGGCGACCGGCTGGCAGCGAGCGACGACCGGCTGTGCTGTGCGCCAAATTTCGTGCAAGAACTGGTAAACCGGTGGCGACCGGTCCACCGGTGGCACGACGCGCGCCAAAAAGCGTGCGAAGGCATTACCGTGCGCGTCTGTTGATCAAGTTCGGGATCTGTGGGCCGTTGAGCTGGGATTGAGTGGACTGGATCAGTACTGTAGCTACTGTAGCAGCTACAGTAGCAGGTGGCCTGAGAGGCCGCGAGGATGTCGCGCCTTTATATATAAGGTTATTTATTGGGGGTTTATTTTCATCATCAAGATGATTGGGGATGGGACTGGTGAAAGTCTTCTTTTCACTCAATTCACTACCACGGTGTAATGTATTCAATTTAGGCAAAAATGTGATGGTTTGTTGAAATATCTTGGGATTATCTCATGTAAAACCGTTTACTGGCAATTTTCGGGACCCGGGAGAATACACTTCATTCGAATACTCTTTACAATGCTAACTAATTCACATGAAGAACACACAAAGAAGAAGGACACATGCCTGTTAGGATAGGCTTGTATTCCTAGTCGACTCGAGTGAATTGTCACTCGAGTGACTTCGGGTCAGTCGAACCCGAGTGTTCGAGTCAGGAGGACTCGAGTAGGTAGCCCAGTCGGAGGTTGTTCTGACTGGAGGTAGTTTCCGGGTACGTGGAGTCGAACTCTCGACTCTTACCCGAGGAAGTGTCGAGTGACGGAGTCGGTCTGTCGACTCCTGCTCGTGGACACGTCAGCGCGGGTGTTGGCGGTCTGGAATCTGCTAGGAGGTTCTAGAAGCTGGACACCTGTGTGGCCCGCGCATAGTGGTGTGACACCTGTCCTTGTGTTGATAGGTTCGCCACGCTGGCTTAAAATATCTAGCCAGATATTTGTAGGAATAGTGTTTACCCTATGAATACCCCATGAATAGAAATTGAACAATTGGTATCAGAGCTTGAGTTCTTGAGAGATCTCACCGGAGATGGGCGACGGAAAGGCGCTCTTACCGGCGGAGGTGAAGGAGGCCGCGAGCACGCTAGCAGTCCAGCGTGTTGTGCGGGAGGCCGGTAGTTCATGGCCACTGCTCACGCGGTCAAACTACGCGGACTGGGCGCTGCTCATGCAAGTGAAACTTGAGGCACGCCGTGTTTGGTCCGCCGTGCACGATGGCACGGAGGAGCGCGACACGGACCGGGCAGCACTCGAGTACGTGCTGCTCGCCGTTCCGCCGGAGATGATCTCCACACTGGCACCGAAGAAGACGGCCAAGGAGGCGTGGGAGGCGATCAAGACGATGCGGGTTGGAGATACCCGTTTCCGGGAGGCGAAGGCGACTGCGCTCAAGAAACAGTACGAGGCCATCAAGTTCGGCGACGGCGAGAACATCGACGACTTCGCCATGCGGATGTCGTCACTCGTGTCGCAGCTTGGGGTGCTCGGCGTCACCATCACCGAGCCAGACACAATCCGTAAGTTTCTCTCGGTCGTTCCCACGAGGTTCTCGCAGATGGCATGCTCAATCGAGACTCTGCTCGACCTCGACAAGCTCCCCATGGAGGAGCTCATCGGCCGCCTCAAAACGGCTGAGGAGCGACATGAGGCGGAGAAGCCGAAGGCCAAGCAGGCTGGGAAACTACTCCTCACGGAGGAGGAGTGGTTCTCTCGGATGCGCCTGCAGGATGGAGGTGGATCCTCCAGCCATACCGGACGCGGCGGCGGCAAGCCGCGCGGTCGCGGTAGAGGCAAACCATTTCTTTGGCACACACTCCCCTCTCTCTCTCTCTCTCAAGCAAGAAGAGCTCACGGGCATCAATTGGTATCAGAGCCTAGTCGTGGGCACTGGCGACGACCCGGCGTGGACTTGGCATGCGCGGTTCGGGCACCTCAACTTCGACAGCTTGCGCCGACTGGCGAAGGGCGAGATGGTGCGTGGCCTCCCTCTGGTGGAGCACGTGAACCAGCTCTGCGACGCCTGCCTCGCAGGGAAGCAGAGGCGAGCCCCATTCGCAAAGCAAGCGAAGTTCCGGGCGAAGGAGCGACTCGAGTTGGTCCATGGCGACCTCTGCGGGCCGATCACCCCGGCCACACCGAGTGGGAAGAGGTACTTCCTCCTACTGGTGGACGACCTGTCGCGGTACATGTGGCTCGCCCTTCTCTCGACGAAGGACGAGGCCGCAGCCGCCATCATTCGACTCCAGGCGGGAGCCGAAGCAGAAACAGGCTGCAAGCTGCGCACGCTCCGCACGGATCGCGGAGGCGAGTTCACCTCCGGGTCCTTCACAGCATACTGCGCTGAGCTCGGGATGGAGCGTCACCTGACGGCTCCGTACTCCCCGCAGCAGAATGGCATCGTGGAGCGACGCAACCAGAATTCTGGGGTGAGGCAGTGACGACGGCCGTGTTCATCTTGAACAGGTCGCCAACCAAGAGCGTGGACGGCATGACGCCGTTCGAGTCCTGGCATGGCCGCAAGCCGAATGTGAGCTTCATGCGCACGTTCGGGTGCGTGGTGCATGTCAGAGAGACGCGCCCCGGGCTGAAGAAGCT
Organism: Poa pratensis; assembly: GCA_947311845.1. Classification (NCBI taxonomy): domain Eukaryota; kingdom Viridiplantae; phylum Streptophyta; class Magnoliopsida; order Poales; family Poaceae; genus Poa; species Poa pratensis. The sequence goes on along the minus strand of CAMZMU010000116.1, from coordinate 19,944,724 downwards.
CGACGACCGGAGCAGGCCGATGATCTTCGTCAGGTACCAACCTGGGACGAAGGGTTATCGGGCCTATGACCCAGTGACTAACCGCGTGACCATCACGCGAGATGCCGTGTTCGACGAGAACGCGAGCTGGGACTGGAGTTCGCCGGACACTCCGGTGAACACTTTCGGAGTCGACACCTTCGCAGTCGAGCACATGGTGTTCGAGCCGCAACCAACTTCGAGTGACGGGAGTGCGGGTCCAGCACCCGACTCGCCGACTCCAGACTCGCCAACTCCTGGAGTGGGGAGTGCATCCCCAGCTGGTTCTCCAACAACACCGGAGCACCCGACAGCCGAGATTTCGACTCCGGCTGTCTCAGGTGTGGAGTTCGTCACGCCACCCTCGAGGTACTCAGGTATGCTCGATGGAAAAGACGACATGAGCTTCGACCACCAGTTCCGCACTCTGCAGAACGTGCTCGAAGTTGGTTCGGCCCTTGAGCCGAACGAGGAGCTCCACTATCTCGCCTCCGAAGAGCCAGGCTCGTTCAATGAGGCGAAAGTGCATGCCAGCTGGAGGCAGGCGATGCAAGAGGAGCTGGAGGCCATCGAGTCCAATTCGACTTGGAGGCTGGCCACCTTACCACTAGGTCACCGCGCGATCGGCCTGAAGTGGGTGTACAAGGTGAAGAACGATGCGCATAGCGTAGTCCTTAAGCACAAGGCTCACCTGGTGGCGAAGGGCTACGTGCAGCGGCACGGGGTCGACTACGACGAGGTTTTCGCACCCGTGGCCCGTCTCGAGTCCGTCAGGCTACTGCTAGCCGTGGCGGCGAGTGCGGGGTGGGACGTCCACCACATGGACGTCAAGTCAGCCTTCCTCAACGGCGAGTTGGAGGAAGAGGTGTATGTGCAGTAGCCAACCGGCTTCGCTGCAAAGGGGAAGGAGCACCTGGTGCTTCGACTCAGCAAGGCGCTCTACGGCCTCAAGCAGGCGCCAAGGGCATGGAACACCAAGCTCGATGCATGCCTCGTCAAGCTCGACTTCGCAAGATGCGAGTCGGAGCATGGCATGTACGCGCGAGGAGCGACTCCGAACCGGCTCTTAGTCGGTGTCTACGTCGATGACTTGGTGATCACAGGCTCGGATTCCAGCGACATCGACAGATTCAAGCTGGAGATGCAGAGCCTATTCTAGATGTCCGATCTCGGGTTGCTAAGCTACTACCTTGGCATCGAGGTTCGACAAGGACCCAGCGGGATCGATATCTCGCAGGGTGCCTATGCCTTGAAGCTGCTCGAGAAGGCGGGGATGGGCGGGTGCAACCCCGTCCACGCACCCATGGAGCCACGCTTCAAGCTGTCCAAGTGCAGCACGGCACCCGCGACAGATGCGACCGAGTATCGGAGCATCGCCGGGAGCCTCAGGTACTTGGTGCACACGAGGCCGGACCTGACCTTCGCAGTCGGGTTCGTATCGAGGTTCATGGAGGCTCCAACTCTGGAGCACCTCGCGGCTGTAAGGCACATCCTACGCTACATCGCCGGGTCTCAGCGACTCGGGTGTAGGTATGGGAGGAGTAAAGGTGCACCGCGCCTGGTCGGCTACAGCGACAGCGACCTGGCGGGCGACGTCGACTCGCGCAAGAGTACGTCGGGCACCATGTACTTCCTCGGGTGCAGCCCAGTGACCTGGCAGTCACTCAAGCAGAAGGTCGTGGCTCTGTCGAGCTGCGAGTCGGAGTATGTGGCGGCTGCCACAGCTGCTTGCCAGGGGATCTGGCTGGCTCGGTTGCTGTCCGAGTTCAGCAACGGCGAAGCTGAGCACGTAGTGCTCAAGGTCGACAACAAGTCGGCTATCGCGCTCGCCAAGAATCCCGTCTTCCACGAGCGATCAAAGCACATCGACGTGAAGTACCACTTCATTCGAGACTGCGTGGAGGCGAAGAAAGTCGAGCTGGAGTTCGTGCCCACCGAACACCAACTCGCAGACATGCTGACCAAGTCACTTGGTCGAGTCCGCCTGGCGGAGCTGCGTTCAAGGATCGGCATGGTAGAGGTGTCGCCGGAACTCAAGCCTAGGGAGTGATTGTTAGGATAGGCTTGTATTCCTAGTCGACTCGAGTGGATTGTCCCTCGAGTGACTTCGGGTCAGTCGAACCCGAGAGTTCGAGTTAGGAGGACTCAAGTAGGTAGCCCAGTCGGAGGTTGTTCTGACTGGAGTTAGTTTACGGGTACGTGGAGTCGAACTCTCGACTCTTACCCGAGGAAGTGTCGAGTGACGGAGTCGGTCTGTCGACTCCTGCTCGTGGACACGTCAGCACGGGTGTTGGCGGTCTAGAATCTACTAGGAGGTTCTAGAAGCACAGGTGTCCTGGACACCTGTGTGGCCCGCGCATAGTGGTGTGACACCTATCCTTGTGTGGATAGGTTCGCCACGCTGGCTGGAAATATCTAGCCAGATATTTGTAGGAATAATGTTTACCCTATGAATACCTCATGAATAGAAATTGAACAATGCCCACAAAGAAAAAGGCGCATGCGTCAGCGTCTTCTTCATCCTGCTTGGTGCCTCCTCCGTCCGCAGCCGCGGCGCTCCGGGACACACAACAGGCGCCCGTAGCCGGTGGCTCGGCGACGTTGGCGTCATGTACCCATCCTCCACCTCCTCCTCCTCATTAATGCCGCCGTCCTCCTCCACCGGCGGAGCGTGCACCTTGCCAGCCGTCGGAGCCACCAGGACGGCCGCCGCTTCCTCCTCCGGCGGCGTCAGCCCGTCACCGCCGCCCGCGATCTTGTCCTGCGCTTCGCGGGCGTCGTAGCTGTCCTGGCGATCCATGCATGCGCGAGAAGCCCGGTGATTTCGGAGTGCAGATCGATCCGGAGCGTGCGTGATTTGAGGAGGATCTGCGCGCGGGCCTCCGGGTTTATGTAGACGTTTCTGAATTGAGCTCGAGTCGGTTACGGTAGGGAGCCCAGGAGCAATCGGATTCGAGCTCCTCGCGTGGGCCTACGTATAACTTGGCCTGTAACCCGAAGGCGGCACAGAGGCCGCTGGCTACTGCTCCTCGTGTGGGCCTTCGTGTCACACGTTTAAACTTTTTTTTTGAAGTGCCACGTATGTTTCCAAGTTTAGCACCAATGCACCATATATGGATGAGAGTTTCATGGTACTCTCATGTCAAAAAAGTTTCATGGTACTCTATCCTCCCTTGAAAAAAGGAGAGGGAGATATATTATTTGCTAAAAGTAGAGGCATGGGAGGGGAAAGAGAGAGAGATCGAGAGGAGGAGCACGTTCCTCTCCTGTACTCTCTCCTCCCTTCATCTCTTGTGCTCACGCTCAGCTTTGGTTTGTTTGGCCGGTTGAAAAAAAAAGGAGAAACAAGAGAGAGTAAATAACCGTTAGTTCATCAATGGAGGAGAGGAGCAGTAGCTCCATTTTCCTTCTGCCCCTGAACATCCGCAAAAAAGGGCATCCTCTATCTATCCTGGTATGATGATCTCTCATTGTTCTTAGTACGGTGACATTAATCTTATCTCTTGATGTTTGATGTGATTGATTCCTTAGCCAAAATTTTGGTCCCATGGCTGAGCATTGTTGGATTGCACTTGCATATCATTTTCAATTTCCCGTTACTCCTTTAAATCTAGCAATTTGATGGATTATAGACATTTGGTTGATCCTGTCTAAGAATTATCCATTGTTTTTCATTAGTTCCCTTTTGTGAAGGTGGTGGTTACCGTTTCTCTTGTTACTAGTAGGATATCTAACATAAACCTCCAAAATGTCAGAAAGTTTGATGTTCGGAACGAAACTATTATCTCTTTACGAACTTGAGACCCATTATGCTATTTGATTTACTTGAACACGTATCGCCTTGATGTGTCCAGTATTAAACAGAATTTTGTACCGATTTCCCACAGTAGGGGATATTGATGATATGTACAATAGTAGTATCTTTATTTGTGTGGGATAGAAATTGAAATATGGCATATGTCCATGTTTTGGGGTTAGTACCAGCATGCGTGTGTTCAGGATCTAAATTCCATCTGCATTAATTTCAGCTTTCACCGGAACAATGGCAGATCACAGGCGGTTGGAGAGTCCGAGTCCAGGCTGCCTTGAGGGCCTGTTCAATTTCCTTGCCCTCAACCAAAAATTGCAAATGCCAAAAATGATTGCCCATCGAAAGCATGGAGAAATAAATGACAATGCACTTAGTAAGGTTCTACATGCTTCCAACAACAAGTTTTATTTTCCCTAAGCTTTAGTGTAGCCACATTATTGCTTATGTTTGAGTTCATGTTCCTCACACGTTTTTTTTTTTGAACCTTCACACGTTTTTCTTTGTATTTGATAGGATATTGGTATAAACTTTGCACTGAAGTTGGTCGCTAAAAGAATTAACCACCGCATAAAATCTCTTTATTTGGTTATATGAAGTTGTAATATGTCGTTGTTTTCTTCTTCATCCCATGCAGGAGTAAAAGTTCCAAATCCCAACAAGGATCCAGATAAAGAAGAGACTGTTGTGGTATGTACTCAATTTCAGCATTGCATGTGTTGCATTGGTAATGGTGTAGGCTTCGTATGTCACTATAGATAATGAGTGATCCCGTGAAATCATGATATATTAGCACAAGAGAAAGCCTCAAAAGTCTAAATTTCATTGGTCTTGGTAAGTTGGTATCTAGGAAATTAAAACATGACTCTTGTTTTCCAACTCACTGTTACCTAAGGTCAAGCCACATCGTTGAGATTTATCTGAAGTTCAGCATGCTTCGAACATATCTCTACATACCGTATCAATCGCTAAACGTGACCCATTGTTATGACCTCCATGCTAACTCTGATATTTATTCTCAGGAGACTAATAGTGTATCCCCAACAACAAAGCCCAACATGTTTATGTGGAAGACACTCATGTTCAGGAAGAAAACACACAAGAAAGATCAAAAGAAGAATGACTCACATTCCAACTTGCATGCCAAGTCGCCATCGCCATCACGTTTGACACGCTCCAGCTCACCATCGTCATCACGTTTGACCCGCTCTAGCTCAATCCATCATTCAAAATGCTTTGATTATGTGGTTCCTGACGATTTGGCTTCCGAGTACCGGAGAATGAACGAATCGAGCTCCAATGATACGGGATCTAGTCATGGTGCACAGCACTCATCACACGAGAGCCCCATTTTTCAGGAGTCATGCAAGGCTTGTGGTAGCATTAATGGCAAGCATATCTTGGATGCAGAATCACCATGTCAGACTCAACCCCAGGACATTACAAGTGAAAATGAGGTATCCTCTCAGCAGAAAAACCGTGATGATTCAACACATCAATCGAAGGAGTTCTTGGATTTCCTTGAATTGTTCAATGCACACAAGGAACTATTTTTGAAGATTCTTCACGATCCTTCATTGTTAGTACCACCTGAACAACAAGAGCAAGAAGCTTCCTCAAGCGGCAGAGTACCAATGGGCAAATTAGAATCATTCCCAAGACCGGGAGGATCATCAGGGAAGCGCAACCCAATATTTGATCGAAGCGACAGTGAGAAAAGTAGAAAGGCAGAAATTCAAAGGTCACCGTCAAGGCCTAAAGGTGACCTAGAATTCACAAAAGTCATCAGTACAAGAATGCCTAGTGGCGTTGAGGCTGCAACAGTTTCTCTTGTAGAATCAAGAAACCTAAAGAAAAATGGAACCACTTCCAATCATTTTAAAGCTATAAGTAAGAAGATCAAACATGTTGTGAAGGATAACCGGAGAGAGCTTGCTAGGATTACAAAGGACGGTGTTTTTCATAAAATGCCCTACGGACAAAAGGTGGTTGAATTAACCAAGACTACCTCCACGAAGAAATTTGTCCAGGAGGATAAACATATACGAAGATCATACTCTATTGCAGAATCAGTAGACAAGTACTCAACACTCTATGAGTCAATATCGAGAAAACCAAAGAATTTTCCAGGAAGACCAAGTACTAGTACTGCAATGGAAGATGGTGCAAGATTAAATGATAAGAAATCACCGATGCATATGAAAAGAATAACTTCTCTTCCAGAAATGCAGTTATATTCACCGCATAGAGATGCTCTTATTGAAATTCCAGATTCTCGGACTATGCCCCAGACTTACAATGTAGAACATGCTCACTTCTCTTCATGTCAAAATGGTTCTTTTAATATATGCACAGAAGGAAATTACCCCGACGGTATTTATACTGAGCAACATGATGGAGGTATGGATAAAAAGCAAACCTTGTCTTTAAGCAGAGCATTATGTTACGAAAGTACTTACTATAATTTCTTGCAATTTTTGCAGAAAGTGCTTTCCTTGGGTCCCTAGAAGAGGATTTACGTAGCATTCTTCGAACTCCTAGTTTATCTTCATTCGCTGAGTCTTTCTCCCGTCGACGTATCAACGGTTTACCTTCTTTTGATCGGTCTTTTTTTCAAGATCACAGTTATAGTTTTACAGAGCATTCGGTAGCAGGTGAAGTATAATGAAACTTTAGCTTTTCTATACAATGCAACAAACATTTCTTAGTATACGTTTCCAGTTAGAGACTTGAAAAATTAGCTGACATGAAGCTGAAGAGTTGAAATTACAGAGCACTAGTTGTTTTCTTAATAATCACTTGTTTTGTAGTATCACTTATGTATATAAATAATATAATTTGCCTAATTGTTTTCCATGTCATGCCAAAACTCGTAACTTTCTCGTATTTTTATAGTACTACTATCAATACCATCCTTTCGTACTATTCATTTTTTTTTTTGAGGAATATCATAAGACTTCTGTTCTTGACACATTCAGATTCAGAGCCAAGATTTGAACACATACAACTTGAGGATGATGAGTGGTTGGTCAAGCCATCACAACTTTCAGGAGAACGTGCCACCAATTTAAAGGATGACGGATGGCTAATTAGGCCACTTCAACACTCATGGACCAATGTTACTAATCATGAGGATGGAGAGTGGGTGAGCGAGACACCAAATCTACTAGGTGCAAATTCTATCGAGGATGAAGAGTGGCTGGTCAAGCCGGCGCAACCCTGGAGTGTTGATGGTTTGAATTCAGAGCTCAGCTTTGTACATGAATTTGATGATCAAAATGATACAAGGTCCTTGCATATTTATGTCAATGACAAGAATGAGGCTGATTTTCGATATGTGAAGGACATACTCAAGAAATCTGGGTTTAGCTGTGGTGACGCTGATTGGTATGCAACCAACCAGCCAGTGAGTCCAGTCATCTTTGAGGAGGCAGAATGCTCATGTCAGGAACTTGATATGGACAACGACGAGCCTCATAGCATTGCCAAGCGCATGCTCCTGTTTGATATCATCAACGAAGTCCTGATGCACATCTACGACTCTTCTCTAATCAATGGTCCGTGGCATTCACGCTTTGATCCACGCACTAGGCCAATACCCATGGGATCCCATGTCCTTGAAGAGGTGTGGACAAACGTTAACTGCTACCTAAGCCTACAATGGAAGCCAAATCACACAGTGGATGATATTGTGGCGTATGATATTACGCGGAAGGACAATTGGATGAATTTGTTGTATGATGTGGAGTGTATCACGCTAGACTTGGAGGATCTGATGGTGGAGGACCTTTTGGACGATGTTATTCTTCAAATAGTGTTAATATCCATCGACGAATGATATTTAGTGATAATTTTCTCTGAATGAGTAGCAATGCATAGATGTTAGAAAGCAAAATATCTAGGAAGTAGATAGATACCTAAAAATATCACTTGAATATCTACATTTTGTGGCTCATCTATCCTTTGTGTCGGTTCTAAATAATAGTTCATATTAGTATACATCCTACTGTATTGTTTCCATCTTCTTTCTATCCTAACTCTAAAAAGAAGAATAACAAAAACTAAGATAGATTTAAAATGAGAGCTTATGCTTAGGTAAATAACTTGGGAGATACTTCTCTAGATATATGTTATGTACCTTCCATACGTACATGCCCTTAGGGCATGCGCAGTTTAGACACATGTCATTTGCAACCCACCTCCACGTCACCGACAAACATTAGTATAGACACGACCTGCAATGGGTTGTCTATTTAGCTATCTTTAAAAAATGCTATCCATGGGTAAGCACCCAGGCATATTTTTTTAGAAGGGGAGCTAGGGGAGCTATCAGCAACAACTTGCGGTGTTTGAGACTCGAACCCGGGTCGTTAGGCTACCGAGCGCACTCCACGCTCAGCTAACCATCTGACCCTCAGGTCATCTTTAAGCACCGTAATATCAGGTGATTTAGTTAATATCCATTGAGTATTAGATGAGCTCGATCTGATTTTTTGGGTAGGCGAGAGGACACGATAAACCGAGTTTGGTGGAAAGTGCCTAGCGCTAAGGAGCGAGTTTGGTGGAAACCGCTCGTCGGTATTTCTACGGAAGGATGTCTTCTTTCTCCTTTGTCTCTCTCTCTCTCTTACATGTCATACAAACATCCTACGTGGTTAGTTTTACATACAATTGATATGTACTATTGTACATGCCCTTAGGTTTAGAGATGGGTCGCTGTGGTTTCTAACCGCTGTTTTGGTGCCCAAACGTGGCTGTTCCAGCTCAGTTAAGAGAGGAAGATAATGAGTAACGTTTCTGAGGGTGAATTATTGAAAGTCTAATATATCTAGTGCTTTGTTAGATTTTGAAAGTCAAGCCCGTCTAGCTCAGTTGGTAGAGCGCAAGGCTCTTAACCTTGTTGTCGTGGGTTCGAGCCCCACGGTGGGCGACTTCGTACTTTTTTTTGAGTTGCAATACACGCTGTACTTCGCAGATGATTCAGTAACTGTTCAGACTTTTGAATTTGGTTCAACGAAAAAAATAGCGCGCTATTTCCCGATTAATAGCACGATATAGCTTATTTGGAGAGGCTACGCTATATTTAGCCTAAAGTTGACGCTACGGCGCTATTTACGTTTTATACGCGCTAAACCACGCTTAACGTGGTAACGTTATAGCTACGCTAACCAAAAGCCTGGAAATAACGTTAGGTGATGATGATGGTGCACAATCTGGTGGTTCTTATAGTTATTCTAAAGATCATGTCAATGATTCTGATTAAAGTTTAGAACAGTTTGTCTTTTAGTATATTAGTTTTTCATTTTTTTAAGCCTCATATTTTTATTTGTGCCAGAATATGGTTACCTAGTTATTCATGTATTGCTTTGCACAAGTTTTTAGTGCTGAAATTCTTAATATTTGGGCTATTTCTCTCATTTTTTCATCACGCTATTTTGTATGTAACTTCGCTATATCACGCTATATCTTATATAGCTTCTAGAGGAGGGCCACGCTATTTTTGATAGCACGCTATTTTTTTCCTTGATTTGGTTGCAGCGGTACAACGATCCAGTAGAAGCAACCTTTGAACAGAAAGCAACAGTTTCAGTTTGATATGTATAGACGACACCCTCAATCTTGATTGTCATTTTGGTACTACAATACTGTGAAGAGAAAGGAACTATTACTATATTAATCTATGAGCACTGTAAGGAGCACGGAACTAGTTCTAAAAATTAATCTGTGTTTGATGTACATTGATATGAGACCGGGATTCTTCATCAGAAGAGTCCAAATTCAGGCTCTTCCCTATATGTTCTCTGGAAAAGTACACCAAGGTTTGGAGATATGTCAAAAACTTGTAACATTTTAGGGTTGGGTTATCTATTTGACAACCACTGTCATTGGGGTGAGTTCACATATTGCCGCGGATAGATCTATTCACTAATTCGCCAAGAGCCCATGTACACCAGTGCTATAAATAGGAGGCCAAAGCAGCTCCTGCGGTTCCTCCGGCTGCATCAGCTGCTGCAGGCATAACTGAATCTGATCCTTCATTTCAGCAGGACAAAATATGCAAAAAATACTTTAAAAAACAATCGTACAGAAGTTTTTTTTTTGTAAAGAACTATCTTGAAGTGTAGTTTTTCTATTGGACCAGTTTTTGTTGGTTAAGTGCATGAGTGCATCCAAGAATAGAGAGGTCGGGCACTCGGGGGAGTAGTTTCTTCTATTATCTTAAAAACATGGCACGGAAAACAGCAGGCCCGAAGCACCAATGTTCTTTCTTCAATCATAGCAGCACTCAAGTAACTATCAGACACAAGACTCTGACAATTAAGTACACTGAATAGCATTTCAACAGCTAAAAATTTCTTCCCTCAAAGAGCATGGCCTAGAGACTGAATTCGTGCATCTGAACATGTCATTCGTGCATCTGAACCATGCCAAAATTGCAGTAAATTTGGGAGGTAGAGAGGAACAGTAATGAAGTTCTAATACCAACATATAGATACTCCGTAGTACAGAACATTAACAAGGCGTTCAACACGTCATAATAAGTAAGAGTTACTGCTACCATCCAAACTGATATGGTCTACTGACACTACTAATAAGAGCCAAAAGACATGCTCTGAATCCAAGGGCCTATCAGACCAAGAGTCCTGAACATAGATGCCCTGTGGAGAACGGAAGCTCCTCATCTTCTCCTTGCATCTCGTGGGACGGAATCGGAATAATGCTCTCTTGGAGGCAGTGATGAGTAAGCTCCATACAATATTGACCCTTTCCAGTGTTCACCATACCTAAAAACTTGCCATCTATGTCACAACGGAACACATGTCTTTGATTAAACATGATCAAACAGCTCACGCTCGTTGAGCATAGCCATATCATTGAACCCGTGGACCGTTGAATCAACTGTTGTTTCCTTTAAATCTGAACACACCTGAAGGAAGATTTTAAATCACCTGACAAGCAATAGAAATCATGTATGCTTTAATATTCCTGAAAGACGGTGTGGGTAAAATTTTTTGAGAACTGATCACCAAGATAGAATGATAAACACAGCTGGTAGATAAGTTAAATATGGATCGTGCTGGAAAAATAATCAGCACATTTTTTCCGATGTACTTCAAAGGTTCATACTTCTCGACTTGAGAAATCGCCACAATTAATCCTAACCTGGCACGATCAAGACATTTGTTGCCAACATATATGTCTAAACAATATATTGACGACAATAAGCTATAGTTTAGAAATAAAACAACGGAAAGAATACAAGGCAAAATATTCTATGCACCAAGAACACATGTTATCCCAGAGAAAATAGCAATGGGTATGAAATCCTTAATTTAACATACTATCATTTCTTTATACTGCAGAAAATTTTCTAGAGCAAAATTCAAGCATCGGACACCATAGGAAGAAAAGGTATTACTCAGTGCACACAGAAGATAAAATTTAGGTAAGTCTCTCATAACTGTAACAGAATTCTATGAACTGAGTCTATTGGATATTACCTGTAGCTGCGAGGGACTCGTCTGGGAAAAAAACCTCAGTACCTGAATGCTTGTGGAAATGCAGCAACAAACAAAAGCACTTCACCTGGTTCAAAGCTACAAAAGAAATACACATGATATCAGATAGTGAAACTGTAATTTACATATTTTTACCAATCTGTAATTATGTCATGAAAAAACAAGATATAGTAAACTCATCTCTATCTCTATCTTTTGAGGCCTTGACATCTTCCAGGACGGTGTCATCAACACCGAAGGACCCCGAACCTGGAGAAAATATGGGCCAGAAACACAAGAGGTTGTGTTTGCTTTCACGATGATTGCTTCTAATATGAACCCATGGATCAAGCATGTGTATGATTCTAATGGCACTTACAAAAAAAAGTCATACTGGAAACAATTAGGAGCATTGGCACTTACGTTGCCACAGAAAAGAAACCACGCTGGTATTTAATTTGCTTCTTCACTATTCGAGGGGAAGAAAATTCCTCTGACCACGTTTTCCTTTCATCTCCTTGGTCAAACAACTCTCCGGAATACACCTAAATCAAACCCCAGGTGAGCACTGCAGCTCCAGCGCACTTCCCTGGATTTTGATGTGATAAAACTCTACACATAAATTCTTCCCAATAGATCGATTAAAATCCATAGAATTTCTTCAAGAAAACAAATCTGCAAACCAAGAGCATCGGGGTAGGATTCGTGTTCGTTGGAGAAGGGGTCTTTTAGATTTCAGGCCGGATGGCGGCTGCGGCGGAGGGGGTCGTTTCTTCTCGTAGCGCTGGAAGAGGGGACTGGCGTCGGAGCATCAGGAGGACGGGGCGGCGCCGGAGCGCAGGGAGGGGCTGGCGCCAGGTCGTCGGCCTGCGCCGGGTAGAGGTGGATGGAGGTCTTGAGGGAATTCTGACAGGGAGAGTCATCTTCTTCTCCGGCGTAGATCGCCGGCAACTCGAAGGAAAACTGCCTGCATCGGCCGCCGAGGGTTGTCTCCGCGGCTCTCGAGATCGAGGCCACCCGCTACGAAGCTTCACCGTCTACGCGGCTGTCGATGAGGTCGATGCCATCTCAGCGTCGCCGTTCACCGAGGCCTACGCGGTTGCCGCCGCCGAGGGCTGTCTCCACCGAGCCAGCAACTGCGTACCAGGAAGGAGGAGGAGTACATCGAGCAAAGGAGACGGGATCAGCGGTTGCGAGCGTCTGGGGCAATCGCGTGGTCTTATTGGGCCGGCCCAGGTTTAGCGAGGGGGCGATCGAGCGAGCCACGGAACGGAGAGATGGTTCGCTCGGACGTACGAAGTACCAACTCCCATTTAATAGTAAAGAAATAGCAAAATAGTGGGGTGCCATGGGGGTAGTGGTGCACTATCATCCAACCGTTGGATACACTATAGGGAGCACAAAGATGGTTTCCAATGCAAACGGCAGATTGTGACGCCGTCACACCGAGAGCACAAAAATCGTATGGGGGTAGCTCATTCTCTCTCCTATCCATCTCCTTTAAACATTGCCACATCCCATGGAGAGAATTGTTGCATGGTGCTAGACCACGGCCTTGAAGGAATTCAACCGAGGGACAGCTTACATTGTACACGGGACATCTCCTTCTTTATCGTTTTCAAAACTTCGCTAGGCCCTTCCAAATCCAAGGTAGCAAACCCACCGTTCATACAAATTTGGGTCTTACATTCGTCAGATGAGATTGCAGAGCAGCATATGTATATCTCGAGAGATCTGTCTTAGAGCTGAGCACTACTGCACTAGGGTTGCGGCAACACTCCATGGCCACGGTCGCGTACAGAGGAAATGCTACATGGCTATGGTGTCTTTATTTTTAATTCGTCCATAGCCATTGCAGAATTCAGAAGTACAAGCACAGAGCCCGCACGACAATTCAGCGTCAACACTCCATGGCCACGGCCGCGTACGGGAGGAAATGCTGCATGGCTATGGTGTCTTATTACAATAAGAAATCTCGACACGCAATGCCGCCAGGACAACAACACATGGGACTAAGGCTTGGTGAGCCACATAAATTTTTTAATCCGTGGCAAGAGAAGAAATGCATGGGAGTCCAGCTTGCTCAACAGAAAAATTCCCGCGTTAGACTTTTTCTTACTTTCCTCCACAATGTTACTCGCATGGAATTGTTGCGTGGCCATGGTGCTTGGGGACCACATCCATCCACCACCGTTATGAAAATTGACATGGCCGGCTGGCACATGCGGATAGTCCAATGAAAAAATTCACGGGACCATTTTGATTTCACCTCTGGAATTGTCTAGTGGATGTGGACGGTATCACATGCAATCTAACAAAAAGATAGACGGAGGCTACCGTCGTTGCATGCACAAACAACTCTCTCTAAGCATAGATTCATCAAGGAAGCACATGGCAGCTTTATCCAACGGTGGACACCCTATGCACCACTACCCCCATGGCACCAAATCCGCGTCGTATATAAATATATGAATGTGGCAAAAGCTGAAACATCTTATATTAAAAAACGGAGAGTACGTCGCACCATCGAGGCACGGATCTGTAAAAATACCGTACCAAAAGTAGGTCGCAGCATCGAGCCACCGTTCGGTAAAAAAAATGATCTTTACCCGTTCCGTCGTATGGTTTCGTCCTTCATTTTCGATACAATTCCTTTGCACGATCGGACCGGTCCAGATTGCCCAGCCCAAACCGACACAACGTTACAGACGGCCCATCGCTCGAGGGAAACTTGATCGATCGTCCTACTCCTACCTCCCTTCCACCTGTCCTAAAAAAAACGTTCCTTCCACCGGACATATGTACCCACCCACCAGGGGATATTCCATGCAACCACGGATACTCTCACCGCACCGTGAGATCCAGACCACCCACTTGGTTCCCATCGTAACCTATCATCGAACCCCCAGGCCTACACTGACACAAATAGTACTTGACATGACTACACTCCGCTGCGTGGTGCAACCGTCTCCCACTTAGTGCTCTACAACCTCACACACCACCACCGTGGCCAGGCGCGCCGCCATGCAGTTTCGTTGACCATATGTTGCACTTTTTCACGAATTACTTCTTGTGAGACCTGAAAAGTAGTTATTTGGAAGTCCACATTTTCTCTTCATGTAGTACTGATTCTGTGTTTTCCTCTGCTTAAACCATTTTCCGACGTTCTGCGCCTGCTTGTTGGGTCTATGTGGCACAAACGAGACGGAGCACACAAACGTTTGATTTCTGAAATGCTTTAAAAGTTATACAACAGGTCCCACGCTAGGGCACATCAACGTGACATCATCGAGAGATCAACGCATCGGCCCGACGGCTGGCTTGTGGTCTGGACGCTAGCAATGGCTGAGGAGTATGCTGGCAGGCTACGGTGGGCCCAGATCTGGAGCACAGGTTTGCCCCAACCTTCAACGGTGCTGGGAGACCAAATGGTCACCGAAGGAGCTCTGGCGACGCAACAGAGCACGTGAAATCCCAGCGAGGTTGTGGAGGCTCGATCACTAGGATATCGCCTGCGTGCTCAGATGTAGGAGCGACAACGACATCAGGAACGAGCGGGAAGGCGACGCCCGGAGTCGGAGAAGACGACTCGATTTTCCTATCTCGGTGTGTCCCATCACGACATGCTCTACAGAGAGGAAGATGTCGACATGGATGGCCGGAGGGGTGTTGCTACGTTGAGATTTTACGGCGGTGCTTGGCTCTTGTATGGAGAGAGAGCGAGGTGTAGTGGGGAGATGATAGAGGAGAGGCGTGCAATGCTAATGGGCTTTCTAGAGACATCTTAAGGTAGACATATGGGACCCACCTGTCATGCCAATCCCTAACAGTTGTGTGCTCGCTCCGTCTCATTTATGCCTCATAGACCCAACATGTGATACCGGAATGATAAACGGTTTTAAACGGGGCAAAATGCAGATCAGTACAATGGGTTAAAAACCTGCCTCAATATAGGGTGATTTGTGACATTTTTTACGACGCAGCTGCGAAATGCAGTGGTTTACTTTGGGAGAGTGGGAGCTCCCTAAGGGCATGTCCAACGGCCCAGCGCATCCGGACAGCCAAAGCAGACCGATTATGTCCGCTTTGGGCGGACCGCGGACAGATTTTGGGCCTCTGTCCTTTTTGGGGTGCAGGTGCCCCCAACGGCCGGCCGCATTTCTGTCCTAGGACAGCACATTTGCACAAAATTTGCAATTACTAGACAAAGTTCGGTTCTACAACAAAGTTCGAATAGAAAGAAATACGCTGAAATATCGTTTATTACAACAAAGTTCGAATAGAAAGAAAATTGAGCAGGAAACGCTACTGGTTTCCCAGATGAACCCACATGTGCTCTATCAAATCATTCTGGAGATGTTCATGTACTGGCTTATCACGCATCTCTGCATACACGTCTGAAAACTGCTGGTCCGTCGCCAGTCCAGGTGTAGGCGCAACCAACTCGCCCTCAAATTCCCATCCCTGATCAAATAACTTTGCATCATCCCGTTCATTCTCGACAATCATGTTGTGCATGATCACGCAAGCAGTCATCACCTCCCACATGACCTCCTTGCTCCATGTTCTTGCGGGGTGTCGAACAATAGCAAACCGGGATTGGAGCACACCAAATGCTCGCTCCACATCCTTCCGGCAAGCTTCTTGTTGCTGAGCAAACTTACGAGCTTTCTCACTTTCTGGTATGCGAACGGTCTTCACAAATACGGGCCATGAAGGGTATATACCATCAGCAAGGTAGTACCCCTTGTCATATGCATTTCCATTCACCTCAAAGTTGATCACCAGTGCATCGCCCTCGGCCAGTCTATCGAACACTGGTGACCGCTGAAGCACGTTGATATCGTTGTGAGATCCCGACATGCCAAAGAAGGAGTGCCAAATCCAAAGATCTTTAGATGCAACAGCCTCAAGTATGACTGTGCACTCTCCAACGTGTCCCTGGTACTGTCCTTGCCAAGCAAAATGACAGTTCTTCCACTCCCAATGCATACAGTCTATGCACCCAAGCATCCCAGGAAAGCCTCTGCTCGAATTCATGTCCAGAAGACGGGTAGTGTCTTCCATATTTGGCTCCCTCAAGTACTCGGGACCAAACACTTGAACTATAGCTTCACAGAACCTATACATGGCTTCTAGGCAAGTGGATTCGCTCATGCGCAAATATTCATCTACTAGATCACCAGGTACTCCATATGCAAGCATCCGTATAGTCGCCGTGCACTTTTGATAAGAGGAGAAACCATACATACCAGTTGCATCAGGTTTGGCCTCGAAGTAGTTATCATATGCCCTCACTCCTTCGAGCAGACGCATGAACAGGGGCCGTGACATTCGAAAACGGCGACGAAACTTGTGATCCGGATATGTTGGCTTCACGGGATGGAAATAGTCCTTCCAAAGTTGGAAGTGACCTATTTCCCGGTCACGATCCAACGCCGGAGCCCTTCCAACAACCGAGCCAACATGCTGAGGCCATTCCGCCTGGTTGAAGTTGTGGATGAGCGTGGCCGCGACCATCATGACGTCGGTATCGTCGTCGGATTCCTCGCCTCTAGTGCAACGGCCAAACATCCCAGGAAGAAGTGGCCGCGGCGGACGACGGCGACGGCGGCGCAAGGCGGCCCTTGTCCCGGCTCGACGAGGCCGAATAGATTGGGGACGGCGGCGGCCGATGCGAACCAGGCGGCGGCCGATGTGATCCAGCAGCCGGCCGGTCGAGATATGGAAGCAAGGGGGAGAAAGGGGACTCTGTCGCTGGCAAACGGACCCGGCGCGGACAAGGAGGACCAAGGCGGACCGAGAGGCTGTCCGTTTCTCCCCCAAATCTGGACCAAACTTGGGCCAGGTTTGGAGCCAGAAACCTGTCCGCGTGGACAGTTATCCCTTTGCGCCGGGCCGTTGGAGGGGCTCCTCTATCCGTTCGGATAGATTCAGACACGGCCCGTCCGGATGCGGAAGGCGTTAGATGCCCTAAAGAGAGTCGAGGTACTAGAATCGGACCGGAACTGGTTTGCAAAAAGACTCGTGAAGCCCAGCATGCATATAATGGGCTTATTTATGAAGCCTGAAGGGTCCTGCACTCCTGCCCAAGCAAAAAAAGAATCGCTCGAGGTTTTAGATCTCGCCGTCTCCCCTTTGCTCACCAAAACCAGTCTTCCCTCCGTCCCCAAAACCCTAGCTTTCCTCGTCGTGCGGCGGCGGCGGCGGCAGCCATGGACAAGGGTATGCTCGGCGACCTCGACAACCTCCCCGAGGAGGACAAGATGCGCATGTCCGGCATGGTCGAGCAGCTCCAGATCCGTGACAGGTCCACGCCACGCCCATCCCTGATAATACCGCTTCTCGATTCCCGTCTCGTCCTAAAATTGGCGTTCCTGAGATCTGATTTCGATAGCCCGCGGTTCGGAGTTCGTCTCGCGTACTCACTCGATAAGTAGTGATTAGGTGGGCGTTCATGTCTGTTCCGCTGACGATCTAGGCGTTTTCATGTCAAGTTGGACAGAGCTTAGTTGAGAGGAAGAGCTAGTCAATGAACCTGCACTTCTGCGGTGATATCTTCCAGAAAAAGATCTGTAGTTCCCAGTTATTCACAGGGTTTCTGTTAGTTTGCACGTTGCAGCCCTTGTATTTCAAATCACGCGAGCTTGGTTTAATTTGAGCAGCTTGTTTTGCTTAGATGCTGGAAACTTGGGATTAGCTTCAGACACATGTGCAGTTGCCTATCTGCTATGTTATAGTTAGGTTCGGATTATTTAAAGTATGTGCGTGCTTATTCTGGATGTGTTTGCAGCAGTGATGCTTTGAATTGCTTGTTTGTTGTTATAGTTTGAGATCTCTTGTTGTTTAGTCTCTTAGCTATGAATTTAGCCTTTCAGATGCACACGTATTTTATCTTGGTGCAGATTCCGGTACCAGAAGGGCAAGAATATATGTTATCTGGTTGGGCATTATTTTGTGTCCTTGCACAAGTTAACCAAATTAATGTTTAAGGCTACTGTTTGAATAGTTTCTTGGTGATTATGCTGGGGTTGATAAAGGATTCATTCTAATATTTGCACCTTGATCATCTAGGTGAATGTGTATACGGTGAAATTATGATGGTATGATGCATTAAAATTGTATTTCTCACTAGAATAACCCTTCATATTAGTGATATAAACAACTTGTATTATAATCAGAAGTGGACATATTTGTTCTCGCAAAAATCCGTAACCCCCCAGCACAACTCGAAACTCCTTGATACTCTTTCAAAATTTTCAACCAACTCTGTGATAGCCTTCGCACTGTGACACCTGTAACTGAACAATGCTCACAGTTTTCCTTTGTCGTTTCACAGTCTACGGATGTACAACAACCTGGTGGAGAGGTGCTTCACGGACTGTTGTGAGACATTCCGCCGCAAGACCCTGGACAAGCAAGAGGAGACATGTGTCCGCCGCTGCGCCGAGAAGTTCCTGAAGCACTCCATGAGGGTCGGCATGCGGTTTGGTGAGCTTAACCAGGGCGTTGGCACACCCGACTAATCGAATGATGTGTCCTTGGCCTTCAAGTTTCTAACTTTGCCCATTTGGTCGGGATCAATATGTAATCCTCGAAAGGTGTAAGTACTCCATGAACCCACTGCTGGCTATCAAGTTAAATAAATTTCCGATGAATTTTGTATCGAGGGCTTCTTCCTGTTACCTTGCACGCGTTGCTTAATAGATTGATACATCGTTTCATATCTCTCCGAGAAGAGCTTGTAATTCTTGATCGTTCCCTGCTCTCGACTGTTATCAACTTATCATATCTTGGCCAAATTCATGAAGTTATATGGATCTTAAACTTCTTTAATAGATGATCTTTGTTATCTTCCTGGTATTTCTGCGTAGTGCAGAAACAGCATAGTACGAGATCTGTAAGCCACCTTTTTCCTGGCCCTCTTTGTTTTAGCGAAGAATATAAAACGGTGCACATGAACACATGATGCCATCAACAGCAACATGCCTGGAGGTTTCCCATGGTTTGGGCATGATGGCATCTGATGGTTTTGGAGCTTGGTCATTGGCAGTTTGGCTGAGCAGGTTGGTCACCTTCTGCCCACTATCTAGTGTGTGCTCCAGGTTGGTGTGCAATGTGTTCTACATCCATGTGGTGCAGGCAGTTGGCATGGTACGGTGAAGGAGGGCCAGACAGGGTGGAAGTCTGTGGCCTGTCGGTGATGAAGGAAGCTGCCTTGCTTGCTTGCACTAAATGTGATCATCATTATTGTGTCAGTACTTCTTGATGTAGTACTTAAGGTTGGAGTAGTTTGATGCAATCTTACTCCTTTTGAGCTTTTGCTTCGTAGCATTTTCAGTACTTTTGTGTGTTTGGTACTTGATCTTTTGGTCGTGACTTGTGAACGTAATGACCGAATGGCTAATGGGGAGAAATTGATACAACAAAAATGGTTTGTTTCCAAAGCATTCATGATCAGTACATACTACATAGCAGTATAGCAGAAGATAAAAGCAAATCATCAGTGGCAGGAGGAATATGGCTACACAGCGAGTGGTAGTATCATATTGCCTTTTTTATAGACCTGTGACCTGGAACTTGAATCTCAATGGCTGTAAAGTACGGCTCAACTTGAAACAATGATGGAGTTCAGTTCAGCTCAGCTCGGTATGAGATGCTACCCAACTGAAGCATCTAGCTACACTGTTGAAAATTCACTTCACAATAATGCAGAAGCAGATGAGCAGGTCTGATCATGTTCTCACACACAATTTTGCAGAGAAACTTGACGAGACATTCAAGAACTGAAGTAGTGAACTCATGATGAAAACCGAAGGTATCATCTCAAAATGATGAATGAAAACTAAAATTAGCTCCCATTTTCCAGCCCGGAAAATGCGAGTGAATTGCAGTGACATCAAGTTAACAGAGAAGAGATTAGGAATTTCTTAGCATCTCAATCCAGAAAACAAGATTCAGTTCATTTAGATGTCACACTAAGTAATTAATAACACGCCAAAAGAAAGGGAGAAGAAAGAAGATCTCTATACACAAAGCAAATGTAAATTTGCATGGATCAATGCACAGCACCGACCGGAGCGGCGGCGGCGTCAATGCTCCTCTGTCCCGGGAGCGCGAGCATGGCAGTGTGATCCAAGAAGTCCTTGAGCTTGGCGACGGCCTCGATGACCGCCCTGAGCTCCTCGGCGCGCGCGAACCCGCGGGCGCCGGCGGTCCGGACGGCATAGACGTAGAAAGTGACGCAGCCCTTGCGGAACTTGAAGCGCGCCATCTCCGGCGCGCCCGGGGCGGCGCGGAGGAGGCGCTTGCCGACGTCCCCGAGCGGCAGGACCTGCGGCCATGCGGCGTCGGCGGCGGCCTTCATGGCGGCGGACTCGAAGACGAAGACGGCGGCCTTGGAGTTCTTGGTGCCGAGGCCGAGCGTGAGGGTGTGCCACGCGTGGTGCGCCAGGATGGCGAAGTTGGTCGGGATGTACGCCGTCGTCGTGGGCGCGAACGACAGCGGCTGTGACGCCTTCTTCTTATGCTTCTGCTCGGATGCCGCGGCGGGGTGGTGGCCGGCGTCGGGTACGACGACGCGGAGCAGGTGCGGGAGCTCGAGCGGGCCGGCGCGGCGCACGGTGAGCGCGCGCGTGACGAGCTGCGCGCCGAAGCGGAGGCCCGTCACGTCGGCGCACGGCTTGAAGTGCGCGTCTAGCGACGGCGCGGCGGGCGCAGCCGCGGCGTCGGCCTTCGCCTTCTTGGTGGACGCCTCGTCGCTGCCCTGGTGGTGGTGCTTCTTGGACTTGGACGACTTGCTCTTGGCCGCCTTTGGCTCCGCCATCGTTGACGATTGCCAAGAAGAGAGGGGTTTAGGCCTCGGAGAGATCAGCGTGGAGGACGAGGGAGGAGGTGTGGGTTCGTCAGTCTCAGTGAGGAGTTGAGGACAGGGCATGGCGCCATTTCTTCTCCTCTTTTATTTCATCTCCTGTGATTCTCTCACTTTTTAAATATCGATTCGATCATGTCACTGCGTGAGCTGTGCGTTGCAGTTCTTTATACTTTCTTTTCCTATTTGTGGGGGAATCGCATTCGAGTTTGCAGTGAAAAAGGGTACCCGAAGAAGATTCTATCTCCACGACAAGCTTCTTCTTTAATTTTTTCTGAAGAATAAACATCTTCTTCCTTAGAATGCAAAAGAAACATCTTCTTTCCATCCCACGTCTCTGAAGAATATGAATTTCATCCGAAACTACGGCCGTGGATCCCCACGACGATCGGTCCAGGCCGTGCATTTCACGAAGCTTCAGTCGTCCCGCTAGCACCCAGATCTGGAGGGATATGCAGATTCGCGGAGCCAGAGAAGATAACTGAACTCTCACTCTCAGGGGAGGATCGAGCTGGTAGGTAGCGGTATACCCAGTATGATAATCAACGAGATGCCCGTTGTTGCGTTAGTCAGTGAGGTTTCATGTGCGTCTTCGGTCCCATGTGCCGCTGCTCGGGCAGCCGCCGTCATGTGCGCCCATAATCGATTTGCGCGGATCACAAGGCCTATCGCTTCTGTCTCTGAATTTTTATCACAGGCGGAAGACGTAGATCCTAGAAACTGATACCCCAAGGGCACATCACAGAGCACACAGTATAAGCATAGATGAACAGAGAGTGCATGTTTCGAGGAACACAAAGACCTTTTTTTTTTGCTTTTTAATACTTCCATTCATCAACCATCGGGATTACAATCAGCAAGCAAGCGTTGAGCTAAAAACCTAGGTACAAAATTGACCCATATACATCTTCTTCTGCTTGCCGTTGCCTGCTTAACACACAAGTGCGCCCCTTCATTCGCTTCTCTCCCAATATAACTAATCTGAAAATGCTCCATATTGGCACTAAGTTCTTCAATCTCCTGCATGATCGCTGTAACTTCAGATCGGCTTTGGATGCGGTTATCCCATAGATTCACCACTTCCTTTGCGTCTGTCTCAATTAGTACCCGTGAGAGTCCCATGGATGATGCGACCTGCAATCCATCCCTGATCGCAACTGCTTCCATTGTCATAGCATTCGCTGCAAACTCATACCAAATAGATTGACCACGTCGCATTCTCCCCAGGTGATCGCGCATGATCATACCAGAAGCCCCTTCCCCTGAGGTAGGCATGAACTTTGCATCCACATCCAGTTTAACAGTTCCCTCCACAGGTACTTTCCAACACGCTCGAACTTTTGGATTTCGAGCTGCATTACCACGGCCAGACATAGCGAGATCAGAAGCTATATCCACAGTCCATTTAACCGAGGCTGCAATAGTTCTAGAATGACCATCATGCTCCCACGCATTCCGCTCCGACCAAACCGCCCAACACCCGCATAAAATGACGGACGCATCTTCTTCCCGGATCCTGTTACTATCCATTAGATCAATGGTCCACGTATCAGGATGCAGGACAGGAACTTTAACTGACGTGACCTCCCTAATATCCTTCCAAAAGAGCTTTGCCCAAGTACACTCAAAGAGGGCATGTTTAATGGTTTCTATCTGGCCACAAGAACGGCAGAAGGGTAGTTTCTCAATATGTCTGTCCTTTAGCACCGAACGACATGGAACAAACTTCTTAATCACTCTCCACCAGAAGTTTCTCACCTTCGGAGGTACATGCATTTTCCATAACTTCTTCCAGAAGGAGTTGCCCGTACCCGTAGATCCCAGCGCTGGATTGTGAAAATCAGACGCTTGGAGGAGTGCTTTATAAGCCGATCTTACTGAGAAATTGCCATGCTTCTCTAGCTGCCAGGCCTACATATCATCATCAAGACGACCAAGTGGAATATTCAAAATCGCTCTTGCACCCACCGAAGCAAAGGTTTCTTCCACCTTATCTTGTCTCCACCCACCCCTTAATGGATCCATTAGTTCTGACGCCAGTGTTACATTTGAATTTGGCATCCTAACAATGGGTTTAAGGGATGGATTGGAAGGTATCCAGGGATCCTCCCAGACTCGAGTGCTATTGCCATCACCGACTCGTTTGATTAGTCCAAGATTCAAAGCTTCTTTTCCGAAAAGAATTGCTCTCCACGTGTGAGAGGCATTCCTTTTATTGCCAGCAGACATGAAATCTCCATCATGATAGTATTTTCCCTTAAGCACTCTAGCACACAAAGATTCTGGCTTGCAAAGTAATCGCCATCCTTGTGTTTGCCAACATGGCTTTGTTAAAGAGGGCAAAATCTTTGAAACCCATACCTCCCCAGCTCTTAGGCACTGTTAAATCACTCCATTTAATCCAATGCATCTTCCTCTTGGCCTCATCTCCACCCCACCAAAAACGTGCCACCACAGCAGTGATCTTCTTGCACATCTTCTTGGATAACTTAAAACAGCTCATCGAGAATGTCGGAATGGCTTGACAGATTGCCTTTATTAACGTTTCCCTTCCAGCACTGTTGAGCAGTTTAGGTGCCCACCCTGAGACCAGCTTCTTTAGAGTGGCAATTATATGCTTGAAATGGTCATCAGATGACCTGCCCAAGGCTGTAGGAAGCCCCAGATATTTCTCCAGTAGTGCCTTGGTTGGAATATCCAAACCTTGGTGAACTACAACCTTCATTGCATCCTCTGCATTACCACTAAAGAAAATTGCAGACTTTTGTTTATTCACCAATTGACCTGAGCCCCGCCGATAATTTTCAAGGATATTATGCAGCCGGTTTGCCCCTGCTGCAGTTGCTTGAGTAAAAATTATGCAGTCATCTGCAAACAACAGATGGGAAATCCAGGGGCAATGAATACCAACTCGTACTCCTTTAGCAAGATGGCCAGCACCATAGTTCTTTAACATACAAGAGAACCCTTCACCACATAACAGGAATAGATACGACGATATGGGGTCACCTTGCCGTATACCCCTTGCTGGCTTGAATTTTTCAGAGTAATTTCCATTAACTCTAACAGAGAAGGAAACAGATTCCACACAACACATAACTCGATCAATCCACTCGCTTGCAAACCCAAGCTTGGACATAATAGCTCTCAAATAAACCCACTCCACCCTATCATACGCTTTTGCCATATCCACCTTAATAGCACAAGCTCCTACCTTCCCCTTCTTTTTCTTTAGATAATGAATGCTCTCATAAGCCACCAACACATTGTCAGTAATTAACCTGCCAGGAACAAAAGCACTTTGTTCTTCGGATATGATATCTTCTAAGAAAGGCCTCAGTCTCATAGCCAACACCTTTGAAGCTATTTTATAGAGAACATTACATAGAGAGATAGGCCTATATTTTGACAGCTACTGTGGGTTTTTAATCTTTGGAATCAAAACCAGCACAGTGGAATTTACGATCTCTGGCATATCTCCACCCCTTAAGAAATTTCTTACTGCTGTGCAAACACTCCTCTTCAGCAGATGCCTGTGCCGAATATAGAAGCCAGCAGTAAACCCATCCGGACCCGGAGACTTATCAGGGTGCATCATAAATAAAGCTTCTTGAACTTCTTCATCAGAGATAGCCACACAAAGTCTCTCATTCATATCCGCATTAACCTTCAGAGCAACCCATTGTGTCACCAACTCCGGGTCTGTGACATCTTGAGCTGTGAACATATTACGGTAAAAACACAAAGACCCTTTGACCGTGCAGTAAAAAACACAACAAAACCGACACAACTAGTTCAGTTTTGAAAACTGATTGTAAATAGATATTGTCCTATATGATGAACATATTGATCATTGCAGGGTATACGATGGAATATTGAATAGAGGTGCATCACAATTTCTTTTTTAGGTATTATTAATGTGCAAAATTTTCCACTTTTGTCTTCCTCTGACAAAAAAATCGGAAAATATATAGTGTATTACCATGATCACCTCACAAATAATGATGGACTCTTTTGGGCCTTGGAGAGTAGTGGGGCAACAGAGGGCCTTGTAGATAAGTGGGCCTTGTAGGATGTCATGGGCTTATGGCGTTCAAGGGCTTCTACTTATGAACACAAAATCAATGAGACAATGCAAAAAACAGTTGACCGACGAGTGATACGTCTCAAACGTATCTATAAATTTTGATGTTCCATGCTTGTTTTATACCAATTGCTACATGTTTTGCATCTACTTTATATCACTTTTATATTTTTTGGGACTAACCTATTAACAAGATGCCGAAGTGCCAGTTCCTGTTTTCTGCTGTTTTTGTATTCCAGAAAAGCTAGTCTGGAAATATTCTCGGAATTGGACGAAACTTCACGGGGTCCCTATTTTACCAGAACACACCTGACGGACCAAAGGAGCAGCAGAGGAGAGCCACCAGGGCCCCACACGCCACTAGGGCGGGCCCCCCTCTGCGCGCCCTAGGGTGGTGTGGGCCCCTCGGGGGTCTCAGCCGCCGCCCTTTCGCCTACTTATTCCCCCCGACGCGAAAACCCTAAGTGCCTGAGCAAATATCCACGAAAAGTTCCAGAGACGCCCCCGTCAACCCTAGCTCGGGAGGGTTCAGAACCTCTTCCCGGCACCCTGCCGGAGAGGGGAATCGTCACCGGAGGCTTCTACATCGCCATGCCTGCCTCCGGAGTGATGCGTGAGTAGTTCATCCTTGGACTACGGGTCCATAGCAGTAGCTAGATGGTTGTCTCTCCACTTTGTGCCATCATGTTTAGATCTTGTGAGCTGCCCTACATGATCAAGATCATATTATTGTAATGCTACATGTTGTGTTTGCTGGGATCCGATGAATATTGAATACTATGTCAAGTTGATTATCAATCTATCTATGTTATTTAAGATCTTGCATGCTTTCCGTTACTCGTAGATGCTTTGGCCAAGTAGATGCTTGTAACTCCAAGAGAGAGTATTTATGCTAGATAGTGGGTTCATGCTCCGTTTAACCTGGGACAGTGACAGAAAGTTCTAAGGTTGTGGATGTGCTGTTGCCACTAGGGATAACCTAACGATGCTATGTCCACGGCATATGTGTTTGTTTACATTACGCACTTTACTTAATGCAATTATCCGTTGCTTGCAACTTAATACCAACGGGGGACTCGGATGACAACCCGGCGGTGGATTATTAGTCATAGATGCTGTTGGATAACGGTCTATGTATTATGTCGTAATGCCCAATTAAATATCATAGTAGTCAACATGTCATGTATATGCATTGTCATGCGCTCACTATTTGTCAATTGCCCAGCTGTAATTTGTTCACCCAACATGTTAGTTATCTTTTATGGAGAGACACCACTAGTGAACTGTGGACCCCGGTCCATTCTTTTACACTGATTAAACAACCACAAACTGCAAACTGTTCCTTTTTCATTCTCTGCAATTTAATACTCATTTTCCACACCATACGTTTAATCCTTTGTTTTCAGCAAGCCGTGAGATTGACAACCTCACTGTTTCGTTGGGGCAAAGTAGTTTGATTGTGTTGTGTGCAGATTCCACGTTGGTGATCGTATTGCGCCCAACAACCTTCTGAAGAGTTGCTGCTCCTACTGGTTCGATAACCTTGGTTTCTTTCTGAGGGAAAACTTGCTGCTGACTACATCATACCTTCCTCTTGGGGTCTCCCAACGAACGTGTGATTCACGCATCAAGCTATTTTTCTGGCGCCGTTGCCGGGGAGACAGCAGTCTTCTGCAAGGGGAGTTTCACGCTTCCAATCTCTTTACTTTGTTTTTGTCTTGCTTAGTTTATTTTATTTTATCTTGTTTGCTTTCAATTATCAAAAACACAAAAAAATTAGTTACTTGCATCTAGTTTACTTTCAAGTTATTTTCTGTCTGTTTTTAATTCTGCTAAAATGAGTACTCCTGAGAACACTAAGTTGTGTGATTTCACTAGCACGAACAACAATGATTTCATATGCACACCTATTGCTCCACCTGCTGCTTCAGCAGAATTTTATGAAATTAAACCTGCACTTTTAAATCTTGTTATGAAAGAGCAATTTTCTGGTGTTAGTACTGATGATGCTGCTGTTCACCTTAATAACTTTGTTGAACTTTGTGAAATGCAAAAGCTCAAGGAAGTAGATGGTGATATTATTAAACTGAAACTTTTTCCTTTCTCCTTGAGAGGACGTGCTAAAGAATGGTTGCTATCTTTGCCTAGAAATAGTATTGATTCATGGACTAAATGCAAAGATGCTTTTATTGGAAAATATTATCCTCCTGCTAAGATTATTTCTTTGAGAAGTAGCATAATGAATTTTAAGCAATTTGATAATGAACATGTTGCTCAAGCATGGGAGAGAATGAAATCATTGGTTAAAAATTGTCCCACTCATGGACTGACTACTTGGATGATCATCCAAACCTTCTATGCAGGATTAAATTTTTCTTCAGGAATTTATTGGATTCGGCCGCTGGAGGTACCTTTATGTCCATCACTTTGGGTGCTGCAACAAAGCTTCTTGATGATATGATGATTAATTATTCTGAGTGGCACACCGAGAGAGCTCCAACAGGTAAGAAGGTAAATTCTGTTGAGGAAACCTCTCCTTGAGTGCCAAAATTGATACTATTATGTCTATGCTTGCAAATGGTCAAACACATGTTGATCCAAATAATGTTCCTTTAGCTTCTTTGGTTGCTCAAGAAGAGCATGTTGATGTGAACTTCATTAAAAATAATAACTTCAACAACAATGCTTATAGGAATAATTTTGGTAATAGCAATTATAGGCCCTATCCTTCTAATAGTGGCAATGGTTATGGAAATTCCTATAGTAACTCCTACAACAATAATAAGAGTGTACCCTCGATCTTGAAGTTATGCTTAAGGATTTTATTAGTACACAAACTGCTTTCAATAAAACTGTTGAGGAGAAATTTGGGAAAATTGATGTGCTTTCCTCTAAAGTTGATAGTCTTGCTCTTGATGTTGACTTGTTGAAACTAAAGAACATGCCTCATGATGTTAAAGAGAGCAAAACTCTCAATGCTATACAAGTTAAAATTGATAACAATGTGAGGATGTTAGCTGAATTGCATGCTAGATGGGAAAGAGAGGATGAAATTGCTAGAAAGAATAATATTGCTAGAGTTTATACTATTACTACTTCTGAAAATGCTTCAAACTCAAGTGTTAGCAAACCTCCTACCATTAATGGCAAGATAATTGGTGTTGGTAATGTTTCCACTTCTATTGCAAAATGTCCTAAATTGCCTGATAACTCTGAAACTGTCCTTGATAAAGATGCTGAAATTTCTAGCAATAAGGAAGATAATAACTCCATTACTTTTGATAATAATGACTTTGATTTTGATGGTTGCAATATTTCTGAAGTAATTAAGTTCTTGCAAAAGCTAGCTAGAAGTCCTAATGCTAGTGCTATAAACATGGCTTTTACTAAACATATTACTAATGCTCTCATGCAAGTTAGGGAAGAGAAATTAAAACATGAAGCTTCTATCCCTAGGAAGTTAGAAGATGGTTGGGAGCCCATCATTAAATGAAATTGAATGACTTTGATTGCAATGCTTTGTGTGACCTTGGTGCTAGTATTTCTGTTATGCCTAAAAGATTTATGATATGCTTGATTTAGCACCTTTGGAAAATTGTTACTTGGATGTTCACCTTGTGATTCTACTATTAAAAAACCTTTGGGAAGAATTGATGATGTTCTTATCATGGTTAACAACAATTATGTCCCCGTTGATTTTATTGTCTTGGATATTGAATGCAATCCATCATGCCCTATTGTGCTGGGAAGACCTTTTCTTAGAACTGTAGGTGCTATTATTGATATGAAAGAAGGGAATATAAAATATCAATTTCCTCTCAAGAAAGGTATGGAACACTTTCCTAGGAAGAAGATTAAGCCACCTTATGATTCTATTGTTCGAACAAATTACAATGTTGATGCTTCTTCACTTGGTAATACTTGATGCATGCTTTGTGCCTAGCTAAAAGGCGTTAAAGAAAAGCGCTTATGGGAGGCAACCCATTTTTTTTTCTGCAATTTTTCTTTTATTGAGTCAAGGAGTGTTTACTTCTGTAGCAACTCCTTTGTATCTTTATTTTCTCGCATTGTTGTGCCAAGAGTAGCCTCTAATGTTAAGATGATGCTTAATTTTGATTGCTGCGCAGAAACAGATTTTTGCTGTTCACTGTACGAAATTCCTAAAATCACCAGATTGTTAATTAAATCTGAAATTTTTGTGCGTAATCTTTATGAATGTCTGAACTTTCATTAGTTCAAGTTTTCGATCTGAGCGTCGTAAGTGCCTCGAAAAAATTCGTCTTTGCGGACTGTTCTGTTTTAGACAGATTATGCCTTTTTATTTTGCATTCTCTCTTTTACTAGTGTTGAGTGAAATTCTTTTTTGGGTGGAAGAGCTTCACATAACATCAGTGGCTGTAGCTAATGTTTAAAGTAACAAATCATATTGCGTCTATAGAACATGTGAATTTTTGATTATGCACTAACCCTCTAATGAGATCTACTTTGAGTTTGGTGTGACGGAAGTTTTCAAGGGTCAAGAGAGAAGGATGATATAATAGGATCAAGAAGAGTGAAGAGCTTAAGCTTGGGGAGGCTCCCATGGATCTCCCCAGCATATTTCAAGAAGACTCAAGCGTCTAAGCTTGGGGATGCCCAAGGCATCCCCTTCTTCATCGTCAAAATTATCAGGTCATCTCTAGTGAAACTATATTTTAATTCTTTCACATCATATGTGCTTTTCTTGGAGCGTCTGTGTGCTTTTATTTTCAGTATTGCACTTTTATTTTCAATAAAGCTTGACTGGACCCTAGCATTCTTGATTGGGAGAGAGACACGCTCCGCTTTTTCATGAGAATACTCCTATTCTTCACTTATATTTGTTGAGTATTCATATCTAGCGCTGTTCAGCTTTTAGCTCTTGTTTTCATGTATCTCTTGTCAGAGCTATTAGCTTTCTTTTGTAGAAAGTACTCTCTTGCTTCACTTATATTTGTTTGGAGAGTTGATGAAATAAATTGATTGGTGTTTGGTTGGTTCAGAAAATGTTGCATGTGGTAATTGGTATAAGGAAAAACTTGCTTAATCTTGTAGATCACTAATGGATAACTTGATGCTTGTCAATTGTTTTGAGTTAACAAGTAGATCATGATTAAATTGTGCATCACATGAGTTAAGCCTATTAGTGAAGAACTACCGTAAAGCTTGTTGAAAATTTGGTTTGCATCGGTGGTATCTCTAAGGTCTAGATATTTTCTAATAACAGGGTTTGGTTAACAAGGAAGACGGTATGAAGTCTTATAACGTTTGCAATATGTTTGTCATATAAAACTTGGTGTACGGGTTGATATTCTTGTTTGCTTACATAACCTTGCTAGCCTAAACTCTGTACTGAGAGGGAATGCTTCTCGTGCATCCAAATCCTTGAGCCAAAATCCATGCCATTTGTGTCCACCATAACTACCTATATGTGGTATTTCCTTGCCACTCCAAGTAAATTTTTCATGTGCTACCTTTAAATTATTCAAAATGTTATTATTCCCTTTTTGTGTCAATGTTTACTAGCTCATGAGGAATTAGTGTGGTTATTCTTTATTCTATTTGTTGAATGGACTTTTACACCTGGACTAGTGGCATATACATCCGCTTATCCAATAACTTGCAAAAAGAGCTGGCAACGGGGTGCCCAGTCCCAATTAATTACAACTTTAACCAATTAATTCTCTTCACACTTTTGCCCTGATTCATCAGTAAGCAATGACAAACAGTGAAATACCTGAATGTGTGTAAACCAAAGAGAAAGAGGGATGATCTGCCTTGCTGGTAGAAATAACGTCCTTCATGGGAGCCGCTCTTAAAAGTCCGTTGACAGGTAGAATACTGTTCTCACCCGCTACCATTCGTTGACAATTAACAAACACCTCTCAAAAATAGATACTCCTCCATGGTATGTGATTGATGGAAGGCACCCGAGGATTCGGTTAGCCATGGCTTGTGTTAGCAAGGTTGGGAGGAGTATCAAATATTTTATGCAATCTCTATATGCTTTCAAAAACCTAAAAGCTCTAGCACATGATTTAATCCCTGCTTCCCTCTGCGAAGGGCCTTTCTTTTACTTTTATGTTGAGTCAGTTTTCCTATTCTTTCTGTCTTCCACAAGCAAACACTAGTGTCAACTTTGTTACAACATGCGTTATATGCAATGTATTGGACTTGTTATACTACTTTGTGTTGACAATATCCATGAGATAAATATGTTGAAAGTTGAAGCAAATGCTGAAACTAAATTCTTCCTTTGTGTTGATTAAATACCTTTTATTAGAAACTATTGCTTTATGAGTTAACACTTATGCAAAACTGTTTGATGCTTGTCTCGAAAGTACTATTCATGAAAACGTTTAGCTTGTGTGATTCATTGTTTACTCATTATCTATTTGGTAGCAAATTATAGACCATTGACTTGGATCACTTCATTCATTTACATGTGCCTTGCAATATTATATGATCAAGATTATGATGTAGCATGTCACCTCAAAAATTATTTTGTTTTTATCGTTTACCTACTCGAGGACGAGTAGGAACTAAGCTTGGGGATGCTGATACGTCTCAAACGTATCTATAATTTTTGATGTTCCATGCTTGTTTTATACCAATTGCTACATGTTTTGCATCTACTTTATATCACTTTTATACATTTTTTGGGACTAACCTATTAACAAGATGCCGAAGTGCCAGTTCCTGTTTTCTGCTGTTTTTGTATTCCAGAAAAGCTAGTCTGGAAATATTCTCGGAATTGGACGAAACTTCACGGGGATCCCTATTTTACCAGAACACACTGACGGACCAAAGGAGCAGCAGAGGAGAGCCACCAGGGCCCCACACGCCACTAGGGCGCGGCCCCCCTCTGGCGCGCCCTAGGGTGGTGTGGGCCCCTCGGGGGTCGTCAGCCGCCGCCCTTTCGCCTACTTATTCCCCCCACGTGAAAACCCTAAGTGCCTGAGCAAATATCCACGAAAAGTTCCAGAGACGCCGCCGCCGTCAACCCTAGCTCGGGAGGGTCCAGAACCTCTTCCCGGCACCCTGCCGGAGAGCGTAATCTTTATGAATGTCTGAATCTTTCATTAGTTTAAAGTTTTTCGATCTGAGCGTCGTAAGTTCCTCGAAAAAATTCGTCTTTGCGGACCGTTCTGTTTTAGACAGATTATGCCTTTTTATTTTGCATTCTCTCTTTTACTAGTGTTGAGTGAAATTCTTTTTTGGGTGGAAGAGCTTCACATAACATCAGTGGATGTAGCTAATGTTTAAAGTAACGAGTCATATTGCGTCTATATTGAACATGTGAGTTTTTGATTATGCACTAACCCTCTAATGAGATCTACTTTAAGTTTGTTGTGACGGAAGTTTTCAAGGGTCAAGAGAGAAGGATGATATAATAGGATCAAGAAGAGTGAAGAGCTTAAGCTTGGGGAGGCTCCCATGGATCTCCCCAGCATATTTCAAGAAGACTCAAGCGTCTAAGCTTGGGGATGCCCAAGGCATCCCCTTCTTCATCGTCAAAATTATCAGGTCATCTCTAGTGAAACTATATTTTAATTCTTTCACATCATATGTGCTTTTCTTGGAGCGTCTGTGTGCTTTTATTTTCAGTATTGCACTTTTATTTTCAATAAAGCTTGACTGGACCCTAGCATTCTTGATTGGGAGAGAGACACGCTCCGCTTTTTCATGAGAATACTCATATTCTTCACTTATATTTGTTGAGTATTCATATCTAGCGCTTTTCAGCTTTTAGCTCTTGTTTTCATGTATCTCTTGTCAGAGCTATTAGCTTTCTTTTGTAGAAAGTACTCTCTTGCTTCACTTATATTTGTTTGGAGAGTTGATTAAATAAATTAATTGGTGTTTGGTTGGTTCAGAAAATGTTGCATGTGGTAATTGGTATAAGGAAAAACTTGCTTAATCTTGTAGATCACTAATTTGGATAACTTGATGCTTGTCAATTGTTTTGAGTTAATAAGTAGATCATGATTAAATTTGTGCATCACATGAGTTAAGCCTATTAGTGAAGAACTACCGTAAAGCTTGTTGAAAATTTGGGTTGCATCGGTGGTATCTCTAAGGTCTAGATATTTTCTAATAACAGGGTTTGGTTAACAAGGAAGACGGTATGAAGTCTTATAACATTTGCAATATGTTTGTCATATAAAACTTGGTGTACGGGTTGATATTCTTGTTTGCTTACATAAACCTTGCTAGCCTAAACTCTGTACTGAGAGGGAATGCTTCTCGTGCATCCAAATACTTGAGCCAAAATCCATGCCATTTGTGTCCACCATAACTACCTATATGTGGTATTTCCTTGCCACTCCAAGTAAAATTTTCATGTGCTACCTTTAAATT
Source organism: Poa pratensis (assembly GCA_947311845.1). Classification (NCBI taxonomy): domain Eukaryota; kingdom Viridiplantae; phylum Streptophyta; class Magnoliopsida; order Poales; family Poaceae; genus Poa; species Poa pratensis. The sequence continues at coordinate 19,911,065 of CAMZMU010000116.1, read as the reverse complement.
ATTCAAAATGTTATTATTCCCTTTTTGTGTCAATGTTTACTAGCTCATGAGGAATTAGTGTGGTTATTCTTTATTCTATTTGTTGAATTGACTTTTACACCTGGACTAGTGGCATATACATCCGCTTATCCAATAATTTTGCAAAAAGAGCTGGCAACGGGGTGCCCAGTCCCAATTAATTACAACTTTAACCATTAATTCTCTTCACACTTTTGCCCTGATTCATCAGTAAGCAATGACAAACAGTGAAATACCTGCATGTGTGTAAACCAAAGAGAAAGAGGGATGATCTGCCTTGCTGGTAGAAATAACGTCCTTCATGGGAGCCGCTCTTAAAAGTCCGTTTGACAGGTAGAATACTGTTCTCACCCGCTACCATTCGTTGACAATTAACAAACACCTCTAAAAAATAGATACTCCTCCATGGTATGTGATTGATGGAAGGCACCCGAGGATTCGGTTAGCCATGTCTTATGTTAGCAAGGTTGGGAGGAGTATCAAATATTTTATGCAATATCTATATGCTTTCAAAAACCTAAAAGCTCTAGCACATGACTTAATCCCTGCTTCCCTCTGCGAAGGGCCTTTCTTTTAGTTTTATGTTGAGTCAGTTTTCCTATTCTTTCTGTCTTCCACAAGCAAACACTAGTGTCAACTTTGTTACAACATGCGTTATATGCTACGTATTAGACTTGTTATACTACTTTGTGTTGACGATATCCATGAGATAAATATGTTGAAAGTTGAAGCAAATGCTGAAACTTAATTCTTCCTTTGAGTTGATTGAATACCTTTTATTAGAAACTATTTCTTTATGAGTTAACACTTATGCAAAACTGTTTGATGCTTGTCTCGAAAGTATTATTCATGAAAACGTTTAGCTTGTGTGATTCATTGTATACTCATTATCTATTTGGTAGCAAATTATAGACCATTGACTTGGATCACTTCATTCATTTACATGTGCCTTGCAATATTACATGATCAAGATTATGATGGTAGCATGTCACCTCAAAAATTATTTTGTTTTTATCGTTTACCTACTCGAGGACGAGTAGGAACTAAGCTTGGGGATGCTGATACGTCTCAAACGTATCTATAATTTTTGATGTTCCATGCTTGTTTTATACCAATTGCTACATGTTTTGCATCTACTTTATATCATTTTTATACATTTTTTGGGACTAACCTATTAACAAGATGCCGAAGTGCCAGTTCCTGTTTTCTGCTGTTTTTGTATTCCAGAAAAGTTAGTCTGGAAATATTCTCGGAATTGGACAAACTTCACGGGGATCCCTATTTTACCAGAACACATCTGACGGACCAAAGGAGCAGCAGAGGAGAGCCACCAGGGCCCCACACGCCACTAGGCCGCGGCCCCCCCTCTGGCGCGCCCTAGGGTGGTGTGGGCCCCTCGGGGTCGTCAGCCGCCGCCCTTTCGTCTACTTATTCCCCCCAACGTGAAAACCCTAAGTGCCTGAGCAAATATCCACGAAAAGTTCCAGAGACGCCGCCGCCGTCAACCCTAGCTCGGGAGGGTCCAGAACCTCTTCCCGGCACCCTGCCGGAGAGCGTAATCTTTATGAATGTCTGAATCTTTCATTAGTTTAAAGTTTTTCGATCTGAGCGTCGTAAGTTCCTCGAAAAAATTCGTCTTTGCGGACCGTTCTGTTTTAGACAGATTATGCCTTTTTATTTTGCATTCTCTCTTTTACTAGTGTTGAGTGAAATTCTTTTTTGGGTGGAAGAGCTTCACATAACATCAGTGGATGTAGCTAATGTTTAAAGTAACGAGTCATATTGCGTCTATATTGAACATGTGAGTTTTTGATTATGCACTAACCCTCTAATGAGATCTACTTTAAGTTTGTTGTGACGGAAGTTTTCAAGGGTCAAGAGAGAAGGATGATATAATAGGATCAAGAAGAGTGAAGAGCTTAAGCTTGGGGAGGCTCCCATGGATCTCCCCAGCATATTTCAAGAAGACTCAAGCGTCTAAGCTTGGGGATGCCCAAGGCATCCCCTTCTTCATCGTCAAAATTATCAGGTCATCTCTAGTGAAACTATATTTTAATTCTTTCACATCATATGTGCTTTTCTTGGAGCGTCTGTGTGCTTTTATTTTCAGTATTGCACTTTTATTTTCAATAAAGCTTGACTGGACCCTAGCATTCTTGATTGGGAGAGAGACACGCTCCGCTTTTTCATGAGAATACTCATATTCTTCACTTATATTTGTTGAGTATTCATATCTAGCGCTTTTCAGCTTTTAGCTCTTGTTTTCATGTATCTCTTGTCAGAGCTATTAGCTTTCTTTTGTAGAAAGTACTCTCTTGCTTCACTTATATTTGTTTGGAGAGTTGATTAAATAAATTAATTGGTGTTTGGTTGGTTCAGAAAATGTTGCATGTGGTAATTGGTATAAGGAAAAACTTGCTTAATCTTGTAGATCACTAATTTGGATAACTTGATGCTTGTCAATTGTTTTGAGTTAATAAGTAGATCATGATTAAATTTGTGCATCACATGAGTTAAGCCTATTAGTGAAGAACTACCGTAAAGCTTGTTGAAAATTTGGGTTGCATCGGTGGTATCTCTAAGGTCTAGATATTTTCTAATAACAGGGTTTGGTTAACAAGGAAGACGGTATGAAGTCTTATAACATTTGCAATATGTTTGTCATATAAAACTTGGTGTACGGGTTGATATTCTTGTTTGCTTACATAAACCTTGCTAGCCTAAACTCTGTACTGAGAGGGAATGCTTCTCGTGCATCCAAATACTTGAGCCAAAATCCATGCCATTTGTGTCCACCATAACTACCTATATGTGGTATTTCCTTGCCACTCCAAGTAAATTTTTCATGTGCTACCTTTAAATTATTCAAAATGTTATTATTCCCTTTTTGTGTCAATGTTTACTAGCTCATGAGGAATTAGTGTGGTTATTCTTTATTCTATTTGTTGAATTGACTTTTACACCTGGACTAGTGGCATATACATCCGCTTATCCAATAATTTTGCAAAAAGAGCTGGCAACGGGGTGCCCAGTCCCAATTAATTACAACTTTAACCATTAATTCTCTTCACACTTTTGCCCTGATTCATCAGTAAGCAATGACAAACAGTGAAATACCTGCATGTGTGTAAACCAAAGAGAAAGAGGGATGATCTGCCTTGCTGGTAGAAATAACGTCCTTCATGGGAGCCGCTCTTAAAAGTCCGTTTGACAGGTAGAATACTGTTCTCACCCGCTACCATTCGTTGACAATTAACAAACACCTCTAAAAAATAGATACTCCTCTATGGTATGTGATTGATGGAAGGCACCCGAGGATTCGGTTAGCCATGTCTTATGTTAGCAAGGTTGGGAGGAGTATCAAATATTTTATGCAATATCTATATGCTTTCAAAAACCTAAAAGCTCTAGCACATGACTTAATCCCTGCTTCCCTCTGCGAAGGGCATTTCTTTTAGTTTTATGTTGAGTCAGTTTTCCTATTCTTTCTGTCTTCCACAAGCAAACACTAGTGTCAACTTTGTTACAACATGCGTTATATGCTACGTATTAGACTTGTTATACTACTTTGTGTTGACGATATCCATGAGATAAATATGTTGAAAGTTGAAGCAAATGCTGAAACTTAATTCTTCCTTTGAGTTGATTGAATACCTTTTATTAGAAACTATTTCTTTATGAGTTAACACTTATGCAAAACTGTTTGATGCTTGTCTCGAAAGTACTATTCATGAAAACGTTTAGCTTGTGTGATTCATTGTATACTCATTATCTATTTGGTAGCAAATTATAGACCATTGACTTGGATCACTTCATTCATTTACATGTGCCTTGCAATATTACATGATCAAGATTATGATGGTAGCATGTCACCTCAAAAATTATTTTGTTTTTATCGTTTACCTACTCGAGGACGAGTAGGAACTAAGCTTGGGGATGCTGATACGTCTCAAACGTATCTATAATTTTTGATGTTCCATGCTTGTTTTATACCAATTGCTACATGTTTTGCATCTACTTTATATCATTTTTATACATTTTTTGGGACTAACCTATTAACAAGATGCCGAAGTGCCAGTTCCTGTTTTCTGCTGTTTTTGTATTCCAGAAAAGTTAGTCTGGAAATATTCTCGGAATTGGACAAACTTCACGGGGATCCCTATTTTACCAGAACACATCTGACGGACCAAAGGAGCAGCAGAGGAGAGCCACCAGGGCCCCACACGTCACTAGGCCGCGGCCCCCCTCTGGCGCGCCCTAGGGTGGTGTGGGCCCCTCGGGGGTCGTCAGCCGCCGCCCTTTCGTCTACTTATTCCCCCCAACGTGAAAACCCTAAGTGCCTGAGCAAATATCCACGAAAAGTTCCAGAGACGCCGCCGCCGTCAACCCTAGCTCGGGAGGGTCCAGAACCTCTTCCCGGCACCCTGCCGGAGAGGGGAATCATCACCAGAGGCTTTTACATCGCCATGCCTGCCTCCGGAGTGATGCGTGAGTAGTTCATCCTTGGAATACGGGTCCATAGCAGTAGCTAGATGGTTGTCTCTCCAATTTGTGCCACATGTTTAGATCTTGTGAGCTGCCCTACATGATCAAGATCATATTATCGTAATGCTACATGTTGTGTTTGCTGGGATCCGATAAATATTGAATACTATGTCAAGTTGATTATCAATCTATGCCCTATGTTATTTAAGATCTTGCATGCTTTCCGTTACTCGTAGATGCTTTGGCCAAGTAGATGCTTGTAACTCCAAGAGAGAGTATTTATGCTAGATAGTGGGTTCATGCCTCCGGTAATCTGGGAGAGTGACAGCAACTTCTAAGGTTGCGGATGTGCTGTTGCCACTAGGGATAACCTAACAATGCTATGTCCACGGTCATATGTATTTGTTTACATTACGCACTTTACTTAATGCAATTATCCGTTGCTTGCAACTTAATACCAACGGGGGACTCGGATGACAACCCGGCGGTGGATTATTAGTCATAGACGCTGTTGGATGACGGTCTATATATTATGTCATAATGCCCAATTAAATATCATAGTAATCATCATGCCATGTATATGCATTGTCATGCGCTTACTATTTGTCAATTGCCCAGCTGTAATTTGTTCTCCCAACATGTTAGTTATCTTTTATGGAGAGACACCACTAGTGAACTGTGGACCCCGGTCCATTCTTTTACACTGATTAAACAACCACAAACTGCAAACTATTCCTTTTTCATTCTCTGCAATTTAATACTCATTTTCCACACCATACGTTTAATCCTTTGTTTTCAGCAAGCCGGTGAGATTGACAACCTCACTGTTTCGTTGGGGCAAAATAGTTTGATTGTGTTGTGTGCAGATTCCACGTTGGTGATCGTATTGCGCCGTGCGAGCCACCAACAACCTTCTGAAGAGTTGCTGCTCCTACTGGTTCGATAACCTTGGTTTCTTTCTGAGGGAAAACTTGCTGCTGAACTGCATCATACCTTCCTCTTGGGGTCTCCCAACGAGTGTGTGATTCACGCCATCAACGAGCTGCGAGACAGTACGGTTAAAGTAACTGCAACTAAATGCGCTACACCTAAAATCAGTAATACACCTAAAATCAGTAAAAGTATGCAGTACTTATAAAAAATGTATAAGTATGCATCCCTAATGGGCAGGGATGAAAGCAGAGCGGAAACTAATGGAACTCGGTGGTTCCAAAGTTGCTTTCACGTTGGAGAAACAAAAAAGCGAATAAAAAAATCTCAGAAAGAATTACTACCGGAACTAGATACATGAAGAATATGGTGCGGACACAAAGCAAAAAGCGTATGTTTGCCGGAAATAAGAGACCTCTTGAATCATGCGAAAACTCAAATAAACCGACCAACTTGTTCTCTTACCCTAGCTTGGTTGCCTGATGTACTAGGGAATAGGTGAAGGGTCAAAAAACAGAAGCCTACTCGGACGAATGAAGGTATTACACAGTTACCAGTTTTGGGATAGCCACTTTGGTCGTTCGACTTAAGGTCACACATTGAGCCTGCTAGAGCCATGGACATCAACCCTAAAATGGAAATTTTGTATTAGCCTAAAATGAAAATTCTGTTTCTGCACATGTTACGCTGAAAAAAGTGTTATTCCGTTTTCGTCTTCGTCAATTAAATTTTCATTCCCATTTCAATATTTCCATTACGTTATTGTTTTTCATGGAAAAGTTGGAAAGTTTCTTCTCTATTTTCAGCCCTACTTCGAGTCAAGGTACTCCCTCCGTTTTTATTTAGTTCGCGTTCTGGGTTTAGTCAAAGTCAAACTTTGTTGAGTTTGACCAAATATTTTAGAAAAAATATTAACATGTAGAATGTAAAATCTAGATTGTTAGAATTATCATAAAGTATACATTCATACTATATGCATTTAGTATTATGGATATTCATATTTTTTCTTATATCTATGGTCAAACTTGACAAAGGTTGACTATGACTAAACCCAGAACGCGAACTAAATAAAATGGAGTGAATAGTGTACATTCTGAAAAACTATAAGCATAGCCATAGGCCTCCCACTTGGCCACTTGGGACACCCTCTGTGAGAGTGAAAGTGGCCCGCCAAGATGCACCTATGTGTTGTCTTTTTTTTAACCAGTCCTTCTTATAATTTTCTGATCATTACATTGTAGGGAGTTTCCCTACGGTAATGGTGATAAAATAATAATAATTTTTTGATCCTTTTATTATTCAAGAGAAAAAGTTTTTGGTATTTTCTCTAGTGGAAATTAGATTATTTTATCTGGTAAAACTCCATTTTTCTTGTCTTTCGATCCTTCTTTATACTGCCGGGATTTGTTAAGAACAAAAAGGCCTAATGTGTCATGACCATGAGGCCCAGAGGTGTGAGGCCCACTCCTTATGTCATCCATGCAACTCCAAAGAAAGGGTGCCGCGAAAGTAAGGTAGCTCTAAATTTTCCTAAAAATCAAACTACTAATAAGAGCATAAGAATAACAAGGCGGATAATCAGGACTAGCTTGCACGTGATTGCTATTAGCGACCTGTGACGTGATGCGAGTGAAATTTTTCTAGCTAGTTAATTGAAAAATGTACTGACTAATTCCATGGCTGCGCGTCGACTTACTATCCATAGGACAAAATAGAGCATGCCTACTAATTCAACCAGATGTAGTGTTCATCAAAGATAGAAATAATGAATCTAATCCAACCAGATGTCATGTCCATCAAAGATGGAAATAACGAATCTAATCCAACCAGATGTAGTGCAGGCCTGTAGGATACTAGCTAGGAAGCACTAGTTAAGACAACATGCGCAAGGCAAGATATAGTGTGAAATGAAAACCCTTAAGCACAAGTGGCTTTGGTAGTTTTGGTGCACTTGGCATGATTGCATGCTTCAGATGGAAGAACAACTTTGATCTTTCAGGTGCAGACCGTTGGTTTCAGCGGCGCATGCTGTCATCACATGGGCGTGTGATTTAGAAGAAGGTAGGTTTAATTCTAAGATCAACGAGGGCCTTCTACGTTTGGATCAAATTGGTGCTGCCTGCAGCGAGAGCCTGTAGGAATGATCTCTCGTTGCTAAGACTTGACGCGAGCTGCTCCAATGGAACTTGTAGCCTATAGGGGACTCCCACGATTGGTAGGTGAAGTTCATGGATTATGGTTACCTGTCCCATTGGCTGCCGGTCCACCAAACCACTCCTTTAGGTAACAAATTTGGGCCCCCTTTGGATTTGTTGATCGAAGATTCAGAAGAGTGAAAAACCTTAGGAATATGAGAATATGCACAGAAATTAGAAAGAAACTAAGGTGCAAATTAAAGAGACGACTTCAAAATTTAGAGAAATTACAGCACTAATACAAAAATGCCGAAATGAGCTCGGGCTCCACGGACTTCATAGAATCCAGAAATAAATTCCAAATGTACATACTTATGTATTCTACAAGTGCATAAATTTGAGTATGAAATACATTATATTCTAGTCTTCAGAATATGACAAATTCTGTCAACTTGTCTCCTGATCGAGACAGTGTACTGTTCACTTTATTTCTCGGAGCAAACTCTAAGCACAAGACTGTTTTCGCGTGTAGTTTATATGAAGCACGCATGGGCGGGCCAGCTGCAAGCACTGCCCAGCATTGCCCATCGCGCTACCAGCATACACACACGCGGTAGCCCCACAACCCTGACGGTAGACCGGCGTGCCAGGCGCACAAGTCATGCGCGGGCAAACCAGGAGCACCCTACGTCCCCGATCCCCGACCGTGTGCAGCCATATTCCGATGCCCGACGACTACGCCCCACTGACGGCCGATCGATGAGGCTACCGTTCATGCACGCAGCGCGCAGGCCATCTCATCGACCCATGGAGGTAGCTAGGACGGTCACATGTACTGTTCAGATTCTGAATAAACGCAAGTACCTCACTAATAGTAGATGCTTGAGCTTCGGTGTATCATCGCTGCAGATTGAGTGCGTTATATTTCAAAGATATGGATGTTTGATTGGATGGTTAGGAGGGTGCCCTCAGCCTACAAGATTTTAAATCTTAAGTTTGACGCTGATATTTCTGATTTAGATGGAATATTCTTTAGTGGTGTAATGCGACGTTCCCATCGATAGCGAGGCGTTGGGCGTCCGTGATGACTTCATCAATCTCGATCTAATACACCGACTCGGTCTCTCGGAGATGCTCATAGGAAAGGGTGTGAGTGTAAGGTTGAGTGTATGCGGTGTATGTGAGCGTCTGCGTCTATACTGTGTTTCGGAGAAAAAAGAAATAGCCTGAGATCTTTCCCCGTTAGTCAACTTTTTTTTAATCATCTTAGCCTCCAATGTTCGTTCTTCGACAAGACTTTGAGTGATTGTTCGACAAGTACTCGTGATCATAGAGGTTCGGCCCTAGGGTGAAAGCTTCGAAGATACTCTTTTTGACTAAATTAACGGATCACTACGAGAAGAGAAGCGTACGTACCATGGAGTTTTTTTTTTTCTTTCTCGGGGAAGAGTATCCTATAGAGTTGCTTGTTTGTTTCTTCAAATCACCAACCGCCTGGTTTAAGTAGAAAAGAGACATCCTATTTAGGGCACCCCATGAACTTCTTTCTCTGCACATGCCCACATCTCAAGATGATATGTTTTCGATTTCAAAAGATGATATGTTTCACCTCGACTTTATTATTCATTGTCGATTATTTGAAGTTTACATGGTATGTAGTGTGCGTCATATGTAGTCTTTATTCTCCCTGGAGATAAAACTGTCGCCTTAATTTGAGGTCCATCAAAGATGGAAATGAAAACCCTTATATAAGTTTTGGTGCAGCAATCGGCATGATTCCATTATGCATTCCTTCATTCTTCGCCCAAAAGGTGCAATGGAGGAGCATCTTTCACTATCGGAATCGGCTGCAACGTTGAGTACCCCTGGCACTCGACGAAGGCTGAAATAGCCTCAACATATGCTATGACAAATGTTGCACTCGACATTAGGCGCTCGGAACAAAGTCGGTCTACATCTACGTGCTAGCCGAGTGTCATCCACATGGCACTTGGAAAAACATCATACACCTGAGTGTCTTTTTTGAAACTTGGCATACGTGAAAAAGTAACAAAGAAGGCTGTTTAACAGCTCCGGCTGTTGACGAGTGTCAAAAACACTCGGCAATTAGGATAGCAACCTTCAGAAAATTAGTTAACACTTCGGATGGGGTTTTCAACCACGTCATCAACACAAGTCAGGTTGCCCTCCGGCTTGAGCATATTCACGAGCTTGCCACCTAGATGGTTGATGAACTAGCTCACCACGTCGAGATCCAACACCTCTCACAGGAACTGCTCAAAACTCAGCTTAATTCAATATTCCATGAATTCCTCAAAACGTGGCTCATCATAATGCAAAAATCTAAGACTACTAAGAAAATAAGATTTTTTTAGAAAGATTAAATTACTGCAACCGAATATCAACATACAGATTATTTCTTATAACATACTCTAGTTTTTTTTTTATGTTTCTTTGCCAAATAAGCCAGCAAACGTCAGGTCAGATAGCTCCGACGGCTCACATTCGTTCCAGCGATGCCATCGGGTCATTGTGAGCCTCTTGTCATTAGCGACGAGAATGTGGGAGGCATGGAGGACACGAGTTGAGTCCTCGCTCAAATGGTAGCACAACAAGAAGTGAAATGATGGTGCGCAAACCTCCACCTTAACGAGCACCACCACTGGCGCCACTACGTCCTCCGGCGACACCGGTGGCAGGCCACCTTCCACCATCAACACTAGTGTGTGAACTTTCTACTTCTCCTCCATCTTAACCATGCCGGGAGTGCGGGCCAGCACATAATGTCAATGCTCAGGACGGAGACCAGGCTTGCCGCACCTGAACATCTCCTCTATTAACACTATCCAACTATCCATGTTAATAGGATGAGTGATTCGGTGCGAGAGATGAACAATCGAAATGCAGAATTTGAGGGTATAGGGTTTGGCCACCCGGTGTAGTTTTATATCCACACCCTTCATCAATTTTTAAATTAATAATATATAAGAAGAAATGGAAAAAAGTTTACCAAGTGCCATGTAACAGGGCACTTGGCAAACACTATGCCTTTATAGTTGCGAGTGCTGATGAAAAGCACTCGACATTCATGCGACGTTGTCAAGTGTCTCATTTTGTCATTTTTTCTGGCACTCAGCTTAAACACGTTATTGCCGAGGGCCCGATAAATTAGACTCGGCAAACTATCTGGCACCCGGAAACGATGCCTGAAGTGTTTGATATTTCAGTCTAGATGCAATGCTGATTTCTATCATCATATGGGCGTGTGGCTCAGGGTGGATTTTTTTTTTTTTTGTTATTTTTAGTTGCATTCCACGATCCAAGAAGGCCATCTGTAATTGGATAAGGTCGCTGCAACGAGAGCCTTTATGAATGATCTCTCATTTGCTAGGTTTTGTCGAAGCTTCACGCGAGCTAACTAGCTGCTCAAATGGAACTTGTAGGGGCTCCCACGACGGGTAGGTGAAGTGCAAGAAATGTGGTTGCCTGTCCCCATTGGTTATTGGTCCCAAATGTAAGCACACTACGTCACTACTCCACCCAAACTAGACCTTAGGCAACAAATTAAGGGCCTCTAATTTAAGGCCTCTTTGGATCTGTTGCACCTCTTGGTTCTCGGGGCAAACTCTACGAACTCGCGTGCAGTATATAAACAAGCTGCAGGCACCGAGCACCAAGCAGTGCCCATCGCGCGCGCGACCAGCATACACACACGGCAGCACAATGCACGGGACCCGGCCGGCCGGTGTGCTCTTCCTACTCGCTGCCATTCTCCTTGCGGCGTCCACCTCTCCGTACCACGGCCGGGTCGTCCTCAGCCACGCTGCGGCGGCAGGGACGAGTGCTAGCGCTCGTCTCCACACGACGTCGCCGACGCTGACGAGGCGGCAGGAGGACGAGGTGGCGCCGGAGATGAGTTGGGCGGCCAGCCTCCTGGGGGGCGACTTCAACTCGTATGGGGGCGTATACAACTCGGACAGAGCGGCGTGTGCTCCTAACTGCGGCGGCAAAGGAAGACCTTACACGGGCCGGGGGTGCCAAGCTATATACGGTTGCGTGCCGAATTAGTGACGGCCGGACGATGGGTCGATCGTCAGGCTACCGTACGTTCATGCGCGGATCGTGAATGCCATCCGATCGATCGACCGCGGTGGATCGGCCGGCAGCTTGCACCGGTCAGATGTATATATGCAGCTTCTCTGATTCTGAATAAACGTGAGTACTTCGCACCTAACTGATGCTTGAGTACATATTTCCTCTCTCAGGATTGGGTTGTGTTTTGCCAAAATTGTTACTGTACTACGGGGGAAAAAAAAGGAACACACGCTTTGGTATGTTTTCTAAACTTTAAGAAAGACATCGTCCATGCGATCCTTGGCTAACGGGGCCAACATGTTAGCCGTTTGAAAGAAAACAAACCCTGTTCATAAGAGTGTGTAGGCCTCTTTAAATGCTACCATGACTGTGGTTACCGTGGTGCATTTTACGTAGGCTACGATGGTGCACAAGATCATTTCGTGGGTGAATTGTAACAGAAAAAATTATTTGACTCCAATGCTCAGTGCTCACTAGTCTACTCGATCATCTAGCATCTAGAAAGACCGAAAAGGAGCCGATGGAACAAAGCTCTTGAAAGATTGCTCCAAAATATGATTGGAAAACTACAGAAATTTGAATCCACAAGTGTGTAATTGCACAGGAAAATCAAATAAATTGTAAAAAGTGGTTGAACTTGGAGGAACATTTCCCTCCAAAATAGTACAAAGAAATCCAAAGGATTGCAATGCTCCGAATCACACGACCTGTGTATAGGCAAACATTTAAGGTTCCAAATCCTCCAAAAAAAATAATCCTACATAACGCATTTGAACCAAAGGAGCCCTAAAGCTAAAAAAATCGCCTGCTATTTTTCAGCAAGTAATTTGGAGAAAATTCATGCATTTTACAAAAACGACTTGTTCACTCTGGTACGTTCTCCGATGTCCGATCGACCACCAACCATTTTATTGGTACGCGAGGGACCCATGCACCACTTCTTGGAGCAAACTCTACGCACACGATTTGTTGTCGTGTGCTATATCAAGCACGCATGGACCACTTGCCCATCGATCGCGAGACCAGCATACGCAAACGGTAGGACAATGCACGGTGTCAGGCCGGCCGGCGTGCTCCTCCTCCTCCTCGCCGCCCTTCTCCTCGCGGTGTCCGCGTCTCCGGCCGTCGGCTCCTACAGCGGCCGGGTCGTCATCCGCCACGGTGCCGCGGCCGGGCTAGCGCTCATCTTCACACGGCGTTGGCGACGCTGGTGAGGCGGCTGGAGGACGAGGTGGCGCCGGAGCTGAGCTGGGCGGCCAGCCTCCAAGCCCAAGGGGCACCGGCGCCCTCGACAAGAGCAAGCAGGTTTGCCTGCACCATGTGTGCTCCATCCCAGGACATCCCTACACCGGCCGGGGGTGCAAAAACATATACGGTTGCCCGACGGCCCCGACGCAGTCCAACAGCTGACGGCCGGCGATGGGTCGATAAGGCTACCCTACGTTCATGCGCGCATCGCGCAGCGCATGGCATCGGATCGAACGCGGTCGATCGGCAGCTAGTATGGTCGGATTTATATGCAGCTTCTCTGATTCTGAATAAACGTCAGTACCTCACACCTAACTGATGCTTTCCTCTCAATTGCGGATTGGGTTTGTGTTTTGTCAAAATGGTTTACTGCGGGAACACACCGTTCGGTGTGTTTTCTGAACTGTAAGAAAGGCAACGTCCATGCGATCCTTCGCTAACGGGGCCAACATGTTAGCCTTTTGAAAGAAAACAAAATCAAATGAACATATTTTGGGAAACCTTATCACTCTAAACATGAATGTCAAATTTTGTGGACATTTGGTTTAGAATATCATTGGTTTTATCCTAATAAATTGAGTTATATGGTCAAGTACTCCATTTGAATCTTTAGTTTTTTTTATTAGTGAAAGGATCAGATAGCATTACACCTCCGTTCATACAGAAAGACCCAGAAAGAAAAAGAAATTACAAAGAAGTCCTTCTTCTCCTAGGTCCCGACACAGGCGACGCACAGAATCCGTCGGTGACGCGCCGCTGCCGCTGCTCCGCTTCACGCCTTGGATAAGAGCCAGCCCCTTGGCAATCGGGAAGTCGCCAATCGCCGGGTCCGAGGACCCTACTCGCCGGAGCGCCGTCTTCGTCGCGGAAAGGTTCAACGCCATCTTCACCTTGAGATTCACACACCGGGACCACCACCTACTCGATCCCGGATGGGGCACGACGAACTCGACAGATCCACGGACCACCGAGCTCGAGGAAGTCAGCTGCTTGACGAAGGAGCTCCGAGGAGCGCCGTCGCCGGAAGGGGAGCACGCCGACACCAAACTCCGAACCAGCAGCTTCCCCGCCTCCAAAACGCCGCCGGCCGGTACCAGACCAAGCCCTACACTATATACAAGCCTCGATCCGTGGATTCCCCAGCCTCCCGCCGCCGAAGCGGCCGTCGGAGACGGAGGGATCCACGGATCGGCGGCGAGCGAGGTGGGAAGGGTCGGTGTTTTCAGAAAAAACGCCTCTCGTTACTGTAGGAGGGGAGGGGAGACGTCCAAGGTGCGTCTGAGTGGTCATCTTTAGTTTGTCCTCTAACTTTTCATTTTGATCCATATATGCAATGTCGAAATTCTTATGTTAGGGAACGCAAGGGTTCGGACATGGAACTAATTTTCGAAGGGATGAATATTTCAATTTTATTTCTTACAAAGTGCCAGAATCTGGCCTTGATTGAATCGGACAAAACGCAACAATGGCCAAACGGGCACAGTTCGCGGGCCGCATCTATGCTCGTCGCTGGGTCCGGCTTTTTGTCGCTGGCCCCGCTTGAGCTCATTCATGTTTCTTGTGCCAGCAGGCCGGCCCAGTGCCCACGAGATAACAACACAATTTTTAGGGCAAAGATAACAACACTGCAATGAACTCCCTCTAAATTTAAATCTGGCACAATGTTTTGAAACTGATTTCGGAGCATTGATACTCTTTCTGTTTATCCGTTCAGCATGAAGTTGCAGCTGAAGTGGCCAGCTCTTTTTTTTCGATAAAGGGATTTTATTATTAAAAGTTTTAAGCATTACACCCGGCCTCTGCATAGATAAGATGCACACAATCACAAGTTCACCAGTAACCAAGTCGAAAGTAAATAAAAGACGAATTACATATCATATTGAGAAATTGTAAAGCCGCCTAAAATGATGGTAGGTCGATCCAGAGACTATGTGGTCATCCATGCTGGGAGAATAACTCCCTCGCCGCAACCTCCAAACGCAACGCCACCTCCAAAAACAAGTCTCGGTGCTCCACACGATACAGGGCCGACCATGATCGTAGCGTTACTGTGCACCGATAGATAACCTGCATAACAGAAACATTTTTATCATTAAAAATCTTGTCATTTCAACATAGCCAGAGCGACCAAATAACGGCAATCGCTCCCACCCTAATAAAGAAAGAGTTTAAACCTAGGATCCACACCATTTAGCCAATTGCCAAAAATATTTGCAACGCTACGCGGGGATATAAGGTAGAACCTATGTGGATGGTTGACCATATAGACCTAGCAAACTCACACTGGAAGAATAAGTGTGTAATAGTCTCTTCATGCTGACAGAAGACACACTTTTTACTTCCGTGCCAATTGCATTTGGCAAGGTTATTTTTTGTAAGAATTACTCCTCGACGAAGATACCACGCAAAAACCTTATTTTTTAGCGGGATCTTCATCTTCCAAATTTTGTTATTATTCTTAATATCGACTAGTACATCGGGTAGGATTAAAGCTCTATACATAGAATCAACTGAGAATTTACCATTCTTCGTAAGATTCCATTGAAATTTATCTGAACCTTCCGTCAACTGGATGGAGTCCAAACGGATAAGCAAGGCATTCCAGGATGCTTGTCTTGTCCCAAATAAACTTCTTTTGAACGATACATTTGGTGGGGAATTACCCATCACCTTAGCGATCGTGTCGCTTTTGTTTCGCATAATATTATACAGAGCTGGATATTGTTCTCGGAGAGTGGATTGGCCTAACCATTTATCCTCCAGAAATGAATTTCCGATCCATCCCTAATTGAGAAAGATCCTTATGGAAAAAAGAACTTCTTCGTCGGCATAAGACTTGCCCAGAAGTGTGAGTCGCCAGGTTTCCAAAAAACCTGAGATACAGCTTGAGAGCCCACATACTTCCTCCTAAGGAGGGTTTGCCAAACTCCATCTTCAGAAAGAAGCTTGAAGAGCCATTTACCCAGCAAGGCTCTATTCTTGACCTCAACGTCATGAACTCCGAGCCCTCCTTGGTCTTTAGGACAGCAAACCACACTCCGCTTAGTCAGCAGATATTTTTCTTCTCGCTATCCCCTTGCCAAAAGAATCTAGATCGGAAATAATCCAATCGTTTTAAGACTCCTTTGGGTAGTTGGAAGAATAAAATCATATACATCACCATGTTCATTAGTACGGAGTTTATGAGAAACAATCTTCCCCCTAGGGATAGAGTTTGCCTTTCCAGCTATTTAAACGTATTTGAAGTCTCTCCTCCACCTTTTTTCATTCAGCATTTGTGAGTCTCTGATAATGGATCGGAATACCCAAATAGTTGATAGGAAATTGACCTTGCGTACATACGAAAAGTTCAGCACACAAGGCGGCGTTTTCTTGAGCCTCGCCAAAACAAAACAATCCACATTTATAGAAATTTATCTTAAGACCCGATAGTTGCTCGAAGTCTGACAATATCAACTTTAGGGTACGAGTTTTTTCAATGTCATGTTCCATAAAAATAATTGTATCGTCGGCATATTGAAGAATCGATAAACCACCATCGACTAGATGTGGAATGACTCCTTCAATTTGACTCTCAGACTTAGCGCGTTCGATCAAGATAGCCAACATATCAGCCACTATATTTAATAGTATTGGCGATTACGGGTCACTTTGTCTAAGGCCTTTTTTGGTTTGAAAGTATTTGCCAGTGTCATCATTGACTTTAATGGCTACACTTCCTTCCGAAACAAAACTATTTATCAATGCACGCCACTCAGTAGAAAAACCTTTCATTCTGAGAGTCTGCTGAAGGAAAGACCAATTGACTTTATCATAAGCCTTCTCAAAATCTATTTTCAAAATTACCCCATTCAGCTTTTTCCTATGTAGTTCGTGAATTGTTTCATGTAGGATCGCCACCCCATCGAGGATGTTACGACCTTGCATGAACGCAGTCTGTGACGGACGAACCACATGATCTGCCACACTGTTCAGTCGAATCGTAGCAACTTTGGTAAATATTTTAAAACTAACGTTAAGAAGTCATATAGGTCTGAATTGTTGAATCATTTTTGCCTCATTAACCTTAGGTAATAAAATTATCTCACCAAAATTGAGACGAAACAACTCTAATTGCCATCATGGAGACATGCGAACAGTTGAAGTAGATCAGACTTGATAACATCCCAGAAGTTCTGGTAGAACTCAGCCGGGAAACCATCAGGTCTAGGTGCTTTATTATGTTTCATTTGGAAAACCGCCTTTCTCACTTCATTCTCTGAGTGGAGGTCAGTAAGTAGACTATTTTCCTCATCTGAAACCTGGGGTATATCATCTGTTCTAGACTCATCCTGTGTAAAGTTTCCTTCCTCTGGGGCTCCAAACAGGCCTTTATAGTGGTTAGTAATATATGACTTGAGTTGTTCATTGCCCTCAATCGTTCCCTCTTCCTGGACAAGAGAATGAATATGCTTTAACCTGTGTCTGCCATTGGCAATACTATAGAAATAGCGAGTATTCGAATCCCCTTCAAGGATGATTTGTGCTTTTGAACGTTAATACCATTTTAACTCCTCCTCACGTCGTAGTTTCGCTATATTTGCATTAGATTGACTTTTTAGCTCAATCTCTTGTGTGGATAACAGTCGAATTTTTGCTAATACCTCTAGAGCATCAATTATCGAGGATAGTCGTATCTTTTCTTTTTAGTAAACCAGTAGTATGACGAGCCCAACCGACTAGGTGTGTGCGCAAAGCACGAATCTAGTTGTTCCACCTCTGGATCAACGTGTCACCAGCGACCGGTCTTTCCCAAATTCTTTTGACCAACTCATGAAAACCCTCCCGATGCAACCATTCAAGTTCAAACATGAAACGCGGGTTACACGGTGGTCTAGCTTGCCTGTGGTCAAAAGAATGGGAGCATGATCCGACAAACTCTCAATCCGTTTTAGAGCCCGTATCGACACCAATGGGAACCTAGATTCCCAATCAGTATCCATGAGTACACGGTCTAATTTTTCGTATGTGGGTTCAGGGAGAGAATTAGCCCAAGTGAACGGTCTCCCCACCATTGATATCTCTCTTAAGTTCAAGCTGTCCGACCTCTACTTTTCTCAAATGGATAACGAAGCAAGTTGAAATCCCCACCAATGATAAATGGATGTCGGTTATCCTTTGCGAAGCTTACCATCTCACAGAGAAAAGCTGTCTTAGCCTCCTCCTGGGCTGGCCCATATACGGCAACAAGACTCCAAATGAAATTGCCGGTTTTATTACGGATGCGCATTTTTATATGAAAATCACCATCCAAAACATCCAACACTTCCATGATATCAATCATGATCCCTAGTAAAATGCCCCAGAGCGACCATGGGGAGGACGAGAGTACCAATCAAAGTCTATACCGCCCGAAAGTCGGTTCACTAGAGTTTGCGAGAAATCATGCCTTCCCGTCTTAGAAATAGCTAAGAAATCTAAATTATGATCCTGAATGCAACCAACAAAGTGCAAATGTTTATCCAAGTCACCAAGACCTCTGCTATTTGCGAACATGCCATTCATTGGGAAACCGTGGGGGATTTGGATAACTTTTCCCTTTTCCAAGACAACTTGTCAGAGGATGATTTTGATTTCCGACCGGATGCTTTTAACTCTTACAATGAGCACAGACCGCCGTCATCCAAACCAACCTCCGACACGTCACCGGATGCTTCTTCTTCATCCATATAGGTGGTTGTCAACCCAGTCAAAATTTTAGGAATAACCGTAAGACGGTCAAATTCCATATGTCTCAAGACCTTAGTTGATACATCTACTTGTTTTTTACTACTACCAAGATTAACTCCTACACTAGAAAGTTTTGAATGAATTGAATTTGAAAAAAAAAAAAAAGACTTTGAATTCATTTCCGTACCGAGGTAGTCCAAGTTGCGTGCGCCTTTGCGACGCATGGCCTTCTTCAAGGAGTCTTCATCCATCGCAGACGCCCTGTCCAAGGTCCCCCGAACCTCTCACTACGACGGGTCGGAGTGACCCCATAAGCAAAAGTCGACCCAGTGGGAGGAGGTGTATATGGCGTGACGGAGCCTCCGGCAGTGTACGCTGCCTCAGTAGAAGCGGACGACTGGGTCGGCAATGGTGAAGTAGCAGCCGACCCAGCTGTTGCAGCAGCCCCCCTCGGTGCAGTGCGAGATGGGGTGGTCAAAGTCGGAGTCGAGACCACCACCGTCTCAGCAGAAGCCGCACCTGGGACACCGTGGGGAGAAAGAGGTGGTGTAGAGTCCCCCCCCCCCCCCCCCCCCCCCCCCCCCCCCCCCCACAGACCAGCTCAGGTGTCGAGTCCTCTTGATGGGCCGAACCGCCGTCAGCCAGCGGCCCGTTGGAGGCCGGCGAGTGCGCCTCCCGGCCCTGCTCCGTAGCGGCCCGAGCCGCCAGCAGCTCTAGGCCCGTCCCAGCCTCACCTACCGCCTGCAGGTCGGTGGAGGCCGAGAGCGGCCCAGCTGGAGGAACCTCCATCGCCGCTGCGTGGTCGATAGTCATCTGCCGCCCGTCCGTCCCAGATAGTGCAGCAGAGTCCAGTACACCGGGAGGCAGGGTCACAACATCAACGACCCGTAGTAAACCCGGAGAAACACGAGGAATCCTTGAGACAATCTCAACTCTGCGAGGGGTTTACGGATTAGGTACTTTAAAGATTATGGGTCGGCCATTATATACCTGGAAGAGGAGCAATAGAGCATAGTTGCACCGTCGATTTCAGCAGCAGCTTGTCCGTCGCGTACTCACTGTCTCGCATGGGCGTCTTCGAGCGTCGGGTGCCGCAAGCGGCCGTTGGAAAGATCCATACGGTCCGAAGTACCCCGGATGCATGAAATATCTTGTGCTGAAATAACATAAGTAAATCAACAGAGAAAGAAAGCATGCATGTGAATGTACGTAAATACTGTCAATTGTTCCCGCCTAGATGCAAATGACCTGACTGGTCGCCGTAGCCTATATATGTCGGCGCGCGCGCACTTGCACTTGCATGAGCTGTTAAATTGGAGCTACTTGTAGCTGTAGGGATTCCCCTCGCGGTAGCCTATTGTCCCCGTGCAGTAAGTAGGTGAGATGCACGCATCAGCGTTGCACTCGCTTTTGTTTCCATTAGCCACACCAAATGAATAATTGCACCAATCCAGTACAGTCCGTGTCACACCTAGCACCTCGCGGCCGAAATTTATCTTGTATTATCCGTAAGAGAATGATACTGTGCACAATAGCAACCTGACGTATCCTATGTGCGTAATAACAGCATCAAGACGTACACACACAGCAGCACCACTCCTCTGCAAACTCTATCACTAGTAGAAAAAGGACTTTTCCTTCGGAGTACTGTTTTCCATTAGCCCCGGTTCAGGCAAAAACCGGGACCACTGCCTGGCACTGGTCCCGGTTCGAGCTGCCATGGCCCCGTGGGGCATTGGTCCCGGTTCGGTTGGGGGCATTGGTCCCGGTTCATGCCAAGAACCGGGACCAAAGCTCCAGAGCCGGACCACGTGGCATGCCGCGGAGCTTTGGTCCCGGTTCGTGCCAAGAACCGGGACCAATACCCCTCCCCTACCTATATATTGTTGCCCCCCCCCCCCTCTCTCCTGTTTTTTTTTTCCTGGATTGGTGGGAAGTGGAGGTGCTAGTTTTTTTTCTCTTTGCCACGCACAAGATGTGTTCGATGAAATGCCCGACCCGCACCGAGGTTAGCAACTATATCCTTTTCATCTGTAATTGATACAGAAATATTGCAGGCCTGCATAAATTTCTCTATTCCCGACCCGCACCGTGGTTAGCAACTATGCCCGACCCGCACCGTGGTCATTTCACTATTCAAGATGTTATTGTAATGGTATTTGATAAACTTAATTATATATATGATGCAGATGGATGCACGGATGCAATGGATGTACGGCGAACGACGCAGTTCCGAGTTTATTGCAGGCCTGCATAAATTTCTCGATGTGGCTGAGGCAAACAAAGTGAATAATTTTATGCCTTGTCCATGTGAGAAGTGTCGGAACGTCAGGGAGTACCCTGACCCGAGAACCATTCAAGATCACGTGATTCGGAAAGGTTTCATGCCCAGCTATAATTGTTGGACCAAGCACGGAGAAAGAGGGGTTACGATGGAAGACAATGAAGAAGAGGAGGATGATGACAACTATCCTATGTTCAGAAACAAAGAGCATGCCAGGTTGTTGCGATGGCACAAAGAAGAGCGTAAGAAAGACGGGAAGTTGAGACACCCCGTCGATGGGTCCCAGTGGAGAAAAATCGACAGAGAGTTCCCGACATTTTCAGATGACGCAAGGAACTTAAGATTTGGTCTAAGTACAGATGGCTTTAATCCTTTTGGGGAACAGAGCTCCAGTCATAGCACTTGGCCCGTGACTCTATGTATTTACAACCTTCCTCCTTGGTTGTGCATGAAGCGGAAGTTCATTATGATGCCAGTGCTCATCCAAGGCCCGAAGCAACCCGGCAACGACATTGATGTGTACCTACGGCCATTAGTTGATGAACTTTGCAGTTGTGATCCGAACCAGGTGTACGTGTGTGGGATGAGCACAAACAACAGGAATTTGACCTACGAGCGTTGCTGTTCGTAACCATCAATGATTTGCCTG